>CM029628.1:12790662-13990662 GCA_017311315.1 Dendrocalamus latiflorus | reverse complement strand
CAACAGTACTTGATTTGGCAGGTGCGGCGACACTAGATTCGTTGAACATAACAGTGGCAGGGGAGAAGGGCCAAGGGAGTCGAGTGGGAGGTGAAGTAGGGAGAGAGGAGCGGAAGGAGAATGAGAAGACCACACGAAGTCATGGACACCTTTTGCACATGAAAAGAAATCGGATGGTTCACAGCGCTAGTGGGCAAAATCCGTTCTTTTTTTAGGGGTATACGATAGACGCACAAAACTCATGTACACACATACATGCGTGTCCCTTACACACTTTAGGATCTAAACAGAGGCTCAACAACCTTCGAAGCATGAGTTCCTATTGAATACGCACATGTGTACTTCCTCTAGAAAATAATATTTAGGAAACAGTATCTCTGAGAAATAAGAAACCTAGGCCGATCTGAAGGATCGATCCCAGACCCAAGGGGCGAACGCCCTCACCTCCTCTCACTGACTATGGCTCAGGCCTCAAAACCGTTCTTCCTTATGATAAGAGCTAAGTCCCTCAGACTTGGACTTTAACAATCCGAGCCTAGACTGCAGAATGCTTTCTTTAATTTTATTTGGACGTGGATTGGATTCGGCCTGACTATAGCCCATTAGCACTCCTATCGGTGAGGGAAATAGAGAAAAAAATTGCAGGGACGCATGAAGATGCAGAGAACGCAGTGGCCACGAACTTCGATGCAATTAAGAAACATTGGCCGCTTATTTAGGCTAAAAAATAAATTATGACTGTAATTATATTGTACTTAACTAAAATTATGATGTATCTAATGGTGACTTATTTAACGTAATTAATTTAAAATAGAAAATAGGTTAACCCATCATAGATAATACAAATGAATACGAGAAAAAACAAACTAGCAAAAAAGCTAAAAAAAATAAAAAAAACCAAGAAAACTTAAGTTTAAAAATAATAAAAAATAAGTTAAAAATTAGAAGTTCAAGTGAGCGGTGTCACGTCATGTGTTACTCCACCAGAGTACTTTGATCATCGTAAAGCGTTCAGTCATTAAGCTTTCACTCTGCCAAATAGTGCTCCTGTACAACATCAATTCCATGTCAGGCCACCCAGGGTTAAAACTTTTGGATGGAAAAATTTTCAGACGCTGACGAAAGGAACAATTAACAAAATTTTGTTCATTTCGTTCGAAAATTCAGAAGAAAAAAAATCAATTTTTTGATAAAATTGAATCAAAATTTGGATAAAATTTGAACAAATTTTGAATAGGGCCAAATTCAGCTAAATTTTGGCCGAATAAAACTTGTTTCGACGGTACCGAAAGGGACGAATTTTTGTCCATTTTGCAAAATTTTGGACAAAAGTTTTAACTCTAGGGCCACCTCAATGGCTCACTGTCTTAAGGAACTTTCATGTGATAAAAAGCAACGCCTCTCTTAGATAGACGTCATTTTAAGCTTGAGTGATCAACAACAACAATAACAAAGTTTTTTATCTCAAATAAGTTAGGGTAGATTAGGAATAAAACCTTCTCAAGATAAAAAAGATGAGAGCCTTGAAAAAACCTACATTGCTAAAACCCTAAGCCGTACAACCTGCTATCTGAATCGAGAGTAAAACACTATCTCTAACTTTCTTATAGTTCTGGTACGTGAATCGCTAACTTCCATGCGCTCCTATCCAAGGCTAATTCTTTATATACATTCCAATCTCTCAAGTCTCTTTTAACTGCTTTCTTCCACGTCAGTTTTGGTCGACCTCTGCCTCTTCTTATGTTTTCAGTATGTCTTAAAATTCCACTACGTACTGGTGCCTTAGGAGGCCGTCGTTGGAGATGTCTAAATCATCTCAAGCGATGTTGGACAAGTTTCTCATCAATTGGTGCTACCCCACCCTATCACGTATACATTATTGCAGATGCGATCCTGCCTTGTGTGACCATAGATCCACCGTAGCATCCTCATCTCCGTTACGCTCATTTTCTGCATATGTTGTCTTTTAGTCGCCCAACATTCTGCTCTATATAGCATCGCGGGTCTGATCGCCATCCTATAAAACTTACCCTTTAATTTTTGAGTGATTTTTTTGTCATACAGCCACTAGATGCTTGGCTCTTACCCCACTCCGCCTATGTAATTTTCTACGTAGCCTCTCCCAAGCCGAAAAAAGGAGGGTTGTGTTAGGCTTGGCAAGCTAACGTAAAAATCATGCCATCTTTTTATGGAATGAAACCCAAATTGAAAGTTTCGTTTTAAGCTTGAGTGATCAAATTATTAAAACTTGAACTACTAATGTATACAAAAGATTATATTTTTGACATGTGAATAATATTAGTAGAGCTATCATTCATACACACACATACACACACATATGTATGTATGTATGTATGTATGTATGTATGTATGTATGTATGTATGTTGTATGTATGTATGTATGCGTAGCAGCGTGGTTATCGACAAGCAACTTTGACTACAAAATGATATTATAATTTATTTATAAAACATGATACAATTATAATACTAAGAGTACTTTTCAAGATAAATCTATATGTATTATTTTTATATATTCAATGTAACTATTCATGACGATATAAATAGTAAAAGTCCATAAAATTCGACTACATGTATGCTAAAACATCTTGAGCGGAGAGAGTAATTACAAAACATGGTCAGGGAATTTATTGGAGACGACGTAGGTACGTGATGTCCAAGTAAAAAAAGTATGGAGTCCGTAAAAAAAGTAAAAGGTACAAAAAAATGAGGTACAGTAACACTTTGACTCGAGAATTGGGAGTTCAAAACATGTGCACGCTATGCAAACCATTGGTGCAAGTCATCAAAATAAGCAAAGTCAGGTAGAAAGCACTTATTCAATCGGCTTATTTCAGTGGATTCTGACTTTCAGCGGTTGACTTTTAGTTAAAATTATATTATAGTAAAATTATCTTTTTAATTATTTAATTAAAAAATAAAGAAGAATAAAAAAATAAAAAATCACCACTATATCTCCGTAAGAGAAAGAAAAAAACAACAAAGATGAAAAACTAAAATTAAAAGCTAACGTGTTCATTCAGTTCTAAGCTAGAAGCTAAAAGGGCCATACCGAATTGAACGGGCCTGCTAGCTGGTACTGAAAGGCACAACGAAGTGGTCTTCCTCGCTTTGTCAGTACTCGATTGCTTTTGTATGTTTTGTCATTCTGTGTGGGCGCCCTAAAAAGTAACCAGTGGAGAACTTCCCAGTTCCACCCTCAGACCACCTGCCACCGGCTCGTGGGATTCACGTGTGAGTGATCCAACAATCACCTAACGTTACGTCCCTGGCTGTGCCACCACCTAGCAAACACAAGCTTCACCATGCCGAGCGACGGCAGCTTGCACATCATCCTCTTCCCGTTCCCAGCGCAGGGCCACTTCGCCGCTTTCCTCTCCCTCGCCGACCTACTCCACCGCGCGCATCCGTCGGCCGCCATCACCCTCATCTCCACCGCAAGCAACGTGGTCGCCCTCCGCTCCAGATCCTCAGTGGCGGCACCGTTCCTCCAGTTCCACTCTATTCCCTTCGCCCCCGACAACTACGGCCTTCCCGCGGACGCCGAGTCCACCGATGCCCTCCCCGTCCGCGACTTTATCAAGCTCTTCGAGGCCTCCGAGTCGCTCCGCGGCGGCTTCGACAGCTTCATCGGTGGGGTCTGCGCAGACGACGCGCCGGTGCGCATCGTCGCGGACGTCTTCTTCGCATGGACCACGGCCGTCGCGCGCCTGCACGACGCCGCCCACGCGTTCTTCGTCTCCTGCGGCGCTTTCGGCAGTGTGGTGTACCACTCGTTGTGGAACCACCTGCCCCACTTGCGCGCGTCCGGGGATGCGTTCTGCCTGCCGGACTACCCGGAGGTCACCGTCCACCGGTCGCAGCTCCCAAGGCACTTCATCGACGCCGACGGCACAGACCGGTGGTCGATCTTCCTTCGCCGGCAGATATCACTAGGGTACGACACCGACGCCGTGCTGATCAACACCGTGGAGGAGTTCGAGCCGGCCGCAAGGTTCTGGGATTCAAAATGCTAAAAATTTCGGTGGCCACCGAATTTGACGAATTTCGGAAATTTCGGAAATTTCGGACCGGTTTTCAGCTACGTTGACCAGTCAAACATTTCGTATTTGACCGAATTTTCACAAATTTAGTCCGAAATTTTGAAAAAAAAAGAACAGCAGAGAAATAAATTAAAAACGATCAAACAATATACCATAATTCAATCAAGGCTTAAGAACAATAAATATTTCAATAATTTTCAAACAACACATATTAGACTGCAGCCAGCACAAATTTAATTGCACACATGTGCCCACAAGGCCACAACATAATTAGAGGCAATATTTAGACAGTCCAGTCCAAAGGAGTTTGTTCATCACTCCACCATAAATAGTTCAGAGTCCAAATTAAGTACACAACATAGTCCAAATCCAAGCCCCATTGAAGTCTAGTTCATCACTCCACAAATAGTCCAAAGGAGTTGAACATAGTTACAGTCCAGCCAGCCATATGTACACTAAGAGAATTAAGTTGCCCAAAAGTGAGTCACCCAAAAGAAACTGTGAGTTAGCATATTGTCAATTGCCACTGGCACCATTTGTGTTTCATGGCATCGGCCAACCATCACCATATACACACCAAAAAATTGCTCCAGAACTGCTGCTGGACTGTACCTATACAACATGCATGAAACAACAATTTGTAAGTTAACTTCAATTAACCAGCAAGCCACTTCATCACTACATGATTTTCGGATGGTTCTATTGGTAAAATATATTGCAGTTCTATTAGTAAAATGTATTGCAGAGAATTGACTATTTGTAAGTTAACTTCAAATGGAAAAGAGAACTATAAAACTATGTATTTTCGGATGGTATTTTCATCCAACCATCACCATATACACACCAAAAAATTGCTCCAGAACTGCTGCTGGACTGTACCTGTACAACATGCATGAAACAACAATTTGTAAGTTAACTTCAATTAACCAGCAAGCCACTTCATCACTACATGATTTTTGGATGGTTCTATTGGTAAAATATATTGCAATTCTATTAGTAAAATGTATTGCAGAGAATTGGCTATGTGTAAGTTAACTTCAAATGGAAAAGAGAACTATAAAACAACTATGTATTTTCGGATGGTATTTTCGTCCAACCATCACCATATACACACCAAAAAATTGCTCCAGAACTGCTGCTGAACTGTACCTATACAACATGCATGAAACAACAATTTGTAAGTCGACTTCAATTAACCAGCAAGACACTTCATCACTACATGATTTTCGGATGGTTCTATTGGTGAAATATATTGCAGTTCTATTAGTAAAATGTATTGCAGAATTGACTATTTGTAAGTTAACTTCAAATGGAAAAGAGAACTATAAAACAACTATGTATTGCTCTCCAGTCAATCATAAATTTATCATTTATGGAAATACACAACAATCAAATATAGAAGCAGCAATTATATATACATGTACCATAGTAGTGAACAGAGCATAGTACCTTGACAGAAGAGTCATGCTACTCTCTCTCGTAGAGACTAGAGAGGCTTTGAATCCTCATCCTTTTTTGCTGGAGTCTTCCAGATCTGCGGCTATTAGGATTACAATCTCCCTCACCTGAAGCTTGTATGTCTTCTTCAACTCTTGGTGTAGTTTCCACAGGCTCATCATCATCACAATTGTCTTCATCAGCACTATCATCATCATCACCTTCAGCTAAGGCATCCTCAAACTCATCCTCTTCATGTCCTTCATCACTTTCCTCCAACTCAAACTCAATCTCCTCGTCCACCCTAGCCCTCTTTCCACGAGATGAATTATCCAGCTGGCTTCGACATAGATCATCCAAACTAGGGCCTACATCATTCATAGATTTTCCTAGCCAGTCCCATATTGGATTGTTCTCATCAAATATTGTAGCATCCAACATCATAGCACATGGATCAATTTCCTTGTCCTTCTGCTGGTATCCACTATCCTCTCGGATACGCTCCTTCAAGTTATAATGAACATACACAAGCTTGTGCAACTTGTCATAGCCTAGCTTGTTCCTAATCTTTGTATGCACCAATGCAAAAGTGCTCCAATTTCTCTCACAGCCACTAGATGACACACATTGTGAAACGATACGTAATGCATACTTCTGTAAGGTAGGCACTTCTCCTCCAAACTGAAACCACCAATCAGCTGCCAAATGAGAATGGAAATCAATAATTCATCTCCCAAACTTAAGCAAGCATCCAACATACAGTGTATTAGGCTAGATGAGACTTACTTGGGGACATAGATGATGCTCCAGCACGTGCTGTGGGCCGATTGAACCTACCGAGGCACTCCCGAAAGACTGATATTTCCTTGATTGCCTGAACAGCATCATCAGACGTTTGTGCCATCTTCTCTATTGCGTCTGTTAGTGCTAAAGAATATTCTGGTTTGTTGCAAAAGTTGTGCCTGTAGTGGGTCTCGGGATCAAGAACAGCAGCTACATGAGAAAGGTGGAAAAGAGTTAGAATTTATGGGAGCACTACACATGTAATAATGAAATTTAGTAGCTGTATCAATACCTGCAACCATTAATGTGTTTCTTTCCATATTTTCAACCCTCCTTGTCACCTTACTCAGAAACCGATTAAACTGTCTTGTTCCCACACCAAGCTGAGCTTCCATTGCATGTATGGCTGCCATCATCCTTGGCTTGAACCCAGAAAGTGTACATGACTTCTGTGTATCTGCATATCGCAGCACCAAATAGAGTGGTTTTACTGCATCTACTACCCACTTCAGTGCCGACCACCATGTAGAACTTGTCAAGCATGCTTCAGTGTACTCATAGTACTCCTCATCCTTCCAGTCACTCTCCTTCCAATCTTGTGAAACCATCCAAGCTCGGAGATTTTCTTTCTTGTCAAGGAAACTCTGGAGGAACATAAATACAGTTCCAAAGCGAGTAGCATTGGGTCTTATCAATTCCCCACCAATCTTTTTCTTCATCTCATCATGTAGCCTGTTATGGTTGTACAGGAACCTACAAATATGCTTGGCACTTGCAACAACATTAGCAACCCTTCTGAACTTGCCAATATCCTTCAACATGAGGTTGATAGTGTGAGCAGCACATGGCTGCCAGAAAATATGCTTGTATTCCTCGATGAGCTTCTCACATGCTTTCTTGTAATTTGACCCATTGTCTGTGACAATTTGGACTACCGATTCAGGGCCAATCTCAACAACCACCTTTCTAATCTGCCGATGTATAAAATCTGCATGGTACCAAAATATAGTAGAAAATTTAAACACAAAGAGATTGCTGCTATGTGCAGTAGAAAATTAATTGCATCTACTAACAGTAGGTACTAACAGCTTAGCATCAGAAATTAATTGCATATACTTAAAGGAGATGAAAGAAGATAAGTGACAATAACAGCTTACCAGCACTTTGCTTATGCCCAGATGCATCAATTGACTTATGGAAGAACATACGTGCATTACAATACACCATGAAGTTGATGATGGCCATGCCGGTAGGTCCTGTCCATGAGTCACACATGATAGTCACACCATACTGCTTCCAACCTTGCTTGAATTGTTCAAGAGAGTTTTCGGCTTCCTCAAAGTTTGCTTGCAAGAATTCCCCATCAATTCCATGTGATGTAGGAATCTGTGCTATAGTGCCTAGCTGCTGAGTAAGCCTAATTGCACTCCGAAAGTACGGGCAATCAGCTTTCAGCCCAGGAATGTCGTTCGCATGGAAAAACTTTGCCCATACTTGTCCAAGCTTCTCTATAGATCCCTCTTGAAGTGCAGTATCAATCCTAGGCTGCACAGATGCTTTGCTGCGTGCCAAATCCTTGTCAAAGAAGGTAGTGACACTCCTTTTACCAACAGAAACACGAACACCTTTGCCACTCCCACACCTTCTCTCTATTGCACGAGAAAGGTTCTTATCTCCCAATTGTTTCCTAATATCCAGACGGACTTGTTCTTCTTCATCACTTGCAAGATCAATCACTTCTTCACCTTGCAGACCTTGCATCAGATCTCGCTCCAACCTGAGCATGCGTTCCCTTTTTTCTCTTTTATTGTCCATTGATGCCTTCCGTAACTCCCTCATTGCATCCCGCACAGCTCTGGGCACATTGTTGCATGACTTCACTTCACCAACTATACAGCCAAGATGGTCCCTAAGCCTTGTTGCACCTCCACCTCTGTTTGTAACCCCACAGTACCCACATTTGAAACCTTGGCCAGCAAGCTTTGTGCCATGCATCCACACCTTATTAATGTTTCCATCATTAACCTCTACATTCCAGAAGCACAATATCAGCAATAAAAAACATGAAAATAACTTGAGAATTTAATTTAATTACTATTAAACTAATCATAGAGGAATAACAGCCATATAGTTATATTTGTATGATAATTATTTAATAAACTAATCAACAGATGGTATGTAAAGGGAGGATAACTGTTTAATAAAGTTGACAAAGCAAGCTACTTCCTTCAGAACATTTGCATTCTCTATTTATTAATGCAATAAATTAGAAATTTCGTCTAGAGCAATGCCAAGGATAGCATGCACTTCATGCTCTTGCAAAACTACATTACACCCATCCAATCCACAAACAATTTAAGGAAAAAACCTCAAGAACAGATTCACATACCATCAATAAATAGGCATTGTGCAAAATATGCATTCCAATCAGCTAGTTAGTCACTATAAAAAATAGTTTGCATTGCTAAATGATATGGAGACAATGTATCGGCCATACTAATTCCTTTATGTTGAACCTATAGCATTTCTATTGTTTTAGGGAGCAGACAATTGGACAACTAATGAAACATGATACACTATATTCAGAAGTTTCCAAGTGGAGTGAGCAAGCTGCTCGCTAAGTGATGTGAATGTTTAGTTTAGAGTATGAAATAATAAACAAAGTACTTAGTTACTCCCCACCTTCATAAGGGTGCATACAAGTCAAGTATGGGAGTAAGTAATTGTTCATAGCAATAAATTAAAGAAAAGCGACAAGAACAATTCAAGATATCAACAGTGAAGATGTAATAAACTGACCCGCGGATGGACCAGCACAAAGCAATACCATAAATCTATTAGTCCTTGGATATGGATGAGATCAAGATAGCATCGGGTATGGATGAGATCAAGATAGCGTCAGGTACAATATAGGTTTTATGCTCATCCATGCTTTTAATGAGTAAATGGCTCATTTTCTATTGAAAAAAATCATTAATGGAAGTATCTTTTAGGCCCCAGAGAACAGTCAAATGCTGCTAATAGCAAGAAACAGATTTTTAAGGAACCATCAGGTAATAAATGTATGATCCTATTGTTTGATGCGCTTAACACTTACAATGAGCTATTCTTGTGGGTATGAAAATTTAGACAACAAAGAACAATCTGAGCAACTGAAGACAGAGACTGACATCCTGAAAGGAGTTGATGGCTCAAAGTCAGGAGCCTCAGGTAAAAACAAGACTTGACACCTCTTTTTATTGTTTCTAATGGTACCTTGGATGATATTTGGAGCTTGATTGTATGAGAAAGTATCATAATAAATAAATATGTTTGTGTAGATCAGCTCAAAGTGGGTACTTGGGTACTAATGATTGTATTTCTTTCGCTGCACAAACTTAAAATTCCATATAAATGGGAAACCAACATTTTGTTGAAAAAAGCTTGAAGATTGGTGTCTTTTTTCTTCTCCATCTACACTTCCTTGGACAATGTCACGTCCATGCCAGAATCGCTACAGTTATGTCTACATGTCAAATTATTTATTGTCTGCCATGCATACATAAGCCCCTAGGTAGTTTACAATGCTCAGAAAATCTTTTAATCTAATTGTTGAGAAACTTGTTTTTACTGCAAGAGCTAACAAACGCTGTGATTTTGATATTTGAATTCCTAGATGACGTTCAATCTGTGCATGACAAGCATGAAATGAAGGTTAACAAATGAAGGCCGAGATTGAGAAGGCAACATAATTCCCGTTGCTTGGCGAAAGCTTGCACTCTAGAATGTTTCTGCCAAGCTTACATGAATCTCATATCGGACTATGGAGTGTTTTTGTGACTGAATGCTAAAGGTGTAGACGAATCTTTCAATTTTACTTATCTTCCTTTCTATGTTTATGGTTGAGAGATACGCCAGACAGAAAACCATAGAAAAAAAATACCTAGCAGTTAGCACAGATAGAAATGCAAAACGGGGGGGAAAGCACATACTTGAAGGACTCAGCCCATTAACGAAATTTTATCTGAATCTTAAGTTTTTGTTGTACTCTAAATTGTTGCTATATGTAACGTGTCTTATGACTATTAATCCTTATTACCAAACATCTGGTAAATTGTTGCTATATGATAATTTCCAGGTGTCGTTAAACATCTCCTTGGTGCTTAATTTCCCTCGAATAGTCAAAAGACTTTCTATTCTTTTCCCTCGAGTAGTTCCATGTAAATTAGGTTGTCAACCACTAATTTAAAAATGCCATATTCTATACAAATTTGATAATACAACATTAACAGAACCACCACACTCTAGCTATAGCTTCATGAACTGTATTGTACCAAAAATAAAGTAATCTATACAAATACTAGGCTTGCAGTTGTGATGTCAATCTCTACAAAACAGGATACTTTGTTTTACATATACCTTCAGAAGCTGTTGCTGGCCGTGGTGCTGCAGCTGGTGCCGGCCGTGGTGCTGCAGCCCTTGCATGCCCATCTGAAGCATCACCAACTCCAATGCTTGCACTACCCCTGTCCCTCATCTGGCTGATGTCGCTGCCACCCAACCCACGCCGTAGAAGACTGCTCTCCATGAGCAGGGCCTGTACCCAAAATCGACGAGCATCAAGAACACCACATGGATGAGACGATGCATAGCAGGAATCACACAAAGCATCCATCACGGCCGGACATACATAGTCATACCAGATTACCAGCAGCTCGGTGATTGGGTGTTGATGGCGCCAACGATTGAAGGACTGCAGCGGCAGTGTAGATCTGGAGGATTAGTGATTGGGGACGATATGGCTGTAGGGGAGGAGAGGAGTGGAAGGGGAGATTTTGGGTGGAGTGGAAGGGAGATCCGCCGCCGCTGGCCTGGGTGCGCCGTGCGCACGGCGCTAGGGCTAGGCCTGCCGCCGCCGTTGAGGACGATATGGCTGTAGGGGAGGAGAGGAGTGGAAGGGGAGATGTTGGGTGGAGTGGAAGCCTGGAAGGGAGATCTGCCGCCGCTGGCCTGGGTGCGCCGTGCGCACGGCGCTAGGGCTAGGGCAGCCGCCGCCGCTGGCCAGGTGAACAGGCGGAGGAAAAATGAAACCCTAGGGTTTTCAGAGTTGTGCTTGTGTTTTTATAGCTGTAGAAGGCATTCGTGGGCTGGGCTGGACCTCGGGTTGGGCTGAAAATTTAAATTGGGCCGAAAAAATTTGTCCAGTTCAATTTTTTCTCGGGCCTGTCCGAATTGGATGAATCTCACCGAAATTCGAGTCTTTCGGGTCGAATCTCAGAA
This sequence comes from Dendrocalamus latiflorus, assembly GCA_017311315.1. Lineage (NCBI taxonomy): Eukaryota > Viridiplantae > Streptophyta > Magnoliopsida > Poales > Poaceae > Dendrocalamus > Dendrocalamus latiflorus. The sequence goes on along the minus strand of CM029628.1, from coordinate 13,979,122 downwards.
CCCTGGCCGGCCGGGCTACGCATGCTCCGCCAGACCTTGGGTGTCCCTATCTGGCCCTTAGGCCCGCTCGTGCGCCTCCCGACGCAGCGCCCCAACCGTGACGACGACGACGTCAAGCAGTGGCTGGACGCCCACGAGCAGAGATCAGTTCTGTACGTGTCGTTTGGGTCCCAGAACACGATACAAGCAGTGCAAATGATGGAGCTGGCCATGACATTGGAGTCAACCGGACGGCCGTTCATCTGGGCCATCCGGCCGCCAGTGGGATTCGACATCAAGGGCGAGTTCAGCGACGGCTGGCTGCCGGAAGGGTTTGAGGCGAGGGTGCGCGCCAACAACAAAGGTCTCCTGATCCGCGGATGGGCGCCACAGGTGCAGATCCTAGCGCACCCATCGACGGGCGCATTCTTGAGCCATTGTGGGTGGAACTCGGTGCTGGAGAGCATGACCCTCGGCGTGCCCATCATCGGGTGGCCGCTCTCGGCAGAGCAGTTCTACAATTCCAAGATGCTGGAGGACGAGTGGGGGGTGTGCGTGGAGGTGGCGAGGGGGAATTTAGAGACATCCGTCGTGGAGAAGTCTAAGGTGGCGGAGGTCGTGGAGACGGTGATGGGGGTGGCCACGAAGGGGATCACGATGCGGCGTCGAGTGATGGAGATTCAGGAGCTGATCGGAGGAGCACAGGAGGATGGTGGTTCGTCCGTGAAGGCATTGGAGGAATTCTTTGCCTCGACACTGCCACGTACTGCAGCCAAGGAACATGATGGCGCCACGGCGGTGAGCAACTTAAGTACTTGAGCAAACTGAATGAGTTATCAATGATCGTCAGCCGAACGGTATGTAGTTTACCCTGCCTATCTGGTGATCGAAACCTCTTTTGCTTTTGCTTTTAATTTGCATGTGTTCTTTTTTTTTTGTATTAACCGTATTCGATCGATGCAAGTTGAGAATAAAGTGGAGGCTGTCACAGTATTGCAGAAACGACGGTGTCAAATTATGCCGTCGCACACGAGCCAGAGTGTCAAAGACTTTGGGCTTATTCTTTTTAGGTTCTAAAAGCTACTTTTTAATTTTTCTACAGTAACTAGCTTTTAAATAAAATATCTTTTCAAGATAGGGTCTACTAGTTAATTGTATTACATACTATACCGACTTCTTTTATATCAGCAAAAACTATACGTGATTTTTTGTTACTCTGTAATCTCTGCACGAATAGTCCAAAAGCCACAAGCCGCAGCTAAAAACCGTAAGTTTCAATAAAAAAGAACAGGCGCTTTAACTCGTTGTGCTTGGAAGAATATGAAAGTTTTGTCGATAGTTCATAGGTTACCACGAACATGTATATATGCATGTGGATCAATTGGAATCTGGATTGATTAAGCAAAATCACAGGCCGGCTAGAAGTATCTGATGCTTTGAAAAGCATTGTGGGGCAAGCAAGTGTAGCCCCTGCTCATGGAACTCAAGCACAAGGTTATGTTCTGCGCTTCGGAGTCCACAGGAGCGGCACCAAATTGAGATTTATCTAGGGCATATATACATGCATGCATACATACATACATACACATTGTAATCTATTTTTGGAGACGCTTGTAATCCCCGCAACTGCTTAGGATTGTTCAGTTGCAAAGTACTGCATATGAGTGAGCAACACAATAATACATACATACAACAAAACAGCCAAACTTTATTACAAAAATAGAGTTTAACAATCAGGTTTTGACACAGCGGGCATACAAGTCTAAAGTTATCTTACATTACAAAAGAAGGATCTACAGGCAAACTTGAGCGTGGCTAAGACTTAAAACCATTCATCGTCGCCAACGAAGTAGGGTTCTTCTGGAACTTCATCAACAACTTGTTCATCGTTGTCCCATTGATTTTTTCTTTGTTGTTTAGCAAGTAATGAGTATAACCATACCCAGCAAGTCACAAGAGTAAATTCTAACATATCTACTTGCAAGGATATTCAATGAATGGAAATATACTGGTTTTATTAATGAGAATGGATGCAATTTTATTTGCAAATATTTTTTAACAAGAAATAACAAAACTAAAATTTCTTAAGAGTAAGGGAGTTTTTCAACAGTTATTTTCTTAGATTACACCAATTTAAAATATTAAAAAATCTACTTATGCCTTGCTATTAGAATTACCCAGTAAACGCTGCTCCATTAACTGGGAGCATGGCGTACTCGAATACCATTTGTTTTACTCTGCAGAGTTTCCTAACTTTACCCACAAGATTTTTTAACCCTCATGACTGAGTTAAGAAAACAAGGTTGTTTCACTGGTCATCTCTTTATATAGCCTCTACCCGATAGGTTCTTACCACACAAACTCGGATATTCGCTGGCCAAGACAGAACACTTCTACTCGATTTGTGAGGATCCACTGTTGTTAAATATGGTTTTACCGTTTGCATACCGCACCCTTTTATAGATACTCAATCGAGTTGAGCAGCTACTAAACTAGGGTTGACAAAGTCAATACTTGTCGTTGAGCGATTACTGTGTCTTTTACTTAGCATAAGATTCCAACCCTTATTTTTCACCTTGAGGTTGCCATCCTCGATGGCACTGTCACCCTTCTGCACAAGTCTCCACCCTATGGCAAGGTCGTGGACTCCAACCATCTAGTGGCTTTCCACGAGTCACCCCTACCCTAGAACCATTTAAATAATTCTACCAGCCAAAAACCAAGTCACTTAGTAGTACAAAATTTTAGATGAGCCTATCTATAATTATTTATACAATAATTAAATAATATTAAGGTTGTCAAGGTGAATATGAACTCAAATTAAATAGGACATTTTTAGTGGTAGGACATATCTAATTAACAAGTCATTCTAAACATTTATTTTAATTAAATAACATTGCGCAAATAACATTACTGCAAATACTATAATGAAATAATTAAAATTTAATGGGATTCAATATGATCAAAAATTTGTAACTTGCCTTGCTGCTCTATGAACTCAACAGTCTCATACACTTTAATGCCTGGTTCTGGTCCTTGCACAGTCACCTCAGAATACTCGGGAGCTAGCTCAAACACATAAAATGACATAAAGTCCATGCTTGAAATTATTCAAGCTAGGATAATAAATGAAATAAAAAGAAGTAAAATGCAATAAAAACCAAATAGAGTTGAATTGGATTTTATTGGAGAATGGTTCGGTGGAACGGAAGCCAGAAATGAATTCGCGGCGTCGAAACGATCGAAATGAGGGTATTTTTGAGTTTTAGGGTTCCAAATGGACAGTGTAGCTATAGTAACTACAGCATGGGCTGGCCCAAATGAACAATGCAGCACACAAAATTAAATTTTAAACGGCTGGGTGGGTCGGCCGTTTTGGCCCAAATGCGCGTGCAACCTTCTTGGCCCAGCTTCAGTGCACGTCGATCTCAGCCATTGAACAGCCGCGCATGAACGGCTGCGGGTGAGCCACGTCACCCCCGGGGTTGTCTTCAACCTCTAGCCAGCGTCAGCTACGATTCGGCATCGGCGGAGACCCCCGGTGGAAAAGGATAGCATGGTTGGGCACCTTGGAGGGTGGGGAGCTCATTTTAGGGCTTTGGGAGGCGGAATCATGGGTGGTGGTGGCCGGTGGTAGGAGAGAAAGCTTCGAGCCTCACGACGGTGCTAGGGTTTCTCAGTGGTTCTCCGATGAGGTGGAAAGTACTTTGACCATCTATGGAGCAGAAGAGGTATTGGAGCGGTGGTGGTTTTAGTTGTGGATGTCTGGTTTGAGCTGCCACGGGAGAGGTATTTCGGCTGGTGGTGGTCTTCGTCGATGGAGCTCTACGGAAATGCTATTGCTCGAGGGAGTTCACCGATGTGTTCGGGGTGCCAAGTGGATGTTATAGGTAAATGCTATTGGATTTTAATTCAGCAAAGGAGAAGATAGCTTCTAGGGCTCACTGGGCTCAAGGGAGGGTGGAGGAGGAGTTGCGATGAGAGGGAGCTTGATTGAGCAGTTCTGCTGAGGAATGGGGGAGTGACGCAGAGCTCTCTGCGAAAGCAATCGAGCTAAAAAGGCGAGGTGAGGAGGTGGGAGCAGTAAGGTGGTTTCGGGCATCGCTTGTGCGAGGAGGGGAGAGGCGTGAGTCAACCGGCGCTCTGCACGAGGGAAGGAGTGAGGTCACCAGGGAGGTGGGGATGGCTGGTGGAGCCTTGCTGATTGCTCGGGTGGTGGAGGTGTGAACACACGGAAAGAGTGCAGCCGCAAAGTTAAGCTTGGGTGAGTGGCCGCGTGGAACAGGGGTATAGGGAGGCGGTGGCGATGACGATTTCTTGAAGGGCACCAAGGAGAGATGAAGGTGGAATGGCAAAAAGGGAAGATGGATTTCCAAGAGAGGTCGCCAAATTGGGATGGTTTTGGGAATTTCAAACAAACTCTAAAAGAATTCAAAATGGTTTTGAATTTTTGAGGTGTTTCACATATACAAGTTGAGATTAAAATTATGTTGTCGTGCACTCACAGTATTACAGAAACGATGGTGTCCAATTATGTTGTCGCACACTTGCCAGAGTTGTTAGTTTACTAATATCAATGTCAAGACTTTAACTCATTGTGCTTGGAAGAATCAAAATGTTTTGTTGATAGTTCATAGGTTACCATGAACATGTATATAGATGCGTGTGGATCAATTGGAATCCAGATATATTAAGCAAAAACGTCAGGCCGGCTAAAAGTATCTGGATGCTATGAATCACTGTTGCAAATCCAACAAGATTCCAGAAGTATAACTAAAATTTAAGGGAAAAGTGTTGTGGGGCAAGCAAGTGTATCCCCTGCTCAAGGAACTCAAGGACAAGCTAATATTCTGCACTTTGGAGTCCATAGGTGCATCACCAAAAGATTCGAAAGATTTTCATTTGAGAAAAAATGATTCGAAACAATGAGTAAAAAAATGGTCTCCGCCCAAATCTGGCAGTTACACAAGCTGGCAGTGCAGTAGCTCATGGTGGCACAAAATGTCTCCTCCTAAATCTGGCTATGTGGGTCGGCGGTGTGGGTGGACACGTGATGACGTGGTAGCTCGCAACGGGAGAATGGCATAGGGCAATTGCTCGCTATGTGGTGGTGTGAGTAGAGAGGAGAGAAGCAGCACTTGATTTGGCAGGTGAGGCGGTGTTAGATCTGGAGGACGCAGAGGTGGCAAGGGAGAAGGGGCGGGGGAGTCAGGTCAGAGGCGAAGAACAGAGAGAGGTAGGGATGGTAATGGGGCCCCATTCCTCATTCCCCGGTGGGGAATTCTTCTTTTAGGGGACAGGGATGAGGCATTTTCTTTCCCCATGGAGATAGAATTGGGTCAAGATTATTCCCTGTCGGGTGAGTCAGGGTCGGGGCCGTTACTCTGCTCCCCGTCCCCGTTCCCTGTGTGGGCCCATGTATAAACACTGACATTTAGGACCCAGTCTGCAGTCAGTCGGCGGAGTGAATGAAACATGGAGTTGGACCAAACGGAGTCAGGCCGCATCGACCCAAACGGCTGACCGCCCACCAACCATCACCCACACTCCCGAACGAAACCCTAAGTCCCTAACCCTCAATTCTCTCCGTTAGTCTACCTCCTCAATTCTCTTCTCACCCCTCTACCTCCCTATCTAGCTATTCCTCCGAAGTCCGAACTTTCGAAGTGGTTGGATCTACCTCACTGCCTCCCTCTCCCTCTGAAGCGGGGCAAACCAGGTGAGTAGGCTATATGTTTCTACTTTCTGACCATTGCAATTGCAATGTATGATGAGCCTCAGTGCGTAGTCAATTACATGGGGATTAAACTATGGACACAAGTGCGCTACCCTGCGTTACCTCACTAAACTATGTTTAATCATCTACAAGATCATGATTTATGACTATCATGTTTCACTATGGTAAGTTTTTCCTAACCTGTCATCTTTTTCCATGGTTTGAATTATGAGCTTATATAAGAACGCAAATGTTAATGCTAGTGGATGTTTTTGCATAACTGATGCTAGTTTTGAGTTCCAACTGTATTGGGGATGGCGCCCCATGGGTACCTAAATCTCCGTCGAGGGCGGGGAATGGGGTTTTGCTATCCCCATGACCGGCGTCAGGGATGGGGATTGGCGGATTTTAACATGCTTAGTGATGGAGGTATTCCCCTACTCTAGAGAGAGGAGCCGAAGGAGAATGCCACGCGAAGTCACATACACCCTCCTGTACACGAGAAGAAACCGGACGGTTCGCAGTGCTAGTGGCCAAAATCCCTTCTTTCTAATGATCAGAGCTAAGTCCCTTAGACTTGGGCTTTCACGGTTTGGGCCTAGACTGCAGCAGGCTTTATTTAATTTTATTTGGACGTGGATTGGATTTGGGCTGAGCCTAGCCCATTAGCACTCCTATCTGTGACGACAACAAGAAACAAATGCTGGGACACATGAAGATGCAGTGAACGTGGTAGCCACGAACTTGGATGCAATTAAGAAACAAAATCACGTGTTGTGTTACTCCACTAGAATACTTTGATCATCGTAAAGCGTTCAGTTTCGTCATTAAGCTTTCACTCTGCCAAATAGTGCTCCTTTGCTACCATCGCTTCCACCTAGGGATGCAAATGGATCGAATACGGACGAATAATGTCTCTATTATATTTGTTTTCATATTTTTTTGGATACGAATACAAATATAGATACCTTGAATATGAATACGAATACAAATAATATCGAATACAGATAAGGAGCGAATACGAAACGAAACGAATATGGTCACGGATATTTATCGGAACATGAAAACCCCTTAAACTATATGTCCAAAATTAATGAAAATACATAAATAGTTTATCTTCTCAAAACATTCATGTAATCTAAATAAGCATATTATTTTCATCCACAATAAAAATATACTCGATAATCGATCAGTACATAGCATAAGTACCAAGAACGTGCAATTAATAGAGTACACACAATAGCAATTTGAACAAGCATAACAATATTGCATAAGTACTAATAGTCTAACACTTCTAAGACTTCTGGATTATAAGAGTTTTTCCCATTTCTATCTGGATTATAACAATCCATATATCCTCTCCTCCATACCATCATTCATTCTTCCATTTCATCCACGATGTCCTCTATCTTGGCATTTCTTAAAACTTCTTGTTCCTACAAGTTTCATTTCAATGAATACTTAAAACGGTATGAAGTCAAATCAAACAACTATGTAGTAAAATATAAAGACTAACAAACCATTATCATCAAGTATGCAAAATGGCGCTCAATGCCCTCCATATCAATCTCAGTTATGATAGATCCACCAATGTTTCCACCACCTATGTGTTTTGTCAAAAAATTAAATTATCTCACATACTGCACATAAACCAATAAAGCATAAGTGCAAAACTTAACATTAGCTCACCTAGATGCTGCAATCCAATCTTTGGTACAAATCAAAGCTTGCACGACATCAGGATCTAGACGACTATGAAATGGATCAACAGCCCATCCACCAGCACTAAATGCTGACTCCGAAGCAACAATGGACACTTGAATAGATAAGATATCTCGAGCAAGTGTGGAGAGAATAGGGAGCTCAGGTTTCTTGACCTTCCACCATGCTAAAACATCAAATTTCTTTTTGTCTTTCTTTGGCCAATGCACTAGTGGTTGCTCCATATACATTTCCAACTCGGTTTTCATACATAGGCCTACGGTACTACTGCCATGCAAGTATTTTTCAAGGTCTGCATCAATATCATCATCACTCTCCTCTTCCTCCAACTTGTTGTGTACATGAGGATCTACTGTTTGCACATTTGTAGTTGCTGTCTTCATTGAAGTTACAGTTGGACTAGACACATAAGCTTGAAATAATTGTTGAATAACAGTTATGCGCTTATTAATTTCTCCTGAAGCATTACCATGGTAAATCTTCTTGAATTTAAGTAGTTGCTGACCTCCTTTGATTTGGTGATTGTTTACCAGGTGATTCCAAAAGAGTGATGTCCTTCTGATACTCTCACAACGAGATTCATAAGTGCACTTGAGGCATTTAGCCCGCAGCTCTTTAACCTCAATGTCATCTGGTCCTTTCTTCTTAACCTCATACTTGTGGTAGTGATCTCAAATATTAGGGATGTAGTTCTTTGCTCTCTTCCCAGTAGGAGCAGGAGGGTCGATCTTGGACCTAGTTTCATTGGTCACCGACACAACAACATCGGTAGGTGGTTGTGGCATCGGTACCACTGGCAAAGTTGGAGATGCATTGCTCACACTTGCACTACTACTTCCAGTTGTAGATTCCATCAGAAATTTAGCAGTTGCAATCAACAATTTGAACATAAATTGACTGTGAAATTGTTGATGGAACATCAATCATGTGACAGTGAGATCGTAAAATTGCTAAGTTAAAGCTGCAATCAACAATTCTCTAGATGTCTGCATATACATAAAATTGCTAAGGCTTGGAAGAAATTAGGGGGGGTGGTAGTGCTGCTAAGATTGGGATAGAGAGCTAGCATCGCAGAGCGGCACACTTGCTAGACTAGTCGAGGAAGGAAGCTCCGCCATAGTGGTGGAGGGCAAGGCGCCGAGGGCGGCGCCGGTGATCTGGAGACAAATGGAGGGGCGGCGGTAGAGAGCAATGCGTCACCCGCTAGTGGCCAGTGGGTGCACTGCAGGCCCACAACTTCCGCTCAGAACTGAATCAGAACAAATTAGGGGGAGGCGGTTGATGCGGGGTGCCCGATCTTTGCGACTCAGGTGGGCGAACATTCGAAGCGGTCTGAACGTCACCATCACTATTGACCATTCAAAATTGATCGAACGTCATAGAATGAATGAACGTTTGGAATAGCACAAATGTCCTCAAGGTGATCGGGCGGTTCGTTGCAGATCGGACGGTAGCGGTAATGCCTGATGCGGTGATGCCCTGATGGATCATGTAGTGGTCAAGCGGCAGCTTGGGCCGAAGCCATGCGTTTAGGATAATAGTACAGATGAATATGATATGGGCCTAGGCCATATGGCCAGTGGCTGGATATCTGGATTTCATCATCTTCGGATAGTCCAAGTCCACATTCGTTTTCGATGGATAGTTGTAACAGCCCAGGTTTTTACTAAAATAAAAATAAATAAATAAAACAAAATTAAAATTAAAACAAGTATTTTGTTGCCTAAATTTTATTTTGGTTTTGCTCTGGATTTTCTGTTTTTGAAAAAGCCTGATTTAAAAAGTATTTTAAGTGAAAACCTAAAAATTACAATTAAATAAAATTAAAATTTGATTTTCAATAAAAATCTTATGTCAAATTAATTACCTGGAGTTATTTGGATTTTATTTGGTTTTCTGAGTTTTTCTGGAGTTTTAAAATCTATTTTGAAAATAAAAATTATTTTTGGTATGAAAATATAATACCAACATTAGTTGGAAATATTTTTATTAAGTCCAAAATGTCACCAGGAACTTCTGTGGATTTTTCTGGAATTTTTGGAGTTTATTTCATAGTTTTCTGAGGCTTAATTCATTTCCAGGCTTTTTTGAAATTCAAAAATCAGAAATAAAAATAAAATCTCCAACCCACTCCTCCGGCCGCCACGTGGACGGCCAGATGCTGCCCACGTTGCCGCCCGATCCCGCCTTTCCCTCCTCCCCGCGCGACACGCGTGCGGCCCGATCTCGGCCACGCCGCCCACCGGCCCATCCCGGCCGCTCTCTCCCCTCTTCCACCGCCAAGCGGGCCCGACCCGTTAGCCTCCATTCGATCTCCTTCCGCGCCAGCCGTCTGATCCACCCTCAGTTCATCCCCGCCGTCCGCCTCCCTTATTTCCCCTGCCGCCCGATCTCTTTCTCTCCCCCGCGCGGCACGATCGCCGCCGCTCGCGCCTTCCCCTCTCTCCTCTCTCTGCGCCCCAGCCCCACCTGTCGGGTTCTTCTTCCCCGGGTCGTCTCCCTCCTCCCGCACCCGCTGCCGAAAACGCCGCCTCTACCTCCCGGCCTCACCCCCGTTCTTCCGCGCGCGCCGCCCACCTCCCTCTCCTCCCCCACACGACGCGCCCCACGTTCCCCTCTTCCGCGCCACCTTCTCCCCCCCAATCCCACGCCGGCTCCACCCCTAACCGCCCACAACTGCCGCCCACTCCCCGATCTCTCCGGCGAGAAATTCCCCGCGCTCCAACCCTCGCCACGCCTATTTAAACCCTCGCTCAGCTCTGCCTCACCTCGCTCCATCTCCCCCTCCGCTCTCCTTCCCCTCCCGAGCACCACATCGCCGCCGCGCCGAAGCCCCCGAGCGCCGGCCTTCTCCCGGCCGCCTCCGGTAAGCCACTGTAACATCCCAAAAATTTAAAATCTGACAACCATATGATGTACCCATCATCATATCCGCACCCCTAAGGCCGCCTGATGAGGACATCCCTTCCATGGATACGAGTCGTCCACAACAAGTGTTGCAAGGACCACTTACTCGAGCTCGTGCTCGTCAACTTAATTACCAGGTGAACTCATTCCTAGGTTCATATGTTACTGAGAATAGACCGCTACATAATGCAAGTGATTTAATTGTGCTTAGAAACTTGGGAAAGGATGAAGGAAAGGGACATGGAGTCATGGACATGCATGGAAAGAATAATGGAGGTCACCACGTCACTTTGGGACCAAGTCAAGCACGAATTCGAGTTGGACACGTTTTGGAATCAGATTCGGACTGCTGCGATGGTACCAAGTTCAAACGGGCATAACTTCCTCATACGGACTCCGTTTGGGATGTTCTTGTACTTCATGGAAAGCTTATGAAGTCTACTTTCCAACGGATCCAATCTCATCTTCAAATTCGATCTGAGCCGGCCGCAATCATTAAAAGAGTCCACGTTGTTTTCTGAGTCCGAGTCAAAAAGGGTGCTGCGCCACCACCACTTGGACCCATGGGCCTTGTAACCCTAGGGCGTGCACTTGGATGCCACCCCTGGTCGTTCTCCCTATAAAGAAGCCGCCGCCTCCCTTGCTAGGACTTGGATTTCGTTGAGTTTATGTTTAGCCATTGTGCAAATTTTGTTCTTCAGTTGTGTCGGACGATCACATGTCAAGACAGCTTCGAGATCACATCTTTGTTATTCGCAATACAATTTATGCTTCATTCATATTTGCAATATCAGATTGCCTACGTCTTATTCTTTCTAGTTCTTTGATTGCTCGCAGGGATTGAACTTCGTGTTCAGGTTGATCGCGCTCCAGCGTGGTCAATAACACTTCGGAGTTGGTTCAGCGATTGCTAAGGCGCAAGCGTCGTCGTACGGTTGTAGTCGGATCGTGAGAGTCACCTCCACCAAAATCGATAGTTATCAATCTCATCGAAAGATCGAGCACCTCGTCTTCATCAAGTGGTATCAGAGCCCAAGGTTGCTCGGTGAGAAATTTCCAGTTTACCATAGATTAGATTGCTTTTCCTTACCTAGAGTACACAAAAAAAATAACAGTAGATCAATCTGTCCAAACCAGTCTTAGCCTCGCAATTTTTCTTTTCAGTACATTGCATTGTTGAACTTTCGGTTGCATCGTCGTGTCCTTTGCTGGTCTTAGTGTCTAGTTCCTCTAGAGTTTCTAGTTCTGTTCACGTTTTGGTCTCACCGCTGCAGTTAGATCCGAACTGCCACGGTGAGGGAAGGAAAGGAGGATTCGGTTTCTAGGGAGGCTTTGCCCTAGTTGGTTTCGGAGTAGGACACGATCTCAGAGTTGGTTTCGGAGTAGGTTTCAACCGCGTCGTGTGTGAAAAAAAGAGGAGAGAGAAACACCTAACTTTTACATACGACCTCCGATTGAGGCAATTTTTGATCCGTTGGAGATTTCAGATCCACGTAAGCCTCCAGGCACATACGCGGCAACTTCGACCCCAAAAAACGTCGTTTAGGCCCTCAAAACGGGCCCGCAAACCGAGGTAAAAATAAAGTTTCTCAGAATTTGCTCAAATTTGACAGGAACCTTGTACAAGTGATTCTATGGTTCCCCGTGCAGACGACATCTTTTTTCGAGCTCCTGAACTCCGTGTGCAATGTCATCTAGTTTCTTTCTACGCGGTGTACTCGTTTGTGTTCTAGGCTCGCGTCTCTAGTACGGTCTAGCCTAGGGCCAGCACCAACCGGCGTTGAACGATCTTTCAGCTTGCATTTTCTGAATTTATTATTGCTACTCCTTGCTACTAAACTTGAGCCTTCCCAGCTACACCTATTCTACACCGTACAGGCTGAGCTTTACCTGGCAATCGCTCCATCCAATCTTCGAAGATATATTGTCATCACTGGTTGCCGATCACCCCTGTGTGCTTGGTAAGAATTGGTAAGAATTCGATAGAAGGTTTGAGACGACGACTTTTGAACCACCATACCCTAGTACTTGTTAGGGACACATTCTTGTGTTTTTTGCTAACAATGGCAGGATCTGGAGAGTTTACAAATCAGGATACATCCCATTCTTCTCGTACGAAGGGAATCATACAACATTTCACTCGCGAGATGAATCATCGTACGGAGGGCCTTGAGGAGGACGTCAGAGTCACAAATGAGCGACTTGCTCAACTCGAGAGCGCCCAGATTGAGACAAACGCAACGCTCGCTGCGATGGAGAAAGCACAAGGTATCACTAACTCTTCTTTGGCAGATATTATGGCGCGCCTTGAGGAGATTGCCCAAGCTTCGGCTACTGTTCCCCCTGCTGTGACGGTAGAGGGACAAGATGAAGTTGACAATGTGCATTTTAACCGACAAGGTATGCGAAGAGAACCCCCAGGACGTGAGGTACGTGACCACGATGATGCTTTTGCTAAGGTTAAATTCACTATGCCCTCTTTTAATGGTAAATATGATCCTGATGGTTATCTTGAGTGGGAACTAGCTGTTGATCAAAAATTTACTTGCCATGATTTTCCTGAGAATAGACGAGTTAGGGTTGCTACTAGTGAATTTACTGATTTTGCTTCTATTTGGTGGAAAGAACATTGCCGTCAACATCCCAATAACATACCTAACACTTGGGAGGCTTTAAAATTGCTCATGCGCCATCGATTTGTTCCCTCATATTATGCTCGTGATTTGTTAAATAAACTGCAACGCTTACAACAAGGTGCAATGTCTGTGGAAGAATACTATCAGGAATTACAAATTGGGATGTTGCGCTGTGGATTAGTTGAGAATGAGGAGGCATCAATGGCTAGATTTTTGGGAGGGTTGAATCATGAAATTCAGGACATTCTTGATTACAAAGATTACAACTCCATGACTAGATTGTTTCATCTTGCAGTTTGTGGCAATGAAGATGACAGATAATTTTAGGAGTGAAAATGTGACGCATAGGGCCCTCTAGGCAAAAAACACACACCCCCACAAACTCGGCACCACTAGGTATGCGGGTAAAATCCGACAATGGATGTAGGAGGATGAGCAGGCAATCCTGCGGGAGACCTTCCCGCCATTTGCCAGGATCCCTGATGAGCGCGTCCGAAACTGGATAAGAGCGAGGTCATCTACCGTGTCATTAGGGACCATCTTCTTTCAAAACCCCGTAAACGAGGAAGTGTCCCACTGCCTGGAAGCGCTGAGTGTAGAATCTTCCTAAGGCTCATTCGAGGCAGTTAGGGATAGAGATTTACTCTCCGCTGTCCTGGGAAACAAGGAGCACCCAGGTCGCATGAGAGGCCTTGGTTTTATATTCCTTGGAAACAAGGCTTCCTAGAGGACTCCGAAGCTTACCAGAGTATAAAGAGAGCCAAAGCTGAGCACGAGGCACAGCTACAAGAGGACATTACGGCAAAAATCAGGGATGAGATGCAAAGATTGGTTAGAGATGAGATGCAAAGGTATAGAAAAAATTAGCAGGAAGCCCCCGCCGCTCCTATGCTAGTAGTCCCCCAACCGTTGGAGTAGCTACACGTCCAATCCTACCTTGGAAAGCGACCACCAATTTCCTGTTGATGACATCCTGGTAATAATTATTATCTCTGGAATGTTCGATCCATTGATAGGCCTGTTGGAGTAGCTAATTATGTATCGTTATGTAGGTGGCTACGAAGTGTAAGCTCCAAGTGAGATATACCTCTATTGCCTTGTGCACTGCTTAGGGCCAGGCGTATCCATCTGGGCCCAGGGCCTTGGTGCATGGTGTATCTCTAACACCAGATTTCTGAAAAGTGAATGTGGATGGTGTTTATGCCAATTTTGAGGTCGTCCCACTACAGATGCTCCCCAACGATGAGGTCATGGCTCTAGTGCAAGCCATTAGAACATTCATCTAGTGGCGCAAGAGCGACATCTGCTTGGAGGCTCTTGCACCTGTGCCAAGTCCATGAGAGTTAGTTGCACTGGTGCCAAGTCCACTCGAGTTATCTGCACCGGTGCCAAGTCCACGAGAGCCATTTGCACCGGTGTCAAGTCCACTCGAGCTACCTGCACCAGTGCCAAGTCTACAGGATATATCTGCACTGGTGCCAAGTCCACAAAGCCATCTACACCGGTGTCAAGTCTACTTGAGCTACCTGCATCGGTGTCAAGTCCATTGGAGGTATCTGCACCGGTTCCAATTTCACAAGCGTGATCCACACTAATGCTACCTGAGCAAACGCATCAAGGACGTGGTGCATCTACATCTCATGCTCGATCAACTATCGTGAAGTCGACCTACAGCCGAGACAGCAAGGGAAAACCGAAGAAGACGGATGATGAGATTTCCTACTTGCCATTAGCCTGAAAATTCATGCTAGGCAAGCAGTTGGTCGTCCCAAAAGAGCACCTTCTAACTCTAGGACTATCTTGCCAGACATTGCATATGTATTACATGGAATAGGCCAACAAGCTGAAGAAACAACGATGCTCAGGTGTCAATGTCAAGTTCATGCCACATCATCTGCAGCACAATATTCATGAATGTATCTGCATAGTGACTTTTGAGGACTTATTCTTTCTCTTCACACTCGACGCGCTCGTCACCTCACTCATTTGGTGCTGGACACTGTAGTGCATACAATCATAGTCTACGTTTATGTAATGCCAATAAATGTAAAATGGAGAAAGGTTGGGACTTTAATGATGATTCTTGAAATCTTTGGTTCGAATAGAATCTTAATATCCTAGGGAAGGTGTCCTCCAAATTCAAGTAATTTAGACCTCTAGATAAAAGTTAGGACGATTTATGGATTTGAAGTTGGGCTAAAATTTAAAATCGGGAGCACGAGTGGCCATACTACTATTGTGCCACTGGTCAGACTGGCTAGGCCTGGTCATGCCACCCCCTGTGAGTGCGGTCAGACCAACATTGAGGGCTTTGCAGGTTCTAGTTGGTTTTGACATTTATTGGTTGATTTCTACTGTTGCAAGTTCAATCTTGATCTTCTTTGCTCTCTATAGCTACATAAGTGAAAAGATTGTGAATGCATAAGGGGGAAATTTGATCGTAGTCATTCACCCCCCCTCTGACTACTGTTTTTGATCCTACAATTGGTATCAGAACCTGGTGATCTCTTCTTCATAAGATCTACACCGGTCTTTGAACTGTGGCATCGGATAGGTATTCGTTCAAGGCACTTATCTTTGATGGAGCCAACTATCCCTGTTAGAAGAATAAGATGGCTTGCTACTTGCAAAGCCAAGGTCAAGTTATTCGGAAGAAGGTGAATGACTATTCAAGGTGTCTGGTGTTATTACTCCAGAGAACACTCCAGATGTGGAGAACAATGACTAGGCATAGAACATTATGTTTTCTGGCTTGGTTAGGAGCGAGTGCAATTGGGTGTATCACTTGCCCATTGCACATAGATCTAGATGACACTTGAGACCTATCATGAGGGCTCTTTCCATATTAAGGAACAACGCCAAGATTTGTATAAGCTTGAGTTCAACTCTTTTGAGATGAGGCCTAGTGAGTCCATAGATGAGCCCTTTGCTAGGTTCAACAAGATTGTGAGCCAGCTTAGGTCTATAAGCATGAATCTCTCTGAGTCTATGAAGGCTCATGCGGTGTTGGGAGATCTTGACTCCAATGTTTGGGATTCCAAGGCTACTGCCATTTAGGAGTGCAACAAGTTGAGCAATCGAACTCTTAATTTTCTTTACTTAGCTGAAAACATGTTAGGTCACTCGGGATAAGAAGTTCAAGAGTCATTCCATGGCTATGGTAGTGGACCACTTAATTCCTTGACCGCTTAGACCTCGATCCACCCTGATCTAGTCCTAGTCATCTGTCGTTGACTATATTTGCCTCTAAGCTTCCCTACATATCCAAAGACCAAGAAATCATTTCTCAGTCATAATTTCTTCACAGCTTAATCCACGTTAGCATAAACATGCAATATGCACACAATGCAATCATGACATGAGTTCCAAAATCATCCCATAATCAATATTCCTACAATTCCTAATTTTTAGAACCAACTACCCTCAGCCGGTATGACCGCACTTCCTATGCTGCTTAAACCGCCCTGGTCGTGTCGCCAATCGAATGGCTGGTACTACCAGCCCTGACCCTGTTCCTAGTAATAGGGGAGTAGTATGACCACTTACTAAGGCTAGTACTACTACCTCGGTAGTACCGCCATGCACGGTCCAGTTATACTGTTCTTCGATAGTGCCGCAGTTTTGCACTAGTGCTACCAAACCTGGCCAAACCAGAAAACGACCTCCTTGGAAAATAGCTATTGCCATCTAGAGATCAGTCATACCGCACCTGCAGTAGTACCGCCACTCAAGCCAAGTACTAACGCCACCACTAGGCCGGTACTACCGCTTGAACCTGATAGGAATCTGAATTTTTATGGAATTGCAAACCCTTTGCAAAACCTTATATTCAACTCAACCCAAATGCCAATTGATCATCACAATTGACCTAGACGTACCCACATGGTATCTCATATTCCCTCTAGTCTACACCATATGTTGATTGCTCCAAGGTATTAGATAAGGGGGAAAAGGATAAGATAAACTATAATAGATCTACCCATAGACTTTTTTTTGACACAGTTGTCACACACAACCTAGAAAGCCTGCATAGTACGCACCAAAAGAAAATGGGTAACACAGGTTTAAGTAACTATAGTTAGGTGCATGTGCATTGAACGGATCTAAAATACACTATGTAATTGCTATAGGACAAACAAATAAGTTGTAGAAGTTTCAAGTAGCCCGATTTCTAACCTAACCAAAGTATTTGGTGTTGATTTCATACCAATCAACCTCCAACATATGCCATTCGTATCATTTGAATGTTAAAGCAAATAATAAGAATAAATTTCAATCAGATGGAGTATGCACTAATGGTGCAACGGATGACACTTGTACTAAACTTGTAAGAAATCCAGTAAGGAAATAGTTGCTATGCTCACTCACTCTATTAAGTATGAACGATGTTTCAGTAAAAACAATGTGACGTAAAATCCAATGGTTGCACCACCCAACATGACATAACTTTACAAGATTGTACAAGTATAAATCCCTTGGTGTGTATCTTGAATTTCATTCTGATTCTGATATGAAATTAATACATTCAATTGCAAAGGAAAGAAATTTCATGCGGATGTACAAGAACAAGATTGGTTATGTAAGTTGAAATAATCTTAAGCAAAGCTCTTGTATATCATCACCTCTTATAAGACCAACAGACTGAAACAAGATCTTCCATGGAATTACTCTCCCTATATGCAAAAGATCTCATGACACCACCGGTGTGCCATGATCCATACTTCCACTGAACTATGAAGAATCCTAAGCAGTAAATGAGCAAACACCTTATATGCAAACTATCGCCATTCAATCGCTACGATGTGAGTCCTCACCATCCCGACTCTAACTTCCACCATGGTTTCCCCTGTGCATTTTCCTCAATCCTATCTCCGTCATTGTCTTCCTCAAACACCACCTATTCCTCCTCGTAGTCCTCTTCATACCCACTCCAGCCTCTTAAGCATGTCCCTATCCCACCATCTCCTGGACACAGATGATGCTGCCAACTTTGGTCTTCCCATCCATCACCTCTGCCTAGCTAAATCCCACATCAGCTCGCCTCACCAGCCTGGCCTCCCTGCCAACCACCACTGACCACACACCCCCCTCCCTCGCCAGCCACAATAGAGGGGCGAGTTCCTTGTGCCACAAGACCAGCATCAGGCACCCCACACACCTTTTATCGAGCACCTCATGAGTCTCAGTGCGCACGCCGACATGGCATAGGTCAACGGCGGGGGAGCCAGTGCCCACAGCGGCGGTGAGCTCGCGGGTAGCCTATACATACTTGGAGAGCTTGAGGGGGAGGGACATGGTGAGGTGCGCGACAGTCACCATGGGAGGAGTCAATGCGTTTGGGGAGCTTAGTGTGCTCGTGGGTGAGAATGGTGTTGAAGTGGCGTAGCAGCGCATTGTGGGCACAGAAGTGGTGACCATAGACTGGGCAGAGGTGGGTGATGGCGGCGGCAGATGGGGCAGGGTGGCTATGGGAGGGGTGGAGGAAAGCGGCAGAGAGGTCGAGGAAGCCAAAGGAGGTGACGGCAAGGTAGAGGCGGATGGCAGCATCGTAGATTGGGCGTTGGAGAGGCCGGGAGGCAGAGGATGGCAACAACAGTGGTCAAGGCTCTTTCTTGAGATAAAATTAGGAAAAATTCTCTTGGGCACGGGTGTGGCTCCTCCTGTCATACTCCCCCACTACAAGTGCACCTCCTGCTCCATCGTGCAGTGCTCTTCTCCTCCCGCCTTGGCTACTCCCCCCTCGCTGGCTTCCTGCCTACCTCCCACCATCCATCTATGTTGTCACTTGCTTCGTCTTCATACCCACCACTGTCTAGGTGTCGATGGCCATTTTGAAGCTAGCACCTGCCAAAGCCTCATCCTTCTCTAGCATAGGGAGACTATGATTAGGGATACTTCACAAATGAGCTCAACTGGTTTAGTGGTTTGTGCATGCTAATTGGACCTCATCTCATGACCTCCTCATGCTCACCCTTGCTGTCGCCATTCCCGCACTCACCGCCAAGGGTGATGCGACCGCCATCTCCACACACGTCAACGTCGGTGTCACCTACCTCCACCAAATTAACCACTGTTGTCTCGCATGTTGTGCTCACCTTTACCCCGACTTTCGGGTGGGGGCCTGGTATAAGGCATTTGAGTTATCACCTAACCGTCATTCTAATCAAATCACTAATACATGTTTCAATTCAAGTCATTGCAAAGTTGCAAATTCAAATACATTAGAACAACAATGTCTCCCCCGGTTCCATTTTATTGAAAATGGAACCACCAGTTTTTTGCAGCTAGAGGCTTGCTCAGTTTATAGCCCAAAGACCACAGTACTTTGCCTAGTTTAACTACTACAAATTCTCCTAAATTAGACTACAAAACATGCTCCATTGAGCTAATTATTACTCTTCCTAACATGCTAACATTCGTTTTTTGCAAAACATCAAAGCTTTTTCTTCTCCTCAGGACTTCTCTTTTTCTTCTTCATCAGCACCAGTCCCTTCAATCTCCAGTCTTCTTTCTCTTCAGCGCCATCCTAGGAGGGGAGGCGAGGAAGTCTTTCATATCCAATTTTGAAACAAATTCCAATATATTATCCATCTTACAAGGGCACTTTCAACCTAGAATTAACATAGGATCCTAGTCTCACACAAAAAGAAAAAAACACAAAGTGAATAGAACAACATTCTTCAATGATCAGTTGATCATCTTCTATGCTCAGTTTGGCGCAAACAACGCATGTGGAGTTTCTTGCTTGCATCCGCCACTTAATCTACAAAATCAGAGAAGGAAAATTTGATATATTATTTCCTTGTCCAAAAGCAGAAAGCAAAACAATTAGGCAGTAGTGCCACATGCAATTCATGTTAAGACAATAGTATATGAACATTTGTTATTTTTTAAAGCAGCCAAATCTGTGTAGCCTAATTTATAATGTACATATGAACGATCCTATAACAAAGCGCTATCAAGATCGTGAATAGTAACAAGAAAAATGACATTTGTGATAAAAATGTGTGTTCATAATAGTCATACCTGTTTGATAGTTCAAACACACCATATCTTCTCTTTACTTAAAGGACTAACTAATCATCTTAAATAATATCAAGCTAACATTATCAACTTGAATTCTTGAACAAACACATGATATAAAACAAAGGATATCTTTTGATTTATCTTTTCCTTCCAGACATTGAAGAGTAATTTTAGATTGTTGTTAAGTTGCTACCTACTTGGACTAGGAAGTTTATTCTAGCGTGCTCTCCCATTATGAATGTATTTGTTGACATCAGAACATCCACAATATGTCCACCAGCAGGGTACACCAGATGTGTGCAATCACTTTCTCTGTCATCCTTCCTTAAGAGCACCTCAAAACATTGTGGTCCTACAGAAAATAGCCAATTGCCCGATCAAGAGATTAACATTTTTTGCAAGGAAGAGATGAACTATATTGACAACAATAAAATTATCAAGCTCAATGTATAGGTTTCATAGACAGTGAATGAAACTATAGAAGGCACGTGCATTGTTGTTATCTATATCACACAAAATTTATCCAGTTCATGTCAATAGAACAGAAGCAAAAGGTATCCTAAAAGATCCAAAAACTAAAAATGCATAGCACTTCCTAAATCATGAGTCTATTATACTCGATATTCAGTTGTATTAGCAGATCAAAGCATTTGCAAAGATAGTTGTAGGTCCCTCATTGTTGCTACTGACTGTATAAAATAGATTCAATTATGTGACAAGAAACATGTAATTTGATAAGATGCCTATCTTGATTGTATTAGCCATACTTGTTTTCTGGTCAGTGCGCCAGGGCTGCATAGACCACCATGAACCATACATCATGCATGCAAGATTCGGCCAAGAAGATGGAGGTTGGGAAGGGAAGAAACATAAATTTGGTAATGGGCTAGATCAATCAAATCAAGAAATAGAGCAAGAATCATAGTGAATTGTGTGTACCTCAGATCAGATTTGATTCCCCACACCATCGTCGGCAGGATCCAAGATATTGCCGTTGAGATGCAGTTGGTTCTGGGTCATAGTTCATCGGGAAGGCTGGCATTGGCAGCCAAGAGGAGGGTAAGAAGGTCTGGACAACCTGGATCAAAAGGGAGGCCATTGGAGTGGCACTCACAGCGCACAAGAAGGGTGTTCGCGGTAGCTAGCAAGCGATGTTGCGATGGTGGCCACCCTGCTTGTGGGCTCCTCGTCGAGCTCCGTGAGCATCTCTGGTGTCGTCACAGTCTGCTGCATCCACCACACACGTGGAGGCTAGCCCTCGCCTCCCCCGTTGGATCTGCCCATGCCACCGTAGTCGAGGTTGGAGAGATTGCATTGACGAGATTGAGAAAGAGGAGGCAGATTTTATCACCTTCACCATCCGCTTCCACTTGTCGGTGGCACCGCTTGATCCTGGCGATGCATCACTTTTCGCGGTGAGATCAAAGGAAGAAAGGGGATCAAGAAGGAGGAGATGCAAACAGGAGAAGAGGGAGGAAGCTATGGTTGGGAGGCAGTAGTAGCAACGGGCGGGGTGCATCGATTGGTAGAGCGAGAGGTCACGAAAGTGGGGGTGGTTGTGGTAGTCATGCCACAAGGGGCGTGACGGTTGCGCAAGTGAGGAGACTCGTCCGTGTGTTGCATGAACAGACACAGGTCAAATCGGATGGCCGTAGAGAGTTGAGGAAGAATGGACAGCTGCGGAGAGCTGAGGGAGAACACAACGACAACCACCAACTCATGTTTTTAAGTATTACTAGCTGAATGCCCGTGCGTTGCTACGGATTTAAAAAAATTAGAATATATTTGTATGCACGTTCCAACAAATTTAACACCTGTTAGTTTTAGAACATGTAGTATGATAAAATTTTAAAATCCGTAGTAACGTACGGGCATTCAGCTAGTAGCACAAATATAAGACTCTTAGGAGGCCTGATGTACAAGGAAAATTCAAATAGACATCATAACTCAAATAGACATCATAACATAAACTGGAATTATAGTGCATCTATTTGCTGATGAAGATATGCTGTTAACAACAGGTGCAAAGCTGAATCAAGCAATGAATCACATATCGAAGAATTTATTCTTGTCAAGATAATGTTTATATCTTGTAATCTTATAACTGGACGTGTTATTGGTTGATGGTTTTCAGACAGTGGTGGAACAACCTCAGATTGCACTTTATACAATTTTCCATCGTCATAGACCTGATCACCTTCTATATACTACTTTAGGATAGACCTATCATCTTGGTACCTCTTGATCTCTGCTAACATACCATTTATGCGATGTGGATCAGTTTCATTACTCAGCTTTCTTTGAAATGCATCAATTCTGTCCTCAAAAGACCGTGTAGTATTGGCGACAATCAATGTCTCATCAAGGTCAAACACGATACCAAGGCACCGAAGATTTAACATAGTCAAGCACGAATTATACAAACCAAATCGCGTTTTATAGCCCCAGAAACATGCATGATTCATCAAGTTTCTCCTGGATGTCATTGCCACTAAATGCAATTCTTCCTCTCCTAGCGAAACAACTGCAGTCTGCAAGTAAAAACAGTTAAAAGGTGCAATACATGGAATTAGAGAAAGAACCTAGCCTATACGAAGAATTCATTAATGTTCTTCATGAATGCTTAGATCAAATAAATTATTTATATTTTTTGTTTACTTTATGTGTACAATTTGAAGAGTTTTCATGTTCCGAAAAATATTCGTGGCCGTATTCGATTCAATTTGTATCCACTCCGTATTTGTATTCGAAATTATTCATATTGTATTTGCATTTGTATCCGAGATATCTGTATTTGTATCCATATCCAAAGAAATATATAAAAATAAATATAAGAGTTATTATTCGTTCATATTTAATCCGTTTTCGCTCTAGTGCTTAGAATCTTGCTAGACTCCCCCCGGTAAAAGAGGAAACAAAATTAAACCCAGGATTTGATGGCGAGGGGTACCAATTGGGCTGTGAGCCTATTGGGCTGCAGGTTGTTAAGTTGTACTTGGGCCACAGGATCGGTTGTTACCGTCCAGCCAAGCCCATCTTAGGCTGATCTTGCTAGACCGGCCATCAGTTCTCAGCCCAGGTATTTTCTTTCGTAAACTTGCCCTGGTTGCACGAAATTTCACAGGCACTGGGTTTTGATCCGTACCAATTTAGGTCCCGCTTTTAACACGCGAATTTTTCTCTGTTTCTGCAAAAAATGAATGAAATTCCTACGTTTCAAGCGGGCCCTTAACTAACAAATCTAACATTTTCTGTGCCTTCATTTTCTGTGCCTGTTCCTGCATGTTTCTCACTTTTACATCTCGTTTCTCCCCTGACCCTTTTTACTTCTCCCCCCTCTCTCTCTGTCTCCCTCCCTGCCCGATCTCTCTTTGTCTCGCTCCCTCACTCGCCCTCCCATCTCTCTCGCGGGCGTGGACCCGGGAGGCGGCGTAGAGGCCGGGAGGAGGAGGTGGCGTAGCCCGTCGTCCGGCGGCGGTGGCGTCCGAAGGCGGCGGCGCGGGCTTTCTTCTCCATACCAAATCGTGGCCAGTTTTAACACCAAATTTGTGTACTACTCCCGATGTACACCGAGTACGCTGATTGCTGCCAAACATTTTGACCAGTTTTTGACTGAGTCGCTTCAGTTCTGCATACCTTGTACGAGATGACATTTGAACATTCAGCAGTCTTGTTTAAGAACTCGGCATGTCTTGCTTGGTTGCTTGTCCCTTCCTAGAGGGGACAAATGACAAATGCAACTTCGGTAACCTGCTTTTCATGTGCTCAATGCAGCTTATTTTGTATGAAATTTAACTTGCTTCTCATGTGCCCATCCTTCTATAAAGCAACTTCAATTTAGTGCATCTTTTTCTGTTAAAAAAACAAACCGACAACAATGGGGGAAGAAAGCAAACCAAGCCAAACTACAGAACTGTCCCCATATGTCGTCTCTCACACAGCAAATCCATTATCTTTAATGACAACCATTATATATCATGCTTGCATTCAACAATGTACAATCAAAACCGTTATATCAATGATTCATCTTTCATGACAAAACCGTCACAGGAAAAACGAAGTGAAATGATGGGATTAAAAAGCTGTTCGTTAACCTATCGGTTACAAGTACAAACTCCAGACCATCACAATCTTATTCTCTTTGGAATTCCGCCACAACAGTGCAAACAACAATCAACCCTCATCTCACTCGGCAAAACTGCCCTCACCATCAAAGTAAGCAATGCTTTGCAGTTTGCAACCATAGACCGAAAACCAAGAGCTGCTATTATACACTAATGTATCCCACACTATAACAAAAAATACACTCCCAAAGGTGAGTGTCAGTGTCTATGCGAATGCTTTCGAATTTTTCTGGAACTAATATCACCTCTCACCCTACTTCTTGTCTCAACAATTCTGGAAGCAAGACAGATGAAACCAATTACTGCCATGGCATACAACGCTCTATAAGGCGCCAATGCCATGGAACTAACAAAGGAATAATAGCCACCTAAAAGGTAGAGAAAGCTCAATCCAACTTCACGTCCTCTCCTTCCAGGTAGCTTGAAAGATATACAGCTGACATTTGGTTGTGATCCGAAAAGTCCATGCAGGATAACACCAACACAGAGTGCAGAATCCACGAACCAGGGAAAATTCTGCCCCATTCCGATTCTCTGTACAAAAAAAGAACAGGAACTGATTTAAATCACCATTGATTAAGCAGCATAGGACATACATAGCATGGTGGTATCCTATAAATGTTTTTGTGGGGTGTTTTGCAGAATGTCCGATTAATAAAATAGAAAATATATCGGTTCCTAAATCAACAGTTGGCAAGTTTTGATAGAGTGCTAGGAATGTGATTTGCTTTCATTGGGGATATCCTGCTGGAGTAGCCGCATTCTGGCAAAAATCTGTATCCCAAATCATGGTGCGATTTATGTTCGAGCCAATGTATCAAAGCCTGATTTTAAGAGGTAGAAAATTGAAACCTGTTAACCAGCTATACCAACCAGTATCCAGTATTACTGACCATAAAAAAATCTATTTTGAGGACATTTATGCCAGGCCAAGGCATTTCATGAAGAAAATGAACAAATCCCAGCTGCATTTCCCATTATATTGCATGTAAACACATTATTCAAAAACATGCTTCAAAGAAATGGAGAAAACACCCTCACTGAGTCTACTGAATTTCCCTACAACGCAAGCTTGCAGATGAGGTGTCAGGCTGCCCACTGTGTAGACTGTAGTTTATTTGAAACAGTAATGGGCCAAAAAAGGAATTGTCTGCTAAGTGTTATCCAATTACATCCCAGACTTGAAAACAGCAGTCCCAACTTCAAATTTAAGAAGGTATGATAAATAACACAATATTGGCTTTGGCTTTGGTTATCTGGCATTCTAGCCAGTGTTACCAGGACTCGGACGAGTGTCGGAGTCCAACTCGGATTCGAGTGTCCGATTCGGCAAATTTTAGAAAATAAGATGACAACAAAATAACTTGATGCTATATGTTCTAATATATAGAAGGCATTTCATCAAACAGGTCATATGCACCCAAATGTGCAACCATTTTCCCTATCTAGCATTAAACACTAAGCAGATCTTGCCCACTTTGGTTACATATGTTGCTCACATCATTCCATTTCATATTAAGTACTTCCACTTGCAAACTGCATGATCACGATCTAACGTCAAACAGTTTCAACCATTAAGACATAACATGCAAACAATATTCTAATTTGCAAGAGACCAATACAATCCAATATTTCAAATAACACTCCCTCCCCACAGTTACAATACATCACACCCCCATTTTAATTAACAGCTTATCATAACTTACCAAATAGCAATGAACCCGCCATTAAAAACCAGCACGTTGCTAAAAACACACCACAACATGAACCAATGCGAATAGAGCGAGAGATCCAGACCTATAGAGGAACTTGGCGGGGCTGTAGGGCGTGCGCTCCCCGGAAAAGGCGGCGGGGGATTTGCATCCAATGTCCAGGGAGTGACGGGGTCGATAGGATGTGCAGACCGAGTGTCGTTGTCGCCGGAGCACCACTGCCGAAGCCATGCATAGCCAAGAACACGGGCACCGCTACCTCTACCGCTATCGATGACGACTGGATCTGGGCGCGGATGCGCTGAGGAAGTGGAGGAGGATGGCGGATCAGTGGCGGCAGCTCCGCTTAGGCCGTGGTAGGGCTGAGGCTGTGGCCGAGCGAGGAGGCTGAGGGCGGGGGACACCGGCGACCGGATCTGGGCACGGATGCGCTGAGGAGGATGCGGTTTTTTAGGTGGTTCCTAGACGTGGTGGGGAGGCGCAGCGCGCATGTGTATGGGGAGTCAAGGAGCAGAGGAGCGGGGGGAGGAGGAGACGGCGGCGGCGTGGGGTGGGTGGGGAAGAGGAGGCGAGGGGCGGAGCGGAGGAGCGGGGGGAGGAGGCGGCGGCGGAGGAGTGGGGGGAGGAGGAGGCGGCGGCGGAGCAGAGGAGTGGGGGGAGGAGGAGGCGGCGACAGCGTGGGGTGGGAGGGAGGGGAGGCGGCGGCGGCGGCGCGGGGTGGGGAGGAGGAAGCGGCGACGGCGCGGAGGAGCGGGGGAGGAGGCGGCGACGGCGCGGAGGAGCGGGGGAGGAGGCGGCGACGGCGCGGAGGAGCGAGGAAGGAGGCGGGGAGACGGGGGACGTGGGGAGGAGATTCGGCGCTGGGTGGGGAGGAGGAGGCGGCGGCGCGGAGGAGCGGGGGAGGAGGTAGCGGCGGCGAAGCGGGGGGAGGAGGAGGCGGGGAGATGCGGAGAATTGGGGAGAAGGGCGACGTGGGGAGAAGATTCAGCGCAGGCGGTTTTTTAAGTCGGGCCCACATGTCGGCACTGTTTTTTAGAAGAGGAAGTGTAGGGTGCACCATCACCTTGAACTCCTTCTTTTAAGGAGTAGAGATATAGATATATAGATATAGATATAAAATCTACTTGTTAAGGTGCACTTACATGGGGTCATGGCTCTTTTATCAGTTTAGAACTGACGATCAAACCAACCTTAAGCATGTTAACTTACTAATTATTCACACGCTCCTACATCTCTTCTAAGAATTTTGAAACAAGGGAAGGTATAGATAATAATGCGATTTTAGGAGGAGGTAAGATAAGGCATCACCGATATTTTGAAGCGAAGGAAGATGAGAAACAACAACTTTTGAAGTTAAGAGGAAAGGGAGAACAAACAAGAGGGGTAAGTTAAGCAATAGATTTATACTTCTGATTTTGCTCCTAGTGTTTCCATCTAAGTTTTGAAAATTCATGTCTTTAAGCTAACAGCCATTCTAACTAAGGTCACGACCTATAGCTGATAAGACTCATATACCATCTCTATTGGGACCTGTATTTTCAATTCCGAACCCCCTATGTATTTCACACTAGTCTAGGATCAAACTAGTGCATACAGTTACAACATGGATGAAATATCATCTATACACATAAATAACTAAGAAAATATCAAATATTGTTGAAGAATTGAGTTGTGACCTTATGGTCAGAGTTTATATTTATTAGCCTTGCAGAGCTTAGCTAAGGAAATAGCTATAGTGGAAAAACAAAGATAACTTCAAATGTGGCTCATCCATATGCCCTCAGGCAATTGACTGGGGTAGTGCCACCTAGTTTCCATGGTCTTCAAGGCACTCCTCCGGGAAAGTTGATCAGTGGTGATGTAACCTTGATCTCCATCGACTAAGCAGCATTATATATATAGCAATGATGAGTGTATTGAGTATTCTGCAAGTTGTGTATGTAGATGCAAACTTATTCCAAAGGCCCTCTTGTGCATCCTCTTCAAAATACAGTGCAAATGGTCATAAAAATTTTGCAAAAATATTAGTTAGATAGGTCATGATATAAGCAAGCATCCTACAAAAATTCAACTGAAAACATGAATTACATTAGGAGAAACAAAGAAGACAAATTTCAGTTAACAATAGCTTTGTTGTTTTCTTTTCCCCCTTTTTATCTGATTTCTTTTTACCAGAATTTGACTTTTTCAGTTCTCCATGCGAATTTTGATTTGAATTTTTGTGGCATGATAAATTTTATTTCATTGCTATCTTTTTTTTTGGAATTTTTATATGACCGTTAGCATCATATTTGAAGGAGAAAGGCACGGAAGCACCGTGAGCACTAATATTCTCTGGTTGACAAATGATTGAGCTATTTAAGGAAAACACATATCTTTCCTTTAAGGTCAATCTGGAATCGTAACACAAAGAGATCAGCGTAAGCATGCATCATTGGAAAGCATATGTTCCTCCGATATGACAAATTTTACTGAAGGGAACTAGGGAAGATCTACAAATAAAAGAAAAGATAAAGATAGATGTCACTATTCAGTTGAATTTGTCTTTTTTTTCTCCTAATCTACATAGACTTTTGAGTTGAAATTTCGCATGATACTTATCATCTTATGGTCCATCTACCCAAATGTTTTTGAAATTTTTCACAATCATTTGAATGGTTTTTAAAGAAAGATGCACAAAAATGCCCTTAATACACTGAGCTGCCATCGTGGCCATCCAATCTCCGATCGGAGGGCCAGCAACAATTTATTTTTTAGAAACAGACCAGCAGCAATTTATCGGAGTCGCCCCTTCAAAGGCTGATCCTTATCCGATCTCAAGTCTCGGCAAACAAGAGAAGACGCAAACCAAGAAAGCCTTCTCCGATCGGAAGCAGAGAAGCACAGGCGGCGCCGGAGCGGAGCAGATCGCGATGGGCGCGGAGTGCCGGTACGAGGTGGCGCAGGCGGCGTACGTCAAGCTCGCGCTGCACGCGCTCAAGCACCCGGCCGCCGCCGTCAACGGCCTCCTCGTCGGCCGCCTCCTCGATTCGCCCTCCACCCCCACCGTCGTCTCCGTCGTCGACGCGGTGCCGCTGTCCCACCACCCGCACCACCTCCCTCTGCTCCCCACTCTCGAGCTCGCGCTTACCCTCGTCGAGGACCACTTTGCGGCGCAGGGCCTTGCCGTCGTCGGGTACTACCACGCCAACGCGCGCCGCGACGACGCCGACCTCCCCGTCGTCGCCAAGCGCGTCGGGGACCACATCTTCCGCTACTTCCCCCGCGCTGCCGTGCTACTTGTGAGTGTTGTTTCTCACTTTCTCCCGATCTGAGCGGTTAAGGGAGTGGAGATCCCATCTGGGTGTTAATTAGGGTTTTTCTTTGGGTTTCATGTTGATTGATTAGTTGGACAACGAGAAGCTGGAGGAGGCTGTCAAGGGGAAAAGTCGTGACCCGGTCGTTCAGGTAATCGTCCTAATCTTTGTGCAAATGCCTTAATAGCTTGCCAATTGATGCCGAGGGATTAGTAGTTTTAGTAGAGATGGTTTAGCAGTCCTCTACATTTACGCATGATCCAGTCACAATCTACTCATCTAAACAAAGCCGAAATCTACTGTGGACAAGGATTCACAAAAGACTACCAAGTGCCAAGTAGATTTACTTGGTGAAGATGGGGTCACTTGCAAGTTTAGGTGGTTTAGATTTAGGAAGGTCCAAAAGAATTTGGAAAGCTCTCCTATGTGACTTGCTATGAAATGATTGACAAGTAATTTCCAAATTAAAACATGGTTTTTAGGATTCTGTTGGCTCTTTTCTTCTGTTTGTAATTATCTTGTCAGGCTTGTAGCCCATTGGCAGTCAATGAAAGAACTGACCAAAAATTGTTTGCTAGAGCTTTTATAATAGCCCAAGAAGTTTGATCTACTGGTTTTAGTTTCTTGTCAAATGTGCAAGTTCAGCTTAAAAGCTTAACTCGGCAATTAGCTAATGTCTAGAATAAGCTTGTTTTGTTGATATTCTTGATTCGAGCAAGGTTCAACAGGCCATCATTTAGAACGAATAATCATAATGCACTATTGATACAGCAAAAATTAGCAGAACCCTTATTTGTCCATGAGTTGTTGGCCCAATCTTTCACTGTACAAGAAATCAGCAGCTAGCGGCTACCTTTTCTCTCCTAGGTTCATGTACAACTAGCAACAACTAGGCTAATCAACAGTAATGAAAAGGAATGCACGCAGCAGTAATAAAAACACCAATCTTCCCCACCAGCAACAGTAGCTTTCACGTTGATCAACAGCAGCAGGAATTGCAACCTTCACATCGATCAACAGCAGCGGGAATTAAATAAATTGATGGCCTGGTTGCAGCAGCGATCTCCTCTTCTCGATCCAAACAGCAGCGAGCAGGCGGGAATTAAATAAATTGATGGCCTGGTTGCAGCAGCGATCTCCTCTTCTCGATCCAAACAGCAGCGAGCAGATAGCAAATCGATTGGCAGCACAGGCGCACAACCAAGCCCCAGCAATCCTCTGACTCGTGACCAAGATGCCCACAAACCAGACAGGAAAGATCATGGAGACCAGCATGTAAGAAAATTGATACAAAGATCAAAACCCACGATGCTCAATGAAAACATATGTTGCCCCGATACACGATACGGGTACGGCAATACAATATTTTCCAGAAACAAGGATACGTCGATACAGCAAGTGTGTGTATACACACACACACGCTGAAATGGGGCACTATGGTGTCTGAGCATTAAGCCTCCCTGTCTTTGGATTGCTTTTAAATGCGTGCAAGTGGAAAGGTAGTCATTGATTTAGCATGCTGAATCAATCATAAATGAAAAATCTTAATCATGGATGGAAAGTCTCAATCATGGAGTCTAGGCATCATGGTGCTCCTGTTATTTATACTATATATATACACGCACACATGCATATATATATATATATGTATGTATGTATGTATGTATGTATGTATGTATGTATATGTATATATGAAAAGTAGTATCTCAACATATTAGGATCTACCCATGCTATCTCTACCGTTCACAGTGCATCAAGATCTGTGCTATTGCATTTCTTCTCTTCGAGTGGGACCCACCACCTGACTCAGCATCATCAAAACACCACACTTAGCCACCCGCCAGTGACCCAAATCTCGGCCTCTCGCCCACCTCCACCTCTCTCCTGACCTAGTAGTGAAGAAAGACTCATCTAGTAGTGAATTGTAAATTGTAATTCATTTAACCCTATGTGTAAATGGCAAATGACTTGAGATTTTGCTCAATTTGCATGTTTTGAGTACTGCAGTATGGATTAATGGTAGATAAATTTCCCTGCACAACGTGATTTACAGTTTTAGTTGGAAGTTTTTTTTTTATCATTATGTATGATTTCTGGCATGAATATTTATCAACCTGTCAGTCAACTAAGACCCACAAATGGAGATTCAGAGATGGACGATCCTTGACTAACCTTGCTGGAATGTTTCGTTATACATTGCATCTTGCATTATGTAACCAGGCCCTGAATTACTTATGAAAATAATCAACTTATTATAAAAATATCAGAAGATTCTTGAAGGACTAATTTCCCTGGCTGTGTCATGGTAAACATCATTGCCATTTTGTGTTTTTAGCTTGCATGATTCATGACACATGGTTAATGGCAAATGCAGCTATACACCAGGGATTCATCAAAAAGCTGGCGTCAGGCAGGATCAGATGGAAGTAGTCAGCTGACTCTAAAAGAACCATCGACTAATGTGGTCTTGGCTGATCATGTTGCTACGAAGAAATGGCAGCAAGTTGTTGATTTTGATGACCACCTCGATGATATTAGCAAGTAAGCTGAAGACTATGAGTTAACGCATGCCATACAGTTCTAGTTTTTATAAATGTTTGGAGATCATGCCTTCCTCTGGTTTGCTTACATTCTTTTGCCTAATATTTTTGCAGGGATTGGTTGAACCCAACTCTACTTGATTGAAATAATTATGTGATTTGATCGATTTATATTTATTGGAACTTGTTAGAACCAAGGTATTGAGGCTCGTCCCACCAAATCATTACATTTCTCTCAATAACCAGGCGAGTTATTTGAGACACGTTTGTACTTTAATATAAACAAGTAATTTTGCAACAATTGTAGCAGGTGAAATTGCTAAGATCGACATTAAGATCGGTGTTTAAGCAATAGATTGGTACTGTTCATACCATTTCTTCCCAGGGCATGTTATGTGCAAACCCCTCTGAACTTTTCAACACTGAAAACTTCTCAAAAAATCGTTGGATTGGAGGATAATTTGGCACTGCCAACTTGTCAATTTTTTATGATCATTATGAGTTGCGACCTCAGCAGTACTATGGCCCAATTCTTTTAAACTTATGACTTAAGCTTTCTCCGAACAAATAAACGGGATGGTTTTTCTGTTGCCATTTTGAAATGGCTTATCGAACAGTCTTTTCGAAGCGGCTTATTGATATTCGGTTCGTTCATATAAACACTCGTGCTATGACTAAAAACTAAAGTCATGAATCGCAACAAAAAAAAACTTTGGAGGGCTGTGTTTTACCAGGTTCCATCAGGTCATATAGGAGGTTGTGTACTTGTGATGGGTTGCTTGCATGGGTGAACTAGGATGTTGGTTGGGATAGCCTCGTGTCAAGGCCTCACTCGGATGGGCTGAAAAATAGTAGCTTATGGCTATGTTCTTTTCAGTTTCTAAAAGCTGTTTTTTGGTTTTTCTACAGTAACTAGCTTTTAAACGGAGTATTTTTTCAAGATAGGGCCTACTAATTAATTGTAGTACATATTTTACTGATTTCATTTATATTGGCAAAAAACGCACGTGAGTTTCTGTTACTCTGTAATCTTTCGTACAAACAGCCCAAAGTCACAAGCCGCAGCCAAAAAGAATAGGCCCTATGTCTGAAATTGCACTGTAGCTGGTTGAAATTATACTGTAGCTGAAGGTGGCTTATTTGACGTATTTAAATTTAAAAAAATTTAAAAATAGAAAAAATATGTTAGCTCATCACGGACAATCCAAACAAATATGGGAAAAAAGAATCGATAAGAAAGCTCAAAAAAAGTCCAAGGTTCAGAAAAAAATGAAATTTATTAATAGTAAAAAATAAGTCAGAAACCAGAAGGCGTCCAGCAGATTGCAGTTGCTTGGTTGCTTGCGTTAGGTTACATATTATCAAAGTTAATAATATGGCTAATGAGAGTATTATTCTATCACAACATTATTCTATCCAGTGCACCTTGCATTCTCTTCAAAACGCGACATTATTCTATCCAATGCACCTACTTTAGGTGCAACCTTGCATTCTCTTTGAAACATATATATGTTTCTTCTACCTTTTCGGTGCTACTTTGCATTCTCTCCAAAACACAATGTCAGTTATGGAATGTTTTTAAAAAAATAAATTTCACAAAAATGCAGATTTATGACAATTATAAGAAATTTACATATTTACATTCACATTTCCATAAACTACATATAGTTTGGCAAAAATGTTTTAACAAACTTTTATCTCGTTTAAACCTACGGCTTGTTTGGTTGGGCTCTGCACCTCATTTTTTCAGCTCCTTGCTCCTGTTCCTTAAGGATCCACTTTGACAAGAATTTAGAGCTGATTAAGGGAAACGTTTGGCAGGAGGTCGGCTTCCAAAACCTGAGAGAGAGGATTGAAGGTAAAAAGACTATGCTACCACTGGTTTTAATACTTTAGTTTATTTGCTTGTTACTCCTTTCTATTTGTACACAAATTTCTTTGCAATTGTCGCATTCATTTTGGAACTGATCGATGTGTGATGACTTGCTAATATTTTCATTGAATGTATGAAATACAATAGGGCTTATTTCTCGTTACCGAATCAAAATCGTAACCTCTCTCTATACTCCGGATGTGGTAAAACAAGTTCATTCAAGCGACACAATTGGAAATGAATATGAACACATGTTCATTCAAAGAATTCTAGTGTTCTCCTCGTTCCACTCTGCATTCCCTGACATCTGCATATTTTTGCATAACAACATCACTACAAGAAACGAAACAAGCTGCTGCCTGTGCACATCTTACGTCAATACAAGAGCAGCCAAGACATCATTTCACAATACCAGATTGGAAAGGGTATAGGAGGAACAATAGCTGGGGCGTGTAAAAGATTGCAAAACCCAGAAATTGATTGCAAAAGATTGAAAAGTTAGAACCAGTTTCAGAATTTGCAGAATGATAGATGCAGTTCAACCAATTCGACATCTCTGAACTTTGAACTTTCAACCAATTTGCACAATGACACATCTCTGAAAATTTATATAATTTTGAACTTTGAACTTGTTACAACATCTTAAATATCACTTGATATCTCTGGATAAAAATTATACATCTCTATGTGTAGGACTAATGGTTGAGATCAGAGGGGTGAATGATCTTTGATTCTTTTCAACTTCAACAAAATCAGCCCCCTTCGAATACAAAAGCTTCTTCACTTTAATAGCTATAGAGAGCTACGAAGATCAGGTACACAGTGGAAACATCCATCAAACAGAAGCCAAATAGCCAAGAGAACAACTGAAGGACAAAATGAGGTCATCACTAGGCCGGTCTAACCATAGGCTTAAGATTGGTCTGACCGAGCCTAGCCAGTCTGACCACTGGTCTAACACCGATCTAATCAGTCCTCTGTTCCCATACTCAAAAAACCATCTAGGGTAAAAATTCAAATATCAGGAACTTGCTCAAATCTCATATGAACATCCCTAAATTTTGCAGGAGATTTTTTCAAGGTATTAGAGTCCTAAACCAATGAAGAATCATAAGGTTCTTGGGTTTAGATTCACTAATTCGAAGAAAATCAAAATCTAGGTCACAAAAATCCAAATTAGTTCTTGCTCGAAGAGTTTCTAAGCAAGCGGATGATCCAGATATACTCATACATGTCATAACAAATTAATCTAGGTATAGATTCAAGATAAAAAAATATCTTGATCATGAAAAAATATCTTGATCAAGAAAACCGAAATTTGTGCCAAGAACAAGCAAAACCGGGCTTCATTTCGAATCTTGCTATATGAGTGATCTAGATGAATAAAAATTGATCAACTAGACTCGTCTTCTATCTCTTACTCACCATGGATCATGGTAAGATCAAGAGGGGAAGGAAACACCAAACATTAAGTTGAATCAAGAATTCAACACTTGAGCAAAGAGGTAAAAGACTAGGATGAATTTTGGATACCGATTGATACCTGGAGATGATTGTTTACAACCACTCACAAAGCCTAAAGATGACAAAAGGTACAAACATAAGAGCCACAACTCATCTCTCAAGAGTTCTCTCCAAAAACTCTAACCTCTTCTTCTTGGCTTAGCATAAGCTTCTCCAAAACCTTAGCCCTAAGCCAACACCTATCACTCCTTATATATGAAGGTATCCCCATGTTTGTGATGAGTAATTGATGCTTGTGTTAGAGAGTTTGAGTTTGTTTTGGGTATTCTAGGGTTGAGTACCTTTTATTAATGCTATTGTTGATTATGCTATTTCATGCGGTGCTATGTGACGGTTTGCTTGTCTGTGTGGCTGCAGGACTTCGGAGCTAGGTCATGGTGA
Organism: Dendrocalamus latiflorus; assembly: GCA_017311315.1. Lineage (NCBI taxonomy): Eukaryota > Viridiplantae > Streptophyta > Magnoliopsida > Poales > Poaceae > Dendrocalamus > Dendrocalamus latiflorus. The sequence goes on along the minus strand of CM029628.1, from coordinate 13,943,686 downwards.
GGCGAGGAGTACCGGGACTAGGCACAGGAGGTGTTGAGGTCCAGACAGTCGGAGATGCCAAAGATGATCGAGGCTGCTGAGGTGGTTGCGAGTCGGGAGACGAGGAACCGGAGCTGGAGCTACCGGTGATGGACACGACGGGCAATGACGAGTGGGCCGAAACTAGGCTCAGGGAGGAGTCGGAGGTCCAGACGGTTGGATGTCGGTTACGGTTGTGTGCGACGGAACAGACCAGGATTAGACTCATATCGAGTCGGAGGTCTCGGTCGGAGTCAGGTGGACACGACGGGCAGCGGCGAGGTGGATCGGGACTAGGCTCAGGGAGGAGTTGAGGTCCAGACGGTCAGGATACCGGGTGCGGTCGTGTACAATGGAGCGGACCGGGACTAGACTCGGGGAGGAGTTGAGGTCCAGACGGTCAGGATGTCGGTTGCGGGAAGCTTCCGGGAAGGTGCTTGAGGGCAATTTGGAGAATTGACTCAAGTTTGGAGTGGAGAGGCTGGTTTCCCTCCAAAATGGGTTGGTTTGACCGTTAACTCATATGTGTGTGTGAGGTTTGAGTGGAGAGTGGCTGACTCTTCTTGATTTGCCATTTAGAGTGGGAGCTCCTGCCTTCTTATATGTGGTGATGAGGAGGCAGCAAGGTAAGCAAGGAAGCCAGCAGTAGCTCAGTGTATAGCTCAGTGTAGTGTTCTCAGTATGTGTGCGTGAGTTCATACTGAGAAGCATGTAGTGAGATGAATTAAACCACATTTTTCAATTGCGTATAGGGATGTATTGAGATGGTTGTAATATCTTTGTATCAATCTGAGATATCTTTTGTTTGAAATGGACTGAGTTCTTCCTTTCTGTGTTTGTCTTCTGAAATGGTTTTTATTCTTTGTTTCGATGTTTCTTTGGTTTGATATTGTTTGAGTAGCTTTCTTTGGGTTGCTCTGTGATGGGAGAATCCTCAAAGCCATTTGGCTAGCCATTCCCTAGAGCAATGAATTCAAGAAACTGATCTTTCCTAAAGAAATGAAGCGAGGCAATTTCCTCTGTTATTGTTCTTCTAGGGTTTTGATGTCAGGGCATGCTTGGACTTTTGGGTTCTCAAAGAAATATTCATTCCAGGTGTGTGTTTTAGTGTTGTGAGATCATTGCTTAGCTAATTGCAAAGGTTCATGAGCAAAAGACTCAAGATTGGCAAGCAATTTGAAAATCAGTTAAATTCTCTGACTGTTTTCATGTTTTGGCCCAGATTTGGATTCTTGCACTCTTGTTTCACATTCTCTTGATTTCTCAGGTCTCAGTGCTATTTAGATTGAATCCTAGCCCCTTTGGCCTAAGAAGAACAGAAGCATTTCACCAATTTCCTTGAAATCAGCAAGTTGCAATATTTTCAGTTTTTCTGTCGGGCGCCTGCTGGTTTCTGCCTCTGCCTAAACCGAAGGCCGGTCTGACCGGTTTTATACCGGCGGTCAGACCGGATGGTGAACGGCGGTCTGACCGCTAACCCTAGCGGTCAGACCGGTGGCACCGTGGCGGTTTGACTGGCTTTGGCAGAGCGGTCAGACCGGTCATGTACCGGCGGTCTGACCGGCCGAGGCTATGCGGTCAGACCGGCCGATGACCTCCGGTCAGACCGGCCCTCTAGTGTTGGCCCTGAACTGCTCTGTTTTTCAGTGTCCTTTTCTTTGCATGATTTGTGTTGATTTCCAGTAGGCATGAATCCTTTTTCTTCATAGCTTTTTATAGCTACTGGAGAAGAAGATAAAGTGGATACTTGGGGGCAATTTTTTGAAGGCACCATTCACCCCCCCCTCTGTTGCCATTTCCAATCCTACAGCACATAGCCAAGCCCAACTTAAGAAGCAACATAATAGACTATGAAGCACTTCCCTGGATTAGGGAGAGTAAGAACATGAGCAGTCACCAACTTCTCCTTTAATGTACAGAAATGGCACTCACAAACATTTGTCCACTAGAATTTCACACATTTCTATGTTAACTGAGACACCAGCTTGGCAATTATAGAGAAACCCTCTACAAAGCACCGATAATACCCTGCTAAGCCCAGAAAACTCCTCACTTCCTTGACATTGAATGGCCTCTTTTAGCCACCACTGAAGAGATCTTACTAGGATCAACAGAAATACCTTCCTGGTTAATCACACAACCCAGAAAGCCCACTTTTGCAATCCAGAACTCACATTTCTGGCATAAAACTAATTCTTCCTCAAGGTTTCAAAAACAAGCCGCAAATGTTGCTTATGCTCTTCATTAGACTTAGAATAAATCAAAATGTTGTTAATGAACACCACAACAAAGACATCAAGGTACTGATGCAATATACTTTTCATTGTCTCCATGAAAATACCAGGGGCATTAGTTAGTCCAGAAGACGTAACTTCATACTCATAGTGTCCATACCTGGTGGAGAAAGCCATCCTTTCAATACCTTGCTCCCACGCACGGATTTGATTATACCTAAACTGAAGGTAAATCTTAGAGAACACCTTGGCTCCCTTCAATTGGTCAAATAAATCCTCAATATGGGGCAAAAGGTATTTATTTCTGATAGTCACCTGATTGAGAGTGCGATAATCAACACATATGTGCCAACTCACATCCTTTTTGTTTGTGAATAGGACAGACGCTCCCCATGGTGACATACAATGTTAGATCATCCCTTTGGACAGCAAGTCATCCAACTGCCTCTTCAACTCATCCTTGAGCAAAGAGGAGAAAGACTAGGATGAATTTTGGATATCTATTGATATATGGAGATGATTATTTATAGCCACTCCCTAACCACTCACAAAGCCTAAGGATGACAACAAAAAGTTCAAACACAAGAACCACAACTCATCTCTCAAGAGTCCTATCAAAGAATCCTAACCTCCTCTCCTTGGCATATCATAAGCTTCTCCAAAATCTTAGCCCTAAGCCAATACCTATCCATCCTTATATATGGAGGCTCACAAAAAACCCTAACTAACACCTCTAGTTGGGTTTCATCTATTTACATGTGCTAACCCGTTAACCCAAAACAATAGTGGGTTTTACACGAACACATGCACGCTTCTCAAAGCACACACGGTATTAACTTGCTAGTAAATCAACACTTGATCCAATAACATTTTAAGCACATTCTTGACATAAATCACTTCTTTTGTAACTCCTTGCACCATGGTTTGATCAAGCCTCAACTTTCCATTTTGGGGAAAAAATACCCCCAAATCACCTTGCACAAAGCTTCGTACTTCCTTCACCTTGAAGCATGATCTTCGATTCTATGTGGCCCCAATGACTTGCTACCAAGTCTCTCACGCGTCCGGATCGTACCAAATCGTCCTTACTTGCAAACAGTCCTAAGTCACTTGACGCACCACATGCTCGGCTTCCATGGCCATTCTGGATGCCAGCTCCTCCCTGAGCTTAGTCATGATCCAACTTGTCGTTGCCTATCATGTCCACCACCGTTGCTCCTACCGTGGTTCTTGTCTTCTCGACTTGTAACCACTCTTCTAGCCTCAGTCATCTTCTGACAGCACCTTGATTGTTCTGGACCTTAGCTCCCCTAGCTTAGTTCTAATCCCTTGACTGCTCTAGATCTAAGCTCTTCTAGCTTAGTCCTGGTCCATTCCGCCTCACCATGACCTAGCTCTGGAGTCCTACAACTAATAACAACAAGCAAACAATCGCGTAGCACCACATAATACACAAAATCATCAATTGACATAATTGATGAGCCAATAACACTTACCTTCACATCAAAGCATCTCCACATCCTTTGACACATAGCCCATAGTGTCTAATGACTAACCGTCACGTCTTCATACATTCAGAATCTCCTAAACCATCTCTACATGCATCGGCCTCGCCACTTGGTGTACCACACACACCACTCGCATCTTCACGATCCTTGCCTTCTATGTGCTTCCCGCTGGAGCCATATAACCTCAACTGGACTTACCTGACCGCATGGACCTCAACTATGCTGCTTAGTCCTAGTCCCTCAACATTGATCGCTAACGTTCTCCAAGCCAGCTGCACATCTAAAGACCAAACAACCATCTTGTAATAGCCTAGGTTTTTATTTCAATAATAATAATAATTAAAGTAAAGTAAAAATAAAAATAAATGTTCTTATGCTTTTCCTGAGTTTCAAATTTATTTGCCCTAATTTTCTGCTTTAAATATGTTTTCTCTTTTCCTAAAATTAATAGTAATTTATGAGTAAAACAAAAAAATAAATATTAATTTTGTTTATTTAAAATTTAATTTGAAATTAATTATTTAAATTATCTAGATTTTATTTGGTTTTTATGTGTCATCCTAGAAGGAAATCTCAAAATTCCAATTCCAGTCCGAATTCCCAATTCAAATTCCAAAATTGAAATTTTCGAATCTTTGAAAAATCCAAATCTCCAGAAAAATACCCATTCTATTTTTCTAGGTTAAATCTATTTTTCTTAGCCCATGTTTTCTTTTCTCCCTTTTTACTTCCTTCCTCTCTCTTCTTTCTCTCTCTACCCTTATGCTATTCATCGGTATTGTTCATCCGTGGCTATTGTTCATTATCTTCCATCTCCAGCCAAATAGGCCAAACAAACCGAACAAACATGGCACCCCATGGCCACCCAAGCCAAATCCCAAGCCAAGCCTTATCTCCACGTCATGCCAAAACGAAAGATGCTCCAAATCACACGAGGAATCCATTCCTTCTGGTTTCTTTGTGATTTGTTCATCTATTTACCTTTTATCTCAGCCATTCCCAATTGACTCAAAACCAAATTCTACAAATTCAAGTTCGTTTCTATCTATTTTGAGTCATTATATACGACCTTGTGACCTCCCTCAACCATTTCCAATCTTCACCAAGCCTCCTCAAACCCCATAATACTATCGTCATCGAGAGCCCTTTATTCCCAAAATTGCTCGTCTCTCCAACTCACGTTCCAAGCACTCCGGTGAATTTCTTTGAATTCCTTTCATTTTACTTCATGTTTTTGAGTATCGTACACCCACATGTAAAGTTAATTTGATTATTGTGCAGCCATTTGATGGGAATCAAGTTTTTTTCTGAAACTGATCTACTACGTTGTTTGTATTGATTCGTCGCCTCTGGGGAGCCAAAATCTAATTCCTGCTACTCCACTATAACCATCATCTACTCTATATATTTTATACCTCGGTTCCCTATTTGCATCGCTGAGGAAGTCCCATACCAAAGCACCTCTTAGTTTCCATGGATGTTGTCGTGGCTAGTCCAATTCGGCCATCCTCTGGCCGAACCGATCACATCATCATATTCCTTGGGTTAAGGTTGTACCCATGCTTACCTTACTTCTCTATATGCCCTACTTGTGCGTTGTTTTCCTTGCCAACCTATGTCGCTTGCCATCTTTGGCCCCACCGCTTCCGCTCTGACCATCGCCGGTCGGTGCCACCTTCAGCCATCCCCTCCCCAGGCCACTATGGACCTGTTTTGCCCTTCAGGAAGTCTCACACGACACAAGAGATGGCCCCAACTTTGTGGAATCTATGTTGCAGTGAAATCTTAGTGGAGTGCGACTAGGTTGAGGATTTCGTATTGTAAAGGCTTTATGATAATTACTTAGTTGCACGCCTAAGGAAGCGTGTTATGGCTAACAACATCAGTTGATTATCTCTTATTGGTAAAGTTGTACCACCTCTATAGAGTGTATAAGATATCCTAGATAGTTGTGCCCACGATCATGAACAAGTTGAGTAAAGTTTTTCGCTGATTAGACTTTGGTTTTCCTAAGGAATTTCAGAAAGATGATTTATGGAAAAAGTTGGGTTGAAACTCCGGGTTGGTGCCCGTGCTTAAAATGGTGATGGGTTGGTGCCTACACTTTATGTTATGATTATGCTTTCAAAATTATTTATGGTATTGTCAAACTTGGCTTCACGCTTAAATAACCCTATTATGCCTTCACTTGTTAATCTTGCATTAATATTGCATTTTTCATGTAATTTGCAGAGTACATTTTTGAGCTTGAATCTTGTTGTGGTTTGAGGATGCTGGGATGTGTGGGAAACCATCCTTAGCCATCTTGGCTTGATTCCTCCCACAAGCTCTTCTCAACATCATTTTCGTATTTGACCTGGTTTTGATGCAACTTGCTTCTATTGCAAAAGATCAAAAATTTGGAAAGTTTTTTCTTCAATTTCTTGTTAGAATAGGTTCACAATATCTTTGGCAAGGTGTGTGCAAAATTTCATGTAAGTTACATCAATTTTGGTTTGGATCGGATGTTGTTTCCAGTTCTGTCCACCAGTTTGCAAGGACTATCAGACCGATTTGCAAGGGTGGTCATACTGCTCAGTGGTATGAAGCCTCGTTTTACTTGGTTTTTCTTTGAGTTTTCATTATAAATGTTTTGTCTCTGATCTTGGTAGCTTTCAATATTTATCTTGGCATTTCAATATTCTGGAGCTTTGTCTATTATCCTAGTCTATGCTTGTATCCAATCATGCCTTCTTTACTGAGCTTTATACTTCATATGTCTACATGTATAGCTTAGTTGTAACACTACTAGTTTTCAAATCTACTCAATATGAATTGAAATTGTTAAGGTTGAATCATTTGATTAGTTTAGCTATAGTGATCATTTCCTGATTCCTGTTATATCAAACTGCTTGGTTGAGTTTTGAATTTGAGTCAACCTGGTTAGAATTATTTATTTCCATCCTTGAATCATTAGTCGGCTCTTGATTAAGAAAACATTGCTTTAAAATCTTAAATGTTCTCAAAATTGCACTTCAGCAATTCTTTCTCATGAGACAGCTTGTCATTGCCCTTGGCATGAATTCAATGAGAGTTTTGTATTACTAAGACCATTGTTTTAAGTGTAATGCTTAAGATGGTCGACAATGGCTTAAGATACTGAAAATGAACAAAGATTCTATTGGTTAAAGCTCATAAGGCCTTTGTAGATGGCTCTTAGTCTAGGATATACTTTATTAAGATAGACCATTTAATTGAAAAACTGAACCTTGGTTCAAGGTAAGGAGGCTGTTGTAGATGGCTCCTAGTCTAGAATGAGCTTTGTAGAGATAGATCATATGGTTCTGAATTAAAACTGGGCTAAAACTTAGAGGGTAGTTGTAAATAGCTTCTAGTATAGGACTTACTCTACTAAGATAGGCCATGAATCTCTATTTGTCAAAATGCAATGTTCAAATATTTCATGGGCCTAGATGATTTAGTTTGGAGCTTTTAGCATTTTCTAGCTTCATTTAGCTTCTAGGCTCCACTTTGTTATTTTGATATAGCATGACTTAGATTGTGATACCTCCAGCTTTACTAGTGATTGTGTTATAGCCATGACATAATTTAAATCAAAGTAATCACTAAAGGGCTAGTTTTTGGCTTGCTTTACTATGTAAGTGGTCAAATGATCTTGCAAGCTTTATTTATAGCATGGCTTGGTGAAATACTTTATCAATTGACCTGGATAATTTTCAAAGCTCTTAGTATGACTAAAATTAAATAAAATTATCCATGTTGGCATTTCTCTTCATTTAGACTCTTTTAGTTTCCTCCTCAAGTATCTTTATGAATTCATTGTCAAAGGGGAGAAATTTAGGCCAATATGCATGAATAAGCTAAGGGGGAGTTTATTTTTTGGGTTTTGTCAAAAGAATCTTGATTTTTCCTTGGGGAAATATTTTCAATAAACCATTGTTTGTGTTGCACCTATGCAACCTATGCAACCCCCTGTCTAGTGCAACCTCGATCCTACAATACAATCTCTCAACATATCCTCTAGGATTTCATTAACCCTTTGAGTCTACCCTTCTGTTTGAGGGTGATACGTTGTACTAAAATTCAGATGTGTACCCATGGCTCTGTGCAAACTTTCCCAAAATCGGGAGGTGAACTGGGTTCCTCAATCTAATACGATCTTCTTTGGCACTCTACACAAACTAACAATTTTAGACATGTACAATTCTGCCAAACGGCCTCCAGTATAAGTGGTCTTAACAGGAATAAAGTGAGCAACTTTGGTCAAATGATCTAGCACTACCCAAATGGAGTTATAACCTGACTGAGTCCTAGGTAGTCCTATGATGAAATCCATGCCACTTTCTTCCTACTTCCACTCAAGAATTTTTAAGGGTTGCATAGACCTGCTGGTCGCTAATGCTCTATGTTTACCTTCTGACACACATCACACAATGCAACATAGTAGGTGATTTATTGTTTCATGCTAGGCCACCAAAATATGTTCTTGAGGTCCTGGTACACCTTGGTATTTTCGGGGTGAATTGAATATTTGACTTATGAGCCTCCTTAAGTATTACCTCTTTTAGGCCCTCCTGATCAAGTACACAGATACGTTCCTTGAACCATGTTGTTCCTTGCTTATCTTCGATGAAGTCTTAGGCCTTGCCACGCTTTATGTTGAGCTTGATTTCCTTAGCATTCTGATCCTTTAAAGTAGGCTTTACTTCCAAACTAGCCAAAAACCCTTCAACGCCTAATTCTAGCTTCAACTTCTAAAATTCTTTATAAAGTTCAAGTTGACTTTCCTCGATCACCAGATTGTTACAATAGCTCTTCTAGCTCAAAGCATCAGCTAGCTACTACATTGGCCTTGCCTGAATGGTAATGAATTCCAATATCATAGTCTTTGATAATTCTAACCATCTCCTTTGCCTCATGTTCAAATCCGACTGAGTGGAAATATATTTCAAGCTCTTATGATCCATATATACTTAACAGGGATTACCAATGAGGTAATAACACCATATCTTCAAAGCATGCACTATGATAGCTAACTCTAGATTATGAGTAGGATAATTTTCCTCAGGAGGTCTTAGTTGTTAGGAAGTATACACTGCAACCTTGCCTTATTGCATAAGCACATAACCAAGCCCTTGATGTGAAGCATCATGGTAGATATCAAAATCCTTCCTAATATCTGGTAGCACAAGCACAGGCACAAAAGTTAGACACTTCTTCAACTCTTGAAAACTCTATTCACATTCTGAGGTCCAAGTAAACTTCTCCTTTTTCAAAAGCTGAGTGAGTGGCCTGGCTATCTTGGAGAATCTTTTAATGAAACGATGGTAATATCTTGTCATTCCAAGGAAACTATGGACTTAGGTGACTGATTGTGGCTACTCCCAATGCAAAAATGCCTTGACTTTTCTTGGGTTGATAGCTACTCCTTCTACAGACATCACATGCCCTAGGAAATCAACTTTCTTCATCTAAAACTCACACTTGCTGAAATTGGCATACAACTAATTCTCTCTAGGCTTGTCAAGGATTAACTGCAAATGTTCAGCATGCTTTTCTTTAGTCTTGGAATAGATGATAATGTCAACAATGAACACAACCACAAATTTATCTAAGTAATGCATAAATACCTTTTTCATGATATTTATAAAGTAATCAGGGGCATTGGTCAATCCAAATGATATGACTATAAACTCATACAGTCTATACCAAATAGAGAAAGCTATCTTGGGCACATCCTCTGGACGAAGCTTCAATTGATGTTAACCCAAGCGTGAATCAATCTTGGAGAATCCTCTAGGTCTCTTAAACCAGTTGAGCAAATCATTGATCCTAGGAGTGGATATTTATTCTTCATGGTTACTTCAATAAGAGAGCGGTAGTCCATGCCATCCTCATACTATTATCTTTCTTCTTGACAAACAGAACAGGGACTCCCTATGGTGGAGAACTAGGTCTTATGAAACCTTTTTCTGTAGCTCTTGAATCTGCTTCTTCATCTTAGCTAACTCGTTAGCTAACATCCAATACGGCCTCTTAGGGATTCGGGCAGTACCAGGTACTAAATCAATTATGAACTTAATATCCTAGTCCGATGGTAAGAGACCATGTGGGTAGGACTAGGTCAATTTGTGATGATCAATTAACAGCTGGGTTGAGTTGAATCTAAGATTTTGCAAAGGGTTTACAATTTCCTAAAATTCAAGTTGTTGTTGGGTCCAGGTGGTAGTATCGGCCAGATGCCAATGGTAGTACCTACCTGGTTGTGGTGGTAGTATCGACACGATGGTTGTGGTACTACCGCAAGTACGGTGTGATCAAATTTTAGTTGACGGTAGCTACTTTCCAGAGAGGGTCATTTTTGGGGTCGGTCAAGTCCGGTAGTACCAGTGCAAGACTACGGTACTACCAGAAGAACATATGACTGGGCCTTACTTGGTGGTACTACTAGGGCGTTAGTACCGGCCTTGGCAAGGACTGGTACCAAAGCGGTATGACCGACATGAGGGTGAGGCCATACCAGCAGAGGCTGTTAGGTTCTAAAAATTGGGAATTGTAAGAGTTTTGATCATGGGGTGATCTTGGAACTCCTTTCATATTTGCATTGTGTTGTATGTTGCATGTTCATGCTAACGTGGGTCAAGTTGTGAAGAACTTGTGCCCAAAAATGATTTCTTGGTCTTTAGATGTGTAGAGAAGCTTGAAGGCAACTATGGTCAACAAGGGCGACTGTGACTAGATCAGGGTGGATTGAGGTCCAAATGATCAAGGTGGTCATGTGGGATGGTTGTGCTCAAGCAGGGCTCATGGAAAAGTCAAGGAATACGGTAGAAGTAAGGTTCGAGCAACGGGTTGGATCAAGTTGGCTTCGTCAGTTTAAGTGAGGCATGGTCTGGTGGAAACCATAAACAAGGGAGACTTGCCAATGGAAGGTAAGCCATTGATCAAAGCTACAAAGCTACAGTCTTGAGATTATTGACCATCAGGTGACCACCGTAGAAAGCAGTGAGTTGAAATCCCAATTTTTCTCCTTTGGCATTTTCTAAGGTCACATCTCTTCGGCCACAATCTAGTAGAGCTTTATGCTTCGATAATCAATCCATACTAGGAATGATATCCAAAGAGTATCCTAGATGATTAGGTTGGCCAGAAATTCTACACTACTTATTTATAACTTAACACCAGAACATCCCATCTAGCCTTCAACTCAGAACTGAGCAACTGAACCAATAGAATATGCATAAGTAACATTGTATCCAAATGATTTTTGTTTGCAAAAATCCCGAGAAACAAACATTTGCAAAGCTCCATAATAAAATAAAATTGTAAAAGGTACTAACTTAACAAATAACTTACCCAGTACAATGTCTAGTGCACCTTGAGCTCCTTCAACCGTGATGTTGTTGAGACAACCTCTCATCACCAACTATTGTGCTCCTACGTTTTGTCATAAAGCTTGGGTTGATCCACGACTATTCCCTGGGGCTGGCGCCTTGGCTGGGGTAGTGCCCAGGTTGAACCGAACTGGCGTCACAACTCCTTTCTGTGGACAAGCATTGGCAAAGTGCCCTGGCTCTTAGCAACTGTGGCAAACTCTGGTAATGATGGGTGTGTCGCCTCCCTAAGCGGCACTAGCTAGGGCAGGATGAAAATTCTACTTGGCAGGATGAGGTGTAGGTGACAGAGTATTGAACGAACACTAAGAGGGATAACTGGTACACTATTGAGGCATGACTCTAGTCCTCTAATGGTGTTGCTGGCCTCCCTAGTGTGCCATCTTGCGCTTATGATTTGTCCTCCAATTCTTTGTCCCTGTCTTCCAGAACAAGTGCCTTATTCACCAACTCCTGAAAGTTTAGGAAGTTGTGAGTGATCAAACCAACATGAAGTCCTAAGTTTAGTCCCTTTAAGAAGCAATTCTATCTGGCCCTACTAGTTACCACATCTTTTGGCACATAGTGGGCAAGCTGAGTGAACTTGTAGAGGTAATCACCCAAATTCTTCCTTCTTGATATCCATTATTCCTTCAGGTACATGAAACTGGCAAAAAGGATGAATTTGGGCAACTACCTAAAGGAATAACTCCTCACATGTGATAGTATGTGGCGTCTCATGTGCAGCATGGTAGTTTTCCCACCATTTATTTGCAACTCCTTCCAGTTGATGTCTAGCATACAAGATTTTCTTAGTGTCATCACACTGAGTGGTAGTCATATTCCTCTCGATCACGTGAAGCCAATTATTAGCTTTCGAAAGTTCAATAGGCTGAGAAATTCAGAAGAAAAAAATGGGAGAGAGAGCATAAAGACTGACAAGTGGGGCTAAAGAATATTCAGAAATCTTTGCTTTTAGGATTTTTAGAAAATCGAAAGAGCTTGATATGCGGGACCCATGGTCTATAGACCGAGTCCACAACTAAGGTTTGGGTTCATGGTGAACTGGGTCTATAGAATAGAAACCTAACACATGTGGTCCACATGTCAGTGCCTCGGTGCACGGTGGATTGGGTCTACGGTGAATCGATCTAGGGTTAGGGAATGGCATGCCACACATGTGTTGACGTGACTGCCATATGGATGGCATTGATGAGCTAGCTGTTGACATGATAGACACATAGGCGGCGATGCACAAGGATTGATGGTCGATGATGAACGGCAGCGCAACTCCGGCGATGGTGGTAATGGTGAATTGCAAGGTTTCTGGTAGCTCAGAAGAGTGTATCTAGAAGAGCGAGCAATGGGAAACTCAACAGCGAGGTTGCTGAGGTCAACAGTGAATAGACATGACTAGCAATGAGGGCTCAGGTCTCGATGACGACACAGCTTCAATGGGCAATGGCTAGGGTTTCAAGGACGGTCGCGGCTCAATGTGAGGATATGAGGGCAAGGGCGGCCTTAAAATGGCGGGAGAGGCAGCATGGTAAATAGTGCACAGCGGACATGGCGTTGCAGTCTGGGTGCAAGACGAAGACAACGAAACTGACTAGTGGGGCCCACCTGTCCATGATAGCGAAGAGACGAGGGACAAGTGGTGCTCGCAAGCGCGCCGCAGTGGCAGTCGACTGAGCGAGCTGGGCTTCCACCTGAGCGAAGAGAGAGAGAGAGATGGGCTAGAGAGAATTTGGCCCACGAAGATTTCGGATTTTAAATTAGTTTTCCTTTTTAGAAAATACATGAAATTCAAATAAGCCAAGAAAATAGTAAACTAGCTCAAAAAAAACTTTAAGAAAATTTAGGAAAATACTTTGGAACACTAGAAACTCAAATAAAATATTTTTATTTATTTGTTATCTGAATTAATCATATTAAATCATTTTAATAAAATAAAATTCACTTAAAGCTTTATATAATTTTAGAAATTCATGTAAATTTTATAAATAATATTTTAATGCAAAACTTGAAAATTCCAAAAATTGGTATGTTACAATTTGCATGAATATTGAGCTTGTTGGCACTTGGTGGAAATCAAGTGAATGTCTTGGCATGTTATTCTAGGTGGTTGCCGCCACTTAGACAGCTTGTGGAGTCGTTGGCTGGTAATCTCTTTAAGAAGTGTGTGAAGAGGCCCAAGTTTGTGAGTGACTTGGTGTTCACCGTCTCCAGTGTGGAGGAAGAGTGATCATAATGGGTTGAGGGAACTTTTGAAGGCATAGATCTGACCTGATTATTCAACTTTCCTCAACGTGGACTAAACATCGTGTGTTCATATTTGTGTGGTCAATCTCTTGTGCGTTTGTGATATTTTACATTCCTAGAATTTGTATTGCTTACTTGTCACCTTAGGTGCAAGAGCCCAAATTTTCAAAATTTGTGTAAAAAAATTTTCCCGAATTTTTGAGCTTGCATCCTCCCGCTTTTATTTGAGTTTCTCTCTTTGCCAGAAGGTCCTCTCCCAAAATCCTTAAAACTCTCTCGGGCGAAATCCTCTCCCATACTTCTACATCCACTAGCCCAAACTTTCTCCCACCATCTCTCCTTGGGCTATGGCCTACTCATCTTGCCAGCCATCTCCCCTCATTTGTTTGCCCGGCTCAGGCTGCATTCCTCCCTTCAGCCAAGTTGCAACCCGACCGCCCGAGTCACACACCGCCTCCTTGTTGGGCCGCTACGGCCTGTCCCGTATTGGACATTTTGGAGTGAAGAAGACGGAAGACATACTTGCTGGTCATTTCTTTTGGCCAAAGATGAGACATGATGTGGAACGTTTCGTTGCTCGCTGCACTACATGTCAAAAGGCTAAGTCACGACTTAATCCACATAGTTTGTATATGCCTCTACCTGTTCCTAGTGTGCCTTGGAAAGATATTTCTATGGACTTTGTTTTAGGACTGCCTAGGACAAAGAAGGGGAGGGATAGCATATTTGTTATCGTTGATAGATTTTCTAAGATGGCACACTTCATACCATGTCATAAAAATGATGATGCTACCAACGCTGATTTGTTCTTTCGTGAAGTTGTTCGCTTGCATGGCGTGCCAAATACAATAGTTTTCGATCGTGACACTAAATTCCTTAGTCATTTTTGGAGAACTTTATGGGCTAAATTGGGGACTAAGCTGTTATTTTCTACTACTTGTCATCCCCAAACTGATGGGCAAACTGAAGTTGTGAATAGAACTTTATCTACCATGCTTAGGGCTGTTTTGAAAAAGAACATCAAAATATGGGAAGAATGCTTGCCTCATATTGAGTTTGCTTATAATCGTTCACTGCATTCTACTACAAAGTTGTGCCCTTTTGAGATTGTCTATGGTTTTGTGCCTCGTGCTCCTATTGATTTGCTACCACTTTCATCTTCGGAGAAGTTAAATTTTGATGCTAAACAACGTGCTGATTTAATGTTGAAAATGAATGAGACAACCAAAGAAAATATTGAACGCCTGAATGCTAAATATAAACTTGTTGGTAGTAAAGGAAGGAAGCATTTAACTTTTCAACCGGGTGATTTAGTTTGGTTGAATTTGAGAAAAGATAGATTTCCTGAATTGAGGAGGTCTAAGTTGATGCCTAGAGCTGATGGCCCTTTCAAAGTGTTGGAAAAGATTAATGATAATGCATATAAACTTGAGTTACCTGCAGATTTTGGGGTTAGTCCCACCTTTAACATTACAGATTTGAAGCCATTCTTGGGAGAAGATAAGCTTGAGTCGCGGACGACTCAAATGCAAGAAAGGGAGGATGATGAGGACATCCTTTCCATAGATACAACTGTGCCGACTCCACAACAAACTCAACAAACTGAAACTATGATACAAGGACCAATGACTAGAGCGCGAGCGCGTCAACTTAACCATCAGGTGAATACATTCCTAAGTTTGCATACAAATGTTTCAAAGAATGGAATACTACTTAATTCTTGTGATGATTTAATCATCCTTAGGAACCATGGGGAAGAACCACGTGAGCTCAAGTATAGAAGTGGAACCGTCAAGCGCAACCCAAGTCCTGTTCGCGAGTTTGACTCGGATTCGTCCTTCCCAACAGCGTCTAATTCAAACGGCCATAACTTTTGATCCAGAAGGTTTCTCGGGGCCCGTGAGTACTCATTGGAAAGATCTTGAAGTCTACTTTCAGATGGACCTGGTCTCGCCTCCATATTCCATCCGAGCCGGTCAAAAACTGCTAAACAAGTCACGTCACTTTTCCAGTCTGAGTCAAACTAGGCCTTGGGCCTTGTAATCGAGTCTTGCTCGGCTTCCATGTGTTTTGGCCGACCCTCCACCTCCTGTGTCTTTTAAATAGGCAGCCGCACCCTCTTCTAGAGTTTGGGTTTTGATAGACTAAATTAGCTTTTGCTACTTCACCTTGTATTCACGCATGTCGGCAAGACCGTCCGAATACTTGTCTTCGGAACCCCACCGTTTTTCTGTTTTCGATTGAAACCTATATCTTTTATTCGCAATTGAGTTGTTGTTTATCTTGTTCTTGCCTGTTCTTCGATTGGTTGCAAGAACAAGTACACTCGTGGTTAGGTTGATTGTGCGCCGACAAGGTCACGAACAACCTCTGGAGTTGGTGTATAGATCGCTAAGGCGCAACGTCCTTGGATGGTTGTAGTCGGGTCGTCAACGTCATCTCCTTCCCCAATCGATCTACCACTTTCATCAAAATATGGGGACCGCTAGTGCTATCACCTAGGCTCGAGTTCGGCTCAGTCCAAGCTCCAGTAGGCTCGAGTAAGCTCGATAGCTGTCAAAACAATTTAAAATACACAAATTTTTAGGAATAAGAAAAATTCGAGTTTGAGTTCGGCTCAAATAAGTTTAATAATAGACAAAACAATTTAACATGTACTAATTTCAACAATAAAAAAGCTCAAGCTCGATCTTGACTTGAGTAAGCTTGGTAAAAGTTAGCATGCATCAATATTTAAGTTCGAATCGAATTCTAACAAAGCTCAAGCTCGATCTTGACTTGAGTAAGCTTGGTGAAAGTTAGCATGCATCAATATTTAAGTTCGAATCGAATTCTAACAAAGCTCAAGCTCGATCTTGACTTGAGTAAGCTTGGTGAAAGTTAGCATGCATCAATATTTAAGTTCGAATCGAATTCTAACAAATTATTCGAGTTTGGCTCATTGAAGCTCGCAAGCTTGGAATCAAACTCGAGCTTGGCTCATTTAGAGTTCGAGCCGAGCTTGAGCAGCTCGTGAGACTCGAGCTTTCTTTCAGCCCTAGTGGAAGTGGTAAAATGGTTAGTTATCTCAACTCCGTCACACGCAATCATGTTGCATGCTTATTGTCCTAACAGTGTAAGGTTGAGATATCTTTTAGGTAAAATTGAGCAAACTCTATAAAAGTTAACTTTTCATTCAATCATGCCGATCATGCTGTACTTCTGGCATAATAAAGCTATGTGTCTGGGTGATTCTAACTTCAAGATATAAGAGCAAGTACAATAATGCTGACTAGGTCGCCTCTAGCGAAATTCACGTCAACACAATCCTAAGTGGAAAAGAGAGAAAAGAGGAGAGAGAGGCAAGCTGCCCCTCATGCAAGAGGTGACCTCTAGCACATTATACGAGGAGTTACGGGCAGCTTGGAGGCGATGCTAGTTCTTAGAGCAAGTACAATAATGCTGACTAGGTCGCATCTGATATATTTATGCAAGTATTAAATGTTTGAGTGATTTAGTAGAGGTAACCTCTACTCAACTTATTGTATTAGCTACCTCCACCATGAGCCACTTGTACTCTTTTTGTTTATTTGGCTAGTCCTAGAGGTGGCAGCCACCTCTTCTATTAAACTTGCTCTAAGTAGTCTTTGGAAGGTTAAAATACGATGAAATGATGATGATATTGAATTATTACTCATTGCTCCTAAAAACTCATTTGTAACTTCACTTTAGTTTGAACTGAAACTGCTTTATCAAACAAAAATACACGAGTAATAAAAATGATAGGTCCCAATGAACCCTTCTTGTCAGGTATTCACTGAAATCCCTTGTCCGTATAAATATTCACCATTATAACTTGTTAAGTACGAATGTATTTATTTTTGTATATTTTGATCCAGACAATAAGTACCACGAGGAAGAAACATCAGAAGGAAATGAGTACTATGAAGATGAACGTTGGTTTAGACGAAATGAGTACGAAGTGTAGCCTATGGGTACGCGGTCTTTTGGACCTTCTACTTGTAAAATAACCGAATTCAGCCTAGTGGCCGTAAAACTACGTAATCAACAGGTCTTTTGGACCTTCTACTTGTAAAATAACCGAGTTTAGCCTAGTGGACGTAAAACTATGTAATCAACAGGTATGTGTACTCTGTGCAAAAACACTATTGCTGTACTGTAATCATAAGCAAGTACTATTTATTATTCTACGTGCGACTGAAATCCTAAAAAGTTGTAAGAATGCGAAATACCTCCTTGAATCCGAGTATCCCCACATACAAAATCACCGCTTTAGAGGGTCCAATTCCAACCACCTTGACACACTAGAGATACCTCACCACTGGAGTAGGTTGCCCACATCGTCAGAAATCGCAATTGAAACATGTTGTAGAAAGGAATTTCAAACTACGTACAAGTGGGGTAAAGTGCCAAAAAAAAAAGTTGTACAAGAGAATCAAACAACGTACTTCCTAGTTCTTGCAAATTTGCCTATGGGCAAATAAAGTTAGGCAGGCGTAGCCATTCTGCGGCAAAGCAACTCCACAAACTACATGAACCGCAAGGGTCACGGCAAAAAAGTTTGTATGCCTGGGGAGGAATTAAGATTATGCGCAAGACATCTTTTTGCCAATATTGATATTTAATTGTAAAGTTGGGGCATATATCCACTCATTTTACAACCACAAAACATGTGACCTGAACTATAATTGTGCAATCATCTCAATAATAACTGCTATGCCTAAATGATTGATAATTTTCAAGCCGGGCTGGAAAAAAAGGTATGCTCAACAACCAATCTACTGCTTCCAAAAACTATCTCAAGGGACAGTGCCGCTTCCTTCTCCTGTCAATAAAGGTAGTGAAAGGTATAATTCTCCATATATAAAATAACTCTCAAAAGAAAATAAACCTGAACTGCTAAGATTAGTAAAAAATGATATTTGTTCGGTTACCGACACTCCTGCACAAAATTGACTTAAGCTGAAAATGTTGAGCTGCCAACAGGAGGAACAGCAACAACCTTCCCTACAGCTACCGTCTTTCCTGCAACCGTTAAGGTAAATGGAACAATAAGTAATTTAACCAATAGTTGGATTACAATACCACTAAATATGATATGGAAAGTGCACCCCAACAAATAGGACACAAATAACTCAAGAAAAAACATTTCATAAAAATATTAGAGTACAAAGCAGTGGCAATGATTCTAAAATAAATGTAAAAAAACCATACAATGTCGTCTAAAAGAACCAAGAAAAAAGATAACAGACGGAGTTGCTGAATTGGTTCTCCTTTCGAAAGGGAAAGAAATATTTTCCAAAGCATGTATACTTGCCTTCTGTTCGAAGTGTAAACCTTCCAAGCTGAGGAAAATCAGAGAACTTCTCTATGCATATCAAGTTATTCACCTAATTGCAAAACACGTTAAAATTAGTGGAACCTGCAATGAGCATTTATGAAATACTAATGATGTTCGATGAGAATACCTGAATGCGGCAAACTACAACCGCACCATTCTTCACAAAAAGAGGCTTCCTCCTTGGCTTCTTCTTCTTTGGATCAGTTTCTTTCTTTTTCTTCATGTCAATTTCCTCTATGAGATCAACAATCTCACACTCCTCAACCACGGAGTGGATATGCAACACTGCCTTGTAGCCCGCAGTGAAAATAGCCTAGCACGTCGAGATAAGTATAAAATATTACGGAACATCCCAGGGAAAATAGAATGTTGATGTTGATCGATTTAATAGAATCAACAGTAGGGAAAAAAGGCACCAATCTTCATAATTGTGTAGCGCAATGCAGATACATGGCATGGTGTAAATATAAAAAAAATTCAAGTATTGGTGGAATATTGAACTAAAAATTTTGACATACTAAATGTGTGACAAACTGACAACCTTCATAGAGGTACATGGAGCATTGATACTTCATACTGAAAGGAAATATCCCACAAATAAACACTGAAATTGCTACTACTACCATAAATACATGAAATATCACATAATCTACATATTGAACAGAGATCGCTAAATACAATTTAAGTTTGAAAGAACTGCTTTCCAGATTCAAACAAACAGTATATGTATCTGTATCCTGATCTGCATCAACCATGTAGTACCATCAGCAAATTGAAATGCAACAAAAGTAAGACTCCCATCATATACAATAAAGTTATATGCATATTCCAATTCAAAGTAAAAACCAGAAACTGCGTAGCAACTAGGATTCCAAATCCCGGCGGTTACCACTGGTAACTGGTTATACCTGTGGCGTCCGGGAAAACAAAAACCGGCGGTTTTTTATTTAATTCACATTTGAAAATTTGAATGTAAAAGTTGATTTTCCTAAAGATGTTTACATTATTTAATACTAATGGAATGTATTAAGAAGATGCGTGCACCTCTCGTGCTTGACTTCATATTTTTTGCTATGAATGTATTAGTCCGGCAGTTTTTTATTTAATTCAAATTTAAAATTATGAATGCAACAATTAGTTTCCCTAATGATATTTACATTGTTTAATACTAATAGAATATATTAGAAAGATACATGCACCTGCCATGCTTAACTTCATTTTTTTGCCATGAATGTATTAGACCGGCGGTTTTTTTTATGTAATTCAAATTTAAAATTTTGAATGTAAAAGTTAGTTTCCCTGATGATGTTTACATTGTTTAACACTAATAGAATGTATTAGGAAGACGCATACACCTCATGTGCTTGACTTCATGCTTTTTACCATGAATGTATTACAATTTTCAATTCCAAATTTGAAAAAACCGATTTTTAGTGGTTTTCCAGTTTTTAGCAGTTTTTGTCCAGTTTTTTGGATGGTAACCAGCCAGTTTTTCTATTACCGATTTCAAATTCAAATTTCTACAATTGAAATTTGGCCGATTTTTTTCCCGTTACCAGCCGGTAACCAGTACCGGCCCCTAGCCAGGATTTAGGCCTGTAGCGGGTTTTTGAACCTTGGTAGCAACCATGATAAACATGGCAAGTAATTTTCTTTCAATTTATGTTATTAAAAGGAGCAAGCGACACTTACATTGTCAAGCAACTCTAGAATTTGCAACTGAGCATTAAATTCAGTGACAGCACCAACAGGATTAGCTGCATGGATAGACATCATCAAGATGAGAACATAAGTCAAATTAGGAAATGATCCACAAGATCACAAATAAACAACTTTCACAAATCTTTAAAATTTTACATGTGCCATATTATGCAGAACTAACTTAATTATTGGAGTCTTAACATAATTATTGGAGTCTTAACAAATATATCCAATTATCGCACACAATAGGTTAAAAGAAAAAACATTTCCACTTTAACTGTAAGGGCTGGGCAAATTTTGGCTTGCCATTTGGCACACAATTCACTAGCTTATGAGGTCGCAAAATTCATCCTGTGTTGATACTTGACAGTTTATTAGTGGTATTGAAATATAAATTCACCCCCAGCTTGACCCACTTCAGCCCTTGTTTACAGGGAAGGCACAGCCAACCCAACCCTTTCCTTTCCTTGTCAAGCCCAAGGTTATCATGGCGTCGCCTAGGCGTCGCCTAGGCGACGCCTAGGCGTCCCGGCGGCCGGCGGTGGACGCCGTGACCCATCGCCCAGGTTCATCTGAGTTAGGCGACGTCGGGCGACGCCCAGGCGTCCAGGCGACGCCTACTGCGCCGTGGCGGCCGCCTGGGCGCGAAGCGAGGGGGGGGGGGGTACGCACACAGACATTACCCGAGGGGTGGGGGGGTCACTACTGAGCTACACGGACATTACCTCCCGAGTGGAGTCCAGCACCAGCAGCCGCCTCTAGGGTTTCTCCGACGCAGCAGCACCAGCAGCCGGGTCGCCGACGCCGAAGTCCTCCCGCCGCGGATTAGCAGCTCAGGTAATCTCCTCCTCCGCTCCGGACTCCTCCGCTTTTCTTCTGCGACCGCCGCTGGTTCCTCCCCTCTTGCCTTCTCCGCCGCCGGCTCCTCCCCTCTTGCCTTCTCCGCCGCCGGCTTCTCCACTTTTCTTCTGCGGCCCGCCGACGGCTTCTCCCCAGGGGACTCCTCTCTTGACTTCTCCGCCGCCGCTCCGGACTCCCCTCTTGACTTCTCCGCCGCCAGCTCCTCTGCTCCGGACTCATCCGCACGCCGGCTCCTCTGCTTTTCTTCTGCGGCCCGCCGCCGGCTCGTCCCCTCTTCACTTTTCCGCCGCCGGCTCCTCTGCTCCGGATTCCTCTGCACGCCGGCTCCTCTGCTTTTCCTCTGCACGCGCACTGAGACTGAGATGCTCCACCGAGACCGATTATAAAGGGCTAAGGGCTAAAGGGCATAACCAGTGGCTTGTGTTCTCCACTGCTGCACTGCTTGTGTTCTGTTTTAGGCTTTTAGCAAAAAAAACATTTTGGCAATGCAGAATTGCAGATGTTATTATCTACACGATTTTGACAATGTGATTTTGTGCAAATATGCTTATGGCTTGTGTTCTTTGTATGTTTACAGACTACAGAGTAACATATGTCATCGCAAGGTGGGGAAGCCGGTGAGAGTGAGACTTATGATCCATCTAAGGATCCAAAGAGAAAGGCCAAGTCGAAGGACCCAGGATGGAAATATGCATTTTGGCCAACTGAAGACAAAGATCTGGTGGAATGTACCCTTTGTGGGAGGCGTGTGCACTCGGGCATCAAGAGGCTAAAGCAACATCTCATTGGGGGCTTTGGGGATATTGTGAAGTGCCCTAAAACCACTACTGAGATAATGAGAGAAATGCAAGAATGGATGAGTAAGACCACTCGAAAGGTGCCAGTCGCCATTGAAGAAGAGAGTGGAGGGGAGGAGGATGATGATAATGAGGTCCAGGAGGTGCAGCAAGAGCAGGTCTCCTCTAAGGCCTCATGTCCATTTCCGGCAACAACAAAGGTGACTCCAAGCTCTGGGACAGCCTCCAAAAGGAAGGCTGCAGCTACTGCCTTATTGAAGAAGTCAGGGCCACCAAAGCAAGCTAAAATCCCTGCAATGATATTGAAGTCTCCAACAGAAGTAGTTAAACTAAGACATACCCCAGGGGTTAACCAAATCAGCATGTATAGGAGTGGAAAGAGCAAGGAAGAAAGACATACAGCGATCAAGTATATTGCTAAGTTCTTTTATGAGAATGGCATTCCATTCAATGCTGCAAACTCGAGGAGCTATGAGGAGATGGTTGAAGCAATTGGGCAGTATGGGCATGGGTTGAAGCCAGCTAGTTATCATGAGTTGAGGGTTCCATTGCTAGAGGAGGAAAAGATGGAAGTTAGCCAGTTGAGGGTTAAGCATGAGTTGTCTTGGAAAAACTATGGTTGCTCACTAATGTCAGATGCATGGTCAGATAAGAGAGGAAGGCATTTGATCAATTTCCTTGTCAATAGTCCAGACGGGACTTTCTTCTTGGGGTCAGTGGATGCATCACATGAGGTTCATGATGCTTACTATTTGGCCAACTTACTTGAGAAAAAAATGAATGAGATTGGTGCTGAGAATGTTGTTCAAATAGTCACTGACAATGGGGCTAACTACAAGGCCGCGGGAAGGATTCTAATGGAGAGATTCCCTAGTCTATATTGGACCCCATGTGCTGCCCATTGTTTGGATCTTATGCTTGAGGACATTGGAGGTATGGTAGAGTTCAAGGGTTGGATATCCAAAGCAAGGTATGTGACAACATTCATCTATAGGCATTTGAGGCTTCTCAATGCATTGAGAGAGTTGACAGGTGGGAGAGATCTTGTGAGGCCTGCGGCTACTCGATTTGCAACCTCTTTCTACACTTTGCAAAGTTTATATAGGCATAGAGATGCTTTAAGAAAGCTCTTTGTTACTGAGGATTGGTGTAGGTCCAAATTGGGGAAAACACAAACATGGAAGAATGTGTCCGATGTTGTGCTCTCCACGGCATTTTGGAATGTTGTGGAAGATTGCATAAGAGCAACACACCCCATTCTTATTGTGTTGAGGCTTGTTGATGGTGATGAGAAGCCCGCAATGGCAGAGCTTACAATTGCTATGGATATGTGTAAGGAGAAGCTCAAGGAGAATTTCGCTAGGAAGGAGAGATTGTTGGAGAAGCTCATGGAGATTGTGGACCGTCGATGGGAGGATCAAATGGAGCAAAACTTGCATGGGGCTGCATTGTTTTTGAATCCACAAAGGTTTTTTGATATATTGGGAAGTGATGGTGATCGTGCAACAGTCATAAGGAATACTTTTAATCGAGTGATGATGAAGATGTTTAGTGGTGATGAAGAATTGCTCTCCAAAATTGATGTTCTAGCTGATGATTATGAGCACACTCGTGGTAGCTTTGATACCACACTCGCCAAGATGCAAAGGAAAAAGAAGAGTCCTTGTGAGTCTTCAAACTTGATAGTTTATGCTTCAATTAGTTCTTTACTCCATTCTTAATTTTTTTAATATGGGGCTTTATGTTTCAAACTATACCTTTTAGTGGATTGGTGGAAATCAAATGGTGGCCTAGCTATCCCATTACAAAAAGTTGCGAAGCGCATTGTTGGGCTTTGTTGTTCCTCATCCGGTTGTGAACGCAATTGGAGTACATTTGAGTTTGTAAGTATTAAATAAAGCAAATAAAAGTTCATTAATTATGATTCATACTTTTATTTATGGGCTATTTTTGTTTCCATTTTGTAGCTTCATACTAAGAAGAGGAACCGGTTGGAGTTTAAAAGATTGAATGATTTGGTTTATATCTCATATAACAAAAAGATTGCATCTAGGTTTCAAAGACTTAGTGAACAAGGTAACAAATCTAACCCTTTGTTTCTAGAAGAGTTCCAATGGGATAATGAGTGGGTCGACAAGGATGCCGCATTAGCTGACCAAGTGCATGCCGGTGAGGATGATCTTCTATGGTCACATGTTGATGAGGCTGTCAATGCAACATCCACGCTTCGTGGGCGTAATTTTCCTAGGAGAGCTCGTGTGGATGTTCAAGTTTATAGTCGACGTACATCTCCATCTACTCGTGATCATGAGGAAGAAGATATGATGGTGTGTGATGATGAAGATGTTGAAGATGAGTTTGGACAACCACAACCTTCTCATGAGAGTGGTGAAGAACGTGCTCAAATTGAGCTTATGCGTGGGAATGAGCTAGAGTTGGATGATGAGTGAAAGATTAGGATGAAAGTTGAAGACTTTTGATTTATTTTGTTGTCATGTGATGCACTCATGCAGTCATGCTACTATCATATTTTGTCTCTTAATCCTATGTTGTCATGTGGAATATGGACCTTGTTATATTAATGCTATTTGCTGTTATGGACCTTGTTATTAAGTGTTTAATTTTATGTCAATTGAGGTATTACTTGTATTTATTACTAATTTACTATCGTCTAACTACTATCGTCTAACTATCGCCATGGCGGGCGCCTAGTCGACTAGGCGTCCAGGCGCTCCGGGCTCGCCTCGACTTGCCAGAGCGCCGTGACAACCTTGGTCAAGCCCAATATAAACACATCCTAAATCTACCCGTTACCTAGGTTGACAACCCATTCAACCCTAGGCTGAATCACTATCAAACAATTAACCAGTGCTATCAAACCAGAACTAGACCAGCTTTACGATAAATAAAAAAAACTGGATGCCACATTTAATGATTTAAATGTTTAGAGGTGCCAAGTGGACAACCAAATACTATATTAACTTTTCTTTAAGAATATACTTACCAACACTTGAAAGTACAAAACCAGCCATAATATCCTCCTCTTCAATCCCTGACAATTTGACACGAACATTCTCGGCAGGTCCAGCACGATGTACTTTGTTCTCATCCAAGCTTATACCAATGACTTTCACGTTGGACTGTTAGAAACCAGACACATTGCAGCAAAACTGAATTGTAGGCTCCCAAGGAGATCAAGTATACCGAGAGAGTTACATCAAAAAAAGAAAGGAAACGGAAAGAAAAACCTTGTTTGGCATAACCAACAAACTGTCACCACCTCTGATAGTCCCAGACTCTATTTTCCCCATGACAACAGTGCCCATATCTTTATATTTATCAATTATTGGCATCCTGCATTTGTTAATACATAAAACTGTAAAAGCTTGCGTCTGGCATCTGAGCAAGAACATAATTCAAGCAGACTTCTATACGAGTGCACAAAACAAAAAATATGATAAGCAAAGATATTTTAACAGTTGTTCATTTGAAAAGCCTTTCGTTTTGGAACAGAGGTTTGCATAAAGCATTAACAATAAACAGTAGCCTGAACATAGAAGCGAAGTCATCTACATTAGCTGTTTATTACTCCCTATGTAAAAAAATGATGTTTTATAAAACATGCAGTCAAAACTTTTACCACCAATGCATACAGAAGTTGACAATGTTGAAAATAATATCATTAGATTTGTCATGAAAAATAGTTTCATAATATAACATTTTTTCTAACATATTACATTATTACTATAGAAAATGACTGTCAAAATTAAATATTGGAGACCATGTCATGTCCAAAGTGTCGTCACATACTTTTGAACAGAGGGAGTATGTACAGTTTAAAAATAAGCATAGCTATCTAACCTTACTGGACCTTTGGGGTCACGTAAAGGAACTTCAATATGGTCCAGAACCTCAAAAAGACATGGACCATCCCACCAACTACAAATGCTTTTATCCATCCTGGTCTTCATATTGGTTCCCAAAAGACCAGATATTGGTAAGAACTGGACATCTGATAACAAATCCAATGAAATAGTAAGAAAAAGTTTGGTTGGTAATACATTATCGCAGTACCTACAATCAGGTATGATAATGGAAACTTACATCATGTTTTGACAGATGGTTTCATGCTAAAATTTCTTATTAAGTTCATGGTAAAATTTCTTAGCAAGTTACAAACAGGTACTACACAGTACAAAGTAATACCCGTTAAAACAAAAGAAAATCCTAAGGCTGAATGAGTCATGAATAGTGTGGACCACTGGGTAGGTGTGAGCTTAGCACACCCAACAAACAAAGTGATTAGGTCTAGAGTCTAGACCACTGTTGTCACGGCGCCGCCTAGGCGACGCCTAGGCGTCCTGGCGGCCGGAGGAGGACGCCGAGGCTGGCCGCCTCGCCTGATCTCCAGTCTCCAGCGGCGCGGGGAGGGGAGGCGGCGGGGAGAGATCGCGCACGGGAAGGGGAGGCCAGAGGCGGCGGGGAGCTGGAGGCGGTGGGGGGAGGAGGCGAGGGGAGGCGGCGGAGGGGAGAGGAGGTGGACGCGGGAGGCGGCGGCGGGGAGAGGAGGTGGACGGGGGAGGCGGCGGCGGGGAGAGGAGGCGGAGATGTCGGGAGAGACGGGAGAGAGAGAGACGGGGGAGGCGGCGGCGAGGAGAGGAGGCGGACGGGGGAGGCGGTGGCGGGGAGAGGAGGCGGACGGGGGAGGCGGCGGCGGGGAGAGGATGCGGACGCGGGAGGCAGCGGCGGAGATGTCGGGAGAGGAGGCGGAGAGACGGGAGAGAGAGACAGGAGAGGAGGCGGAGAGACGGGAGAGGGGCTCGGGAGGAGTTTTATACGGGAGGAGTATACATTGACGTATGAATACATACGGGAGGATTGGGATTGGGCGATCGCTTGGCGTCGCCTGGACGTCGCCTGGGCGTCCAGGCGCATGTCACTCGCCGTGATCGCCGATTCCGCCGTGACAACCATGGTCTAGACATCTAGTTATTTTAACCATAAAGCAAAAGAGGCATCAATTGATGAACACATCAATATTGAAGGCACAATTTGCAAAAATGACTTCAGTTCTCTACTGAGTTCATGAAGTAGTGTGGACCACAGGGTAGGTGTGAGCTTAGCACACCCAACAAACGAAATGATTAGATCTAGAGTCAACACATCTAGTTATTTTAACCATAAAGCAAAAGAGGCATCAATTGATGAACACGTCAATATTGAAGACACAATTTGCAAAAATGACTACTTCAGAACTCCACTTTAATGTAGAAAACAATTGTCACGTCAAAACAATGATTTAAGCGTGAAAATGTTTTCCATCAAAAAAAATGTAAGCTTTAAAATGAGTGTTTATGATAATTTAGATGTTGAGGTAACCTCAAAAGTAGAATACCTTTCTTAACATTGTACCCCGACGATTTGAGAAAGGGGACCATTTTTCCTTCAATCTCATCATACCTGAAACAAATAGTAAGATTGATGATTTTCCTCGGGCTATGCTGCCATGATATTAAAATCTTTCAATTTGCAAAATATAATAAAATAGGATATCTTATCAAGCATACCTTTCTTTTGACCATTTTACAGTAGGTTCATCCATCTTATTGATGGCAACTACCAACTTAGCAACGCCTAAAGTTTTTGCAAGCAGTACATGTTCACGAGTCTGTCCTCCTCTTTCATAACCAGTTTCAAATTCACCTTTTCGAGCAGATATAACCTAAAAAGGAAAGATACATGTTGACTACCACAGAAATGCCAAAGCTAAATGGAAGTTGAAACAATGCCCTGAGCCCATGATTACCAGAACACCAATGTCTGCTTGAGATGCACCACTTATCATATTTGGAACATAACTTTTATGACCCTGCAAACTCAAATCATCCAAGTAAACAAATATTGCACAGGAAACAAGCATTTCAAATCATCAGATATTGCAGGTAACCAGTCACACAAGAAAGCATCATCAATCACGAATTTAAATGTGTAAACAGAAGTGGCATGTGTGTGCGAAGTCACATGCTGTGCACAGTGGAAAGTACCAACTATGATTAATAGTCACAAATATGTCCACCTAACAAGTACAAGATGTAGAAGCATGAAGCAGAACAGCGATGCCGTCAAAAAGAAGGAATTAATTAGAACAATGATGAATCACTTGACTATTCAAAGACAAATACAAGAATCAGTGCTCATCACATATCAGTGTACACAAGATAACGAGAAGTTCAATCATTTCACTAGAAACAAAGCCATTTAAATCACAGCACATTTCCGAATGTTAAACCCAATGTTCAAGAAGGCGCTAGGCGGGCGGCGAGGTGGGGCCTAGCACCTAGAGGGCCTAGGCGGTGGAATTAAAACTAAGATTTATTAATTTTTATTTTATGTTCTTCTTAGCCTATTTAATCTTTAGGATTATTTATGTGTATAACCGGTCCACCAGCCCATTTACCTCCCCTTACCTGCGCTCTCTCTCTCTCTCCCCGTTCACTTCTCACCGATTCTCTCGCTCTCGCACGCCTCCCCTCCCCTCACCTTTGCTCTCTCCCCCGCTCCCCTTCTCCTCCAATGTCGTCGTCGCCGCCGCCTCCCCTTCTCCCCCAACGCCGCCGCCGCTCCAGTGGATCCGGCGGCATCGACAGCGGATCCAGCTGCGGCGACGGTGGAGGCAGCGGATCCGGCGGCGGCAACGTTGGAGGCAGCGGATCCGGCGGCGGCGACGGCGGATCCGGCGGCGACAGCAGAGGCAGCAGATCCGGCTGCGGCGACGACGGATCCAGTTGCTGCGACGGCGGAGCCAGTGGATCCGGCGACGACGACGACCGACAACGCGTGAGCTGACGAGATCTCCAGACTCCAGGTGCCTCTCTCTCTCCCTAGAACACATTCCGTCTGCCCTAGACCCCGCCTTTGACCCCGCC
The DNA here is from genome assembly GCA_017311315.1 of Dendrocalamus latiflorus. Lineage (NCBI taxonomy): Eukaryota > Viridiplantae > Streptophyta > Magnoliopsida > Poales > Poaceae > Dendrocalamus > Dendrocalamus latiflorus. The sequence goes on along the minus strand of CM029628.1, from coordinate 13,914,665 downwards.
GATGGCCGCCTTTGACCGCCGACGGCCGCTTAGGCGGGCTCACCGCCTAGCTCACCGATTTTGGCCAAAGCGCGGCGGCGGGGCTCCGCCCAGCGCTTAGGCCCGCCTATGCGGCCGCCTAATACCGCCTTTTAGATCACTGGTTAAACCTTTTTGCTTCGGCCTCAATTGTTATATATCTTAAATCTTTTGTTTCCACAATTATGTCATGTACAAAACTTAAATATTTGTCTAAAACATGGTCTCATGACACGATTTGATTGCATAAATGCAATGGCAAACCCACTAAATGACAAGTGCACCTGTTCATGGGCAGCCCAACTAGGCCGATTTTTTGGGCTCGGGCCTAAGTTTCCGACCCACAGGCCCCAGCCCAAAGACCAAAAAAACCACGAAAACATAATAAAACAACAAAAATATAATTTAATTCAGCAAGATAATTAAAATAGTTTTTTTAAATAATTTTAAAAAGAAATATCCTATTTGAATATTTCCAAAGGAAAAAAATCTCAACAAAATATATTAACCTGATTAGAGACATGTACAAAAATGTTGTGACTAATGTTAGAATATGTGGTAGTGTTATTAATGACTTTCGTATTAAGATAAGACTACACCAATGGTCAACATTGAGCCAATACATTTTTGCCCTAGTGATGAATGAGGTCACGCGGGACATACAAGGAGATGTCCCACGGTGTATACTTTTTGTTGATGATGTGGTGCTAATTGATAAGAGTAGGATAGATATTGATAGGAATCTGAAGTTGTGAAGAAAGACCTTAGAATTGAAGAGCTTTAGACTTAGTAGGACTAAAATTGAGTATATGAGGTGTGATTTCAACAGTGCCAAGGCAGATGATGAAGATATTAGGCTGGACGAACAAGTAGTACCTAGGAAGGACACGTTTCGTTACTTGAGATCGATGCTACAGTGAAACGGTGAGATTGATGAAGACGTGAGCCACAGGATAATAGCAGAATGGGTGAAATAGCGCCAAGCATCTGGTATCCTGTGTGACAAAAATGTTCCTCAAAAGTTAAAGGGTAAGTTCTATAGGACGACGATTAGACCCATGATGCTATATGGAGCACAAAGTTAAGCGACTAAAAGAAAACATATACAGAAGATAAATGTAGCAGAGATGTGGACGCTGCGGTGGATCTGTGATCACTCAAGGCGGGATCGCATCTGCAATGATGATATACATGATAGGGTAGGGGGTAAAGCACCAATTGAGGGGAAACTTGTTCAACATCGTTTGAGATGGTTTGGACACCTCCAATGGAGGCCTCCTGAGACGGGATTGGAATGTATCTAAAAAATTAGCTTTGGATAGGAACGCAAGTTAGCGATCCACGTATCGGAACCATAAGAAAGTTTAGGGGCAGTGTTTTAGACTCTCGGCTTAGAAAGCAGATTGTACAGCTTAGGGTTTTTGCATTGTAGGTCTTCAAAACTCATCTTGATCTTGAAGAGGTCTCATTCCTAACCTACCCTAACTTGTTTGGGACAAAAGATTTTATTGTTATTGTTGTTGTAAATATCCTGTTTGGAAAATGAATTTTCGGGCTTGGCCCTTCAAGGCCAGGCTTTTCCAGGCCCAGCCTGAATCCATGTCTGGCCCTGGCCTTAAACAGGTCTAATAACAAGTCAATCCTATTGCATAACAACTTTCTTTTGTTAAGTCTAATATCATCTAGTAAAACTTATCCAAGTAAGAACCTGAAACTATAAGAAAATGTCCTTAGAAGTTATAAGTAATCTATCCAGTGTTCATGTTGATCACACAGTAATCGGCAAAGAGATTCAGGAAGAACATAAACCAATAAAATTATGTACAGTTAAAACTAGAGTTCCAGTCACCAGAAAAGCTCTTGTGGATTAGAACAGTATCATGCGAAATAATAAACAACCTAACAACTATATGAACTTATATTAGTATCATATGTAACATAGCGAAAGAAAAATACCGGTGCATCTAAAATAGTGAATCTTGTACTTTCTGTCTCAAAGTGGGCCCTACCAACTTCGACAGTCTTCCCCTGAACACATGAAAAAAAGCATAAAAATATAAATAACTATGATGAGTAAACACCTGCGTAGCAAGACAAAGACACCTAGAGAGAACCTTATCAGCAAGCAGAATAAAATACTATTTGTTGTTAACTATAGTTTGGAGTATGCATCAGGCTAGAGCAACCTAATTAGACAAATCATAAAAACAAATTGTTCCTCAACAAATATGGCGTTTCAACACCATGACACAATTTTTCAATAGAGCTCTTAGAAGCCAATAACGATCAATATGGAAGAGATACCTTAACTCGCTCTTCCTCATTTGTGTCCATAATGTAAGCCATGTACCTGCAAGTATTCAGATTATAAATAATATGTAGCAGTATAGTGAATTTCAAACTTGAAAGCCAAGTATTGGCAACCCCCAAATAAATAAGACATCAGACACAGCCAGAATTCTTTTCTGTTTGGGCATGAGACTTTCCAAATAACATATAAAAGATGCTCCAAATGAGCGTAAAAAAAGAAGAGAATTAAATGTGTTTGTTTACAGTGGAAAGGCATCTTATTCAAACATCTCAACATGACAATGTGCAACATGGAAAAATGCAATATTTAAAATGACATTTTTCTGTTGTTTAAGAATTAAGACCAATCAACAAACAACACAACACCTGTAGATGAAGGTTGCATGACTCCATTAGGGCTTCTAATGTATCAATGCGTAAGTTTCTCAATAGTTATTTTGTTTTAGAGTTACAGCAATCTGAAGTTTTAGAGACAGGTAGAAGTTAACAAAAACATAACCACAGATCCTGGATAAAGTTTACCATTAAGTTAATTAACATCCATTAATTTCTTCAAATTCTTATAATTAGAAAAGAACATCCTGTACAAATAATATCCCTATGGATGCTCTTGTTTTCTCTTTTGTAGCAAGAGGAATATATAGTGTATAAGCATTAAGCTCAAATTTTCCTCTACACCAGTATGTTACAACTATGCAGTATTTTTCTGTTGGACCTCTTTTTAACACTTATAGATATTCAAAGCATAGGCTAACTGCAAACAGCAGTTGTCACATCAACTCCCTTCAACTGTAGGCATTGTTTCATGATTTAAGTTTTACATGTTATTGTTCAAAGTATAAATAGTTACATAGTGCATGTCAAAGCAATAAATAAATGATACAGCATTATTTTCAAGTCGATGCAAGAATTAACTAATGTATGGTATGCTCAAACTTATTATTTTCTTTTTTGTTTCATATGGTAGATGAACAAAGAAAACAAAGCATAACAAAGGCGTCAGACAAACCAAGTGGTTCGGGGAAAAAAGATTGCAATACAACAGAAGATACGAAAAGAGCATCCATTTCATTACCTAGTATGAACAGTGGAATGGGTTGACCTAAATCTTGCAAACAGGCAAATATTGCAATGCAAAGAAACTAGTACTCACCAGCTTTCTCGGCTTTTATCCTTTGCTTCCTTTTCATATTTCTGGATGGTCCTGTCATCAACTTGACCACTCAAGAATAATATCTGCCCTCCAGTAGTTGATTTTCCAGCATCTGTAACCATGAAACAATGAAGATAAGATTTAAGTATATTCATTAACACTGTTCCTAGTGAAAAAAAAAACTTACAGAACACCAGTACTATTCATTGAATACGGAAATATTAAGAACACAGCATATCAAAAATCAGAAGAAAAAATTAGCAGAAACATAAATGCAGAAACAAGTCTACCATAGCAGAAGAAAACAGTCAAGAACTGGTGTGTCAGATGACTATTCCATAAGCAAAAAAATATGAAATTGGAACAAGATAAACATACTTTGGAGCTATAAGCTAGGTATTATAAGCAGGGGTATCAACCAGCACAGTAACATTGACATCTAACAGCCAAAGCAAGCATATGCGACACATCCATTTGTCTAAATGAAAAGTACACTTCGTTTGCTTAGATGGATCTGCTAATTTGTTCAATACTTCCTTGCACAGAGCCACAGATTATAACCAGCTGAGAGCAACCATCTGCTCAATTAAAGCATGAATAAAGTATAAAATAGTCCCCATTCTAGCCAGCATAGTTACATCGAATCATGACCCCCACAAGAAGAGCATACAGTCTTATCAACATTCATGAATTTTGTAAACTCCCAAGACAAGGATTCTCATCACGTGTTATGACACAAATCATACTATGTCAGACACTCCACATAGGACATAGCAAAAAAACAATTACAAAACATCTATATGCACATGTCTGGCTAAGACTGAAAAAAGGTTGGAAGAAAGCAGGCAGTAAGAAAACAAAACTTACCAACATGGCCAATGAAAACGACATTCAAATGCCGCTTTGTTTCCTCTTCCTCCTCTATTACCTCTTGAGCCTCCTCATGTGCAGCAACTGGATTCATGCAAAAGTTGGGGTTTAACAAGTCTACACACAGAACAAAAAATACAGGCGCAGTAAACAGTGACAATGATCTTGGCACTGTCATACAGACAAAAAGGCCCATCATAGAATCTAAAAGGTCTAGGTGCCTATTTTTTTTTGTTGCAACAGCATGGAGTAATAGTTCATGACATCCAATAGGAATAAAATACACAAAAATTAAATGCAAGAAACCATCTGGATCATCAGCCCCTCCAGAAAATTGCATTTGTGATATATGAAAATGAGAGAATAAATTGTTTCACTCAGTTAAACTAGTATCAGCTTTGCATTTGTGATATATGAAAATGAGAGAATAAATTGTTTCACTCAGTTAAACTAGTATCAGCTTTTAAATGAAGTACATTATCAAACTAGTATCAGCTTTTAAATGAAGTACATTATCTAAATTAACAATAGTGTGATTGGAATTGCATCTTGAAATTACTTCCATCTGATATTTAAGAGTCTGATTGTTACATGTAGAAAAGCAGGTTGCCATTTGCCAAAAATTGCAAGCAATGAAGGCACAAAATTAACAAAGGGTATAACTTTTAATTTGAGTTCTCGATAACTATAACTACAGTAACAACCTGAACAAGGGTTTCATACATACCATTTGTCTTCAACTCCAAAGACTGAAGAGATGACTGAATTTCTTTGACACCTGAAAGTACATAGTTCGAATCACAGCTTAGCACATAGTGATCAAGAACTTCATACTACAACTATACAACATATTACCACAGAGGACATCACTAGCCAAAGTACAAATTTGTTTAGGAGGTGACAAGAATTTTGAGGTTTCCCCAATACAGAAAAAACGACTATTGCAGGCTGATAAGATTCAGAGAGAAGTCTCACATAGATACAGGAAATATCAGAGCCAAAAAATAATAACATGCTTTCTCCAGCCAATACTTGAATTCAGCATTAAGAAAAAAATATTTCCAGCATGCACCTAAAAATATCATCTTCCATTCTTCCAACAAAAACAACTTTCAGACAGAAAAATTCCAAAGAAAATCATAGAGAGACTTGGCATCATTAGATTAAGCCACAAAGAGATCACAATCATCTCTCAAAAGCAATAAGCCATAATCACAGGGATGTCATCATGTTGGCTAGTTACATTTACCAAACTAAATAGGACATAACTTTATATTCTATCGATGGGAAAGGAGGTTGATGCAACCCACAGAACAGCTTGCAAACCCAAGCTAGAATGAGAAGATATTCAATATGGTCAATTGGTCAGAATGTTGGGTTCATTGAAACAAGCAAAACAGTTTAACCAGGTTGTTAATCAGACATTTGGTTGAAGAACTACAGCCACCCAAAGTTTGGAAAACCTTATTGTTATTGGTATAACTCTGTTGTGATCATTTCTTTACGGAGACAGTCATGGGTTAATGCACAGCTAATGTAATGCTAATATCAGCATAGGGCCATGTGCTTCTAGATCAGGCAAGAATGAACAGACGGGGGCAAAAGGTCCCAAGCAAGCCTGCAATGTTTGGATTTTTAGAGGGGTCAGGCCTGATTGCATACGCAAGCAGTATTAGTGCCACTTGGGAACAAGACAGGACCCACAAACAGAGACCCTAGTTTCCTTGTGGGAACACAGCAAAAAGAAACTTAAGCAAAGATTGTCCTGTCTCCCCTTGGACTTGTTCTGTGCAAGGAAACATGGATTTGGTGGAGATATCAGATTGGAGATCGAGTTCGACTAGCTGGGTAGCTATTCTGTCCATGTTTGTTAGACAAAGATCCTTCAGTTAAAAGAAAATCAGAGTTTAGGAAAGTTCAAAGTGGTGTCACACACGACATGCACTAAGAAAAACTTGTTTGTTGCCAATTTTTCAAGCATGCCAGTTTCCATGTGCCGATCACGCAGCTCTATATGGAAGTTTTTATACATTTTCTGTTCCGTTTTAGTAGTTTTTGCCCTTCATTACATAATTTTCTACTAGCAGACCTGTAATAAAGGTCTACAGATGCATGGCCATAGTGTTGCGCAAAATTATCTTTCAACGAAAAACTAACAGGCAGAAGAACTCAGAACCATATTTGAAGCAAGTGCCCTTATTTGCCCCCAAGCAAAGTCTCACTTTCAACGGACTATAAATTATGCACGCCATTGAACATGCATGTCCTACTTGTACACTGACCAAGCACATGACAACAAAACACCATCCAATTTAATCTTTTTGAGGGGTAGCACATGGAATCACGATCCGACAAAACGAACAGAAGCAGTACCAGCTACAAATCACTGCCCCTTAGACCTAAACATCACATATACTCTAAGAATACAAACGGGTGTCTAGCCAGAGAGGCTAGCGTGAAGTAAGATTTGGTAACTGAATTTCGCCTTCTTGTTCTTCTATACCCCAATCGAGCAAGCAGAAATCGCTACTGCCGAATCATCATCATCCTGATCACCCCTTTTCCCGCAGCGGCAACCCACACAGCCACTGCTAACCCTCCTAAACCTAGACGACGACGCAATCGAGCGCGCCAGCATCGCAGATCAGCGCGGAACGAGTTCAGATCTAATACCAGTAACCACGGAACAGAAAAGCGGGACCGGGGGGGGGGGGGGGGGGGGGCAGCGGGGACCTTCTAACGGGGGCGCGGGAGGAGCAGCATCCGCCACGGCCTCGCCCCCCTCCGCGGAGGCGTCGGAGTGCTGGGAATCCACGGCCATCGGCTCGGCGTCGTCGTGCGCCCAGTCGTCGACGGCGGCATCGTCCTGGGCGCCGGGCGCCGGGGCGTGCGAGGAGGCCTGCGGGGCCGCGTCGTGCTCCATCCCTCCGGCGAGCGAGCACGAGGTGGAGGAGGCCGTGGAGATGCTAAGCTCCGCGCCGGCGTGTAGGGTTTTTGCGTGGAGGATTTGGACTTCTCGGTGGAGTGAGTGGGCGATGATAGCCGGAATGGCTGATGAGGACGACGGGGCGCGTCTGCGCGTGCTTTAGCCGCAAGTCCGTTTGGGCCTGAGTGGAACCATGGCCACCCTAAACAAGCCCAGCCCATGTAACTGTGAAAAACACGCGTTTGACCATCGATAATGGAAACTGCTCCTAAAAAATAGTGGACATTACTACTCCCATGTTTAAATAAGAGTGGTACATATTAGCAATTAGGACTTTTGCAGATAGAAATAGAATATGTGGATAAATTGAGAGGGGCAAATTAGAAGGTTGGGTGAGACAGAAAGCAATAGAGCGTGAAGAACACGATGGTATGGAATAAATAGGTAACACAGGGTAAATGACAGGAGTTAGCTATTATCGATGGTATGTTTTCTGCTAGGTTTAGTATAGCTGATGACATTCTGTACAACAAAATAATTGTTGGTGACAGTAGCGTGTTTTGGTAGCAGTGAACGTCACAGCGATATTAATACATAGCATGCAAGTAACGATGGAAAGCACTAAGCTTTGAGCTACAGGAAACATATGGTGTTGACGGCGAGAAGAGCATGCAGTTTGCCTGTATGGAAATTACGAAAACAGTAATGTGAGGATGTGTGAAATTATTAATTTTTTCAGGGTAGTAAGTAGGAGGTCTGGAGAATGTACTGTGATATACTGTAATACCCCAAATATGATTCGAGAGAGAATAGATTAATTGGGGAGAAAGACCAGATAGAAAAGAGTTTAACAGGGTTTTTAGACGGGGGATTTCTGCAAAAACCCCAGCAACCTGGGCTTGGGCCTTGGCCCAGGTGTTGGCCGGCCATAAGGGGTGGGGAGGCGCCCCTCCCCCAAACCCTAGCCGCCTCCCCCAACCTCCCTTTTCCTTTTTTTCCTTGCTGGCCGCACCCCCTCTTCCCCCACACAGCCACCACCAATAGAACTGCTGCCACGGCAAGGTTTGTGGCTGCCACAGCGAGGTTATTGGCTGCCGCGACAGAGTTTGTACTGCCGTGGCAAAGAAAACAGGGAAGAAAGGAGGAAGAGGAAAGGGAAGAAGAAGGAGAAGAGGAAGGGGGAGAGAGCGATTGCGTGGTGTTCATCGTAATCTGCATCGGTTTGTCAAGGGTAATCCTCGTTGTTCCCCAATTAGATGCATTTTTTACTAGTTGTTTCAATGTCGGTATTCTGGACTGCTAGGACGGATTTCGTTGGACGGCTATTTTGGGGTAGTTTCGTGGGAAATCAGATCTGGACTTCTCCTAGAGAGTTGTAGAGGACGTCTTTATCTTTCCATGAAGTTCTAGAACGTGTCAATCGGGCCTTTGTACTAGAAGTTATGATTTTTCTTGTAAGACTGTTCTGCAGATCGGGAGATTTTCTGTCAGGTTTCGGTAGATTGGTTTGGGCGATTAGAAAACAGGAGAATCAGAGGATCTCCATATTATGACAGTTGTAGATACTGTCCGTAGCTTTCCATAAAGGTAAATAAATCATGAATCGAACACTCGTGCGGAAAGTTATGATAGTTTTAGTGCACTGTCCAGAGGACCCGATAGGAAACTGCTGTGTTTTAGAAAACTGGATGGTGTGGGTAGAAGATGGCCGAATCAGGGAGGCTCACCAACTAGGTTTAGTTAGATGATTTAATTTTCTTTCCAGAAAGTCTGCGAACGCCCTATTTAGACTTCTGTACCAATAGATATGAATTTTTGAAGTTGACTGTCCGTAGAGGGGGACAGGATGGCCGAAAGGATTTGGGGTTTTGAATCAAGCTAAACATGTTGGGTTAGTTTGGGGGTGTTTTTATTTAATCTAAAGACTCGCTACTATTGTCTTAGCAATCATTGTAATTATTATTCAGGAGGAGGACGGATCCCAAGGGCCGCACCTTCTGCTCATCCCCCGTTTTCTCGTGGTTAAGGCAAGTATAATAATGGTTTAAACTTTATAGTGTGGAATGTTGATGATTGTTGGTTTGTAGATGTTTGATCTATATTATGTGTATATGTGATCTTGATTATGTTAATGATATGTTGATATTGTTTATGGTCAATTGCAATTGAAAGTGTTCAGGAGAATTTCTGATGCATAGATGTTGTGAATGCAAGTTTTATTTGTTGAGACATTCACGTTTGTGCATCATGCTGATTTATTGAAGTCTTGGTCACGAGATGACCAAGCGCCGAGGTCCCCGTCATGTTGATGACATGACGGGCTAAAGGTCCCCATACTTGTGGAGTATGGGCAATTGGTCCCTGTACCAGATGGTACAGGCATGGGTGTGCATTGACGGATGCAGACTCCGCATTACCGGTAATTTGCGAAAGAGAATAGATAAAGAGATTTTTGATCATATTGCATAGCATGGTTTATTTATATGATTGATGGATGAACTTGTGAAATGATGTTCACTTTTATTCTTGTTGCTACTTATTATATTTGCTGAGTCGTTGAACTCACTCTTGTGGTTGCTGTTTGTTTTAGGTATCTACATGAGATCGGCATGCATGGGGATAAAGAAGGATTAGTTTTGTTGCACTTGCACGGTCTATTCACCATGGAAGAAAGAAAGAACATTAAACACTATTTGCTGAATAATTCAAGTGGTATTTGATTAATGTCTATTAGGTTCAAAATGTAATAAAAGATTAGAACTCTTTTACATTGATTCCATTCTTTATCTAAGTAGTATTGTTATGAGTGCGATGATGAACATAATCCAATTTTACTTATAAATGAATATATTGCTTACTGTTATTCATATCATTTGATTATGCTTGTTGGAACATCTGATTTACCCAATAAACAAAGGAGGTTCTGCCGAAATTTTGTAAGATGAATATTAGTTTTTCCTTATTATGTTATTAGTTTGGTAGCATTCCAGGTCATTGATTGGCTGGGGTGTTACATATACCTAGTGGGGGGCGTCGTGTTTTGGACCAGGGAATAGCTCTCTTGCAGCTTTACTTTTGTGGGCAATGTCTGTTGGTCTGTAAAGATGTATATGCAGTAAGGTTAGAAAGCGTATACTTAAAGCATATATATTTTGGATATTTGAATAGCACTGTGGAATGTAATGAGGTAGAGTGACAGAAAGCACCTTCTGTTTGGTTTCGTAGATGAGCCAGAGAAGTCAGTTTCTGGAGCTGCAATAGACTCATATGTTCTTTTTTCAGAGGCCACCAATGGCATAGTCTTGTAAAAGATGGGTAAATGGTTAAATATAAAGAAGTATGTATAAAAATGTACTGTGTATAATATGTGTTAGATAGGATATTATGGCAACAAGTATGATGGTAGCAATATTTTTCTGACCTCTAAAGCAGCAATGGCCGTTGTTGGAGTAGTTGTTTGTGGATGGATGGCAGTGATAGCTGGGGCTATGAACGGAATAGAAACAAGTTGTTTTTCATGATGTTCAATGCTTTGTTTTTCACTCTGTGCTGATGACGAAGCTTCTTGTTTATTTGGTAATAGAAGGGTGCGTCATGTGGTTGAGCTGTTATTTGTCGAACGTGAAATGTTGGAGTGTCAGTTTGCAATGATCCTTGTGACATTTGAACGATAATTTCATATTTTTTTGGTCAACAATTGCTTGGATTTCAGTTGGTACATTGTCTGTTTGTCCTTCAGTTGTTGCAACCAGAAGCATGGCAGGTCTTCCAACAAGCTGTTGGCCTATGTCACCAAAAAAACATAAATTCTGCGTGGATAGGTTTGTGGTCTTGATTGTTGTAAGCATCGGTGCCATACACATTTATTTTGTATCTGTTTTACAAGTGTGGAGGAAGATTATGTGTTAGATTTTTTTGGTTAGCTAATCACAGTGCCAAGAAGATATGATATATGCGAATGTGTAAATAGTATTATACCTTGGTTCTGCTGTTTTAGTTCCACATCTTCGACATTCATATCCATCTCCATGTGGGAAGGTTTTTTTTCCAACATGAGGAACATGATATGTGTCGGAACCCGGAGTAACGACTCCTGGATCCTCTGTGTAAATCGCACTAGTCCAGGATCAGCTAGTGCACATAGTACAAAAAAGATAAATACCAAGTACAAATGACCAAATATATTAAATAAAAGGTACGGCCTTATGGCCAAGTCTTACATCACGCCCATTGGCAAAGATAAATAAAGCAAAGAACTGCGGAAGCAAACTGATAAATAGCGAAGCCCAAGCCTGCCCACAGGCAAACGACAGTAAGACGCGGCCTATTCGTCTAGATCTTCACCGTAGTCGACTTTATCCTTCTCTGTGTGGAAAAAGCAAGGTGAGTACAAACTTGTACTCCGCAAGTCACACGGAAAATGCACCATAATGATAAAAGCTTCAAAGGAAGGCTTATAGGGTTAGTTTGCATAAAACAGCATTTAGAAATACAATAAGTAGATTGAAATTGCTGAATTTGATACAATAAGTAAAACAATACTTGTGTTAGAAAATAATACTGTCAGTGCCGGCTTCAACCAAACACCAACCTATTCACGGGCATCCCACCCGGACCATCTTTTCCAAAAACATCTCGTATGGATTCCATCCATCCACATGTTTCCAAACACTCGTGGATTCCATCCATCTACAAGCTTCCAATCTCTCTCATGGGTTCCATCCACCCACAAGGTTTTCATTCTCTCATGGATTCCATCCATCCATAAGGTTTTCAAAAATCACTTTTGAAAATCAAAATCTAATCCATGAAAAACTCTTACTCAGCATGCCCATGACCGTGGGCACGGCTATCCAGGATAGATTATACACTCTGCAGAGGTTGTATAGCTTTACCCACGAGACACGATCATCCCATATTGCCACCGGGTTACACACTTCCTTAGGTGTGCGGCGAGGAGTCATGACAAGGCCTTTACAATGCAAAGCCTTCAACCTGGTCGAGCCAACTGTAAGGTTTCACCCCAGTAAGGAATCCACCAGACCGGGACCCCCTCTTGAGCCTAGACGAGACTTCTCATGGCTTAACCACGCTCGCCCAAGTGAGACTTCACATGGCACCAACCACGCTCACTTTCAACCTACGGCTTGACTCAGATTGGGACTTCACAAATTATTCAGCCAGGGCTGTCTCATACCAGCCATGTGGTAGTACGATTAGGGCTTTGCAACAGTAGCTCACAGACCAGTCCTTAATCTGACTTAGGCTCAATCACATACCCCTGTGCACGACAGTCAACCACTGCGGGCTCCAACCAACAGGGCATGCCTGTACCCACCAATCTAACCAATTGCCTAAGTCTAAACCAGGTTTTATATTTTGTTTTCAAAATATTTCATAACACTCCTTGACTCACCAAAGTCAAGAGTACATATCATTTTATGTAAAAAAGGTCATCATTTAATGTGAAAGATATCCCAAAACAAAATTATATGACTATGCAGGGCTAAGCATTTGATTAAACTCTCTAGCCAACACTAATGTATTAACTAGAGTTTGATTCTAGGGTGACAAGGTATTGAGGAATTCAAATTCAATGGAGGGATTAACAAGTAGGCAATAACTAAATTTAAATCTGAATTGAAATACGTTGAATAAAAATATGCATGCAATATAATTTAAAACAACATAGTTTTATTTTGAAATCTGGGATCAACATGATCAAGGAGTGTGACTTGCCTTGCTCTTCAACTTGGTTCAAACCTTCATCGTCGAATTTTCCCGAATCGTCAAAGTCTACACGCGAAAATAACACACCAAATTCAAATAAATTCAAAATAAATTCAAATTGACTTCAAATATTTGAACTAAGACCAGAAATAGATAGAGGGGAATTTTTTGATAAATTTAGAAATTTGAATGGGCTCAATCGGAGTTAGGACGAAGAAGAACGGGCTCCGGGAAGATTAAATTGAGAGAAAAAGGAAAAGAAGAATTTCTGGAATTATTTTTCTACTGAAAAAGGGATTTATGGCGTCAGCATTGCGTCAGCCCTGGGATTTTTGTTTTCGGCCAATTTATTTTCCTATTGGAAAATAGGGGAAGGGGCTGACATGCGTGCCCTTGGTCCATGGACCGGGCTCATGGCCGAGGGGAGGAGCTGAGGTGGCATGGCCGCACGGGTGGCGCTGACGGGGAGAGAGGTGGCCGAATGGCGCCAACGTGGCGCTGACACGGCGCCACACCAGCTGCCACGCAAGCGCCCGAGGTGGCACCGGCCGGGGCAGCTCGGGAGCGGCGGCTCACCGGCGATCGGCGGCGGGGCTGCCGGCGGCGAGGTGCGGAGGAGGGAGAGAAGGAGGAGGGGAACTCGAGGGAGGGGCGCGGGCTCACCGAGGGCGAACGCAGGCGGCCGGCGACGAGGAATAGGCGGCGGAGGCGCTCGGACGACGGCGGAGAAGGCGCTCCGGTGGCGAGGAGGGGCGGTCGAGGGGCGGGGGATGTCGGGGGCGACGCGGGGGAGCTCGGGGCGGAGTCGTACGGGCGCGAGAGGGGTCGGGCTGGGCGCAATTGCTTGTCGGAGCTGCTTTGGCGGCGGCGGCGGTAAGGCACACGGTGCCGGGGCTCTAGGGCGGCGTAGAGGGTGAGCTGAGGGCGGCGGGAGATGGGGTGAGGAACGGGGGTGCTCGGGTGGGGGTTAAATAGGGGAGGGGATGGGTAGGCCAGCGCAGATTTGTCGCCGGAGTGGGGCGGCAGTTGCGGGAGAGGCGCGGGAAGGTGGGGGAAGTGGGGGCGCGGAGAGAGGGGAAGAAGGTGGGCGCGGCTTGCGGAAGGGGAAGGGAGGTGGGCGGCGAACGCGGGAGAACGGGGGAGAGGAGAGGGGCGCCGATAGGTGGGGCCGGGCGATAAGAGAGAGAGAGAGAGAGGGGCGGACGGGCTGGATGGGCCGGGAGTGCGGGGGCGGGGAGATCTGGGTCGGACGCGCGGCGGCCGAAGGGAGGGGGTAGGCGGGATGGCGGTGGTGACGTGGGCGGCAATCTGACCGTCCACGTGGCGGCCGGAGGAGGGGGTTGGGGTTTTTAATTTTTGATTTCAGCTTTTCAAAAATTGCCAGAAAATCCAAATAAGCTCAGAAAAATATGAAAATACTTCCAAAAATCCATAAAAATTCAGAGAATCTCCTGGACACATTTTGGACTTCATAAAATATTTCCAACTAATGTTGGTATTAAACTTTCATACTTTAAAATACTTTTTAATTTCAAAAATACAATTTTAAACTCCAGAAAAACCAGGGGACCAAATAAAAGCCAAATAAATCCAAATAATTAATTTGACATAGAATTTTTATACAAAATCAAAATATCATATTATTTAATAATATGTTTAGGTTTTTCATAAAATGCTTTTCAAATACAGCTTTTTCAAAAACAGAAATTCAGGGCAAATCCAATTTAAAAATTTAGGCACAAAAATACTTATTTTAATTTAAATTTTATGTTAATTAATTTTTATTTACTTATTTATTTTTAATTTACTAAAAATCTGGGCTGTTACAATATGTACCACCATGATTGTGTTGGCACTAAACTTGTGATAAGAATAGTGAGTTTGTAGCGTTGTCCCTGTGTATAGCATATTTGCAAACAATTAGTATTTAGCTTATGTGAAAGATTGGGTATAAAGATATGCATAAGGTTTAGATGTATCTTACCAAAGCTTCGTTAGGTATGAGCTCTAGCAAGTCGTGTACTGTTGTGGGTATTGGATTGTTATGATCATGGTGCTGTTCCTGCCATTCAATCTGATGGGGATGGTTGCTGATGCTGTGTATTATATTATCAGTGAATGTGAAAGAAATGTAAGAGTAAAGAAGGAAATGTATGATATGTATGTGTTACTCTAATTGTGTAGATAAATTGTGAATAATACATGTTTCGTAGAGCGTGTATCTCAGGGATTGGTATATTGATATACCATTTTGATGCAGAGCTGCTCTATAATGCAAGTTGGCCTATAAGTGCAGAGGAAAGAATTCAAAATAAGTAGAGCATGAAATAAATTAGAAATGTTTTATAGTGTCTTATTGTATATGTATTTTTATAGAAAGGGAGTGCAATGGACCTGAATATGTACCAACGAGCATGCCAACAAATAAAGCAATTACTGGTGTATCTTGAGAAACAGTGAGAAGCATTTCAGCGTTGAATGACTAAGCATGTTGGCCCCATGATGTTATGATTGTTGTCTGGCTGCAAAAAGGTGCAAAGATATTTTTTTTGCTTTAGTTTAGTATAAGAATGATGTAGACAGGTGTAAAGAGGAAGAGGATATAAAGAAATAGATGTTGGAAAAAAGATATGCACCTTCCATCAGTTACGTCGATAGTACGCTTAACAGTTGGGCCTAATTTAGTGGTTGTGTCGATAAGTTGTGAAGTAGCTGTTATGAGAACAACAGTATCTAACAGGAAATAGTAAAGGGTAAACAAAAAGGAGGCACAATTGATGTAATGTTGATGCATAAAGAAGCTACATTAGGTATGCTGATAGAGAAGGTGTTATATTTGGTAATAGAGTATTATTTGTAATATGATGATTTAAGATAGATAAGGGGATTGGATTGTATGTGTAAATAGGTAAGCAATAATAGCGCGAAACAAGAGTAATAAAGTGTAAACAAAAAGCAAGCAGAATTGATGTAATGCAAATGTATAAACATGCTAGATTGATTATGTTGACAAAGGAGATACCACACCTGATAATAAAGTATTGTTTCCAATACGATTATTTAAGACAGAAAAAGGGATTGCATTGTATGCGTAAACAGGAAAGCCTTCTGGTTCTAGTAGTATTTCATTAACTCTGGTGTATTTTGAAAACCGAGCTAAATTGTTAGCATCAACTTATCTGTATGTCTCTTTTGGTGGAAGGACTTCAAAGTATTCAATTTCATAAATAGATCCTTTTTTTAGCAAGGATGTAAATTTATGAAGTTATCTTTGGGGAACTAATCCTTCCATAACATTTCCTTGGGAAAAAGTAAATTAGTATTCAGATGTAAAAAAAAGTGAGAATGTATTGCATGCACAGAAGATTAAGAATAATAGTACTAATGTGCTAATAATTTGTGTATACTAAAGATAAATACTATATGAAAGTGCAGAGTAGAATCTGTATTGAGGAAATGGAATAGTTGTAGATTATATACCTATTCGTCCAGCATGATGAAATCTAGACGATATACATCTGCTGCATTATGTGGGTTTTTAAATTCCCAAAGTCGTGCTAAACGTACAAGGATCTTCCACCTATGTGAATTTTGGTCGATGTGATTTAACAGTGTATGTGCCATATTGTAACAGCCCGAAAATTCGAAATTAGAAATAAGAAGCTTTTGAATTATTTTTGCAATATATTCCATTTGAATTTGGATTTTTCGATGTTTTCCTGAATTTGGTAGAGATTCCAAAAATCGAAGAATTAATAAAAGAGAAAGACAGGTATTGATAATACCCTAAAACGGAATATGCAAGTAATGGAAGAAAGAAATTTGATTTAGGGCATAAAATATTATTTTTGAAAACAATGGCGTGAAAAACAATGGAAGCAAGTAAAGTAAATACCAACATTAGTTGGAAATATTTTTATTAAGTCCAGAGTAATATCAGGGACCTCTGAGAATTTTCCTGGAATTTTTGGAAGCATTTTCACATTTTTCTGGACTTGTTGGGATTTACTGGTAATTTCTAAAAGCAAAACTTAAAAATCCGGAAAAATCAGAAAGTCAACCGCCCTCCGGCCGACACCTGGTCGGGCGGGATCGAACCACGTCGCCCGGGCGGATCCCGCCTTCCCCTTACCCCCGCTCGCCGCGTGGACGGCCGCGATTTCCCCCTTTCCCCGCGCCTCGGCCGATCTCCTCCGTTCCCCTCACTTAACCACGTCGGCCGCCCGATCAACCCTCCCCGCCACGCGGCTTCATCCGCGCCATCGCACTGCCCTCACCCCTTTCCCGCTGACCGATGGGCCCGCCCTGTCAGGGCCTTCTTCCCCATTCGCCCCGATTCCTCTCTCTGCGCGGGGACAGCACCGCGCGCCTCCGTGGCGCGCATGCGACGGCTTCGCCCGCCTGTGTCGTCCCGTCGCCATGGTGGAAAAGCCTGCGGAGCCGACGCCATCCCTGGATCCACCGCCTCCGCCCACGGTTCGGCGCCACCGCCCCCGGTTTCTCCCCGCCCCGTCGCATCGGCCCGGCCACGTGGCGCCGATCTTCTGCCCAGCTCCCCCTCTCGCGCGTGAGAGACCGCAAAAGCGGAGGAGACCGCGCGGGCGTGGGCATGCTGCGTCACGCACAGTGTGCCCGGCATTAATGCCGCCCGCGTCACCCCCTGCCTCCGCCACCTGCTCCGACGCGACCGCGCGGGAGCCGCCCGTTGCCAGCTCCCCTCCTAGCAGGTATATAAGGCAATGAACCCTCCGTTGAGTTCCCCACGCCGCTCTCTCCGTTCACCCGAAGGTAATCGGGTATTCGTACCCTGCAGCCGCCGGCGATCTCTTTCTCCCCCAACTCCGGCGAACTAACTTCCCACTGTTTTACTGTCCCAGAGCCAAATTCCTTGAGCTAGGATCGTCTCCAGAGCGCCGCGAAGCTTTCCCGGCCCTCGTCCGAGCTCCTCGTCGCCTGTGGTTCGCCGCCGCCTGGAGCTTCCCCGAGCCGCCGCTGCCGCTCGACGCCGACCCATCTCCGGACCTCCTCGGCCCTTGAAGACCGCGTCACCGTCTTCACCATAACGCGAGGATCGCGTTTCGACACTCACCCGAAGCTCCCCGACCTTCCCTCACCGCCGGCCACCGTCGTCCCCGACTTCTCTGCCCGACCCCGCTGCCGACCCACCTCAAGGGAATAAATTGCCCTATAGAGGTAGGCAAAGCCTCCCCCGCTCTCTTGGCTAGCAACGTTAACTCTCTTCTCCCTCCCAACTCCCCGGCCGCGCGCGTTCGAGCCTCTGGCTCCGCAGCGCCGGGTTGAGTTTTCTCGATTTTATTTCGGTCTGACAGGTGGGCCCCACCTGTCAGCCACTGCATTCCCGAGTCACCGCTGACCGCCGGGCCCCACCGGTCAGTGAGACCTCTAAGCAAGGACCGTACTGACATGTGGACCCCATGAACAGTAACCGGACCCACATGTCAGTAGCACAGATAACCGAAAAGTAAATAAAAATGGAAATTAAAATGAATCAGGGGCTGACAGTGGGCCCCACATGTCAAAATTTAGTAATTTTTGGATTTGACTAAAAACAGAGAACTTTGACTAGCTATAACTTCTTCATTTTAGCTCCAAATTGAATGAAACAAATTTCTAAATTTGTCTAAATTCCATATCTATCTAATGGAACCAGAACCATAATTTGTGGAGTTTATTTGATTTTCTGGTGATATTTTGAGTGATTGGTTGCTTTTCTTTTATTTGGGTATTCGCACGATTATATAGCATACGAGGCTCAGGAGGAGGAAGCCGAGGCAGCAACCTTAGAAGTTCAAGATCATCAAGAACCCGATTCCTGTGACCAAGGCGAGTCAATACTTTGATCATGTTGAACCTACATTTCTGCAAATTACTTTGCTTTAAATTATCAAATTGCATGCGGTTATTTATATGCAAATACATGTTAATTTTAGACTCTAGTTATATTCCATTGTGTGCCTTGAATTAATATTATCCCTCCGTTGGAATATTTGAAGTCGAGAACCTTGTCGCCCTAGCAAAACTTATAATAATACCCTTTCAAAAATAAGTCCGTAATTATATGCCATGCTTAGTAATGTTTAGGTACTCATGGGCGCGAAGGCGCCCAAGCATCACTTTAATCATGAGAAATTGATTTGGGCGGTCATGGTGGGAATGACTGGTATATTTTGACAGGGTTATTTTCTGCTCCCAAAACTCTTAAATTGCTTACATATCTGAGCGGATGGTTTGGGGGCTGGTATGTGGTGCGGTGGGAGCACAAATTATGGAGTGTGGTAGAACCGCTCAGATAATACTAAGGACTGAATCTTGTGATGACCTCCTGATGTAAAACAGTACAACCACAAGTCTATAATGGGTACGACCTAGCTGAATAACTTGCAAGGGTTTAGTTCAGATATCACCGAGGAAAGTGGGTGCCAGGGTGTACTGGTTTACTCACAGTGAGGCACAGGGTGTACTGTACTCGCACGGCGCAAGAGGGGGCTTCTGACTGTGGTGGTGTAACCCTTCAGCGGTGAAACCTCAGCGTGGGTGGTGTCTAGCTAGATCGGAGTAAGGTAAAGGCTTTGTGATAAATTATCTGGGTCTCATGCCCTAGGAAGCATGTTGGCAAAAAGGATAGTTCATCTCTTGTGGTGAAAGTGTACAAACTCTGCAGAGTCTAAAACTATTCGAATAGCCGTGCCCACGGTCATGGGCGGACATGGGAACTTAACTGGATATAGTTCTGTTTTAAAAACATTGGAAACTGGGAATGGGAAACTTGAAGGGCGAAGGACTGCCCTGGTTTGGAATTGTCCTGGGTGTCGTCCCAGTGGTAAGTTAAGCGGCTATAACGCTGAAGAAATTGCTATATGGTGCAGATGCCATGTAACGGTGGATGGAATCTGAATCGATATTAATAATGCATTTCCTTGTACATTATGATTTGTTCCAAAATTGCTAAGTCATAGGACTTTTTAATTAATTGTATTCAAAAGCACTCTACGCAAAATAAAATAGCCCGAGCCTCTCCTTTGTTAAGCCATGCATACTATTTATTTGCATTCTGTGTATTGGCTCGCGGAGCACGGGGTCGGAGTGCTCATGCTCGCTTTTGCGACAAAAATTCAGAATCAGGAAATCAAATCACCTCGCCTCAGCAACAAGATTGGACAAGCTGGCCGAGAAGATGAAGACGTCAAGGGCTAGGTCGCGAACCTCCAGTTGGCTGCCTGTGGGCATGTCCTGAAGGTCCCACCTGTGTGCTTCGTTCTTCCGCTGCTGCAATTTATTGATTTCGGCCTAATCGGCCCATGAGTAAGTCTACTATTATATTTACGTTTCCGCATAATATGAACTTTGATATTCAGAACTGTAATCTGTGAGCACTATCTACTGATCCAGGGAATAGTGCGGTGGAATCACAGAGGATTCGGATTGAAAAATCCGGGTCTGACAGCTTTGGTATCAGAGCATACGACCGTAGGGTAAAAGCCTTAGGATGGGTTAGGATCACAATGTTTACAAAACCTATAAAAAGAATTTTGAAAAATATAAGGATATTATCTCTTTTCGTACCCTTCTTAGATCTGTTCTATTCCATTGTTCTTTTAAATACTTTGAAAGATACTAACACTAGTAACCTGATTTCCAGATGGCAGGCGCAGGAGATGAAGGACACTGGGACTACCTAGCCCACGGTGTTAATGAGGGGGAGTTTGCTACCATTTTGCGCAAGCTCCTACACTATCTGGAGTTCAAGGACCAGCCCATCTACAGGGGATTGAAGGTTACCACCGGAGGAGAAGAATCCTGGGTTATGGAGGTATTCATATACCCCAGGGATGAGCTCGATCCTTCTCACGTGTTCACATCCGAGCACCGGAGGAGTACTCGGGCCGCTGCGATCCAAGACGCTGCTCGTCTAGCCGCCGCGCGGCTATGCGACATATATCGGGCCCCCCTGCGCCATGCCCCATACTGCTACCACCCCACACGCCGAGACGGAGCACAGTACAATGAAGTCACCATGCCGGAGAATGAGGACGACCCGATGCTCACGCATCAGGTTGAGCTCACCAGGGCCATGGGGGTGGCCCACACCGTTGCCTTGGAGGAGATCTCCTCCCTCCGCCAGCAGCTCCTCACCAGGCACGTCTCCATGACGTCTCTCCAGCAGCAGCTCGCCCAATGCGAGCAAGCCTTGGCGGAGGCCAAGGCAGAGGCAGCTGCCGCCAGGGCCCAGCCTCCACCGGCCCCTGCACCTGCAGCAACACCGGTACCTCCTCCGCCAGGGTCAGGCCCCCGTACCCGACTGACCGCGCGCAAGAGCGCGCGACCTCCAGGGCCACAGGCTGCGTTCCGTCGGACAGGGCCTCCCCCAAGCCGTAGCCCCCCAAGCACTCCATCGGACTACGACCCATCGGAGGGTAGTGGTAGTCGGTCCCGCTCCCGCTCGCCACACTATACCCCCTCCAACTATGGTGCTTGGTACACGGAGGAGTAGATGGGATCGTGATGTACTTGCAGTATGTGATGCAAGTACTAAATTCATGTATCTTAGTTGTAATATCCGCCCTTTCTATTTCGTAGCCGCGGACCTATGAACTTTAATTATTATGATGTAATTGTAAGCCCAGCATAAAAGCTGGCTATGTAATTGTTGGCATGTTTTAATGAGTGGCTGGATATCAGCCTTATGTTGGAAATTGCCTCATCATGATTTTACTGCTTTCTTTTGTATGGGTTGGCACCCCTTGTTTTTCCTACATATAGAAATAGCACTGAGTATAAAAGCTACCACTGCAGATGGCCAGCCGAAGAACTACCAGGGCTCAGACTAATACGAACCCAGCCGAGGTAGACTCAAATCGCGGGGTTCTGCCTGAAGACCAAGGTAGAACTCAAGACCAGGGAAATGACAACCTTCCAAACCCTCCGGAACACCCTACAATGGCCCAAGTTATGGCACAACAAACTCAGATTTTGCAAGCCATATATGCGGGACAGCAAGGAAGCTCAGGAGTGCACAGAGTTGACTTAGGAGATTTCCAGAGGACAAGGCCAATAACATTTACCTCGGCAGAAGAACCACTGGAAGCAGAGGACTGGCTTCGAGATATTGAGAGAAAGCTGCGCCTAATTAAATGCGCAGAGGAAGATAAAGTTATGTTCGCTGCACATCAGCTGCAGGGCGCCGCAGCGGCTTGGTGGGAGAATTACTTGGCCGCCAGGGGCCAGGAGGATGCCACCACCGAAACCAGTACAGAAGCAGTTCCTTGGGAGGAATTCAAGACCGCTTTCAAGGCTAACTTTGTTCCAACCGGAGTAATGCGAATGATGAAGAATGAGTTTCGCACACTCAAGCAGGGCAATAGGTCAATAAATGAGTACCTTACCAAATTCACACAATTGGCCCGATATGCCCCAAAGGATGTGGAGGACGAAGAAGAAAAGATTGACAGATTCTTTGAAGGGATGAACGAGGAGCTACGAGTCCAGCTGATCACTCAAGATTTCACCAGCTTTCACCAGCTGGTGAACAAGGCACTAACTCTGGAAAATGAGAAGAAGAACTTGGAGGCCAGCCGGAAGCGGAAGATGTCAGCTCAGCGACCGCAGGGAAGATTTGTCCAAAAACTCTTTAACAATGCATCCTCTCCCTTGAAGCCTAATCAGTTCAAGACTTCAACCCCATCGTTCCGTCCAGGAAGCAGTTCTCTGCAAGGTGGTCAATCTGCAGGATCAAACTCTATAGCCAGCTACAAGTGCTTTAGCTGTGGCGAACCGGGGCATTTCGCCAACAAATGTCCACAGAGGCATAATGCCTCGGCCCGCAGCCAAGCCTCAGTACCAAACCGAGGGCATCAAAGCTCACAAGGCAGCAAGAGTGCGTCAGCCCCAAACCGTGGTCGAGTCAACCATATCACTGCCGAGGAAGCTAAGGAGGCCGTTGGAGTACTTATGGGTACGTTTTCTGTTAAGACCATGCCAGCACAAGTATTATTTGATTCGGGGGCTTCCCATTCCTTCATATCAAAAGGATATGCTGATAAATTGGGGTTACCTACCTTTACCTTAAAGAACCCAGTGGTGCTCAATTCACCAGCTGGTCCGATCACTGCTACCCTAGTGTGTCCTAAAGTGACCATTACTATGGAAAAGTGTGACTTTTTAGCAGACCTGCTAGTGCTAAACTCTCAGACCTTGGATATAATACTAGGCATGGATTGGTTAGCCAGATACCAAGGGGTCATAGAATGTGCCACCCGGATGGTGAAATTAGTCAAATGTCCCGGGATGACTATAAAAGTAAAAGTAGATCGACCCCATCGATGGGGCCGTGCAATCTACTATAGTGAAGACATACCTTTGGAAGGGATGATCGTGGTGCAAGATTATCCTGAAGTGTTCCCTGATGAACTCCCTGGCATGCCCCCAGATAGAGACCTGGAATTTGTCATCAACTTAAAGCCGGGAGCCGCTCCAATCTCCAAAAGGCCTTATAGAATGACGATGGATGAGTTAGAAGAATTAAAGAAGCAACTATATGAGTTACATGATAAGGGGTTCATTAGGCCGAGTTCCTCGGCTTGGGGATCTCCAGTATTATTTGTGAAGAAGAAAGATGGCACCACTCGGATGTGTGTGGATTACAGGGCCCTAAATGAAGTAACCATCAAGAACAAATACCCACTCCCCAGGATTGATGATTTATTCGATCAACTGGGTGGAGCCACGGTATTCTCCAAAATAGACTTGAGATCGGGCTATCACCAACTGAAGATTAGGGCTGAAGATATACCTAAGACGGCTTTCACCACTAGATATGGGCTGTATGAGTTTACAGTCATGTCTTTTGGGTTAACCAATGCTCCAGCCTACTTCATGAACCTGATGAACAAGATATTCATGGAGTATTTGGACAAGTTTGTCGTGGTCTTTATTGACGACATCCTTATATACTCCAAAGATGCTGAAGAGCATGCGGAGCATCTGCGCCTGGTGTTGGAAAAGCTAAAGGAGCATCAATTATATGCAAAATTTAGCAAGTGTGAATTCTGGCTTCATGATATTAGTTTCTTGGGACACATAGTGTCAGTTGGAGGAATATCTGTTGATCCCGCCAAAATAGCAGCAGTCATAGAGTGGCAGCAGCCAGCTTCCGTCACTGAAGTGAGGAGCTTTCTCGGCTTGGCTGGGTACTACCGGAGATTCATAGAAGGATTTTCTCGGATTGCCAGGCCAATGACTCAACTACTCAAGAAGGAGAAGAAGTTCGAATGGTCCAAAGCATGTGAAGGAAGTTTCCAAGAATTGAAGAAGCGATTAACTACCACGCCTGTGCTAACCCTGCCTGATGTACGCAAGGATTTTGAGATATATTGTGATGCTTCACATCAAGGGCTTGGATGTGTA
This sequence comes from Dendrocalamus latiflorus, assembly GCA_017311315.1. Lineage (NCBI taxonomy): Eukaryota > Viridiplantae > Streptophyta > Magnoliopsida > Poales > Poaceae > Dendrocalamus > Dendrocalamus latiflorus. The sequence goes on along the minus strand of CM029628.1, from coordinate 13,890,234 downwards.
CTAATGCAGGAAGGCAAGGTAGTGGCATACACATCCAGACAGCTTCGCCCTCATGAAGCCAACTACCCTACTCATGACCTGGAATTGGCCTCAGTGGTACATGCATTGAAGATTTGGAGGCATTATCTGATAGGTAATCACTGTGACATATACACGGACCACCAGAGCCTTAAATATTTCTTCACCCAGTCACACCTCAACTTGAGACAGAGGAGATGGTTGGAGTTGATTAAGGACTATGACCTGAGCGTCCATTACCACCCAGGGAAGGCTAATGTTGTAGCGGATGCTCTAAGCCGGAAGGCCTATTGCAATAATCTCATGGTCCAGGAACACCAACCCGAGCTATGTAAAGAACTGAAAGCCTTGAACTTGGAGATAGTAGAGAAAGGCACTCTAGCTACCATGGTAATTCAACCAAGTTTAGAGGAGCAGATTATGGTTGCTCAGCAGAAGGATCCAGCTATAATAAAATGGAAAGGACTGGTAGAAGCAGGGAAGGCTCCTAACATGAAGATTGATCAGGACGGTACTCTATGGTACGGGAAGCGTATAGTGGTACCTCATCAGAAGAATCTCAAGGATCTGATAATGAGGGAAGCTCATAGCTCCCCGTACTCCCTGCACCCCGGAAGCACCAAGATGTATCAGGATATGAAGCAATTCTGCTGGTGGCCCCGTATGAAGAGAGACATAGCTGAACATGTGGCCTGTTGTGATGTGTGTCAGAGAGTGAAAGCAGAACATCAAAGGCCAGCAGGACTACTACAACCATTAAAAATACCCCAATGGAAGTGGGAAGAAGTCGGGATGGACTTTATCACGGGACTTCCACGAACCAAATCTGGATATGACTCCGTATGGGTCGTGATTGACAGGCTGACTAAGGTTGCACATTTCATCCCCGTCAAAACCACATACAAGGGAGATAAGTTAGCCGAGCTATATATGTCACGCATAGTATGTTTACACGGTGTACCAAAACGGATAGTCTCGGATCGAGGTTCCCAGTTTACCTCGCATTTTTGGGCTAGCCTGCATGAAGCTCTCGGTACTTACTTGGATTTTAGCACCGCCTACCACCCCCAGACAGATGGTCAAACGGAGAGAGTGAATCAGATATTGGAAGATATGCTTCGGGCTTGTGCTCTAGATTTTTCTAAGGATTGGGATCGATGCCTACCCTATGCTGAGTTTGCTTATAACAACAGCTATCAGGCCAGTCTTCAGATGTCACCCTTCGAAGCCCTGTATGGTCGACAATGTCGAACCCCCCTACATTGGTCAGAAGTAGGGGAGAACTACGTTTTTGGGCCAGATACTTTAAGGCAGGCTGAAGAAAAGGTTCGCCTAATTAGAGATCGACTGCAAGCAGCCCAGTCCAGGCAGAAAAGTTATGCAGACAAGAGGAGAAGGCCACTAAGTTTTGAAGTGGGAGATCATGTTTATCTGAAGGTATCACCCTTGCGAGGAGTTAGACGATTCAAGGTCAAAGGCAAGCTTACCCCACGGTATGTTGGGCCATTCCCAATTGTGTCTAAAAAGGGGGAAGTTGCCTACCAGCTTGCACTCCCTCCGAATCTATCAGACATACACGACGTCTTCCATGTGTCCCAACTGAAGAAGTGTCTACGAGTACCTGAGGACCAAGCTCCATTGGAGGCAATCGAGATTGAGGAAGACCTAACCTACAAGGAGCGCCCGATCAAGATCCTGGATACCGTGGAAAAGAAAACGCGAACCCAAATCATTCGCATGTGCCGGGTACAATGGAGCCATCACTCCAAGAAAGAAGCTACCTGGGAGCGTGAGGACCAGCTACGAAGAGATTACCCCGACCTGTTCACTAGTTAAGTTGAATCTCGGGGTCGAGATTCTTTTAAGGGGGGTAGGTTTGTAACAGCCCGAAAATTCGAAATTAGAAATAAGAAGCTTTTGAATTATTTTTGCAATATATTCCATTTGAATTTGGATTTTTCGATGTTTTCCTGAATTTGGTAGAGATTCCAAAAATCGAAGAATTAATAAAAGAGAAAGACAGGTATTGATAATACCCTAAAACGGAATATGCAAGTAATGGAAGAAAGAAATTTGATTTAGGGCATAAAATATTATTTTTGAAAACAATGGCGTGAAAAACAATGGAAGCAAGTAAAGTAAATACCAACATTAGTTGGAAATATTTTTATTAAGTCCAGAGTAATATCAGGGACCTCTGAGAATTTTCCTGGAATTTTTGGAAGCATTTTCACATTTTTCTGGACTTGTTGGGATTTACTGGTAATTTCTAAAAGCAAAACTTAAAAATCCGGAAAAATCAGAAAGTCAACCGCCCTCCGGCCGACACCTGGTCGGGCGGGATCGAACCACGTCGCCCGGGCGGATCCCGCCTTCCCCTTACCCCCGCTCGCCGCGTGGACGGCCGCGATTTCCCCCTTTCCCCGCGCCTCGGCCGATCTCCTCCGTTCCCCTCACTTAACCACGTCGGCCGCCCGATCAACCCTCCCCGCCACGCGGCTTCATCCGCGCCATCGCGCTGCCCTCACCCCTTTCCCGCTGACCGATGGGCCCGCCCTGTCAGGGCCTTCTTCCCCATTCGCCCCGATTCCTCTCTCTGCGCGGGGACAGCACCGCGCGCCTCCGTGGCGCGCATGCGACGGCTTCGCCCGCCTGTGTCGTCCCGTCGCCATGGTGGAAAAGCCTGCGGAGCCGACGCCATCCCTGGATCCACCGCCTCCGCCCACGGTTCGGCGCCACCGCCCCCGGTTTCTCCCCGCCCCGTCGCATCGGCCCGGCCACGTGGCGCCGATCTTCTGCCCAGCTCCCCCTCTCGCGCGTGAGAGACCGCAAAAGCGGAGGAGACCGCGCGGGCGTGGGCATGCTGCGTCACGCACAGTGTGCCCGGCATTAATGCCGCCCGCGTCACCCCCTGCCTCCGCCACCTGCTCCGACGCGACCGCGCGGGAGCCGCCCGTTGCCAGCTCCCCTCCTAGCAGGTATATAAGGCAATGAACCCTCCGTTGAGTTCCCCACGCCGCTCTCTCCGTTCACCCGAAGGTAATCGGGTATTCGTACCCTGCAGCCGCCGGCGATCTCTTTCTCCCCCAACTCCGGCGAACTAACTTCCCACTGTTTTACTGTCCCAGAGCCAAATTCCTTGAGCTAGGATCGTCTCCAGAGCGCCGCGAAGCTTTCCCGGCCCTCGTCCGAGCTCCTCGTCGCCTGTGGTTCGCCGCCGCCTGGAGCTTCCCCGAGCCGCCGCTGCCGCTCGACGCCGACCCATCTCCGGACCTCCTCGGCCCTTGAAGACCGCGTCACCGTCTTCACCATAACGCGAGGATCGCGTTTCGACACTCACCCGAAGCTCCCCGACCTTCCCTCACCGCCAGCCACCGTCGTCCCCGACTTCTCTGCCCGACCCCGCTGCCGACCCACCTCAAGGGAATAAATTGCCCTATAGAGGTAGGCAAAGCCTCCCCCGCTCTCTTGGCTAGCAGCGTTAACTCTCTTCTCCCTCCCAACTCCCCGGCCGCGCGCGTTCGAGCCTCTGGCTCCGCAGCGCCGGGTTGAGTTTTCTCGATTTTATTTCGGTCTGACAGGTGGGCCCCACCTGTCAGCCACTGCATTCCCGAGTCACCGCTGACCGCCGGGCCCCACCGGTCAGTGAGACCTCTAAGCAAGGACCGTACTGACATGTGGACCCCATGAACAGTAACCGGACCCACATGTCAGTAGCACAGATAACCGAAAAGTAAATAAAAATGGAAATTAAAATGAATCAGGGGCTGACAGTGGGCCCCACATGTCAAAATTTAGTAATTTTTGGATTTGACTAAAAACAGAGAACTTTGACTAGCTATAACTTCTTCATTTTAGCTCCAAATTGAATGAAACAAATTTCTAAATTTGTCTAAATTCCATATCTATCTAATGGAACCAGAACCATAATTTTTGGAGTTTATTTGATTTTCTGGTGATATTTTGAGTGATTGGTTGCTTTTCTTTTATTTGGGTATTCGCACGATTATATAGCATACGAGGCTCAGGAGGAGGAAGCCGAGGCAGCAACCTTAGAAGTTCAAGATCATCAAGAACCCGATTCCTGTGACCAAGGCGAGTCAATACTTTGATCATGTTGAACCTACATTTCTGCAAATTACTTTGCTTTAAATTATCAAATTGCATGCGGTTATTTATATGCAAATACATGTTAATTTTAGACTCTAGTTATATTCCATTGTGTGCCTTGAATTAATATTATCCCTCCGTTGGAATATTTGAAGTCGAGAACCTTGTCGCCCTAGCAAAACTTATAATAATACCCTTTCAAAAATAAGTCCGTAATTATATGCCATGCTTAGTAATGTTTAGGTACTCATGGGCGCGAAGGCGCCCAAGCATCACTTTAATCATGAGAAATTGATTTGGGCGGTCATGGTGGGAATGACTGGTATATTTTGACAGGGTTATTTTCTGCTCCCAAAACTCTTAAATTGCTTACATATCTGAGCGGATGGTTTGGGGGCTGGTATGTGGTGCGGTGGGAGCACAAATTATGGAGTGTGGTAGAACCGCTCAGATAATACTAAGGACTGAATCTTGTGATGACCTCCTGATGTAAAACAGTACAACCACAAGTCTATAATGGGTACGACCTAGCTGAATAACTTGCAAGGGTTTAGTTCAGATATCACCGAGGAAAGTGGGTGCCAGGGTGTACTGGTTTACTCACAGTGAGGCACAGGGTGTACTGTACTCGCACGGCGCAAGAGGGGGCTTCTGACTGTGGTGGTGTAACCCTTCAGCGGTGAAACCTCAGCGTGGGTGGTGTCTAGCTAGATCGGAGTAAGGTAAAGGCTTTGTGATAAATTATCTGGGTCTCATGCCCTAGGAAGCATGTTGGCAAAAAGGATAGTTCATCTCTTGTGGTGAAAGTGTACAAACTCTGCAGAGTCAAAACTATTCGAATAGCCGTGCCCACGGTCAAGGGCAGACATGGGAACTTAACTAGATATAGTTCTGTTTTAAAAACATTGGAAACTGGGAATGGAAAAATTTAAGGGCGAAGGACTGCCCTGGTTTGGAATTGTCCTGGGAGTTATCCCAGTGGTATGTTAAGCGGCTATAACGCTGAAAGATGCTATATGGCGCAGATGCCATGTAATGGTGGATGGAATCTGTGTCAATTATAAGATCAACTTACTTTATAAACAAAAGTTTTGAGTTTAAAATTGCTAGGTCTCAGGGATTTTCCTATAATTGTATTCAAAAGCACTCTCCGCAAAAATAAAATGAGCCCAAGCCTCTCCTTTGATTAGCCATACATATATCATTATTGCATTCTGTGTGTTGGCTTGCTGAGCACGGGGTCGGAGTGCTCATTCTCGCTCTTGCGATACAATTCAGAAACAGGAGTTCAAGAACATTACGCCTATGAGGAGGCTCCCGCCAACGTCGACGGAAGCAAAGGCGATAATTAAGGCGTAGGCCTCGGTGGTTAGGCATAGACAAGTAAACTCTAGGCGTTGTGTACATTTATGTTACCGGGACCCTGGTGGCATATATTGTACACATTACCCTACTGGCCGCTTGCCTGTGGATTTGGGTTTGCTTTTGCTGTATTTCCGCTGTGCGTGTTTGTAATCATGACATTTGGCCTAGTCGGCCCCTTTTGTAAACTATCACCCGACGTGGTGTATTTCAGTTTATGTAATATAATGGATGTTTATGCGATGTATGAAATGATTCAGCAATGTACCTGTGAGCACTAACTACTGATCCAGGGATTAGTGCAGTGAAACACAGTAAGATTCGGATTGAAAAATCCGGGTCTGACACATATGAAACCTACATAATATGAAGAGGTTAGATGATAAACGGTATGTTCATGAACAGATCATCGTAAGTAGATATGAGAAGGAAGAAATCACAAAAATAATTTAGTAGTAAAAGTGATATCCAAAAGGAAAGAGCAAAATAGTAACATGTCTGATATGTATAGATTAACACATGGGTATGTATTCTATTTTGTCACAACAAAAACATCTGAGTTTATTTTGAGAGAGAGTAAGATATATAGTAGATGTATATAAAAGTGAGGTAATATGTATTTCATATATGTGAAAAGGTATATAGATGTGCTGTAATGCAGCGTACAAAAATATAGGTTTATGTATTAAAGACGCATTCTGTAGTTATTGTTTGTGTGGCATATAAAGAGACATAGAGAATTTTTGAAAGGGTAGAAGGAGCTGAATAGCATAAATGATATACACATGTAAGAATGAAAATAATAATAGCTGGTATGTGCATATAGTAGTATATACATTTATGCTATCTTTTTTTGTAGAGGAAAGAATAGGAAAGGCTATGTGAAGTATGATATATCACTCGTAAACAGGAAGAAATGTGACCGAAAAGAAAGCGTAAACAACAATAAATTGCATAAGTGATGTGCACAAGTAAGGAGCATAATAGTATTGTGTGTGGTATGCACAAATGAGCATATGGATTTGGATAGCATATTTTGGGAAACAAAAGAGCATATAAGTTTATTTGAAGAGATAGTAAAGTAGTTAGCAGAACTATATTGTTGAATGATAGAGGTAGATAAGAGGGGAACAAACGATCAAAGGAATTGAATAGGAAAAGTATTAACAGAAGTAGATATGAGAGTAAATAAGTAACATGTTTGATAATAAGCACATGCATTTGGATGGTGTATTTTTGGGGAGAGAAAAGTATATAAGTTCATTTGAAGACATGGCAAAGTAGTTAGTAGATCTATATCATTGTATCATAGAGGTAAATAAGAGAGGAAACAAAGGCTAAAAGGAATTGAATAGGAGAAGCAGTAACAGAAGTAGAGATGAGACTAAAGAAATTATAAAAATAATTGAGCAGCATAAGCGATGTACACAAGTAAAGAACAAAATAGCAACACGTCTGATATATATAGGCAAACACACGGATATGTATGGTGTTTTCTGGTAGAAGAAAAATATATGATGTCATGTTGAGAGATAATAAAATATATAACACATGTATAAAACTGATATAGTATGTATTTCATATGCGCGAAAAGGTAGACACAGATATATTGTAATGCGATGCACAAAAATACATATTTATGTACTAAAGATGAAAGTTGTACCTATTGTTTCTAGGGAATATAGAGGGACATAGAGAAAAGTTCTGAAAGTGCAGAAGGATTTGAACAACATAAATGATATAGACAGGTAAGAAGGAAAACAATAACAGTGGTTATATGTATGAAGCAATATATCCACTCTAAAAAGAGATAGTAAAATACTTAATAGTTCTATATGATTAAAAAACAGAAGTAGATAAGAGGGTAAAGAAAGTGTAAAAAGAATTGAATCATGCAAGTGATGTAGACAAGGAAGGAGCTAAGCAGTAACATTTGTGATATGCGTAAATAAATGTTGCATATATATGGTGTTTTATGGGACTGTAAAATATATATAGTTTGATTTGAAAACATACTAAAACAAATAATATATGCATATCACTACGTAACATAAGTACATGTCAGTGGAAAGAAAGCGTAGAAAGAAGTGAGGAACATAAATGATATTGATAAGGGGACAACAAAATATGTAAAGAGAATCGAGCAACATAAATGATATAGGAAAGCAAGGAGCAAAACAATAACATCTGTTGTATGTACAGATAAACGTATAGATATGAAAATATAAGTAGATATGAGGATAAAAAAAAGCATAAAAACAGTTGAGAGCATAGGCGATGCACACAAAGAAAGAGCAGAACAGTAACATATCTGATATGTATAGATAAAGACATGGATTCATATGTTGTTTTTTGGCACAAGGAAAATATATCAGTTCATTTTAAAAGATAGCAAAATACACAGCAGATGTATATAAAACTGTAACAGCATGTTTTTCATATGTGTGAAAAGATGGATAAAGATATATTACAGTGTGGTGTACAAAAGTATGGATTTATATACTAAAGCTAAATTTGCTAGCTACTGTTTGTAGGGCATATAAAGACATATGGGAAATACTTTTGAAGCAAGAACAACGAATCAGGAGAGAGAAGAATAAAGGCGACTAAAAGTGCTATAGAGTAGCAAGCACTTCTTTGTACACTATATTTTTTGTTTCACTACAGGCAGCACCCTTTTCGTCTTCAATGAGTATCTTTTGGCCTGAACATGATATAACCCGTGATATTGCCACATATAATTGTCCATGGGAAAAGACTGGATTCCGTAGATAAATCCCAACTTTGTTTAAAGTTTGTCCTTGGCTTTTGTTAATAGTCATTGCATATGAAAGCCTGATTGGAAACTGTCGTCGCTGGAGAGTAAAAGGCCATCGAGGACTTGTTGCATTTAGCACAATTCTGGGGATACAAACAGCTTGGCCAACATTGGTTCTAGTGATTATATGTCCTTCAAGAACTCGATCACCAAGTCTTGTGATAATCAACCGTGTTCCATTGCAAAGACCCATAGATTAATTTATATTTATCAGTAACATCACTGGGACACCTATTTTGAGACAAAGAGCATGATGTGGGAAACCATTGACTATTATAGAATTTAAGAACTCCGGTGGATATAGTAGATTAGCATCACCAATTTGAGCATCGGACTGAGAGATAGAATCAAAACTGAGATATTCTCGGACTGAGAGATAGAATCAAAACTGAGATATTCTTTAGTATCACCAGGGACCTTATAAAAAATAGCTTTGTTTAGCTCATCAGCGACAGCATTAGTTGGGCAAATGATTGCACGCTCTGCTAGATAGTCACTGTTTTGATAGTTTGTAGAAAATGAATCATAGATAGCATTGACAATTGTATCCATATTATTCTGAGTTGGTAGCAGGAGAAGATCGTCAGGTATAGTAATCCAAGTTGCATTATTGTCTCCTGGTTTTTTCATCATTGGTATTTAACCATCACTAATATTAAGCACCCACTGAGCAAATCTAGAGAGGGCTTTGCGTTCTGCAATCGGGAGTTTTGGATCATGAAGCCTCATGTTAGTGCATAATTTCAGCACCTCAATGTGGTGCCAAAGTGATAATTTAATGAGTGAAGCTTGAATAATTTCTCTTTTGGTACCACCTTCTATAACAGGCAATATTTGCCGAAAATCTCCACCAAGAACAACAAGTTTTCCACTAAAAGGTATATTCATATAAGCAGTATCTTCAACAGACATAATATCGCGTAATGTTCTATCAAGTGCTTCAAAACAGCGTCTATGTGTCATTGGTGCTTCATCCCAAAGAATCAGAGAGGTCTTGTTAATAAGTTGAGCAAGCATTGTTCCACGTGCTATATTACATAAGCTTCTTTCATTGATATCAAGAGGTATTCTAAAACGAGAATGAGCTGTACGACCACCTGGAAGGAGAAGTGAAGCAATTCCAGATGAAGCTACAGCAAGAACTATTTCACCTTGAGCTCTTAATGTAGCTATGATAGTATTCCAAAGAAATATTTTTCCAGTACCATTGTGTCCTGACACAAAATAAAAGCCATTGGTTTTTCTGAGCAACACATGCTATAATCTTGTTGTATATAGCAGATTGGTAAGCATTGAGTTTAGCACACAATGAATTAGCATGTCCTGATAGAGTGGTTCTATCATATACTAGTTCTTCAACGATAAGTCTGTTACCAGAAGTATGGCTACCATATACTGATTCACTGGTTATGTTGTATATACCAAAGTCAAGTCCATTCTTTGAGAACATACTAAAGAGCTCATTTATCAACTGGGTCTGCAAATAATTATTTGGTATGGGGTACGTTCGATTTTGCAATCCTTGTCGTATTTTATATGCTATGTCATCAGCAAGGAAATGCCAATATTTACCAAATAGGTTTTGAGGACTAACAACACTGCAGAAAGAAAGGACTACCATGAAGAGATGTCTAAGCTGATATACAGTGGCCCAAATAATTGCTTCATCAAAAAGTAGAAACCATTCTGTATCATCACCAACCAAACCACGAGCTTTGCAAGCTTCTTTGAAAGTAAGATAATGCATACCATTGAAAGTTCTGACATCTTCATAGTTCTGTGCACCACAAACAATCATCAAAAGCATTCTTAGGTAAAACAATTCACCAGTACTTGAATGCACATTATATATGCGACCTATTTTTGATGTTGCACGTTTCCTTTTTATCCATTTTCTATTATTAGAATCCCATCTCCATTTTGATGGAAATTGATAATATGTAGACGATCTTGCTTCTACAAATTGTTGATTGGTGATGAACCATTCAGTTAGAGTAGTTCTATAAACCCTTGGGTCAGTAATGATTTCTTGCAAGTGTGTTTCTTCATGATATATATAACTTTGTTCATACCAGGCATATGCACAGTTAAGCGTTCAATAGAAGGTATTCGGTCATGTATTTCAAATTCAAACAATCGCCAAATTGCTTCACATGAGGATAAGTATCTACAAAATTCATTTGTATGTAAAAATGTTTATATAGAATAGAAAAGAGAAAAATTCATTTGCTGGAAAAAAATGTTTGATTTAATATGTGGGAAAAAAAACCTGCATCTAATATAATCTGCAATTTCATCTATTCCTTGTTTAGCTTTTGTATTGAGTGTGTCTGATTCTTGTTCAGTAGTACAAAAAGTTAGTCTTGCTTTATCCTGACCTTTGGTAAGATACTTGAATAAATATTTCACAAGGTTCGTTTTGTTGCACCACTCAACATTGATGTGAGCTTGGAATTTTTCGAGCAAGTTCGTATTATATGGAACGACCCACCTGTTGTCCAATTTGATACCATTCTTGGTAATGAAATGATTACTATCTCGGCGACGATATGTTGGAAAACCAGATTCATCAATGGTTGTTTCTGAGGAAAATTGTTTGGGATATCGCTTAGAACATATTCCATTTTTCATACATAGACACTTTTGATTAAGATTTCCGCATGGACCATGCATCATAAATTCTTTGACAAGAACATAACCAAGCGGTTCAATAGTTGCATTAGGAATTTCGGCACATATAAGAGAATCTATGAATTCAGTAGTTAGATCCATTTTACGATTAGCAAGCCATATGAGAGTATGAACATGAGGTAGTCCTCTCTTTTGGAACTCAATAGTATATAAAACTGGTACAAACAAAGAAGATAACTCATAGAAAAAAGCAGTGGATTGACACTAAAATAAAAACAAAGTAAAACAGTGTATTTATAGTGGAAGCAGTAAACTAACCTGCTCGAACAACACCAAAAGTGTGACCACTCTTTATATTAGAAATATATTCAGTAAACTTCATATGGAATACTCGAGTCACAATATCAGAACGATCTACATATTTTTGACCAGCCTCGTGTTTGAGTGCGTCCATAATTTCTGGCCATCTCGAGTTGCAGGTGAAAGTTGAGAATAAATCAGGAGGGTCGTATTCACGGCAGATAGCCATAGCATCTTGGTAATTGAGAGCATTATATCGAGGGCTACCAGTAAAGCTTGCAGGAAGTAAGATTCTAATACCAATATTTTTTGCCTTGTGATGTGCCGTCACCAAGTGCATCCGAAATACCTTGATATGTGTCTGAACGAAGCACATCTTGATTGAAGAAATGAAATAAAAGACGATTTGCTTCAAGACATGAATAACTATCAACTTCTATTTGACTTGAAAGATGGCCACAGCATGTATAAGGATTTGATTCATTTCTTCGATAATGACATTCATAACAGTAGTATTCAAGCATAGACACTTCGTCTCTAGCAGGGGATAAATTATCATCAATAGCTCTATATTTAATACCAAGATGAAAGCCTTTTCACCTTATGGAAATAGCAGTGGATATTGAAAAGACATCAAAGAAGGATTCCGAGGCGATACTTCTTTTAGTTCACCAAGGTGAGTTTGAACAACTATATCAAACATGTTGCTTTCTACAGATAGATCACCGACAACTAAGGCAGCTAGCTCAGGTACAATTGGCAAAGAATATCGATGATCATGAGTATCAGACGAACCGATAAGACGAATATGGACATTTGGATTTTTCTTGAGATAATAGTCGATCACGTGCCATTCTGAATTTTTTTACCAATGGGTTGAAACAGTTAAGCATAATAATTAAGGAAGCAATTATATTGTGATCTGCTTCATCATTTGTACCGTCCTCTTTATTTAAGATTGATAATCTGTTATGAACCTCATTATGTGTATCATAGATGTATAACTGTGCATACTGTGGTTTCCGGCCTGGTTTAGGAATCATTGAACCAATACGGTGATGAACAACGCCATTTATACGGAAAACATAAGGGCCTTCACCAGTGTTAATGCTTGTATCAACATCCACACCCAAGGAAGTGAATGCAAATAGGGAATTGTAGTGACGAATTAAACGCATAAATTCATTTGAGTGAGGACCTTTATTAAACCCAATAAGCTCTCGCAGTGGATATGGGAATTCTCTATGTGGTGGTAGCAAAACTTTACCACCTCGACAACATTTATTATAGATAATTCGCTGATGCCTAGAAGAACTTCTATGCTAAGACCTTTCTTGAAACCAAAAAATAGCACCACAGTTATTACACTCATAATCTGGACCACTATAGTATGATCGATCGTCATAAGTGGCTGAAATTATATACAGAAATGCGTATAAAAGAAGAAGAAATAGATTTACCAACTATGTAAAACACATGGAGAAATAACAATAACAAACAATATAGAATGATATAAGCTAAATTATATCGTCGAACCTTTCAAATAGGAAATATATTCCTTAGAAAAAGCAATGGCTGGTTGTCTAAATGGGTTTAAATCGGAAAATGCTGGTGTTCCTGAAATGTGAATAAAATGTAGTGCCAGAGGTAAAACAAGGCATGATAAACCATGTATAACTCGTGAAAAGTAAAAATAGAAAACAAAGCAAAAGGCACAGGAAAAAATAACAAAGGAAAGACACCTGTCTTAGCAGCAAGACGCTGTAAGTTGCATAACCTCCTTTTTTTCCCTATTGTTGGCTGCTTCAAGGGAACTAACCAATGGGCAAAAATGGTCTCCTATCATATACGTAAGTAAAATAAACAAAGGATGAAGAAATTTTTTAACAAAAAGTAACAAGAAAGAAGGAAATCAAATGGTTATAAAGAGTGTAAATAACCATGTTGACGCTTTCGTTGAGGAATCATATTAACATCTGTGATAAGTGTTGTATGACAATAAACGAAAGTAAAACGAAATATCAGTAGCAACACAGATGTTTTTTAAAAACAGTGCAAAAGAGCAAATGGTTGCTGTGTATAAATTGTGTAGCACTAAGAATTATCATACATGGTTGTGGTGATAGCTGTTAAAGCATTGGTGTGGAGCTATTAGGCAAAAACATATGGAGGCAATGATGGGAATATCGTAGAGTCAATTGGTTGTTTCCCACGTATAATTTCTTGACGACAGGCTCTAGCGGAATGTGATGCATCCATTAAACCAAACACTAAGCAGTAAAAGAGTAATGATCCAGGTAAAACGATAATGCTGCATGGGAGAAAATAAAAAGGTTAAAACAAGTATGAAAAACAATCAGGCGAATAATGTAGTAAAAACGTAGGCAATGAATTAGAAAAACAGAAAAGAAAATACAACAAACAAGCACAAAAGAAGCACAGTACAACATTTATAAATAATACCTGTATGAACAAAAGGTGTAGCAAACATATTATGACAGACAAAATAAGGAGCAATCACACGATATGTCTTTTGAAAGCAGTGTGCGCTAAATAGATACCAGGAGAACAAGGTAAACACATATAATTAATTAGGAATATAGAGGAGTATAGAAAGAGGGTTTCTAATTTAGTACAACATAAGAGATACATGGTAAAGAAATTATAACTTACTATAATATAATTATTAGGTGATACTCTAGATAAAGAAGCATTTGATAGAAACAGAATAGCTACTAACACAACAAGAAACGTAGACAATAAAAAGGGAACCATTGTATATAATGCAGAGCATAATATAGTAATAAGCTGGTAAATAGGTTGCAATTTAACATAATGGAATTATTAGGTGATATTTTAGATAAGTATGGAAAGATACAGTTTAACGTAATACAACATAAGAATTAGGTGTGGAAAAAGCTGCAGCATAAGATTATATAATTATTACATGCTGTCTTACATAAATGGTAGCTGGTATAAGGAAGATAACTAACAAAGCAGTAAGAAATGTAAGGGGGGAACTACTATATATAATGAGAAGTCAATATAATAATTGTGCGGTAAACAACCTGTAAGGAAAGATAATACTATTATTAGGTGGTAATATGCATAAACAGCTCCTCGGTATGAACAACATAGGTAAGGAGGCACAAAGAACATACAATAACTAACTGTGAATACAAACAATCATAGGAGAAGAGTCTGCAATTCAATATAGTATAATAATTAGATGGTAAAATGGCTGCAACCTAATGTAATATAATCGTTAGTTCGTAATGTAGATAAACGGGCAGCTCATATATGGAATATAGCTAGGAAGGGGCGAAAAAATGTAAAGAATAAATTAAACACTACTGTATATAATGTATAACACAGTATAATAACCAGGCGGTAAACAGCTTGTAGTCTAATATAATGTAATTATTAGATAATAATGTATATACATAACTACTTTCTATGAATGAAATAGGTAAGACAATAACTAAAGTAAACAGATTAAATAAGTATAACAATGAGTATAATATAATGATAAAAATATAAATAATAGAATTGAGAAAACGTTATGAAACGAGTTTGATCTATATATGAGGCAAATAACAATTTATGAAAGTGACATAATATGAAAGAACCAATTATGGTAGAAAAGGTACTAACCAGGACAACGCAAGAAAGGAGAACGAATTAGAGAACGTTTTTTAAGCAATATGCAAGACAACTGGGATCAGGAAGGCCTGAGAGGGTTGCAATGCAGAATGTCCCTGTATTTATAAAACAGTAATTATAAATCTGTGAACAAAACAATAAGCAGAACGAATATTGCATTTATAGAAGAATAATAATAAAAATGAAAAGAAAACAATAAGCAAAGCGAACATGACCAACAAATATCTCACATCAGAAGAATAAAACAAAAACAAAAACAACAAGATTAAACATGAGGACGAAGCAATAACTAAAACAAATGAAGTAAATAGATATAATAATAGATTATGTAAATCAAATAGAGATAACGATAGATGCGATATAACGATCAAATACTACCAATAAAAGCAATCATTTCTATATGCAGCATGAGCAAAATAATTACTAATAAAAGCAGATGTAATATACCACTGAAATACAAATAGCATTGGTCACCAACGAGTATCACAATCAGAAATGCTAAACATAAACATAAAGCAACAACTACGGCGAATTAACTAAGTAGATATGAGAATAGACTATGTAAATTAAATAGACATAAAAATAGGTGTCGCATGACGAAAACAAATGAAATCGATGTAATATACACAGAGGTAACATAACGTAAAACAGGAAAGTATTACCAGGCTAAGCCGAAATGTGAGTACAATAGAATGCAACCAAGGATTCCAAAATAACAGCCCAAACGAGTAGACCGACCGGCGAACAACGATCATGCATCACGAAAACACCTGCAGTAACCAGGAAGATAAACCAATAATCAAAGCGACTGAACTAAATAGCGATGACAATAGATCAAGAGAATCAAATACGCATAAGAAGAAATGTAATATAATCCGAAAATTCAAATAATAAAGGCGTAAAAACCCTATAAAAAGAACCGGGTCCACATATGCATGGAACAATAATTTAGAAAAGCAGCATAACATAAAAGAACAAAAACGAAGAGACAGAAGAAACTATACAAACAAAGCAGCAAACATAGGAAGCGAAGAAAGAAAAAGAAAAAGACTCGCCTATAAATAGTACTAATAAAGAGCGCAAAATAGCAACGATTTAACACTCAGGGCTTACCACACAGTAAGAAACCAGCATGAACAGCACCATCCTCAACACACAAACGAACTACTAAGCACAATATACTACGCAAGGCAAACGCTATTCGGCCCCAAACTTTTCCTTTACAAAACCCCAACGCGAAAAAGGCTCACCTCTAAATAGTACTAATAAAGAGCGCAAAATAGCAAGGATTTAAAGAGCGAAACAACAAGCTAAAATGCCGAATAAACGTGCACGGAAGCCCAGGAGAGGAAGCCCAAACAACAACCCAAGCCCAAACAACAACCCAAGAGACCAACCAAAGCGAATCAGAGGAAACACGGCTGCAACTGCAGATCAATTCAGAAACGCAACAGGCAAAGTGGGAACAAGAACGTAAAACACGGAGCCGGAACCAACAACCGAAAAGACAGAACACATGGACGGAGCTCCCGGTCTAAAACGCGAAATAAACTATCTGGCGAACTTGACGATGAGCAGAAACATCCCGAAACACCACCACAGCGGATAACACCCCAAAGCTAAAACAAACAAAGAACAAACCAAAAACGAACACATCGACAAGCACAACTAAAGACCAACCAAAGCGAATCAGAACGGAGGCGCCTCCAAACGCATATCAATTGAGAAGCGTAGGAGACATCAGACGAGGGGAAACCAAAACAACAACCCAAGGGAGCAACCAAAATGAATCAGAGGGGACGCGCCTGCAAATGCAGATCGATCTAGAGGCGCAGCAAACAAAGTAGAAACAAAAAGGCAGGAGAGAGAGCCGGAACAAGGAACCAAAAAGGCGAAACACACGGACGCATCGCCGAAGCTAAAACGGAAAACAAACTCCCTGGCGAAGTCCACGATGAGTACAACCATCCCAAAGCGCAGAAACGAAGCATCGAGCGCAATATACAAAGCACCTCCCACGCGTCGACCGAAGCGACAACCAACCCAGCGAAACTGCGAGCCACCGCCTGGTCAAGGAGCTCGCACGCACGTGTCAACCGGAGAGCAACACACGCGTCGAACAGACAGCAAAAACGGTGACATGCACCCAAGCAGAAGCCAGGAATCCCCCCATCTCTAATATAGGTATGATATCTTAATACCTAAGCCTTGTTATATACACTCATATATTACATACTAATACTAGTCCACATTAATATTTAACTACTATTATATCACTAGTTAAGCGATAGTTAAGTCAACAATCAAGCTATATTTTAGTTTTCAAGAAGTTGACTAAACCAAAATTTTATAGAGGAGATGCCGAGAAAAGCGCTAGTCGACAAAGGAATATTGGTTTTCTTAATAAGAGATAAGCTACATTCATACCCCTCTTAATGACATTATCTTATTTTTATCCATTTTTAATTACTACATTTATTCTATTAGATAATTGACAAAATTATATTTATAACTTATAATTGTGATACTAGTGTAGCAATATACCAGTCACGTGGACAATCAATACAGTTGTTTGGAGCCGAGGTGGCTAGTCTTGTAAAAGGTTAGTCATTGTGACTAGTAGAGTGGGTTCGATTGTGCTTATTTGTGGTTTATACTCATACTGTTTATAGTAACTAGCTTTTAAACGGTGTATTTTTTAAGACAAGATTAATAGAAAAGTTGTAGTAAAAAGTATACTGAGTTCAGCTGCACTGTCTAAAATCGCATGTGACTATTTTCTGTACATACTATTTCTCACAAATAGTCAAAATTCAAATATTTAAACTGTAAACTATAAACTACCAGTACAAAAGAACTCATCCATGGGCTAGTCATCGCTCCTTTTGACACTAGGGTCTCTAGAGGGAGACTATTGATGACATGTGCATTGAAAGTATTCGGGGCTCTCCATAGGAAAGCTCTACTCCATTGTGAAGTGATTGCAGTGCGGATTAGTGACTTGATTTCCTCTGCATAGTTAAGTAAAAATAATGATATTAGTTTTGTTGAACCTGAAATAAACGTTTCAATTAATTATTCAAGTTCTCTTGCGGAGTATTTTTAATACTCATACCTGCATTGGGTGATAAATGCAGAGTATGGTAAAGCAAGGCAAGATACCTAAGGAATACACGATTCACTTGGGATTCTCCCAGCCACGCTCGTTTCGGTTTCAGTTTCTGACTTCTGACTTATTTTTTACTATTCATAAATTTCGTCTTTTTCTGAACTTTTAACTTTTTTTGTGCTTTTTCCCCGGTTCTTTTTTTCGTATTCGTTTGCGTTGTCCGTGATTAGCTAGCATATTTTTTCTATTTTTATTTTTTTAAATTTAATTACACTAAATAAGCAAACTTCAGCTACAGTGAAATTTCAGCCGCTACAATGCAATTTCAGCCATAAGCCATAGCTTTTCAGCCCAACCGAGCGGGGCCAATTGGGCTACCATGAAGTAAACAATTATGTTGATTATTGTAAATTATAGCATTTGAAATAAAATAAAGCGTCCACCATGATTACTCCGTACTCCATTAATATGAATGGTGAGATTTACTCTAGCCTTAACGTGATTATGGATTTTAGAGTTCGGCTTCTTCTTTTTACTGTTGAGCATTGTGGGCACTGTTTTAAGGCTTTTTATGCATTGTAGTTGCTGATAGCTTTCCAGCGTAATTAAATTTAAAAAATAAAAAACAGATTATCCCAATACGGACAATGCAAGTTAATATAGGAAAAAAGAAAAAAAACCAAAAAGTTTAGCAAAAAAAAATTAAAAAACTAAAACCTAGAAGCAAAAAATCAAAAGATAAAACCTAAACGAGTGTATTAATCGATGATTTTGTGGTGGCTGTGCGATGTGACAAAGAGTGTTTTGGATATTGGTTGGTGAAAGTCTACTCTCCAGTTGAAATAAAGTTAATAGTTGAAATTCTCGAGGTGTGGCGGAGAGTGGTCATACATGATATTCAAGCAGATATCTCTTGGTGTATGCTTTTCGCTGATGGTATGGTGCTGGTTGATGAGAGTAGGATAAATATTGATAGGAAGCTCGAGTTGTGGAGGAAGATCTTAGAATTAAAGAGTTTTAGACTTAGTAGGACTAAAACTGAGTATATGACGTGTGATTTCAGTGGTGCTAGGGCACATGATGGAGATGTTAGATTGGATGGACAGGTGGTGCCTAAAAGGACACGTTTTGTTATTTGGGATCAATGCTACAGTGGGACGGTGAGATTGATGAAAACGTAAGCCACAGGATAAGAGCGGGGTGGGTGAAATGGCGACAAGCATTTAGTGTCCTGTGTAACAAAAAAGTCCCTCAAAAGTTAAAAGGTAAGTTCTATAGAACGGCGATCAGACTTGCGATGCTATATGGAGCAGAATGTTGGGCGACTAAAAGATAACATATATAGAAAATAAGTGTAGCGGAGATGAGAATGTTGCGATGGATCTGTGGTCACACAAGGCGGGATGGCATCCACTATGATGATATACGTGATAGGGTGGGGTAGCACCAAATAAAAAGAAGCTTGTCTAACATCGCTTGAGATGGTTTGGACATCTTCAACGAAGGGCTCTTGAGACACCAGTACGTAATGAAATTTTAAGACGTACTGAAAACATAAGAATAGGCAGAGGTCGACCAAGATTGACGTGGAAGGAAACAGTTAAAAGAGATTTGAGGGATTGGAATGTATCTAAAGAATTAGTTTTGGATAGGAGTGCATGGAAGTTAGTGATCCACATACCGGAATCATAAGAAAGTTAGGGGCAGTGTTTTTAGGCTCTCGGCTTGGATAGCAAGTTGTACGGTTTAGGGTTTTAGTATTGTAGATTTTATTTCAAGACTCTCATTTCTTTGATCTTGAGAAGGTTTTATTTCTAGTCTACCATAACTTATTTGGGATAAAATGCTTTGTTATTGTTGTTGTTATGATGGAGAGCGGTAGGCAAGTCGTGACAGGTGGCCATTGAGGAAGGTGGGAGCTGAGAGCGCTATTGGTGGCGTGCTGTAAGGGCCCCTTTGGCTCTTTTATTTTAGACTTTTAAGTTGGCTTTAAGAGAAATTAGAAGATTGAGACTTTAAATTTCTAATTTATTTTGAATTTGGCTTTTTTTAGTTTTTTTGTGATCCAATTTTGAAGATGCAAGTTTGACCGAAAAATCGACTTCAAAGCCCAAAAAGAGGAGCTGAAATCGGTCAAACGCTACCAAAGTGTAGTGTCTGCCACGATTGAACGCTGTCAGGAGCAGCATCAACTGACACGAATACCAACAAAGTTTGATTAGATGGATTAATCAGTGTACTATTTTCGATTACGAGAAAGACTTAACAGCACACCCACCATCACCTATGTATACCACACGTGCACGCATGCGAATATATCCTTTTAGCATGTGCCTAGAATAATAGATATTGAGGATAAATTCATAACTTCATAAATTTTCTACTGAGGCTTACTCGCATGCACGAAAAATGAGTAGAGTCTTGCATCCATAAGTCCACCACCCCAAAAAAGTGATTCTTCCTATTCATTAGTGTACTATTGCTATTATGCACATACATTCATCATTACTGCGCTATTGTTATTATACGCATATAGTGACATATATGTATATAATTAATGTACTATTGTACACTTGGTAAGTTGCGAGTGAAGGAATATTGTCATTGTGGATTTGTCGTGCCCATCAACTTTTCGTAAAGAGTGGCTATCGTGCCCATCTACTTTTCGTAAAGAGTGGCTAGCTATCTTTTGTTTTTCTGGTGCAAATTGTTTAGTTTTAGTTGTTGTTTATATCAGTATATGGGGTGTAAATTGTGTTCTACACGGATGGGTTGTACTACCAACCAAATGTGTGTTACGTATCCTCGATTTTTTTTAAAAAAAAAGCTAACTAGATAGGACGAATTGCATGTACTTTCGTTATAACATAGTACCAGGAGAAACCTGATCACAGCATGCAGCTTGCTCTACTTCAAGTTGGGTATGATCGTACATCCCAGCACATACAATTCATACATAACAGCTACAGGCTAGCTATATAGAGCACACAACCACGGCTCCAGATCGATCAAAAGATGTACCGAAACATCCATTCACCATGAACAAGATCCCAGATATATAGATGCATATCGTCCATCGTCTCAGGCGGCGGTGGCGGTGCAGACCGGCAGGTCGTTCTCCTGGGTCGGCCGCTGCTTGAGGATGGGGTTGCTCTCGAAGAAGTTGGCCGGCTTGAGGTCGAAGCTGGACGACACGGTGGGCATGATGGGGAAGTCCTCCTGGCACGGGATATGGTGGAACCCCAGCGTGTACCACAGCACCAGGTCCTTGTTCTCGATCGGACGGTCCCTGCTCGTCCACGTAATCAGGTGACCGGACATTCAGACCACACGATTCTGACAGTAAGTACATACATACCTCTCAGACCAAGTAGCCAGTGTGTCCTCGCCTTTGCTCTGGTACACGAACAGCCCACCTGCCCATTCCTCGCTTTTGTTGTAGGGTGTCACCCAAATCTGTTGCACAAAAGCAAAATTAAATACATAACTACGTAATGTTACACACATAGGTAAATCAAATAGCTATGTACAGTTTCTTTGGTTATAATTTTACATATATGCTTCTGGGCTCAGGTTCTCGCTCGTTCTCCTACGTACTCTTTATCTTCATGTGTGTGCATGCCTTCTTACTGCACTGCATCCTGAGTCTGAATTTGTTTACATATATGCATGAGCTCGGTTCGTATTAGCTTTCAAACACTATTTTTCTACAGTAAATAATTTTTCTATAATATTTAATTTTTAAATAAAGTGTTTTTTCAAGATGAGGTTTACTAGTCGATTATAGTACATACTGCAGTGACTTTATTTATATCGACTAATATCACACACGAGTTTCTCTCTAAACTTCTCTACAAGCTGTTACTATTTATAAACTAAAGTTAAAAATTAAAACTAAAAGACAATGTGAACGGCCTCAGTACTCTCTGTCTTCATGTGTGTGCATGACTTCTTACTGCATTGTATCCTGAGTCTGAATTTGGATATAAGGGAGAGATGTTCTCACCTGATTGTTTGTGAATGCACCCCTCTTCTGAGGAGGGTCCTCTGGGTCTAGCAAGCTGGCGGCGGTGCCGGCAGGGACGACCTTATATCCGACCGGGTTCCCGACCCGTGTCTTCTTCGACGGGTTGACGATATGGAACTCGGCCGGCTCGTAGAGCTTCAGGCGGACCTGGGCATCCTTCTCAGTGCTCGCGACGTGCCGAGTGGCCTTCAGGTAGCTCCTCCGAGGGGACTCGCCGGGCGCGGTGTCCTGGCGGGCCATCTCGACCCGGACGAAGGAGTTGTCGGTGCCGTCGACGTCCATGTCGAGGCGGAAGGTGACGTAGTGGTCGTGGATGACGCCGATGACGTTCTCGGAGAGGAGGGTGCCGTGCGTGTCCTCGTTCTGCCGGACCTGGTTCATGTGGGAGTAGGGCGTGCCTTTCACCATGAGGATCCCACTGAGCCCAACCTGCCATAGTCATTGCACCGTGAGCTAGCCAGACTTGAGTTCAATATCTCATCAAATCAAACAGCGATGCTACATGTATGAACATAATTAGCCGCAGCTTGTACACTATGAATATGGATTTTCCGTACATAAGAACAACTAATTTTGTTTTGCATGTTTTTTAATCCTGGACAGGGAATGAGAAGTGTTATGCACTATGCAGGGAATTCAGAGGGTATGCTTGCGTGCTCCCATTCTTCTCCTAGAAAAGTGAGGTCCCTACATGCAACTATGCAAGGTAATGAATGGACACTGGACATTTTCTTGGCAAATCAAAGGGACGAAAATGACGCTCCATTTGTTTTTGACAAATTGGGCAGTCGCAAGTTGCAAGGATGAGGCAGCTTTAGCTGTGGGGTCCAATTGATGTGGCCATTCGATGATGTGGAGCTCCACTAGCAAGAATCCCTGATTTTTTAACAGGAAGCTAAGCCTCTTTTCTACTCCCGGGTGTAATTACACCCTATATCGTATCTCACAACGTAGGGAGTATCTCGCGTAACGAGGAGTATGCACATGTAATATACGAGTATTTAAGACTATATAGGTGGTATGAATAATTTTTCAGAGATGGTATGTACATTTTTTTAAACATACTCCTTTTTATATACGTATATAAAGGTATTTACAAAATACGCTAAAAACTATGGACTCCCTTGCAATTTTTTCGTGTGGTTCACATTAGAATATCTTATAATTAGTATATACCTAAAGTGATAAATGAGTATTTCAAATTTATTTAGGTGGTATATTAGAGATAGGTGTAATTACACCCGGGAGTAAAAGGTATTTTTCATATATATATATATATATATATATATATATATATATATATATATATATATATATATATATATATATATATATATATATATATATATATATATATATATATATATATATATATATATATATATATATATATATAGACACACACACGCAGAACAATTTTGTTCGGAAGTGAAATCGACGACAGCAACTAGTAGATAGACAATCGATGCATTGTACTTTATGTCAATAATAATATATAGCAGTGTTGGTGAAGTACATCAAAATTTAACTGATTTGTTCAGATTTTTGTGACCTGATCTATGACCTTTCTTGCTCTGTCAGCTGCAACTGCCACCTGTATCCCCCTTTTACACGTGTGTGCCACGTGTGGATGTAACGGACAGAAGACGAGAAGAGAGGATCTCACTCACCTTGATGCGTATGAGGCCGTCCATCTGGAACTCCCAGTCCACGATGTAGTCGTAGTTGGCCACCGACGCAGCCATCCGCGCCACCAGCGTCACCTTCGGCCGCGACTCCCTTATCTGCACACATCGACCGATCGAATTCAAAGCAAACAGTGTATTGCGTCACTCCAAACGCAAACCAACAAATGCTGTTTCACCATCACAAGTTAAGGAAAAATATCAGGAAAGGGCCTTTATATTTTCTTCAAGATTCTTCTTCACAGACCGGCGTTGATGATTCCCCTAGAAAAGAAGTCTGTTCAAAATTTCTTATTTTGAGTGGCTTTTAGCTGAAAATCACTGTAACTGACGGAAAAAAACTGACGATGACTTATTTGGCATAATTAAACTTTAAAATTTTAAAAATAGAAAAAACATATTAGCCCGTCACGGACAGTACAAACGAATACAGGAAAAAAATAGAATCATCAAAAAAGCCAAAAAACTAGAAAAAAGATAAAATTGTTGAATAGTGAAAAATAAATCAGAAGCCAAAAACCCAAACCATATCGAGCAGGACATAGCATCGCCTAGCGTCTAATTGCCGCTTAGGTAGGAAAAATGGCTAAGCGGGCAAAGCGGAAAGGTGCCTTGACGCCGTCTAGATCCAATTTTTATAAGACTGGTTGACAATGCCCTTAATCTAACCCGTCTTTGTCACCTTTGGCAAAGTAGCCAAAACAGGAGGAGCAGCTCGTTTGTCATATACTCATGGCACGTCTAGCCTGCGTAGCATTGCCGCTGAGGAAATAATTATTCGCAGCGAAAAAAACAAGAACAAGATAAACAAAAGCTCGACTAACATCAGTAAAATTCACATCTATGACAGCTGTAACCACTTCAGTGGCACAAAAATGGTCAAGTTTAGTGACCTGTCAGGATGATCTCAAGGTTGAGGACCTTCTGCGCTAGTGCGCAAGTTTAGTACCCTAGTGCAATTTTAATTAATATTTTGTACCATAACCATTCATTCCAATATAAACTTCCAAATATCAAGGGCAGACAACATATGCACATTTTGATGTTAGATGTTCTGTGGATTATCACAAGTCTACGATGTATACAATTTTACCTTGTACTCCAGGAAAACTCAAGATACTTTGTACGATGATTGGAAATCTTGTCAGTTGTTGTTGATTGTTATAAATTCAAGATACTTCTTAGACTCCACATCTGAGTTGAAAATGTCTGTCCCTAATCTTTGGATCTGTTCTTTTATACTACGATTTATAACTTTTAGTTATGGTCTATGATTTTAGACTATTTATAATCGAGATATGAAGAGAAATTCATATACGATTTTGGCCGATATAAATAAAGCTACTGTTTGTCTATTACAATTAATTTATATATCTTGCATTGAAAAATCATTTTGTTCAAAAGCTACTTATTAAAAAAATTGATTTTTAGAAGCCGAATAGAAAATGGTCATTTGTCAAGTTATCACCTTCTGAAAGTAGCCAAACAATTGATAAACAACTAAGTTTGTCGTGGCACGCCTAGCGTACGATCGAGGGACTCAGCATTGGCGCCAAGTAGTAGTAAAAAAATTCACGGCGAAACAAATGAACAAGCAGATATGTGTGCTTACGTCCATGCCGGTGATGGGGCTCTCGGAGTGTCGCCACGCGACGTCACCGGCGTACCGCTCGAAGATGCAGATCATGTTCTCCCGCACGTAGGGCCGGCCGTCGGCGGCAACGAACACGCCGTCGACGTAGCGCGCGTGGCGCGGGCAGTCGTTGAGCGGCACGAGCGGCATGGCCTGGAGCCCGAACCCGTACTCGCCGGCATCCATGTACGTCTTGAAGTACCACGCCTCCGTGGGGTCCATGTACGGCACGAACAGCTCCGACACCATGCCCTTGTACATCACCTCCCTGTGCGCGCCGGTCGCCGGGTCCTGCACCCGCGCGCGCGACACCACCATGCCGGCGCGCGCGTCCGCCTTGAGGTGGAACTCCCACCCCGCCCACTGCACCGTGTGCCCGTCCACCACCTCGAACCCCGGCCCCGCCGGCGGCTCCATCGACGGCGCACGCAACGATTGGAACCCGAGCCCCCTCGCCGCCTTCACGCCTTCGTCGTTGGCGTGGTGACCGTGCCGGTACCGGTAGTCGGTGTTCTCGGCGGCCGGGATGGGTATGCCGGCGCCGCGGTCGGAGATGTGGACGACCTCCCTCGTGTCCATGTCGACCAGCACGGTAAGTCCCTCGATGGGTCGCATGTAGAAGTTGGCAGTGCCCTCGGCGGAGAAGCACTGGATTTTGATCAGCCGGCGGTTCTCCTCCGTGGGACCGTACCAGCCGAGGGAGATGGGCAGGCAGGCGACGTCCGACATCCGGACGCCACGGCGGCGGATGGTGTCGTTGAACGCGGAGTCTTTAAACGGCACCCAACAGAGGGAGACCTGCTCGTCCATGGTCATCGTCGGGTAGCCAGAGGCAGGGACAGGCAGAGGAGTGACGGCGCCCTCGCCGAGGTCGATGGCGAGGATGTGGGACTCGCCGCGGAAGCGGACGACCGCCACGGCCCGGCGTGGGGGGAGGGCATCAGCGCCCTTCCGCCAGCTCCGGACGACGGACTTGTCTGGCTCGTCGAGCGCGAGGGAGTGCACGAACAGGAATGACGGCGACGACGCGAACGGCGGGTGCGCGCGGAGGAGCTCGCGCGCGCGGTTAACCTCTGTCACCGTGAGCGGGTCGAGCGGGTGACGCTGCACGTCGGACTCGTGCGACGGCCGCGGCAGGGACGACGACTTCGACCCCTGGTCGGCCCGGCCATGGCGGCATGCCCACGGTGAGAAACGGGTGCAGCTGCCGCCGCCGACGTCGTCGAATAGCGAGGTGGTCTGCGTGTCTATGCCACGGGGCAGGCGGAAGGCGGAGCGGACGACGAGGAGGACGAGTGCGGCGCCGACGGCGAGGAAGACGAGGCGGAGCAGGGAGGTGGAGTGATCCATTGCAATGGTGTGTGCTTTGGCCTTTTGTGTGCGCGGTGAGCTGAGTGAGAAGTGGTTCAGTATATTATAAGTTGAGTTGGCGACTGCTTGAGCTTCTATAGTGACTAATTTTTAAATAATATACTTTTAAAATAATGTTTATAGGAAGGTTATAGTAGGTACTATATTGAGTTTAGCTATATAGGTTAAAATCACATACGACTATTTTTCTCTGTATACTATCTCTTACGAACAGACATAATTTAAAAAATCATAAGATAAAAGTCAAAGCCATAGCCCCAAAGAACCTACCCGAGTCCGAGTTGAGCGTAGGATTGGGGTGAAAAGTGGATACGAATTATCCGTATTATTCAGTTACTGCATTGATAGGATACGAATATGTAATAGATTTTCCCATTCGATTAATTAATAATTTCTACCCTATTCGTATTTGTATTCGAATTCATATAAAAAAATATGTATACAAATATGGTATAGACCTTTACCATCCGAAATATTATTTTATCTGGATTATCTATATCTGTATTTGTATTTGATGAAGCAATATGCATATTTTATTACAAAACAACTAATTAGTTGGACAAGTTTTTTAATTGAATGTGAATTTGTGTTTCTTTAGTTGAAATAAATGAATTAGAATAATTAAGTATGATTGTACGAAGATAAAATATCATTAATGTCTTCATACTACATAGGATATCTGAATCTGACCGAATTAAGTAGATATTCGATTTGAATTTATATTCATTACAATATTTGATTTATATTTGTATTTAAAAATATCCAGATTTATATTCATTACAATATTTGATTTATATTTGTATTTAAAAATATCCAGATTTATATTCATATTTATTTATAAATACGAATATAAATATGATTTGATCACTATCTAATTCAAATTCCATCCGTTTTTACGCTAGGATGGCAGCTACGTGGATAGATACTGGTCCGATGCTGCTGTTGAAAGTAATGGAAAATCAATATTTTGGCGAGAGATATTTGGCGGCAAGCTTTGGTTATGGAGATATTTCGTGATAATGTAATGAAATGCAACGCGTACGGACAGCTTAACTATCATGAAGTGAAATGCAACAGATACGAACAGCTTAACTGATTGACTTCTGCTTCGAATTTTTGAAGAGCACGCTAGCTAGTCAGGAAGGGAGCCAGTCAAATAAACTGTGCAATATAATTATATTTGGTGAGCCATCATAAAGTAGCAACACAAACAAATAAATTCTTTAAAACATAAATCGGAGAACTTAAAAGCTACTGCCGTTTGCTCGCAGCACAGCGTTTTGGGCGGCGTGGACGCAGCGGCTGGTCGACACGTTCGCGTGCGCTCGGCCCGCGCGGGCCGCTCGGGTGGAGGGGTAGTTTGGCCTTTTCGCGCGTACGCAGGCGCCCGTGCCCCCCCATTCCGCCTCCCCCTCCTCCCCCGCTCCCCCGCCGCCTCCCCCCTCCTCCCCTGCCGCCTCCCCCCTCCCCCCTCCTCCCCCGCTCCCCCGCCGTCTCCTCCGCTCACCCGCCAGCCGCCACTTCCTCCCACCCCCTTCCTCCCCCGCCGCCCCGTCCTCCCTCCTCCTCCCCCCTCCCCCGCCGTCCCGTCGTCCCTCCTCCCCCCTCCCCCGTCGCCCCCTCCTCCCCCGGTCCCCCTCCTTCCCCGCTCCCCCGCCGCCGCCCCCCTCCTCCCCCGCTCCCTCGCTGTCTCCCCCGCTCACCCGCCGGCCGCCGCTTCCCCCTCCCCCTTCCTACCCCGCCACCTCCTCCTCCCCCGCCGCCCCCTCCTCCCTCCTCCTCCCCCCTCCCCCGTCGCCCCCTCCTTCCCCGGTCTCCCCTCCTTCCCCGCTCCCTCGCCGCCTCCTCCCAACCCCCTCCTCCCCCGCTCCCTCGCCGCCTCCCCATTCTCCGCCGCCGCCGCGGGATGGGATGCTCCCGGATGTCACCCCCACGACCCCTACAGGTTGCTCCTCTCCACGACCCCAGCCTCCTCCAGCATGGCGGCGGCGCCCCCGACCCCGGCCTCCTCCACGGCGGCGCCCCCTCTCCACGTCGCCACTGCACTTGCTCCTCCCTCTCCCCAGCCTTCCTCCGTTTGCCGCCACTGCTCTTGGCTGCATCCGATGCCACCGTACGCGCCACTGCAACTCGGTGGAGGCTAGGGTTTTGGCGCCCCTCCTGTACGCGCCACTGAAAGCCGCAGCCCCTCTACGTGCACCACTGCTTTCACAAGTGTGCCCGTTCACCAGTACCGATGTCAACCTCCCCGCGGCCCAGAATAGCTACACACCTCCAGCACCAGGCCTCCTCGTTGCCCACTACCTTCCTCACTAACCTTGCTGTCGCCCCCGTCCTGCAGGGACGACCACCGCCCCCAACTCCTCTCCTTTCCAGACATGTTTTTCAATCATATATGGACATGTGGTTCTTCAAGCGTATATGGATATGTGATTCTTGAAGTGCATGTGCTTCCTTAGGTTAAAAATGATGTGTATGATAAGATTGCTTCAGATTCGTAGAGGTGTTGCTGAGATTATGGTGGCAAGGATGGGTGGAAAATGTTAGGAAAAACTATTTTGAGCTGAATTTATCTTTTGCTTCCCCTTCCGCACTGGTATGCCCATTTTATTTTGCTGTTTAGTTGGGGTTGTTCTGGGCCTGGATGAGCATCTCCTCAAGAATAGGGGAATGAGATGAAGCTTGGAACCTGGAAGTAAGAATCACATTTCCACCAAATCTATACTTTACTAATTGTGTGATATTCATTGTTCCTTTTTTGCTTGCCTAGAAGCATTTGTAGAAACATATCATTGGCCATCGTGGCTCAATTTTGGGCAATGCTAGGCTTTATAGTACATGCAAGCGACTGTATTTTTCCTTTACATTTTCAGATGAATGGTGCTCTTACATAAACTGTGCTGCTTATAATTAGTGGTAAATTTGTAACAGAAGCTACTTTTCTATATTGTAGACATGCATGCCAAAGATTTTAGGCTTCATAGTTCATTTGCTATAGAAAAAGCGATGTCGTGCTGCACTCACGCTTCACTGTAGTTTGAGTTGTATGATGGTTTTATCTTGTCTGTGTGACATACTTTCGTGCCAATCATGCTTATTTGGTTGCATGTAGATGGTAACCAATTCCATACTTTACTAATTGTGTGATATTCATTGTTCCTTTTTTGCTTGCCTAGAAGCATTTGTAGAAACATATCATTGGCCATCGTGGCTCAATTTTGGGCAATGCTAGGCTTTATAGTACAGGCAAGCGACTGTATTTTTCCTTTACATTTTCAGATGAATGGTGCTCTTACAAAAATTGTGTTGCTTATAATTAGTGGTAAATTTGTAACAGAAGCTACTTTTCTATATAGTAGACATGCATGCCAAAGATTTTAGGCTTCATAGTTCATTTGCTATAGCAAAAGCGACGTCGTGCTGCACTCACGCTTCACTGTAGTTTGAGTTGTATGAAGGTTTTATCCTGTCTGTGTGACATACTTTCGTGCCAATCATGCTTATTTGGTTGCATGTAGATGGCATCCTTCCGCTGAAATTGGACTTATGTTCCTTTTTTCTTACGATTACATGGTTCTTTTGATTTTGCTTCGGTTGTAGTTTAGTGTAGTAATTGTTGTAAATAATCTTGTTTAGAAGTCGTGTGCAAAGTTTGGTCGTGATTGAAGTCGGTTTGTAACTGTAGTCGAAAGTCGAAGTCGAGTCGTAATCAAAGTCGGAGCCGGAATCAAATTGTATTCATAGTCGAAACCCAAGCTGAAGTCGTAGAGCCGGGTATAAAAGGGGAGGAGTCATGTAATCAGATTGCTGTGAGAAGTAAAGAAGAGAAAAAGAAAAACTTGAGTATCGACTTCATTGTGTGATTTCGCAAAAGTGGTCGAAACCAGCTTACGACCACGGCAAATGTGGTCGAAAGGGGCTTCGACTATGGCAAAACATTAGCAGATATGGTCGGAAGGCGTTCGACCATGGCAAACCCGAAAAAAGACGTGGTCAGAAGGATTTACGACCACGGCAAAGAAAGTTTAGACGTGGTCGGAAGGTGTTCGACCACGACAAAGAAAGTCTGACGTGGTTAGAAGGAGTTACGATCACGTTGAGAAAAATAGAACGTGGTCGAAATAGGTTTCGACCACATTGTGAAGTTGAACGTGGTCGAAAGGGGGGCTTCGACCATTTGAGAAGACGCTGAACGTGGTCGGGAGAGTCTTCGACTACGTTGTGAAGGCTTCGACCACGCTGGGAAGCTCTAAATGTGGTCGGAAGGGACTCCGACCAAATTGTAAGGAAGTGAATGTGGTCGAAAGGGTGCTTCGACCACGATGAACAGTGATCGGCTGAATCACTGCGTGATCGTAGAGAGCTGCAATTATGGTAACTCAAGCGAGGTCGAAGGATACTCCACTTTGCTCGCACCACAGCATTTTGGACGGCGTGGGCGCTTCCTGTGGTATCCACGTCGCCCCGAGCCCTCTACTCCTCGCGCCGTCTCTCTCTCTCTCCCTCCAGATCTCCCCCGCTTCTCGCAGTCTCGCGCGCCCCCTCCTCCCCCGCTCCGCCGCCGCCCCCCTCCTCCCCCGGTCCCCCGCCGCCGCCCCTTCCCCCCTCGCTCCGCCGCCGCCGCCCCCTCCTCCCCCGCTCCCCCGCTGTCTCCCCCGCTCACCCGCCGGCCGCCGCTTCCCCCCTCCCCCTTCCTACCCCGCCTCCTCCTCCTCCCCCGCCGCCCCCTCCTCCCTCCTCCCCCCTCCCCCGCCGCCCCGTGCTCCCTCCTCCTCCCCCCTCCCCCGTCGCCCCCTCCTCCCCCGGTCTCCCCTCCTTCCCCGCTCCCCCGCCGCCTCCCCCCAACCCCCTCCTCGTTCTCTCGCCGCAACTCTTTGTCTCTCTCTCTCTCTACTCGAGCGCTTAAGTCAAAGTTGTCGTCAGTTCTTGCAGAGCTGCAGTGCCAGCTCCCCTTTACTTTCGGACGCGAGAAGCGCACTCCCGAACCGCCTCAGGTGGCCACCGACTCTCGCGAGGTTTAAAGCCCAATGGCCACTATAGAACGCTTCCTGTTACTCCCTCATACCCTCCCAAATCACCAATTTGAGCTCAAGTTGACTGTTACGCCGCCGGCAGCCTCCCCTGTGCCCGGTGAACCCTAACGGTAATCTCGCATTTCTGTCAATTACATTTCGATTCCTTGCAATGTCATGGCCCCCTTTGCTTGCTGATTACGTTGACACGTTCCCCTGAGCTTGAGCTTTCGCCGGAAGCCCTAGCGGCTAAAGCCTCCACCGGCCGAAAGGCCTCTTCCGTGGCCAGCTCGCCTGAGCCTTTCCCGATCCAAACCACCACCATTATCATGATCCTGACCTCTCCCAGATGGCTAAACCGCCGCACCTCTCCCCCGCTGGCCAGGCCGCGCTCAAGTCCCACCTCCTCTCCGCGCTCCAGTCCGATCCCCCCAAGCCCATCGCGAAGAAGGTCTGCGACGCCATATCCGAGCTCGCCACGCTACTCCTCCCGGAGAACGCGTGGGCCGACCTGCTCCCGTTCCTCTTCCGCGCGGCCTCGGGCCCCGAGGCGCCCAACCTGCAGGAGTCGGTGCTGCTCATCTTCGCGCACCTCGCGGATTACATCGCCGAGTCGCTCCTGGACATTTGATGACCATCCACAACCTGCTCGCCTCCGCCCTAGCGCACCCCACATCGCTAAACTTCATTTCTTAATGTGCCTATCTAGCTTTGTGCATTCTAATACCCAGCCCTTGGTGACTCATTTGATATGTCAGTTTACTTGTGTTAAATTGTTACACAAGGATTATTTTTCAATTTTTTGTGACACCCCATCTGCCCAAACAATCTGCACCTTTTGAGTTGTTTCAACTGCTCAATTGGAAATCAACACCAAATGGAAATGGAGAACAGATTCTACTTCCATTGAGAGGTTTATGATACTCCTTTTTGCACCCTTCATCTTGATTGTCTAATTCCATTCCTGTTGGTTTAGTGATACCTTTTTTGCACCCTTCATCTCGATCAGTCTAATTCTATTCCGTTTGGTTTATATGCTTCAGTGAGCTGCTTGTTCGTTTTCAAATATGAATAGTGTGTATCATCTTTCACTCTCTATATATGCTTTTGCTCCTTAATGTTTTCCTTCTGCAGATATATTCCGCCCTTTTGTAGGTTTCCGTGAAGTGAGGCTTGTCAACAAGGAGTCAAGACATGTATGTTAAATATGCTTTGTGCTAATAGAAACTCTCTGTTAAATATGCTTTGTGCTAATAGAAACTCTATGTTTTAATGATGGTGTAACTTAATCTGACAACTCTCCTGCAGCCTGGTGGAGATCCTCATGTCTTGTGTTTTGTTGATTTTGACAATCCTGGCCAAGCTTCTGTCGCTCTTGAAGCTTTGCAAGGTGAAATACTTATATGTAGCTATGGATTATGTAGTTGTATGGATAATCTATCTATTAGCTTTGATGACATACAATTCTCATGTATTTTATCGTTGACTTATATGTTTGCATTCCCCTTTAGTTCCTCATCAATCTTGCTTGCGAATTGGTCATTAAATTCATTTTCTTCTTTGTTTTGTTCATTTTACTTTATGTCAATTGCACTTTCTTTGTGCAATTTCTACATCACAGATCATTAAATTAGGTCCTGCATTAGGGATAGCAATCAGTTCACGTTTAACTCGGTAACTTGATAATTATACCGGCATGAATTTTAACTCTGAATTGAGTGAAACAAACTTCTAAATTCATCTAAAATCAAAATCTAACCAATAGAACCGAGATCATGAATTTTAGAGTTCATTTGAATTTTTCTTTGGTCTCTCAGTTCCTCTACATGCACTTTGTACTATTGTTTTATGATCTCACTTCAACAACGTTGTAGGGCGCCGCGAAGCGCGCTTCCTTTTCTAGTAAGTGTAATGTAAACTTTACACGCGCCACCTCTCCCTCTACCTATGACTACATCAATAATATCTATAACATTAATTGGCGTACCAAATATGATT
Organism: Dendrocalamus latiflorus; assembly: GCA_017311315.1. Lineage (NCBI taxonomy): Eukaryota > Viridiplantae > Streptophyta > Magnoliopsida > Poales > Poaceae > Dendrocalamus > Dendrocalamus latiflorus. The sequence continues at coordinate 13,856,497 of CM029628.1, read as the reverse complement.
GATGCTGAGATGGAGAGAAAATTAAAGAAGAGATAGAGAGAGCTGTTTGGGCACAAAATCTAATACACAAGAAACAACAAAAATTTACATTAGAAGAAGATTAGTGTCTATCTATAATAATTGTTGCATTGGAAGGAGATTACAGATTTATTATTTGGGTCCACCGATAGAAACTATACATTAGAATTGTAGTGTTTACATGACGTGGAGCTTATAGACATTGTTGTGCAATGTCTACCACTGTGAATGCCCTCATTAGAGCTTAGTAGCTCTGGCTATGGGCTTATTTGCATTATTGTGGACTTTTCTTTTGTATTGTAGTTGTTGTTAGTATTTTTAACGTACTTCAATTTAAAAAATAAAAAATAAATAAAAAAGGTTACATCATCACAGACAATGCAAAGGAATAAGAAAAAAAAGAAAAAGGTAAAAAAACCCCAAAAATAAAAAAACTAGAAAAAGACAAAATTACGGAGCTAGAAATATGAAACTAGAAGCTAGAAGATAAAGCTCTAATGAGCACCCCCAATATATATATGAGGAGGAGATCAAATCCATGCCTACCCCATGCCCCCTCCCCCCTCTCCCTCTACCTATGACTTACTCCCTTTATCCATAAATATATGTTGTTTTTGACTTTTTATGGTCTTCAATGTAAGGCTTTGACTATGATTTATTATCATAATATACTAGCAAAAATAATAAAAAATATATTATGAAAGTATTTTGCAAGATAAATCTAATGGTATTGTTTTCATTTAGTCAATCTATATACTTTAAAATATATTAATGATCAAAACTTGAAAAGTTTGACAACATGGAACCTACGGCAACCTACATTTGTGGACAGAGAAAGTAGTATAGTAAGTTAATCCTTTCATTATTTGGGACTTGCCTGGAATGAAAGAAATGAAGTAAGGAAGTTGCTAAGGAGTATTCTAGTATTTTTCGCCATGGGAGTACTTGAATTTCCATCCCTCGATTTGCCTCAAGATTCACGCTCTGGCTTCGTCTACGGCGACGTCAGCGACACTCACTCCGGCAATTGTTTGGGGAGTTAGGGTTTAGGGTTCACCCAATGTAGGGTTTAGGTTCACCGGAACACTAGATTTAGATAGAGAGGGGGTGGTAGACTGGTGGGCGACAGTGGCGCCGCGGGTCGGAGAAGGACGGTGGGCGGGGGTAATGGGATGAAAGCTATTAGGAGGCGACGACAGGTGGTGGCGAATCCGCTGCTGAAGATGAGGAAGGAGGGTGGCACGGGGGTCTCACTAAAAATAAGGAAGAAGGGGGCGTGGGGGGCGGCTAGTTGGAGAGGAGACAGCTTGCCGGGGCGCAGGAGGGTGGCTGGGGCAGAGGAAGGAAGGCAGGAATAGTGGCGGTAGTGGCTCACCGACAGATAGTGTTGAGACGTTGATGACCCTACAATGGGGAGGGGGGCGGCGGCTAGGGTTTAGAGGAGGGAAGAGGAATACATATGATTTAAGGGAAGTGGGGGTGATCATTTGGTTCTAGATCCAATTGTTTAAAATTGGATTACCTCTAAAAATACTCATATTCACATGCCTCCTAAACACCTGAGGAGAATTGAGGGCGGCTCGAAGGCCAAGGAACTAGAGTGAGAGCAGGGAGATGGAGTGATAGTATTTGCTTTGCCTTTTTTTTTTTTGCGTGCACATTGACTACTTGGGAACTGGATGAAAGTGAAAGATTAGAGCGGAAAGATTACGCGTATGAACAATTGATTTGACTTTTGCTTTAAAATTTTGAAGAGCACACTAGCCAGTAATCTAGCCACATGATCTATTTGGAACCTCGAAATTTCGCTGGATTTTGCAGCACACAGAACAAACCTTTAAAATTCCTTCGACGTTTATCTAAGCCAGCATTTAATGGGATTTAGGGGTGTTTAATTTCTATGGCGTATACAAACCCCGGCTTAGAGTGTTCTGCGGTCCTAATAAACGCCGGGCTAGCTGGAACTTGGAAGGAGTGGGGCGCATAATTTGACGAACGATACCATTTTTTTTAAACAAGAATGAGTGGTAGTGCTGTCCAAGTGGGCCAGGCCCAACTGTGCCGGCCCGTGGCCCGGTACTGTTGGCCGGCCTGAGCATGGCACGGCCTGGTGGACTGGGTCGTGCCTGGGCTGACGGCGTGGCACACCAGGCCAGCACGACACGGCCTGGCCCTCCAACGGTCGTAAATGGGCTGTGCTAGCCCGGTTAAATATAGTCATTCTTTTGATCGTTGGGGGCTAAAAAATTCAAAAAAATAGCATAAAATTCAAAAAATCTAAAAATTTTTCTATAAATAGGGAGGCATCCGGCCTCCATTTTTCACACCTCAAACCTCACTCTCATCTCTTTGTTTAGATGTGAAAAATCTGGTAGTGTTTGCACAAATTTGGCAAAATTAGTGAGAAATTCGTGAAATTCAGAAAGTTCAAAAAGCTTCAAAGAATTTTTTGAGAGCTGCAAAAGAGGTAATAGTGCTGTCTTATTTTAATTTTTTTTGCTATGATTTGTTGATTCAATACTAAGTTAATTGTTCTTTACTATTTCAATTTACGGTTGATTCAATAGAGAACTACGATTTTCAATTCTCCGAATTTGGCCTCTCGGCGGTGCATATGCATTCATTTTAAAAAAGATACCCATCCATGAAAGGTCCACATCCACAACAAACTGGAGAGCAGGAAGAAACGATGGCCCCGGTGGCGTAGGGTCCAATCGATCCATCTTCTGCTGGCTCAACAAGTGCATCCACAACCCATAGCACGGGTACAAAAAGAACAAGAGCTAGTACATCAGGAGTCTGGAATGATTTCGATAAGAAGTTTAAGACCAACGATGATGTGAATTCGGTGAGGTATGCTGTTTGTAAAATTTGTGGTAATGAATTGTCTGCAAAAACTTCAGGTGGGACGGGTCACCTGCAACGGCATGCTACAAGCTGCAAAAGAAGACAAGAAATATAAATGCGCCAAACGCAGCTGCAATATAACCCCGACAGCTTGGTACGTACTTGGGAGTACAACCCAGAGGTAGCCCGTGAATCTCTTTGTAGATTAATTGTTTCTCAAAATTTACCTTTAAATATTGGTGAGTCTGATGCTTTTTAAAAATATATTAGGACTGCTCATAACCCTCGATTTAGTGCTATATCTAGGCAAATCACAACTAGATATTTAATTAAATATTATAATAATTGTCATGAAAAATTAAAAGAAATGTTTCATACCTGTACATTCTCTATTGCTTTGGCATCAGATATATGGAGTGGCAGAGCTAGGGAGGATTATATTAGTGTTGTTGCTCATTATGTTAATGATGAGTGGTTAATGAAAAAAAAGAATTATAGGATTTAAATTAATTAATGTTTCGCATACTGATGAAAATATTGCAGAAAATATTATTAAAGTTGTAGAAGATTTTGGCCTCACAAATAAGATTTTTTCTATAACTTTAGATTAATGTAGCTGCAAACACTAAGGCTATGGAAATTCTTGCTCCTTTGTTTAATACTTATGCACAATCTTTCTTACTGCATTAACGTTGTGCTTGTCATATTATTAATCTTATTGTTAAATCTGGTTTAAAAAGATTAAATGCTTGTATTGATTCTTTTAGAGATGCAATTTCATATATTCATTGTTCTAACCAACGAATAGCCGCATATAAGAGTTTTTGCATAGCAATGAATGTCCGTCCTAGAAAATTTGGCTTAGACATGCCTGTTAGATGGAACTCTACTTACCTTATGCTTAAACATATATTGTCATATAAGAGCACCTTATCTGTTTTCCTTCACACCCAAGGTCATTAATCTTGTAGCTCCTCCAATAGAACCCAAGTTAGAGACCTTGAACTTACCGAGGACGATTGGTTTGTTGGTGAAAAAATATTTTCCTTTTTAGAACTTTTTCATAAAGCTACACTTTATCTTTCTGGAGTATATTATCCAACCTCTCCTCTAATTGTTCATAACATTCTTGAAATTGCCACTCACCTAAAGGCTTTTGAAAATGATCCTATACTATGGGATGCTGTATTTGCCATGAAAACTAAGTTTTAAAATGTTGGAGGGAAATTCCTATTTTATATGCATTCGCCTTTATTTGGATCCTAGGGCCAAACTTCAAAGATTTATAAATGTATTACAACTTTTAAGTGATGCTACTGGTTTAGACTATTGTAATACTATAGAGTAGTTAAGGATAAATTATATAAGGTATATGAGAAATATGAAAATAAGTTTAGGTTCGTGCATTTGGAAAGACTATCGGTAGCCCCTAGCACCTGTAGGGGGACTATGCAATGGGGCAAGATTTTTGGTTATTCCTTTAGAGATTCTCGTGCAGGTGCAGGTACACATTAATCAGGAGGAGGAAGACGACAAAGCACTGGAGACCTATCAACCTATCTCAACAGTGATAGCGTCAGTTTCGAGCAAGAGTTGAACATCCTCTCATAGTGGCAAACCCAGAAAATAACATATCCAGTGCTATCCATATTAACGGGGATGTGTTGACTACTCCTATCTCTACAGTCTCCTCGGAGTCAGCGTTCAGTCTATCTGGAAGAATAATCGAGGAGCGACGAACAAGTCTCTCAAACGACATGGTCGAAATCCTTCTAACCGTCAAAGACTGGGAACAAGTTGAATCAAGACTGCAACATACCGCAGATGATAGAGATTTAGAAGAATCTTTTGAGAATTTATCTATATAGCAATGAATAGGATTTTCAATATTTTTCTTCAATGTAGTCACTAATGAGCTTTATATACTGCATTCTTTTTTCTTTACCAAACTTTTCTCAAGTTGAGTTTTTACTTGGTAAAGTTTTTAATGAGGCAGCCATCCCATGTAATTTAACAAGTGAATAAAGCTCATTATGTCATTGAAAATAATTAATTTGATGATTAACAATGTCTATAATTTTCTAGAATTTTTCTGAATTTTTTCTTAATTTTCTACAATTTTTTCTCTTTTTTCGGGCTTAACGGGCTGACCGTCCGACACGGCTTGTTAAGCCATAATTGTGCCCATGATGGCACAGCACGGTCGCGGGCCGTGCCTGGGCTCAGACCGCGGCCCGCGGGCTGGCACGGCATAGCTCGTTTATTAAGCAGGCCTTAATGGACCGTGCCTAAACGGACCATACCGTCGCCGGGCCCATGCCGTGCTGGCTCGGCACGGCCCATTGGACACCACTAATGAGTGGTACCATTGGAGTCCAGACTTTCTGCAATATCTAAACTATCATCGGAGATACTAAGAATTTGTATACAACCGTCGAGCCCATTTGCGTTTAGGCCCTGTTCTTTTTCAGCCTTTGGCTTTTCTGTAGTAACTAGCTTTTAAACGAAGTGTTTTTTCAAGATGGAATCTATTAGTTAATTATAGTACCTACTGTACCGATTTCATTTATATTGCCAAAAACTGCACGTAAGTTTTTGTTACTCAATAATGTCTCGTATGAATAGCCAAAAATCATAAGCTACAGTCAAAAGCTATAAGAGTCAGCTAAAAAAAAACAGGTCCTTAATTTGTTTTAATTTGCTCAAGCTGGCTCGTGCTTTCTTCTGGCCCGAGCTTGTGTTAGCCAGCACTTTAGGTAGCTTGCGTCCAAATTGACCAGTCCCGAGTCGAGCTGATCCAAATCCAATACAAAAAGTTTCCCTAAATACCACTTGATTCCAGCTCTGGTAGTGATTATTTCCTTTTTTTTTTGTGGGCAGTCGAGTCACCTCGTCCTTGCAAAACAATTAGCAAGTAGCTAGCCATTTTTATTTCTTTTTTGATGACAGTTCGAGTTACCTAGTCCTTGGTAAACAGTAAGCACGTAGTCGGGTCTGTTCGTTCTATAGTAACTAGGTTTCAATTGAAATATTTTTTTAAGGTAGAGTCTACAAATTAATTGTAGTAGATATTGTAGCGACTTTATTTAGATCGATCAAAATCGTATGCGAGTGTCCGTCTCTCCGTACTCTCTCTCGCGAATAGCAAAAGCCAAAAATTTCAGCCAAAAATAAAAAACTGCAGTCCATCATTTTTTTTTCCTTGATAGCAGTAGCTGCATATCGATAGGGCTTAAGAACAAATGCAACCTAAATTAAACAAGGGAATCTCTCGTTGGAATGGGGAGCGAAAGTTTGTTTACAACCATTCGTCTTAAAAATAGTCACCTGAAAAAAAAGGATCTCCTTAGAATATGTTGGACCTAGGAGTATTTTACGGAGGACAAGGAGAATCACAGGTTGCTCGGGCAGAGCGGAAAATTTAAAACTCCATACAGCTAGAAGAATTGGCCGCCCTCTGGATCCGGTTACAGGGGCTATAGCTACAAACGGATACCCTAGATACCACTACCTGGCGTTGGAGGAGGCATGGCGAATGCACAACCAAGTCAGATTATCTCGCACGACACAGCAATCATCTCCAAAAAGAAGATTAGATAACAAATGCAAATTCTTGGTACGGACTTTTAATCCAAAACTAGATACTCACAGCAAACAACCAAGCGATTTGGGGATGGCCACACCATCAAACATGCTTGGTTTGCAACAGCCATTTAGAAAGGGCTGTTGTAAATATTATGATTTTAGCAAATATTTCAGATTAATCCTGGAATTAATTATGAACTGTAAAGCATAATACTAGCAGCAGTAAAAAGACAGGAGCACCAAATAAATGTATAGAAACATAGATATGCTACTCCAGTCAACGAAACAGGATATCATGCTGTACATAATAAAGAAGTGGGCTAAATCGATTAGCATAATGCTTAAATTGAAGTTATTTAAAAAGTTTGCTCTTAGATGTTGAGTTGCTCAAGCACGAAGCAAGGCCTTCTTGGAGTAATGGTGATGAGGACACCCCTGCTAGTCCTAGTTCGTTCACTCCTGTGCAAGAAGCTCCAACTCCTCCAATTGAACCAATAGGGCCGATTACACGAGCACGAGCAAAGAAGCTCCAACAACAGATGAATTTGTTCTTTAAAGAGTATAATTTTGATAAGAATTTGGTACTACCTAATTCTAGTGTGTTGTGCGTGCTTAGGTATGAGGAGGAGCTCACTCACGAAGGTCGATGCAGTCTAGAAGAGGGATTATGTGGTCCGGGAAATTCGGAGGCCATTTTGAGGGCCTAAATGACGTTTATTGGAGATGCACTATTTTTCGGAGCCTTGCGAATGACTAAGATCCGGACTTATGGATTTTTGGATCAAACTCTTCGTTAGCTTCGAAACAAGTACATGAACGTCGAAAACGGAGCTCGTATGCAAAAGTTATGGCTATTTCTTTGAAGGTCGCTCCAAAACTGAAGAAAACACGTGCCTGGCCTGCGTGCCACTTGGGCTGACCGAAACCCATCTAATTTCGGTCATGTATCTTGTTTTTACGAGTTGAGTCCGAACCATATCAAGTAGTTGTGTCCAAGTTGTTGCGAGATTGAATAGTAGAGTTTGATTCGGTCTCTTGGACCAAACCAGATTGGAACTCGGCCTTAGGCCCAAACGTGTTCGTCTGTGAGGTTAGGGTGTGCCTTTAAGTAGCCGCCACCCCCCTCCATTAGGGTTCAAGACCACTTTTTCAGATTGAAACTAGAACAACATATTGCTTGTTTCTTTTCATCATAGTGTCCATGCGAGGATTACTTGAGAGGAATTGAGCGATCGTTCTCGAATCAAGGTCGTGTTTGCTTTTTTATTGGGAGTTGAGGGCACGGCGTTTCTCCACTCATGGTCTCGTGGAGAAAACTTGGTGTATCTTGGCGAATTTCCAAAGAGTTGTGAGTCCATGCATTGGCACGGGTGTGCAGCTAGAGAGATTGGTTGAGAAGCACTAGTTATCGTGATCCTACGTCTAGAAGATCAGGGCTGCCCGTATCAAATGGTCTAGTCTAATCACGATTATATGTGGCAATTTCTAAGTAATTAGTTATGCTTAGAGCTCTACTACTACTGCTACTTTCCAGATTCAAACAACAGCTGGCAATTTAATACCAGAAGGAAATTGCTCTATCAGAGAAGTAATGAAGAAATATATGGCTAATAATAAGACTGTAATAGATAACGAGAAAGCTTAAAGCCTAGCCTATGTCTCCAATTTGTCACACTAATTTCACTGTGACCAATATCGTCACTATGCAGTGCAAAGCACACAGTCTATTGTGCAAAGCCACCCAATACTACTGTTGTTTTAAATTAGAGAGATATAAATTGAAATTTCACTAGTATAGCATACTAAGCACAATAGATATATAGAAGGTGAAAGTACTGACTGAACGGAGGCATTTAAAGCCAACGAGACAAGACTAGGTGCATCACAACGTTATTCCAGAAAACATATCATCATTGCTATTCCGTAGTGTAATCAATATGGTTCTCAGAGATACAATGTCTTTCTTCGCAATTAGAGGAACGTCAAAATATGGAATCGAGGTCTAGGAAGTGCCACACAAGGCTACAGAAGAAATCACTCACTAGCCAAATTGACAAACAGAGCAACCACTCATCAAAATCACAGCTGTATCGAGTCTGACAAGCAATCTTTGGCCACGAGCTCGTCGCACCTCCATCAAGCTTCACTGCACAGGCAACACCTATGTCTATTCTACCCCTTTGCTTTGGGCATGTGGTTGACAGTACTAGGGTGGTACAATTTTGATGCCCTACTGATGTGGCCCCAAGTGCCAATTCAACTTTGTTTGGTGTTCACAATTTGCAATCTGTAATTACACCTCAATTGCATGTTGTTTTGGTGTTACAACAAGAAAGGAATAAAGAAGGAGCCAAGAGAGAGGGAGGCTTGGCTGTCGAAAGGAGAAAACAACACCCAATTGAGAACACATCATTCTTGAAATTGTCCATGAAATCTATACAATTCAACCCTCCAATTCATGCTTCTCTTTTGGTGCTCAGTTTGGTGGCCAAGCTATCTACGATTGTTGCCATTCTTCATGGACCAAAAGCTAGAGAGGAGCTAGAGAAGTCACGGGCTACTATTTTAAGGGTTGTGCAATCAAGCCAAAACCCTAAATTTACTGTAGGCCATAAGGATAAGAAGGGGATTCGCTACTATTTGAACTATGAAGATCGGGCCATCCTTGCACATTATCTAGCCTACTAGTTGATATGTATCATCGTGGTATTAGAGCGTAGTTGCTCACGGTACGTGAGGATTTTCTTTGTTGATTTTAGGGAGTTGACAAGATGTCGGGCACAAGCAAGCATGGATCGAACAACGATCACAGCGAAGAGTTGGTAGAATCGGCCTATGATAACACTTTACCACCGGTTGTATGTGTGCTCAATTCAACGCTACTACCAACTACTTTCATCATTAAGAGAACATGCTACGTGCTGATCTTGACAAGGACATCAAAGGATTGAATGTGCGAATCAAGGAGGTGTTGCAAGAAACATTGAACGCTCATCTCATTGAGGGTCTTAACAATCTGAACTTGTCCATTTGTCATTTCGAGGAGAGGCTATCGCCACCAGGAGGAGCTTGTCCACAGGGGCAGCATGCGCCCATCTTGGAGAGACGTGCTTTTTCGCATGACAGTGACAACTAGTATGATGCTAAATTCTATGATGACATGCCCAACGACCGTGGAGGTTTTCATTAACATCCTAAGTAGGATTTATCTGATCGCTGAGGTGCTAGACATGGAGGACATCGTAGAGGAGGTGCTAATCGTGAGGACGATGGTCTTGGTAAAATCAACATAACCATACCAGAGTTTCAGTGCAGAGTTGATTCAAAAGTTTATTTGGAGTGGGACATGCACATCAATCAGATTTTCAACAACCACCACTTCTCCAAAGGAAACAAGGTATGTATTTCATCCTTTGAGTTCATTGAATAAGCTATTATTTTGCGGGATCAATCGAATTATGTAGGAGAACTTCCACACACTTGGGAGGAGATGAAACGGGTCATGCAATCGAGGGTTGTACCAATGTACTATGCAAGGACGCTGCATACAAAATTACAATAGCTCTATCAAGTTTCCAAGTCCGTGGATGAATACTTTGAAGGGATGCAGTGCTCATGATCCATACTGGTGTACATGAGTTCGCGGAAGGCACTATGGTGCATTTCTTTGAAGGGCTAAATGAGAATGTGTGAAATCATGTCGATTTGATGCAATACAACCCTGTACAAGAGCTACTACACCAAGTAGAGCGTGCTAAACAGTGGGTGAAATATACGCAAAACTGAGGTGACCACACCAATTCTAGTGGTTGGAGGCATCTAATTTCAAAAGAGGGCAAATGTTGATTCCTAAGCCAGTTGTATCCACTAAATTAGTTGGGCCACGTTAGCTTAAACATGTTTCGTGCAACATGAATGCACTGATCTAGGACCAAAATACCCAATCCATGACCAATTTTCCAAATTTCAATACTCACTGCCGAAACCGGAGGACAGCCAGTAACCAAGCTGGTCAGACCATTTTGCTCAATCAGTTTGACTGCTCAGCCGAGCCGGTCTAACCACTAGAAACTAAAAAGCAGATATAAAATCAAATCTTTCACAAAATTGTAATTTACCTACACAGACATTAACAATGGTTCATACTAGACCTTCTCGTATGGTCCCTCAGGTGGAAAGCCCCTGAAAGAGTTGCTCTCGATGCCATAACCCATACGAGGTGACATTAGCTAGAGGTGCTTTGCATCGGTGAACCACTAAAGAAACCGTGTGAGTTTGACAAACTCTTGCCTCACTAGACATCTTGTCGCATATATCAATGCTACAAGACACTGTCTTCAGATGTGATCTAGTGAGGGAGAGGGAGAATCGTCTATGGTAAGGCATGCGTCATGGCATCACCGGAGGATGAGTCTCTTGAGGAGGGGCCTATCTAGGACGGTGATCATCCGTATGCGGCGACACAAGGTCATGAGTCCAACATCAGGTTAGTGAGGCGTGGGCTACTAGAGACCATCCGCTGGATGTCCCCCATGAGTGGACAATCCAACTTAGTGTCAACATCTCAGTGGATGGGAGGTTGAGGCCTTGGGGGGCGTTTGGTAGGGGTCGAGGAAGCATGAGTCGAGGCACAACATTCGAACGGCGACAGCAGGTGTAAATCCTTCTTGGGACTTGGTATGCTCTATCTGTCGTGGTGTTTTGGGTTACTGAAATTGTCATTGCTATGTCCATATGGGTCGTACGTGTCACGATGGTACCCATCATTGCGTCCGCAGCTATCGAGGCGCTAGCCTTTCCAGCGCGTGTCGACATGGATCTCTAGGGCACTGGCTGCATCACATTGGTGAGCCATTAGTCCATAATGTTAGTGACCAATTGGTGGAACGAGTCGAATGCGATGTGGAAGGAGCACAGTCTGGGTCGGTAGCATAGGAGCATGGCATTGATATGGTTGACGAAGTCCAAATTGAGGTTCTTCTCCCTATTGCCGTGGTAGTCGTCATCCAAGGAGGTCAACCCACTGGAGCCCTCCTCCCGTTTGAAGGTGAGAGTGTGGACATTGGCAAAGGCGTGGTGCCAACAGCGGGAAAGCACAACAGCCTGCATGGCCTTGTTGGTGGGGGAGGAAGGAGAGGACGTGGCCAAGTACGCCATCGTTAAGGTCGCTGAGGCTGTCCTGCCATCCGACGTGGATTGTCTCGGGGTTCTTGGGAAAAGACACGGTGAGACAAGCAAGGGTGAGGACGATTGAATTGGGCGTTTGTGAGTCTGTATTGCCATTATATAGAGGGTTTTCATTTGCTAAACAGGTCCTTCATAGAAGCAATAATAGGATTCATTTAAGGTGTCAGGGTAAATGAAATCACTATTTTGGGTTACCCGCATGAGAAGATTCTCGCGGACGAACGCCAGTGCTGCTACGATGCTGCCACGTAGCACCTCACGCTTATTGAGACGCCAAGCGTGGAAAGTATAAAGTATTTGAAGACCTTGCACAATAGAAATATATATAGAAATCTCTATCTTGATGACTAAAATAGACAAATCAACCAACCGTATGCACTAACAAACCAACTGTACATAGATGTTTCTAACCTTTATTAATTATATTTCTAAAAGGCAAATTGTACAAGGATAATATAGTAGGAATACAATATGATTTCCATAGCAAACTTCAAATTTTTTGTCGCAATTACCTATATTTCTACCTGATGAGGATTGAATAATCATTTAAATATGGCTTTAATACCTAATTACCTGATGAGGATTGAATAATCATTTAAATATGGCTTTAATACCTAATTAAGGCCCAAAAATACCCTGTGGTCGTAAGGTTCCTATAGCTGTTACCTGAGTACCCTGGTCAGAGATTCACAGTTCACTCTACCCGACTAGCAAACCACTCGGACAATTCATGAACTAGTACTTGGGCCAATTTCTAGGGAACTCCATTTGTGCAATAGGTAAGACATGCATTGTATCCAGCCCAAACAGCATGATGTTTCGGCCCTACCTCTCTGATAACAACTACCTTGCAGTTATGGCGCACGTTCATCTCTCACTAACTGCAACCGACGATCAAGTGTCCACTCTCACTGACAATAACTACCTCCCCAATTGGACACGCTAGTTCCATATTGCATCTTCTCAGGTGGATAATTGGTGTCCCTTCAATGGTATTTAAGGGTTGATGAGAGAAGACAGAGGAACAATGGAATTTGATTCAAAACACAAGACAATTCCATTCAGATTAATTCAACACTCAAGAGAGAAAGAGGTAGGGCAAGTAGTATTCTTCCAGTAGAAGAATAGAGGCTAGGGTTAGTTTTGAGCCTTTGAAAAGGCATCCTGTAACTAGTTCATAGCAATGAAGAGCACCCCTATTCTCTCTCAAGGATTTTATCCATATTTCTCATTTTATTTCATAAGATTGATGACTTGATCGTCGATAGCTGGCACCGTTCATGGGAAAGAAGGCGCTAAATCCTTGAAGTTTTCATTCTCCCCTGTTTTCATTAGTATCGCTCATGCGATCATGGTAGGAACCTAGAACAAAAAGAACTAGTTCGACTTGACAGACTACGCCAACCTCGACATGGATGCATGCATCCGTGCCATGGAACATGATGCCTCCTCATCATCCTCTTTCATTCTAGTCTCGCTGATTACTAAAACCAGTGAGATCGACCGCATGGAAGAAGACTTGCTACCCCCAACATCACCACTCCCAAAGGTATCAGTCATTCTGACTAGATCAAAATACCCAAGCACCTCTACAAGCCTGGTACTCCTGCCTGGTAAACTCGATGACAAGTGCGTGATGCGACCATCTGAGGGTTAGGGTACTCTCAATGAGGTCGTGGGTGACCACGATTCACCAATAGTTGCTACGTATTTCAGGAGCTGACCAATACCTAGTCACGGTGTTGATGAAGATACCTCCAGTAAAAATCAAGTGAGGATGTTAACTCTCAGCATCTATTTGGCAATCCGTCAGATTAGGTTGAATCCACTACGAAGCTCTCCAGAGTTGGTGGCCTCCAACCGTTTTCCATCGTAGAAGCTACTTATTGAAGCAGTAGAAGACTCTCCCTTAGTTTCAACAGGAGTTCATTGGAAGATTCCTACTGAAGGCATGAAGTTAACATAATCGGTGATACTGATAATATGTCGTGCATGATTCTTCACCACAGGATCCCCCAAGGCCCAGTGGTCGGAATGGTACAAATCCTTCTGCATCACCCTAAAGGGATAAACATAATGGAGCTTGCGGACATTGATCAGCTAATCCACTTGCTTCTACCCCACCACGCCTGACAGATCGAACTAGACAAGTAGGAGGCTCAGAGAGAAACTCAGGTCATCATACCCCTTCCACCAATAGGAATCCTCTGAGGCCCTTGGTAACTATTTAGAACTTGCAACGAGTCCACGATATCTTAAATGACCTAGATCTCACTCTAACAGAAACTCTGGGATATGCTTAGATTGCTGGTCAAGTGTCAGAAATCCTCCAATAGACCATGCAGTTCACAGGGATGTATAGGGAGCAAAGGTACTCGTAGAGTCGTACTATAACTGCACCAAGTACTCCTCCCTTAGTAGAAGCCAACATGATGTGGCCCAAAACCCTAGTACCATATTAGTTGAATCATTTAATGAGGTTAGTGGTATTTTGTACAAGCAATTTGATGTATATGAGCCTAGGGCTGCATACGAGGAGCTCATGGATCAGTGCATGCATGAGAAATAGAAGAAGGAAGAGGATGTCATACATGTGTGTGAGGAGGGCCTTGGCATGCATGGGGCAACACTACATGAGCTAGGAAGGTGGTGCATGGTAGAGCAAGAAGTTGCACACAGTGTGTACCAGAAGAAGAAAAAGGATCAAGTCAAGAAGTGAAACAAGGATTCAACCAAAGCAATGGGTTGGATAGGCTCAATTCTAGTCTGGATCTTTCCATAAAATTGTATACATGCTCTTTAGAGTCCAAGTACGAACCAATATGCATAGTATGTGTTTAGAAGTTGAGTCAATTTGTTTTGGGAGGTTATCTAGAAAACCAAACTAGTTTTTGGGAGGAGTTTAGAGTCCTGTGTACTAGCTGTAAACTTGAGAGCGTGTGTCGTGTGGTGTTCGGCCCTTAAGGCCAGGTATGTGCATCTGTATAAGGGCATAGGCTTCAACCATTATAACTCAAATGACTTTGCATTGAGGTTTATACATAGAAAATACGCCATTCGGTGGCCAAGTTGTGTTCTACATATTTTTTGTGAATTTGAGTAGAATTCATCAGTTGCTACGAGGGTTAGGTCTATGGTGATATGATTCCTGTGCTGATCCTTATTGATCCCATCTTTTCTTTTGTGTATTGTGGTGCACACAGGAAGAAGAGCTATCTAGGGTTTGTTTGTGCATGCATGCTGTATAACCGAATCCATATACTTGGTGGCTACTCCTGGAACGTGTGAGGAATTTCTGCTAAGGTCCAATCGAACCAACTGAAGTAAGAGGAAGCTGCATTGCTATTTGAAGTTCTATCTTTATTGCTGCTATTTCGGTACATAAAAGGGCTGTCAATCAACACTACTGCTGCTAGCGTTGGTTGTGGTGGTTGTTGATGTGCGGAAGTGCTACTGCATGCATGGTGACTAAGGATTGTTCGACACAGGAGAGTCATCAATCATCTAGTGCAATTGTTGTTCAGTTGAAGATGTTGGAGGATAGGCACTGACATTGTCTACTGTAGCTGTGTTCGTGAATCGGAGAATTGATTTCTGGTGGTTTGAAGACGTGCCATGAAGATCAGGCCAATAATTTGCATACAAATTAGGGTTCCACTAATTTGTGTCGTACCATCTTGGTATCATACCATAGTTGACCATGGTACGTTGTTGCCAATTTTTTCTTGATGGCGGGTTCCATGAAGACTGAAGATGGTGAGGTGGTTGATACTCATGCCGAGCTAATCAGGGATGCATCCCAATATGCGGCGTCTTTGCTACCCGAGGTATGAATAGGGCTTGAAGCTACACATGACTACTTCTTGGATTGTCACTGGAAGCTTGAAGGCAAGGTTGATGATTTGGGAGCATGAATTGATGCATTGACAGAGGCTTTACACTACTGGCCACCACAACTTCAGCATGCTGAACGAATTCCTCAATATCCCAAACGGTATGCACTATATGAAGATGATGAACAAGAGGACTTTGATGGTGCAATGGGCTTTGCTCTACAACTGCTCTGTGCTTAGGACCACCGTGGTGCTGACCATGGTCAAGGTGTGTGTGACAGAGGTGCTGCCCATGGTGGAGGCATGCGCGATGGTATTGATTTTTGCTCAGCATGTTGCTATGGATGATGGCATCTGGCAGGTAAAATTTTCTATCCTGTCATTCAATGGCAAAGCTAAACTGGAGTACTTGGAGTGGAAGGTGCGCGTCAAACAAATTTTTGATAGCCATCACTATACCGAGGATAAGAAGTTTTGTTTGATGATAATTGAGTTCACTGGATACACTCTAGTTTGGTGGAATCAATTGTGTCATGCAGAAGCTTGTTCAGATACTTGGGTGCAATTGAAGAATATTGTGAAGCAACATTTCGTTTCAGCACACTACACAAGGGCCGACTACAACAACTATGCTAAAGTAGTTCTAGTGTTGATGGATATTATAAAAAGATAGAGATATTGATAGTCCGTACAGGAATGAATGAGCATGATGAGGCTACTATGACATGTTTCTTTAATGGGTTGAATGAGGATGTATAAGATAGGGTGAAGATGATCCATTACTATAACATCTAAGACTTGTGCATCAAGCTAAACGTGCCAAATAATAATTGAAGCACAAATAAGCTAAGGGTGGACATGCCAACACTCAAATAAAGCTCATGGAGGCATCTATTGCAACAAGATGATGGTGTTGGTTCACACTCCAAAGTGGCGATATCAAACCATTCAAACAGGGCTCTTTCAAAGGAGGCAAACAATCTAGGTAAAGAAGCAAATAAAGCTGATTCTAGTTTGCCTTCTAATGCTCATGCTAGAGAAAAATGAGTGCTTCAAGTGCAAGGAAAGTGGATTATAATGTAGTTTCAATAGATGCATGTGAGTTGTTGGGAAGGCCATGGCAATATAATCACAATGCTTTATGAGGACCAGTTCAACATGTACACTTGTACATGAGAGAAAGACGCATTTGCTGAAACTTAAATTGGAGAGTGCTATATATGTTGAAGAAATTTCAGTAAAGAAGAAGAAAGCTACAAAGAATATTCAAAACCAAGGATGGTTTTGTTTGAGGGTTGAATCGTCTAATGAGGTTAGTGTTATTTTGTATAGGCAATCTAATGTACTGGAGACTGGGGCCGCACTCGAGAAGCTTATGGATCAGTGCATGCACGAGGAACAAAAGAAGGAAGAGAATGTCGTGCTGTGCGTGAGGAGGGGCTTGGCATGCATGGGCCAACGTTGCATGAGCCAGGGAGGTAGTGCATGGCGGAACTAGAAGTTACACACGGTGTGTACCAGAAGAAGAGGATCGAGTCAAGATAGGAAATAAGGATTCAACCAAAGCATTGGGTTAGGATAGGATCAATTCTAGTCTAGATGTTTCCATAAGTTTATATGCTGCTATAGCATTGGTTGTGGTAGTAGTTGACGTGCGAAAGTGCTGCTGTTGCATGAATGTGTGACTAAGGATTGATCGACACAGGAGAGCCATCGATCATCAGTGCAATTGTTGTTCAATTGAAGAGGCTTGGAGATAGACACTGACATTGTCTACTGCTACTGCTATGTTTGTGAATCAGAAAATTGATTTATGGTGGTTCAAAGACGTGTCATGAAGATCGGGCCAACAATTCACGTACATATTAGGGTATCACTAATTTGTATTGTACCACAACGTGACTGGGCTGGTAACAATCCAACAACTGGCTCAAGACCCCCAAAGATTTTGACAAGAAAGCCATGAGGGAAGAGGCCTATTCGATAATGAAACCACTCCTCCCCCTCATTATGATGGATGAGCACATGGACCAGGTGATCTGCAACATTGCTTGAACCAAACATCTAGTTGGAGACACCATGTGAGTGTCCACGACTGAATTGAAGCACCTGTTCCTCAGTACAACTACAGGAGGATTCATTCTCCAACAGACTACAGCCCGACCCCTTTCCAAAGAAGGCACCTTGACTTGATCATAGGTTGTCAGGCTTTCTCAGTAGGCTTTCAAGCAGTTCACTAGCTGGACAGGTTCCAACCAGTGAATCTCAAGAAATTTGATGGAAAGCATAATCCATTAGAATTTTTGTAGATTTACACCACTACCATTAGAGCTACAAGAGGCAATGATAATGTGATGGTAGACTACTTGCCCATAGTTCTCTAGGGGTCTATCTGATCTTGGTTGCTTAACTAGCTGGTCAGATCAATCTATATCCGGGAGCAACTTTGTGACCTTCTAATCACAAACTTCTAGGGGACGTATGACCACCCCGGAAAACAAGATGATCTCCACCGAATTCAATAGGATCCAAATGAGACTTTGTGACATCATATCAAGAATTTCAGTCAGGTTCATAATTCTATTCCAGAGGTTGCATATTCCTCTTAACAATCAAATTATCAAATAGAGAAACATAACTTTTATTCATTATACAAGCTGAATACATACCATACATATGAGGTATACATCACAACTTATTTTACACAGTCAAAAAGATAGTACTACAGAAGGGGTACTACTTCTATACTAGCATAATTTACAATATGACACAACTTCCTCATTTAATTCCTTCATCTGATGGTAGATTGTTTGTCGTGAACCATACTTTTATTTCAGGATCTTCTTCTTCATCTATAATTGGTTCCTTTCCCTTTTCTTGATCATTGTTAATGTTGGGCTTCTTTGGAACATGCAAGAGGATCCTTGAAAAAGCTTGCGGTATTGAGGGGCCTTCATTCTTTTTGGCTTCTTTGGTGTCTGGGTGGAGACATTGGGTGTTTCATCACACCCAAAAATCTCACCTTATTCAAGTCGCTCATAGCGCTGTAAATTCTTTTTAGGATTCCCACTTCTTGTTGAGCCAAATATAACTGAAGATGTAAATCTTGGTATTTGCTCAACGTCCTTGAGTATAGGGCTTCCTGATATGCTATGTGTTGAGCGGCTTCTTCAATTTGAGGGTCTTCTTCCATTTCTGGTTGGGGTACTATAAAATTATATCCTTCATCATCATCTTGAGGAATAAGATGGAATGGTGATTCATCAAATTCAACATCATAGTATCGACGAAGGTACAACATTGCCTTCCTGGCCACATCTTGAACGGCGTCTTTCTCCTTAAGTCGATATGCTGTGAATTTCTGAGGGAGATCCGGTCTCAGTGGCAAAGGTTCTAATAACTCCCATGCTTTCCATTGAAATAACTGTCTTCCAATAAATTTTCCTCTAGCATGAAAAATGGGGCGATGCCATTCTGCTACATAAAGGTATGTTTGCATCCTCCATAGGAGTGATGTCCATCCACGCAAATTTTCCAGCTCAGAATGAACATAGTGTACCATCTATTCACACTGTCAATTTGAGTTTAGACAAGAGTAGATATAAATATTTTTAGAAAACAAAATAGGATTAATATAGACAAGAGTAGATATAAATATTTTTAGACAATATCTATTCACGCTGAAGCCATAATTCTCTCACAACTGCCCAGGACTGTTCAGCTGCGAGGTCTTATAGTCGAGTGTACATCGTTGCTGCCACATGCTCAAATACAAAAGCCAACTTTATTACAATATAACGGCTTATCAGTTAGGTCTTATAGCAGGCGTGCAGCCCTTAAATATATTACAATACAAAAGAACACCACATGCATGCTTGAGCGGAGAATAGTCCTAATTCCAAACATCATCTACTTTGTAGTATTCCTTCACGTCATCCTTATAGACTTCGTCATTTTCTTGCCATGTACTTTCTGTTAATGTTTTTAGCAAGTATAAGCACAAACCACTGTACTCAACAAGTCACATGGGGAGATGCTATTTAATTACATGCAACGATTTCCAATGGATGGGAGTATAGTGGTTTTTATTATTTTGTATGGATGCAATTTTAGTTGTAAACATTTTGAATATAAAATCACAACCTTCTTAAGAAAATTGGGATTTTAACAACTTGATTACCATCTTTAACAAATTCCATACCTACTTATGCTTTGTTGTTGGATTCAACCATTCAACATAGCTTCATTTACTCGAAGCACAGTGTATTCGACTATCATTAATTATGACTCTACAAAGCTGCCCAGCTGTACCTACAAGATATCTTAACCCTCATGACTGAGCTAAGGGAATAAGGCTTTTCACTACTCAATTCTTTATATAGTATCTACCCAATAGATGCTGTTTCCCAACAAACTTGAGTGGCCCATGGCCTCGCTCAATTTGAAGTGGATCTACTGTTGTTAAGTATGGTTATACCCCCTCCCATACCATAAAAACTCCCTCATCTCCCTCCACCCTTTGTAGATAAGCAGTCAAACTTGAGCAGCTACTAAATTAGATTTGATGAATCGACGCTTGTGGTTAAGCGATCACTATGTTCTTTACTTGGCATAAGGTCCTAGTCCTTAATTTTCTTTGAGGCAAATTCCATCCACAACCCTTGTTTCAATGCCCATCTGCACTGCACCTTTCCAGCCCAAGCCTCCACCCTAGGACAAAGGTCATGGGACCCGACCATCTTGTGGCTTTCCATGATGTCTTCTTATCCTATAACCACTTTTGAAATTCTACCAGCAAAGTGCCAAGTCTCTTAGTAGTATAAAACATTTGAGTTCATGACTTACCATGATTATTTAATTACTATGTTTAATAATACTATATCTTGAAAGAATGTAGGTTCAATATGATCAAAAACATGTGACTTGCCTTGCAAATCGATGAATTCTATGATTTTGTATTCTTCTAATTCTTGAGCTTGAACTTGAGCTTCTCCTTCCTAGGTTGGCTGGTCTATGATGTCATGTGCTAGTGCAAAGAAAAAGAAACAAATCAATTCCGTGCTCGAAGGATTGAGCTAGGAATAAAAAGAAAGAAAATAAAGAAGTAAAATCCAAAAAAACCAAATAAAATAGGTTTAGGGTTTATGGGAGGGCTGGTATGGGAAAACGGAGCTGAGAAATGGGCAAATGGGTTCGAAATGATCAAAATGGACATGTATATGTATTTTAGGGTTCTGTGAATAGTAACGGGTCTGGTACTGTTCATCACGGGTTTTGCTGTTCATAGCGGGTTTAGTCCATATCGGGTTGTCGCTGCATACTCAGAGAACAGAGGAGTTATGAGTACTCGGGTGGTCTTGAGTACGACTATGAAGTCAGGTGAACGGTCAAGGTTCGACTTTGAGCGTGAAGTCGGCAGAGATCAGATGATGTGTGAGTTTCTACGAAGATTAGATTATGCCCAAGTGGTTGCCGAGATTGGGCAGCATCCGAGTGGCTTAAAAGATCAGATGGCGTTCAAGCGGTTTAAGAGCATCAGACGACGTTCGAGTGGCTTAAGAGTATCGGACGACATACGAGTGGTGTTGCTCAGGACTTTTGAATAACAGAGGGGTTAATGGCGGGTTAAGAGGACAATAGCATGTGCGATAGAGCATCTCTAAGAGTGGAGGAGCTTAGGGGTGTGGTGGTTTGGGTTGGGGATGGCTAAGCCGAGGTATCCACGCTGACCTCCAATGGCTGAGTGGCGGCACTATTTTTTGTTGGTGAACAGTGCTCGTGCAAAAAATTGCTGAAGGAGCGATGCAGCAGGGAGACCAGGGCGTAGATGGCTAGGATAGGTGTGGGTTAAGCAAAGGTTCAAGAGAAATCAAAATCAAACAAGAATTGAAATTATTTTTGAAATTCGGTTTATTTCAAACGCGACGTCGACGGAGAGTGGTGCCGCATCACTACCGTCGCCGCAACACTGGTTGTAGAGGAGCACGATAGTAACGAAGTAGCAGAAGTCCTAGTTGAGGTTCTTATCCACATCGGAGTCGGAGCAGTCTTCCGAGGGGGTCGTCCCGCAGGGGCCCACGCGCTATTAGAAGGAGAGGGTGTGGACGCTGGTGAATGTGTAGCACTAGCGGCGAGAGAGTACGACAGCGTATGCATCCTCGCCAATGGGGTAGAAGGAGATTATGTGGCAGACGATGCCATCATGGAGGTTGCTCACACGGTCATCCTGTCCGGCGAGGAGGGCAGGGGTGTTACATGGGAAAGCCATTACAAGGCTAGGGTGAGCACGATCAATTGACCAACGAATGTGTGTAGCTATAGGTGATTATATGGATGGTTTCTTTTCTTAACTGAGCCTTTCCACAGGAATAGGTTGGTATGAGCACAACAACAGTGGGTACAATGTACCCCTCCCCCCTTAGGGGATATGGAACTAGGGGAGCTAGAGCCAACCGATAGAGAGAGCGCTAGTGTGAAAATGAGTGCCTCTGGCCATGTCATACCCCTCTTAGGGCTTTATATACATGCATGGGGTAGGACAAAAATTCCCATCCTACCCCTTAATAATTACAAAGGTGAGGGTACAATGGTATATTACTTTATACTATTGGGTCTGTTGCAAGGCCCAGTCATGGGGGTTGGGCCACCCCCATAATAGTACTCCCTTAATAGCAAGCGCGGGCGTCTCAAGGGGCGAGCTGACGTGGCCCTAATTACCCTAGCTCTCGTCCCTCGATAGCAAGCACGAAGGTCCTGAGGGGTGAGCTGATGCAACTACCAGCTTCCAGCCCCTAGGGGTCTGGATGCTCTAAACTTCCCGGAATAGGGTTGTGCTTTCACTGATCATGATGTGATTGTGGAGTCCCCCGAGAGAACATGGAGGCGGAGCTGGGGGTGGGGCCGCCCCTCCGAGTTGATGACTACGAGGAGGAAGGTGAAGTCTCCCGACAGATCCATAGCGACCACATTGAGATCGTGCCTCAGACGTGGGCAGCGCCTGGATATGGAGCAGGGGATGGGCCCATCCCTCCAAGGTTACACCTGCGAGGAGGGTGGTAGAGTCCCCCGACGCAGCCAGAGCCACCCCGTTGAGATCAAGCCCCCGATGCAGGCGACGAAGTGCCACACCAAAGCCATGTTCATCGTGTTGAGGTCCTACCTCCGAGGCGATGGCTACAAGGAGGGCGACGAAGTCCCACACCGTTGTCATAGCTGTCTTGTTTAGGTCGAGCCTATAATGCAAGCGATGGGGCTATCCCTTCGAGGCAACGTGTACGAGGAGGTTAGTGGAGTCCACTGGCGCAGCTAGAGCCGCTGCGTCGAGGTCGTAACTCAAACGCGGGCAACGAAGTCCGACGCTAAAGCCATGTCCATCGCGTCGAGGTCCTGGCTCTGATACTGACGGCTCATAGAAGCAGAGTCGTGGGTTGGGCCGCCCCTCTGAGGCGATGCCTACGAAGAGGGCAGTGAAGTCCACTCATGTAGCCGAAGTTGCTTTGTTGAGGTTGTGCATCGGACATGGGCGGCACTTAGACGTGGGCGACGAAATCCCGCAGCGAAGCCATGAAGTGTGCACACTCCATCCCCATCTCGAACTAGCGTCAACAAAATCTCGAACACGAGGTGTCGAATGAGCATCAATGAAGTCTGATGATGAGGTGGTTAGAGAATGCCTAATGACCATGTCGATTATGACATGGTCATGGGCGTCGACAAAGTCATGACCCCGAGGTGGTCGGAGAGCGTCGACGAAGTAACGACCACAAGGTGGTCGTAGAGTGCCTCACGACTACATCTATCAAGACATGGTCATTGGCGTTGACAACGTCCTGATCACGAGGTAGTCGGACGGACGTTGACGAAGTCCCAACCACAAGGTGCAGGACGAGCATGACGAGGTTCTGACCATAGGGTGTTGGATGAGCATCGACAAAGTCCCCACCACGAGGTGTCGGATGACCATCGATGAAGTCCTGACCACGATGTGTCAGACAAGCATCGACGATGAGCATCAATGAAGTCCCGAGCACAAAGTGTCGAATGAGCGACAACGAAGTCCCGACAATGAGGTGATCGGAGAATGCTGATAGGAACCTCCTTGGGATGGCCCGATCTTCACGACAGTAGGTCGAAGAACCGAGGATAACTTGCTGCGAACAGCGGGGTAACTAGCTTTATACCTGCCAAGGTTGGATGCGACCAAACGACGGGGAGAGAGACACCGAAACCTTGAGGACTTCGACTCGATCTCCGAACGACCGCAGAACCACAAACCGGGACTAACCCACACAAAAGGCCCGAAAGCCTAGAGCACGAATTAGGGGATCCCAAAGGGATCTCTTCACGAGTCCAAGAAGAACAAGGAAGAACAATGGTGTGAGTAAGACACTTAGCAGCTCGGCTGCAAAACTATGGTTTATCAAATGATTCAAAGCTGCCAATTGTTTAGAGACCAGGGGTATTTATACTAGGAACAACCCTCCTAGTTGAGTGTGAAAAGGATTTGGAGTTTCTGAAGATAGGCTAGGTGAAAGGTCTCCACGAGATGAATTCCCGAGGAGGTCTCGCGTGACTGTTAGCCTTCTGAGCAGTCTCCACTAATTTGATCATAACTTCTTATTGGAAAGTCCAAATGACGTGGGGTTTGTTGCATTAGAAACTAACTTGATAAGCTTTCCATCAAGTACTCATGGACCCCCAGAGCCTTCGGAAATCAAAAGTTATGGTTGCTTCTTTGTGGCTGTAGGTGCGGTCAGCCAGGTGGTCTGATCGTAGCATTGTATTTGTTCCTCATGCCAAGTAGCTTCCTCCGCTTCATGTGTAAACCTAAGTAACATCAATGTAGAACATTTAGGTAGTATAACATCCTGAGATATGTTGAAATCAAAATCAGCTAGGAATGAATTCACCTGTTCTTGTATTTTCTTGGCACGACTTCGTGTAAGTGGATCTTGATTTGTATCCTTTATGCTTGATGGTGAATGGTTGATATGTGATGGAACATGCTGAGCTGGGATGTCCTCATCATCCTCCCCCTCTTGAAAAGGAGTCGTCCTCGACTCTTCTGGTCCAAAGAATGGAGACAGATCGGAGACATTGAAGGTTGGGCTTACACCATACGTACTTGGAAGTTCAATTTCATATGCATTGTCATTGATCTTGCAGAGCACTTTGAAGGGACCATCGGCACGTGGCTGCAGCTTGCACTTGCGTTGTTCAGGGAAACGGTCCTTGCGCAAATGCACCCAAACTAAGTCTCCTGGTTCAAATAACATCTTCTTACGCCCCTTGTTGGCACGTTTCATGTACATCTTGGTCATCTTTTCTATGTTTTCCTTTGCTCAATCATGAAGCTTCTTGACAAATTCTGCACGTTTGCTTGCATCAAAATTTACACGTTCCTGCATAGGCAAAGGCAAAAGATCGATAGGAGCAGTAGGTTTGAAACCATATACAATCTCAAATGGACAAAACTTAGTGGTCGAGTGTACTGCCCTGTTGTAGGCAAACTCCACGTGAGGCAAGCTTTCCTCCCATAATTTCAAATTTTTCTTGAGAACAGCTCGCAGCAGTGTCGACAATGTTCGGTTCACAACTTTAGTTTGACCATCAGTTTGTGGATGGCATGTCGTAGAGAACAGCAATTTTGTCCCAAGTTTTCCCCATAAGGTCTTCCAAAAGTAGCTAAAAAACTTGGTGTCACGATCTGAAACAATGGTCCGCGGCACGCCATGAAGTCTTACAATTTCCCTGAAAAATAATTCAGCAATATATGAAGCATCATCGCTCTTATGGCATGGAATAAAATGAGCCATCTTGCTAAACCTATCAACAACAACAAAGATGGAATCCCTCCCCCTCTTGGTTCGAGGTAAACCAAGAACAAAGTCCATGGAAATGTCTTCCCATGGCACACTAGGGATAGGTAAAGGAGTATATAATCCATGAGGGTTCAAGCGTGACTTAGCTTTGTGGCATGTTACGCAGCGAAGAACATGTCGCTCAACATCTCTTCTCATCTTAGCCAAAAGAAGTGATCAGCTAGGACTTGCTCCGTTTTCTTGGCACCGAAGTGTCCCATAAGTCCACCAGCATGAGCTTCCTGCACAAGCATGAGACGAACAGAACAATCTGGAATGCAGAGTTTATTAGTCCGAAACAAAAACCCATCATGCAAATGGAATTTTTCCCAGCCCTTGCCAACACAACACTTGGAAAATGGTTCAGCAAAATATGAATCAGTAGCATACAAATCTTTGATACTTTCCAAACCAAGAATTTTAGCATCAAGTTGTGATAGCAAAGCATGACGTCGAGACAAAGCATCTGCTACAACATTATCCTTCCCCTTTTTGTACTTGACAATGTAAGGAAAAGACTCAATGAATTCACTCCATTTTGCTTGTCTTCAGTTCAGTTTTAGTTGGCCTTTAAGATGTTTCAAAGATTCATGGTCTGAATGTATTATGAATTCTTTAGGCAAAAGGTAGTGTTGCCATGTTTCCAAACTCCTCACAAGAACATATAATTCTTTATCATAAACTGAATAATTCAGAGTTGGACCACTTAGCTTTTCACTGAAATTTGCAATAGGCCTTCCTTCTTGCATGAGCACACCTCCAATCCCTACACCACTTGCATCACATTCAATTTCAAATGTCTTACCAAAATCCGGAAGTGCAAGGAGTGGGGCTGTTGTCAACTTCATTTTTAGCTCTGCAAATGCCTTCTCTTGTGCTTCTCCCCATTTGAAAGGCACTTCTTTCTTTGTCAAGTCATTGATTGGGGCAGCAATGGTACTAAAATCTTGTACAAACCGACGATAGAAGCCAGCAAGTCCAAGGAAACTTCGCACTTGGCTCACATTTTGTGGAGTCACCCACTCACGAACAGCTTTGATCTTTTCCTCATCCACCTCCACACCTTGACCTGAAACAACAAAGCCAAGAAAGACTACCTTGTCGGTGCAAAAAGTGCACTTGGCAAGGTTAGCATACAATTGTTCCTCACGCAGGACAGCAAGTACACATTGGATGTGTGCAACATGTTCATCAAGTGACTTGCTGTAAATCAAGATATCATCAAAGTAAACCACAACAAACTTGCCAATAAAAGCTCTAAGTACATGATTCATCAATCTCATAAAAGTACTAGGTGCGTTGGTCAAACCAAAAGGCTTCACCAACCATTCATACAGTCCAAATTTGGTTTTGAAGGATGTTTTCCACTCATCTCCTTCTCTCATTCTGATTTGGTGATAGCCACTTCTCAAGTCAATTTTTGTGAAAATGGTAGCACCACTAAGTTCATCAAGCATGTCATCAAGCCTAGGAATGGGATGTCTATACCTTATGGTAATGTTATTGATGGCTCGACAATCAACACACATCCTCCATGAGCCATCTTTTTTTGGAACTAAAAGAACAGGAACAACACAAGGTGATAGACTTTCCTGCACATACCCTTTTTTGATGAGTTCTTGCACTTGGCGCTGAATTTCTTTTATTTCCTCCGGGTTGGTGCGGTATGGAGCTCTGTTAGGAAGTGAAGCACCAGGAACAAGGTCAATTTGATGCTCGATCCCTCTCTTAGGTGGCAGCCCTGGTGGTACTTCATCCGGGAATACATCCTTATATTCCTGCAACACATTATAAACAACACTTGGCAATATAGAGGGTAAGTCGTTAGTGGAAAGAAAATTGTCCTTGTATAGGAGTACAAAGAACATGGCATTGGGTTCACTCAATTCTTTTAAATCCCCTTTCCTAGCCATCATGACTAATCCCTCTTTTTCCATTGGCTTGGTTCTTTGTAGCTGTGGAGTTTTATTTGGCTTTGGATTCACTCCCTCACTATGTTTGTGGGTCACTCGTAAGTGGTTCTCACTCTCTCGCTGTTTTTTTACTTCATCCTTCAATATCTCCTCCGGTGTCAAAGGAAGCAAAGTGATTCGCTCTCCTTTGTACATGAGAGATAACTTGTTGGTTCGACAAAAAATCTAAACATCACGATCATATAACCATGGTCTTCCTAGCAGCAGTTGGCATGCTTGCATAGGCACCACATCACACTCCACATGATCATTATACTTCCCAATAGAGAAAGGACCTGTCACAACATGGTTTACACGTAGCGTACCACAATCATTAAGCCATTGCATCTTGTATGGATTAGGATGGCGCCGCTGTTTTAACCCCATTCGCTCAACCAATTCTTGACTTGCAATATTGTTGCAGCTGCCATTATCAACAATAATTCTGCACAACTTGTCCTTGATCATGCCTCGAGTATGGAAGAGATTGTGTCGCTGTACATTCTCTTCTTTTACAGCAGTAACACTAAGCACTCGAAGAGAAATAAAGCAATTATTATCACCTTCGTCGGGTTGGATCTCACTCCCATCATTGCCCACTGTTTCTTCTTGTATGCCATCTTCTTCTTGCTCACTTTCAGATTCCCATTCACCTTGTTCATTTACTATCATAGTCCTCCTACTTGGACATTGTGCAGCAACATGTCCACAACCATGGCACTTATGGCACACAATTTCTCGGCTACGTGCATAGGAAGCAGCAGCCGAAGCAACAGAAGGGGCTGTTGTACTTGCAGCAAGGCGTTGTTGAATGGCAGGTGAAGAAGCTGTAGAAACCGTCGTTTTTGCAGGAGCAATGGATGGAGAAGTTCTAGGTGCAGTACCTTGGGACCGACCTCCAACAACAGAGGTACCTTGCTGCTGTCTATGCCATGGAGCTGAGATAGGTCAGCTTCCATAAGACCTTCCACGTCCCTCTTGCTGAATTTTTCTCTCGGTGCGCATAGCTTGATCAACAAGGTCTTGCAAATTATTATACGGAAACATCTCAACAAAACCAGAAATTTCTTCATTGAGACCATTCAAAAATCTTGCCATTTTTGATTCAGGATCCTCTCTTATTCCAGTTCGCACTAACAGCAACTCCATCTCCTTATAATAATCATCAACCGATTTGGATCCTTGCTTCAAAGTTTGCAACCTTTTGCGAAGGTCACGCTGATAGCTTGATGGCACAAAATGCCTCCTCATCACTTGCTTCATCTCTTCCCATGTGTTGATATATTCACGCCCCAACACAAGCTGATTCTCCTGTATTTGATTCCACCAAGTGAGAGCATAACCAGAGAACTCAACTGAAGCAAGATTTACACGTCTCTGATCAGAGATATTATGTACTCTAAAAATTTGATCACACTGCTCAGCCCACTCAAGATATGCATCTGCATCTTCTCGTCCAGTAAATTTTGGGATACTCAACTTGACACGAGCAATGCTGTCTGGATCATCCCTATTGTGACGACCACGGTGATGTTCCCTACCTTCATGGCCAGCACGTCGGCGATGATCATGGCGCCGCTCAAACCGCCCATTATTTGCAAGAGGGTTTTGATTATCATCATATCCCTCATCATGCTCATAATCATCAAATTCTTCATCATCAAAACGCACACGGTGGTCACGACCACGACTGTGATATCCTCCTCCATGCCGGCCATTGTGACCAGCACGCTTACCACCACCACGACCATCTCTGAAGTGGTCATGGAAGTCATGTCCAGCACCAGAATTTTCACCATCAGATTCTTCATGTTGATGACGTGGATCCCTTCCAGCCGCTGCTGGGAGACGTTCATTGAACATCCTCTCCATGGCCTCCAACAGTGAGTTTTGTAGTTGCCGTAACTCAGCCTGCGCAACTGGTGGTTCGTCGTCTCCATGACGACCACCCCCAACACTCGAATCATTGGATCCTGTCATGTTAGAACTATGAAGAAAAAAAATTGGAATAGGTAAAATTTGTGGAATCACACAACCTCACCTCTTACTTACCAAAGCTCTTGCTCGTTCTCAAGGACTGTGAGTGCGCAAAAAGTGATAGTAACCCAGCTGTGGTTAAGCGGTTGAAAGGTTTACGAGTCGAGAGGTCCGGTTTCAGATTTTTGTGGAGCTATAGGTGGCTGTTCAAGGAAGGCTGCGGTACTGTAACCAAGTGGCGTAAACCGTTCAAAAGATATGTAAACGTTGCTGTTAAGAACACCACAACTTGAGTATGCAGAACTGAAATTTGCAGTTTTGTAATCCGCAACACAGCCCCTACTTTTCACTTCTTTTCTCTTCTCTTTTTTTTGACTCTTTCTTTCTTCTCTTTTTTTGTTTTTTTTGACACTAACAGGGGTGCGGATAACAAATAAACAAAACACTATATAAGTAAAGATGGTGACTAGCAACTTGATGAACACAACGACACAAAGGTAACAGTACCATGAAAAGGCTATGGGATTTTTTTGTGGCTTTTTCAGTGGACTCTAGGAGATGAACAAAACAATAACATATGATGGTAAGACCTACCGTGACAACCTTGCTCTGATTACCACATGATAGGAACCTCCTTGGGATGGCCCGATCTTCACGACAGTAGGTCGAAGAACCGAGGATAACTTGCTGCGAACAGCGGGGTAACTAGCTTTATACCTGCCAAGGTTCGATGCGACCAAACGACGGGGAGAGAGACACCGAAACCTTGAGGACTTCGACTCGATCTCCGAACGACCGCAGAACCACAAACCGGGACTAACCCACACAAAAGGCCCGAAAGCCTAGAGCACGAATTAGGGGATCCCAAAGGGATCTCTTCACGAGTCCAAGAAGAACAAGGAAGAACAATGGTGTGAGTAAGACACTTAGCAGCTCGGCTGCAAAACTATGGTTTATCAAATGATTCAAAGCTGCCAATTGTTTAGAGACCAGGGGTATTTATACTAGGAACAACCCTCCTAGTTGAGTGTGAAAAGGATTTGGAGTTTCTGAAGATAGGCTAGGTGAAAGGTCTCCACGAGATGAATTCCCGAGGAGGTCTCGCGTGACTGTTAGGGCATGTACAAAGGAAATTAATAGCTGGCCCATAGGAGTGCCAACTAGACAACCTTGCTGATGTGGATGAAAGAGGAATGGAGGAGAGAGAAACACCGTCTCCTCGTGAGACATCGACTCTTACCGCGGAACGAGGCGGAAGAGCTCCTGAGAAGTGTTGTTTCTTGGTGATGTGGAGTACTTAGGAGCTTGTGTCGGGCTCAACCCTTGTACTTGTCTGCATTAGTGTTGTCTCTTGATGATATGGAGTGTTTAGGAGCTTGTGTCGGGCTCAACCCTTGTACTTGCCCTTAGCCTTCTGAGCAGTCTCCACTAATTCGATCATAACTTCTTATTGGAAAGTCCAAATGACGTGGGGTTTGTTGCATTAGAAACTAGACTTGATAAGCTTTACATAAAGTACTCATGGACCCCCAGAGCCTTCGGAAATCAAAAGTTATGGTTGCTTCTTTGTGGCTGTAGGTGCGGTCAGCCAGGTGGTCTGATCGTAGCATTGTATTTGTTCCTCATGCCAAGTAGCTTCCTCCGCTTCATGTGTAAACCTAAGTAACATCAATGTAGAAAATTTAGGTAGTATAACATCCTGAGATATGTTGAAATCAAAATCAGCTAGGAATGAATTCACCTATTCTTGTATTTGCTTGGCACGACTTCGTGTAAGTGGACCTTGATTTGTATCCTTTATGCTTGATGGTGAATGGTTGATATGTGATGGAACATGCTGAGCTGGGATGTCCTCATCAATGCCTCAAGACCATGTGGTCATGGGTGTTGATGAAGACCTGACCACGAGGTGGTCAGATATAGGCGTGATCACAAGGTGCTCAAGCATCAATGAAGTCTTGACCCCGAGGCGGTCGGACAAGCGTCGACGAAGTAATGACCAAAAGGTGGTTGTAGAGTGCCTCATGACTACGTCTATTAAGATGTGGTCATGGGCATTGATGAAGTTGATGGTGGGATGAAGGTTTGAAGCGCGTGCGCTCCGTCTGCACCTTTCAGACTGGCGTCGACAAAGTCGGTGGCAGAACAAAGACATGAAATGTGTGCTCCATTCCCTACCCTTCGGACTAGCGTTAACGAAGTTGATGACAGGATAGAGACTTGAAATGCGTGCTCTGTCCCCCATCCTTCGGATTGGTGTCAACAAAGTCGAAGGTGGGATGAAGACTTGAAATGTGCACTCTATCCATCACCCTTTGAACGGGCATCGATGAAGTCAGCAGTGGGACAAAGGCTTGAAATGCGTGCTCTGTCCCCCACCTTTTGAACTGGCATCGATGAAGTCATGACTACGAGGTGGTCGGACTAGTGTTAACAAAGGCACGACCATGAGGTGGTCGAGCATCGACGAAGTGTCAACCTTGAGACAGTCGGATGAAGTCATGACCACGAGGTGGTCAAGCATCGATGAAGTCTCTCCCCCCAAAGTGGTCGGACAAAGTCATGACCACAAGATGGTTGAGCGTCGACGAAGTCTAGACCATGAGGTGGTCGAACAAGTGTCGATGAAGGCACGACCGTGAGGTGGTTGTAGAATGCCTCACGACTATGTTAGTCATGACGTGGTCGTGGGGGTTGATGAAGTCCCAACCACGAGGCGGTCCGATGAAGTCGTGACCACGAGGTGGTCGAGCGTCGATAAAGTCTCGATCTTGAGGCGGTCAGACGAGTGTTAACGAAATAATGACCAAAATGTGGTCCTAGAGTGCCTCATGACTACGTCTATCAAGATGTGGTCATGGGCATCGACGAAGTCGGCGGTGGGACGAAGGCTTGAAGCACGTGCACTCCATCCCTACCCTTCGGACTTGTGTCGATGAAGTTGACAGTGGGACAAAGACTTAAAATGTGCACTCCGTCCCCCATCCTCTGGACTGGTGTTGATGAAGTCAGTGGCGGGACAAAGACTTGAAAGGTGCGCTCCATCCCACATCCTTCAGACTGGTGTTGAGGAAGTTGGTGGTGGGACGAAGAATCAAAACACCTGCTCCATCCCCCACCCTTCGGATGGATGTTGATGAAGTCAGCGGTGGGACGAAGACTTGAAATGCACGCTTCGTCCTCTACCTTTTGGACTAGTGTCGACGAAGTCATGACCACGAGGTGGTTGGACTAGTGTCGATGAAAGCGTGACCATGCGGTGATCGAGCATCGATGAAGTCTTAACCCCGAGGCGACCAGATGAGGTCGCAACCACGAGGTGGTCGAGCGTCGATGAAGTCTCGACCCCGAAGCACCCGGACGAAGTCACGACCATGAGGTGGTCAAGCGTTGATGAAGTCTGGACCATGAGGTGGTCGGATGAGTGTCAACGAAGGTGCGACCACGAGGTGGTCGCAGAATGCCTCATGACTACGTCGGTCATGATGTTGTCATAAGTGTTGACAAAGTCAGCGGAGGGACGAAGACTTGAAGCACGCGCTCCGCCCCCACCCTTCAGACTGGCTTTGATGAGGTTAGCGACAGGATGAAGACTCGAAACATGCGTGCTCCATCCCCACCCTTCAGACTAGCATCGACGAAGTCACGATCACGAGGTGATCAGACGAGTGTCGATGAAGGTGCAACCATGAGGTGGTCATGCGTCAACGAAGTCTCAACCCCAAGGTGGTCAGATGAAGTCACGACCACGAGGTGGTAGAGTGTTAACGAAGTCTCGGCCCTAAAGCGGTCAGATGAAGTCGTGACCATGAGGTGGTCGTAGAATGCCTCATGACTACGTCAGTCATGACGTGGTCATGGGCGTCAACAAAGTCGACGGTGGGACGAAGACTTGAAGCATGCTCCATCCCCCACCTTTCGGACCAGTGTCGATGAAGTCGGCAATGGGACGAAGACTTGAAACACGTGTTCCGTACCACACCCTTTGGACAGGCGTCAACGAAGTTAGGGGTGGGATGAAGACTTAAAACGTGTGCTTTGTTCCCCACCCTTCATATTGGCATTGACAAATCATGACCACGAGGTGGTCGGATGAGTGTCAACGAAGGCATGACCATGAGATAGTCAAGCGTCGATGAAGTCTCGACCCTATGGTGGTTGGACAAAGTTGCAATAATGAGGTGGTCGAGCGTTGACGAAGTCTCAATCCCGAAGTGGTTGGATGAAGTCGTGACTACGAGGTGGTCGTAGAATGCATCACGACTACGTCAATCATGACGTGGTCGTGGGCATCGACAAAGTCAACGGCAGGACGAAGAGTTAAAGCGCATGCTCCTTCCCCTACCCTTCGGACTGGTGTCGATGAAGTTGGTGGTGGGAAGAAGACTTGAAACACGTGCTCTATCCCTCATAGTTAGCGCGGAGGTTGTGGACTCTATGCGGAGGTTGTGGACTCCGTGCATAGGCTGTGGATTCCGCGCAGACATTTATACTTTGTATATTTGCGCAGAGGCTGTGGACTTCGCGTAGGTATTTATACTCTGTGGAGTTCGCGTAGAGGCTGTGGACTACATGTGGGTATTTATACTCTATAGAGTTTGCGCAGAGCCTATGGACTCTGCACAGATATTTATACTCTGTGGAGTTCACGCAGAGGCTGTGGACTCCGTATTGGTATTTATACTCCTAGAGTTTGCATGGAGGTTATGAACTCCGCGTGGGTATTTATACTTCATCGAGTTCGCGCAGAGGTTGTGGACTCTGCGCGGGTATTTGTACTCCGTAGAGTTTGTGCGGAGGTGCGAGGCCACGAGGTGGTCAGACAGGCGTCGTAAAATGGCTCACGACTACGTCGATCATGATATGGTTGTAGGTGTCGATGAATTCACGACCACAAGGTAGTCGAAGAATGCCCCCTGACCATGTCAAACATGGCATGGTTGTGGGCAGTCGAACTTCGATGAAATCGTGACCTCGAGGTGGTCGGACGAATGTCAATGAAGTCACGACCACAAAGCGGTCGTGAAATGCTGCACGACCACATTGAACATGGCATGGTCATGGGCAGTGGGACGTGTCCTCACTCAGGTGCAGAACTGTCTTTCAATGGTGTTAGCGCGGTGAACTCCCTGGTAGGGCGCGTGAAGTGTGCAAAGCTCATTAGGGTTATCGCTAGTGCAGGGGACTCTCGGGTGGGAAGCGCATGTAGCCACGAGTGCTCCATCCCCACACCGCATGACTTATTTATACTCCATAGAGTGGCCCGGGACACATGAGGTACCCAATGCTTTGTACTCCGCAGAATATGCCGGAGCCGAAGCCACCGTGCAATTTGTTTTATACTCCATAGAGTTGCTTGAGACGGCTAAGTTCCTAATGCTTTATATTCCGCAGTGTATATCAGGCCCGAAGCTACCGTGCGATTTGTTTTATACTCTATGAGTTGCTTGGGACGACTAAGTTCCTGGCGCTTTATACTTCGCAAACTACGACGGGCCTGAAGCCATCGTGCAATTTATTTTATGCTCTCTAGAGTACACCGGGGCATGAGGCTACCATGCGATTTATTTATACTCCATAGAGTATACCGGGGCACGAGGTCACTGTGCGATTTGAGCACAAATCAGATCGAATAGCAGCAGGGGAAAGCTTTCCTTCCTGCCGGTCGAAATCCCATGGATCTCGCTCATGGAAGTGACAATTCCTCGTGCAGCTTCTCGCACAGTCCCCACGGACGATGCCAATTATTGTGGTATGAGCACAATAGTGGGTATAGGGTACCCCTTTCCTCCTTAGGGGATATGAAACTAGGGAAGCTAGAGCCTACTGACACAGAGAACTAGTATGAAAATGAGTGCCTCTGGCCATCTCATATTCCTCTAAGGGGTTTATATATATGAATCGGAGTGGATAGAAAATTCTCATCCTACCCCTTAATAATTATAAAAAATAGTATATTCCTTTATATTATTTGATCTGCTGCAAGAGCTAGTTATGAGGACTGGGCCACCTCCACAATAGCACAAAAAGGGATTAATTATGGTTTCAGCATTTCAGGGTTAATTATGAGTCTGTGCCGATCTGGTCTCTAGGAGATCTTATCTACAACGAGGGTTCACAATGATGACATTATGGTATCCTCTGTTTATTTAACAAGAATTCCTCAACTATTGTCGTGTATATTGAAGATATACCCATGTAGCTGTCTAGCTTAGATACAACACGAGTAGCTGAGGTCATTGGTTAAAAACACACTATCTTCTCCTTGCAAATCATAGGTACATTTACTTCAGGGGGGAAAAAAATCAAACATGCATAGTTCCTCTTGTACGTATTCTCTTTTTTTGTTGTGTATGAGGAACTAATGAAACTCAATGCCTCCGGAACGAAGGCACAAATTCTAAGTGCGTACGCAAAAAGGAAAAAGAAAGAAAAAAAAACCGTGCCTATCACGCAGGAAAGAAACTAATGAAACATAATACTGCTAGCCGTGTGCTGTTCCTCTTATGTCATTCTCTTGCTTAGGTAGTGTACGAGGAACTTGTGAAGCCCAATACCGTTTCGGTTCTACTCCATAGTCTATACACAGCTATCAACCATAAGACATCAATCACAGCCGGAAAAAATTTACCCTTTAATTCTACTTTGTTCGCGGCTAAGACCTGCCCTCCTTGTCTCGTAGCTACAGCAGGGATGAAATTGTTGAAGAAGTCCAAAGAAGAGTTGAAATTCAGAGCTAAAGAAAAGGACCATTTTGGCTTGTTTAGGCCCAAACTTGTACAGGACTAACCGGCGCTCACCACGTGCCATGTTGAATTAAGGCCTGGTCAAGCCTGCGCTCGTTGTCTACCTCCACGTAATTCTGAAGTGATTATTTTCCCCATCTTGTCCATGCTGTTCGTTGGCTGACCAAACAGAGAAAAAAATGCGGAAAAATGCTTTTTGTGACTGATGTATACTTTCTCTTACATGAATTATTTTGACGCTTTTCGTTCAGAGACACGAAAGTTAAATACAACATCTACCATTATTGCCTTCACTTGTGTCTTTTCTTTTTCTTTATTTTTATTTTTACTTAAAAGACTTTCGGAGGACTTTGCTATTTTGCTAACTAGTATCTGGACCGTTAAAAAAACATGCACTACTATAAAAAGCGTTATCACATACGGTTAGAAGCTGTCATCACGGACGATTTTCTGAACCATTTAAATTTATAGGTCAGTGATAATCAGAAGTTATTACAGACGGTTTGTGAGCCGTCTGTGATAAATACAACACAAATAGTTCGTAACTAGAACCGTCTGCAAAGAACACTATCACAGACGACTTGAACTAAAAACTATCTGTGATACACACATCACAGACTGTTCTAGCTGCCAACCGTCTGTGATGGGTGAGTATCACAGACGGTTGGTATATAGAACTATCTGTCATACTTTTGCATCACAGACGGTTGGTAGATAGAACCGTCTGTGATGTGCAAGTATTACAGATGGTTTTTGGTTCGAGCCGTCTATGATAGTCCTTCATAGACGGTTTATACCACAAAACCATCTGTGATAGTTCATTCTATACCTAATTTTTTTTCTATTTTTTGGCTATCCTCAAGAAATGTTAGCTATACCCTTTGAAAACAAACAAATATAGCAGCAAACACAATAACACATTCTATTCTATTAAGATTAGAATCTACCATTACCGCATAACAAGATAACAAGCAGATTACCCATCTAACACAGCAAGAACATGATAAGAACACATCCCTTAATCCTATGAACCCAACTCTTAAATATAGCAAGAACATAGAAGAAGTAGAGATCCTAGCAGATAGTAAAACCTCAACCACGTCGATGAGGCCTCTATGCCTAGACCTTGTCGCCCTTGATGCAGCGCACGAGCAAGATATCCTTGACGCCCGCCATCGTTGGCGCTAACTTGAGTGCCATATTGGTAGCTAGCTGCTTTTGCGGCTCCTTGCTGCCCATAGACTTCCGTACCGTCTACTTCGTAAGGGCCATCAGGGTCAGGGTTGAGGAGGAGGACGGTGAGGAGGCTGGAGAGATTTTGAACGTGGTAGAGGATGGGTTTGGATGAGTATGTATAGGGGTGGGGGAGGCGGGAGTGGGACAATTTTTTGCGGAATGGGCACAGGGATGTAGAGGTGGAGCTACAATCCATGGGATGGGGGTTGGTGGGCTTCTATTGGCTAGGATTGGGTTGGGGAGGATCGACAAGCCCAGCGATTAAGGATACATAATTATCATCGATACTTTTAACCACAAACCATCTGTTATACGTAATTATCACATGCGGTTTGAACCACAAACCGTCTGTGATACATAATTATCGAAGAATATATATATATATATATAGTATAAATAACAGGGGCACCTAGGTGTCTGGACACCTAGTCTCTCTACCTTTGGATTGCTTTTAGATGCGTGCTAGTGTGATTGAGACTTTCCATCCATGATTGATTTAGCATGCCTAATATATTACATACCATACATACCATTGCTCTAGCACGTATCTAAAAGCAATCTAACGGCAGGGAGCCTAGGTGTCTGGGCACCTAGGTGTCCCATTTCAGCGTCCTATATATATATATATATATATATATATATATATATATATATATATATATATATATATATATATATATATATATATATATATATATATATATATATATATATATGTATGTATATATATATATATATATATATATATATATATATATATATATATATATATATATATATATATATATATATGTATGTATATATATACACCGGTGCAATATAAACAGCTAGCCTCAAAAGATAAAATAGCAAAATAGTAAAGTTCTATATGGCTTATATATACCCGTTTGAAAGGTTTCGATGAGATGTACAACTTTGCAGTTGAGGCGAAATCCAAATTCTGAATGGAAGATCGAATTTTTTTCGAAAATAGAAATAAAAAACTTGTGACACAAATTTGAGGTTAAAGATGGCCGATTTGGGGTCTTAGAGGGCGACTGGCACAAGTGGTTATTTTTTTGGATCGGGCTCGTCGTTAGCTTTTCAACAAACATGAGAGCGTAAAAAACGGACACCGTATGCAAAAGTTATGTCTGTTTTACTAAAGGTATTTCGAAACGGAATTCTACTCGACCTCATGTGGGAGATTATGAAATTTTAGAGGATTGCGAGGCGGGAAACATATCATATACAATTTTTAATACAAATTGTTTGTAATAACTTCATTATTACGGAAGTATCACAGACGATTTAAATAAAAAAGCATTTGTGTATTGCCAACTATCTAAGAACCATCTGTGATACTTCATAGATGATGCTTATCATGAACCGTCTGTGATATTATCTCTTTACAGAGGGTTTGTAGCGCTGACAGTAACAAAGATGGTCTCTAAACCTAAACCGTCTGCGATTACATTTAACACTAACGATTTTGGTGAACCATCTGTGATGATACATCTAATATAAGCCTTTTAGTAATAGTGATGACACCGTAAAAGGTGAATAGTCAAACAATATTTCTATCGCTAATACATAAAAAATTATTTCGATACAAAATGATACATTAGATTTACCATGAAAACAAATGTATTAATATGACATAATTATATTTTTCTAACATATTGGTATAAAAATTGATTGTCCGCAGGTTACCACGCTGCAACAGGAACCCTATCTGCCATGGAGAGCAATGGTCATCAATCCACCGCTTGCCCCCCCCCCCCCTCACCTCTTCTCTTGCGTTCTCGCCACTGTTGAATGAGTGGGGGACCTGTTGGTTTCCAGAAGTAATCTTTTCTTTAGTTTCTTCTATTTTTCCTACATCAAATTGTTCTAGTTTGTTCTTTTTCAGCAAGTTCTTAGTCGGATTTTTTACCCATGATGGGTTTTATCAAGCTAATTCGTCTGGATGACGATGGCGACACCTACACTAGAGATCGACACTAGGATGAGTTGGGTATAAATAAATATCCTCTGATTTTCTTCCAATGAACGATATTGCTGCATGATGCTATTGTAAGATATGGATTCTCCAGGAGGTAAAATGCCTAATACATTCATTAACTCAAGGATTTGATAGTGATATATTATTTATCTAAAATCTTTAATGTAAAAGTCAGTGGCGACCAGTTCAATGTCGAAAGCGATGTATATTTGTAACTTGTTACACGAGAGGTAAGTGCAGAGAGGATAACGCTTAGAAAAGAAAAAAAAAACACCGGATCCAAGAACAGTCAAACTCGTCTTTTCCCATCACGCACCTAAAACTACTGGAATTCCCAGGATCAGTATTATAATTAACTAACTTCACCAGATCAAGCAACCTCAAGTTCGTCCACCGCTAGCATGCTTAGGGCACTCCCAACCCTGAAACCACCATGGTTTCCATGGCATTAAATAGGGTGTCACTTCAGCTTTTTTGCTGATGTGGAAGGTGAGTTAAGGTGGAGAGAGAGGAAATCGTTTCTCAGGTGAGAAATTGTTTCGGCTCAACGTTCGATGCGAGAGGAAATCGCTCTTTTCGCGTTGGGGACTCCAGCGTCGTTTCCATCGCATGCTGTTGGATCTCGTGTGGCGCCGCCGCTCCCCCTCCGATCCCGCGCGCCTCCCTCCGATCCCCCGGGCGCGCGCCTCCTCCGTTCCCGCGCGCCTGCGTGCTTCCTTCCGACGCGCCTCCCTCCGATCCCGCGCGTCTCCCCTCCGATCCCGTGCGCCTTGCGCCTCTCCTCCGATCCCGTGCTCGCCTCTCCTCCGATCCCGCGCGCCCGCGCTCACCTCTCCGATCCCGCGCTCGCCTCTCCTCTCTGCTGCGTTCCCTCCCGCGTTCGCCTGCTCTGCTGCGTTCCCTCCCGCGCGCCACAATCCCTTCCCTGCGGGCTGCGGCACCGCCCCCTCCGACGCCACCGCCGGCCGCTGGGTACCCACCCCGGAACCGACGCCGCCGCCCC
Source organism: Dendrocalamus latiflorus (assembly GCA_017311315.1). Lineage (NCBI taxonomy): Eukaryota > Viridiplantae > Streptophyta > Magnoliopsida > Poales > Poaceae > Dendrocalamus > Dendrocalamus latiflorus. The sequence goes on along the minus strand of CM029628.1, from coordinate 13,816,269 downwards.
TCTACTCTCCGTGCTGCCCCTTTCACCGCAACGCCTGGAATCGCCTCCGCAACAGCGTGGCGGGGCGGCTACTTCCCCAGGGAGGATGTCGTCGTCGCGTACCACCGTGCCGTGCTGCTCGCCAAGTACACGTGAGTGCTATGTCCCCGCTGAATGCAGCTGCTTTCCGGGTTTCCTTTAGATTGCAAGATAAGAGCAATCTTCGTATGAGATTAGGATGAACTGTAACTAGATTTGGTTGAGGTGGTGACATACTTAGGTTGTTGCATTAAGGATCCTGACAGCTAGAGATTGCGATTATCTAAGGTGCAGCAGTAGTGATCTTTAAGAAAAAAACTAGAAAATAGCAAGCACAGCGATGTGGTGCACACCATAGCTTAAAAAGATCTCACTTTGCTTGATTTTTTTATGATACATGTATGTAAAAGAGAGGATTTTGATAAATCAGGGCCAGTTACGGCAAGATCTAAGATATGATGTCACTTAAATGAGTGTGCAATACTAGGAGTGATAAGCTTTCATATGCCAATTTTCACTTTATCATATCCTCTCACATCTCTAAAAATGATTATAGTTTTATGTAAGCACATATGGTGTTTCTGATACAACGAGAAAATAATCCATGTCTGAGCATAGCTGTCCAATAGAAGGGGTTATATGTGGAGAGAGCTTGGTATTTGATGCTCATATGTCATTTTTGATGCAGGTTAACTTTTGAAATTGCATTGAAACTTTGAGGAGGGCCATCTTTGGTTTTTGCTCATTCCATGGAAAACAATGTTTTTGTCTACTTTTTGGAATGGTCGAAACTAGAAATTGCTCCCAAGCACTACATCCAATGGCTTGACGAACATATGCATGGATACTTCACTGTTGGTATATCAACCAGAAGGAATCTTAATTCATTACAATCATTTTTTGTTTTCCTCATGCTTTCCGTTTTTCGTTCTTTCAGGTGTTCCTCTTCTTGGATCTACTGAAGCAGTTAGAGCTTCTCTCTCTGGGATAACGTTGGTCTACCCATCAGTATCGAGGTTCCTACAATTCGAGGTTCTTTGTAGAAATCACTTCCCTGCTTGCAGTGATATTTAAGACTTTTCTTCCACTAAGCAGGTCTACTTTTTTCTTTCTTTCCTGTTTTCTACTGACAGATATGGATGCATACCCATCCGCTATGGATATTACTGCGAACATAACATCCAGCATGGAGTGTGGAAAGCCAATGCTCTTGTCATTTTCTGCTAGAGAAGTTTCAGATGGTACTTTGTTCAAAACTATAGAGGATTATGACCCTCAGAGCAAGGGGCTTATACATCAGCTTGAGAAGCCTGTTGTCTCCAAAATAAAACACGGTGTTGCAGGCTTTGATATACTTATCATAGAGACAACCACCAAACAAAGTATTGCCTTTAACCAAAAATAGTATCTAAGACCTTGTATTTTAATTCGTGTTGATCTCAGGTACTACCAGGGTGACCCAGTTCTCAATCCTCTCACACCCTGGGAGAGACCCCCAATAAAGAATGTATTCTGCATATATGGTATCGATTCAAAGACTGAGGTTTCATTGTAGATTATTCTTTAATTGTAAATGCTATCACTATACCTTGCTTCAAACCTCATTGTCATTCAGTGGTTCATGGCTTAGCAGGTAGGATACTATTTTGCACCAAGTCACAAACCACATCCAGATAACTAGATAATAACTGATGTAATTTATGAGTTTGAAGGGTCTCTACTTTCAAGGCAGGTATCGTAGACCTTGATTGGAAGAGTCTTCAGTGCTCATTTCAGTCAAGTACCCATTGTCTTTCTTTGTATATGGCTGCTTCTGTGGACAGATTTCCCCAGAAGAGTGTGTTAACTGCAACTTGTTTCATCTAGTGTCTCCAAATGGGTTCTTCTATAGATTTACTAGGAGTATTGAGATATGGTCAGAAGAGAATTGGTGACGCTAATGTGAATCAGGATAAGTTGCACTTTTGGTTATTTGGTTTGGAAGAGCTGTACTTGGTTTCTGGATCTTTGATGTGTGAGGGACTGAACTCCAGTGGTGGACTGGTGGTTCTGTTCTCTTCAAGAAATTAGGATGATTTGTAGCAAATATAGTTGTGATGCTGCATGGCTAATGTCTGCAATGGTGTGGTTACTGAGGACGATTGTGGTATTGTTTGCAGAATATTGAATAGTGAATTATTTGCTATTGCTTTCTTGTTTATTTTTTATTGCAAGGTATGCTCTTTGTTTCTGAGATCCATGAGAAATCTAGATGCATAATTGTATATTAATGCGTAAAAGAATACTGTTTTGTCAACTATACGATTTGATGAAGAAATTACGATATCATATTGAAACATCCAAGGATTATGATTTGTCTGCCCCATAAAGTTCATTTTGATGATTCCTGAATATATGTTAGCATGTTGTCGTATCTTTTCTGTATGTTGTGTCCAGAATTTTGCTGCTTGATAGATGTTAGATCTTTTTTGGAACTGATTCATCATTTTCTTTTCTGTGCAGTTGATGGATTTTGGAGTCCATGTGCATATGTTGGAAAGCAACCTACGGAGATGTTGAATTGAAGATGATGCCCAGCAACAAGATCAACGGATAGTGAACTTAATCTTTTACTATGCATTCTCATGGCGAGTTGCAGTTTGTACTGAGTTCTTATTTTCTGTTTTTGAACTCATTTGTCATTTTGTTTCCTTTGGAGACGATGGTTTTTGGATGTTCCTATGCATCTACGCAAATGCTGAATTGAACTTTATTTATTCTGCTCTCAGACTATGGTACGTATTTTATTTATGGACTATCATATTTATGGACTGCATATACAGTGTACAGTGTAGTGGCTTGCCACAATCAATCAAGGTCTCTCTTGTACTGTCATTAAATTTTTCTCTGTATGGAAACTACTATGGAAACTGTGGGTTGGGAGGGGTAGTTTCTACTGAACATTGATTGCACTCTCTCTCCTCTAGAAACTACCCATGGAAACTATGGGTTGGGAGTGCCCTTACAATTAGCATCTGCCACAAGCAATGGAGCAATAATTTAGCAGCTAGCTCGGTTCTGTGGGAACTGGGAAGCGAGCCCACGCCGTAATTTCTTCGTCGAATTGCGGACGTTGCTTAATTGGCACTTCGACTACGTACGCCCTTTCACATGTTCTCTACTTCTACTAACAGTGTGTATGTGCTACACATAATCGCAAAAGAAAAAAAAAGTTCCACACTTCCACATCTAACACACTGTGTAAGTTGATGTGTTCTCGAAGGATGCATGGCAAGTGAAAACGCTAGATCCAAGGTATAAGTATCCCTTCTCCTGTACTTCTCGTAGCTTTTGGGATCAGTTTTCAGACCAAATAATTTTACTACACAGTACAATCCCCGGAGCATATTTTGCCGCCGGATTCACTCATGCAGTCAACAATTGTGACTGGGAGCTTGAAAGAATCTGCATCGATATGCATGTACAGCAAGTGCACTAATTTATTCATCAACAGTTAAAAACATCGCTTTATTCATACTCCTCCATACATTCTTCCCACGGTACCCGACACGAGGTTACACACACTAGCAGTCACGTAACGTACGTTAAAGCTTGCATCCTTGGCAAACATGGCAATCACATCATCCTCAAGGATGGCCGCCGCCGCTACCCGTGCCACCGCCACCTCCACCTCCGGAGCCTCCTTGACCCGAGCCGGATCCACTCCCTCCACCACTCCCCGTGCTGCCACTAGCACTTCCAGAGCCTTGGCCACTCCCCACAGCATTACCTGCACGTCCAACCGCGCTACCTCCGCCTGAAGCACCACCACCATTACCATTGCCACCGCCACCGCCACCGCCTTCACCGTGGGTGACCGTCACACCGCCTGGACCGATGTGGATGCCTATGCCTTCTCCACCGCCACCACCCACACTAACACCGCCGTTGTGGGCACTCACGGCGCCGCCTCCACCCACGCCAATGCCCACGTCGATCCCACCCTTGCCGGCGTCGACGCCGACCCCAACACCGACTCCACCACCGGCACTCGCGCCTCCATCACGGGTGGTTCCAACGCCACCACCAACACCTCCACCGAACACGATAGTCGTGTCGGACCCGTTGTGCGACACGGTCCAACCGAACCCGTGACCATTGCCAGAGCCATTGCCGCTGGTCTTCCTGGACAGCGGCCAGGAGAACTTGCTGCCGTTGATGGCACTGGTGCCATCCTTACAGGGGAAATGTCTCGCGTTGGCAGGTGAAGGGAGAATTGTAGCAAAACACAAGAGAGTGAGGGAGAGGAAGGCACTGGCACTGCAAAGGACAGCCATTTGCGTTTTCGTTGTTGTGAAGGGTCTCAGCACACTCTTAGGGTTTATATAGTGAATTAGAGATCAAGGAATCCTTCGTTTAATTTAGGTCCAAATCTACAGGCGAAGATAAGCTACTAGGTTTTGAGAGCAGCTTGCGTGTGGAGCGTGAAACCTAATAATACGGCTTGCCTGCATAGCGTACGTTGACCATTCATTTGGATGTACATACTGAAATGTTAATTTATAAATGTACTCAAGCCCAGTGCACTGTGTTAACACTTCTAAATGTTCGATCGCTATTGGTTTGATTGATAGTTTGTTCCAGTGGCTATAAGAAACGTTCAAACATTACTTAATCAAATCCTGGTGTCTACAATCTACTAACTTGCAAAACTGGTTCCTGTGATTCTATATATGTTTAAAATCACACGTTTGTCTACATATATCAAAGTGCACAGTGGGCGAAATAAAGAGCAAAAGATGTAACTGAACAATATTTTAACACTTCTAAATGTTCGATTCTAAATGCACAGTGGGAAGGAACCGGCATATTCGGAGGATATATCTACTGCATCATACTTCTTCGGTTCTACAAAATTTGGTTAGATAGTACTGATGAGGTGATCGAGAGTCCTACAAAGGTTCAACTCAAAAATCGATGTATATTCGGAGAAACAAAAAAGTTCAAATTTCAATGCATAATAACTTCATCTTTTTGGCCGGGTTCTTTTGAGCTTAAAATTAGCTTGTACTTATTCTGTCTACAGTAATTAACTTTTAAACGGTGCGTTATTTCAAGGTAGGGTCAATAGAAAAATTGTGGTAAAAAGTGTACTAAGTTCAGCTATATCGGCCAAAATCGCATGCGAGTATTTTTCTCTACGTATTGGCTCTTGCGATCAGTCAGAATTCAAATATTTAAGTCATAAACCATCAACTCAAAAGAATCCATCCTTTATATATGCTTTTAGCACACTCCATCAGAAACTTTCATGACAATTTGTATATTGTTTTGAGGATGCATAAGTAAGCACTCAAGGAGTACATGGGAAGTATTGCATGGATTTCTGTTTTTGCTTACTAATATGTCCAAGACTCAGCAGCCGTAATGCGGTGTATTCACATTTTTAAATATAAAATACTTCAAACATTATTACCTCACAAATGTAAAACTGGAATAATTTAAAAGTAATCTAGAAAACTAAACTTGAAGGTTTTTTTTGCCAAAATATAACAAAGTATTTGAACTCATAGCTAAAATATTTAAAATCGAAACAAAATATAATGTCAAAATTTTTGACCTAAGATATGAAACTGTTAATCCAAAAAAAAGATAACAAAGTTGGGTTCTGAAATTTTGAAAAACTAAAATTTATATTTTGAACATTTTCATTTATATGTTGAAGCCTACAAATTTCGTCTTTCAACTAAATGTGTTAGCATCCCCCCCCCCCCCCCCCCACCACCACACAAAAAAAAGAGTTTGAACATTTTTGAAGTACAAATTCTTTTCCAACTAGCACTTCACTTTTTGGACTTTGGATGGTTTGTCTTTTGGATAAAGGTCACCGCTTAGCTGGCTCTAAAACTAAACCAACTATCCGTGTGTATTACAAAGTCAGAAATACGAGTTCCAGAGTTCAATTGACGAAGAAATCTTCACGCGCACCGAGATGTCCATACACTCTTTTCTGGCCGCAGAATATATCTTTGTCCATATACCCTTTTCTGGCCGCGGAATATTTCTTTTGTCTGACCTTACCCAATCTGTTCCGACTTCTAACTATATACTTCTTTACATGAAGCTTTTGCAGCATCGATCCTTCTGGTTTGGTCCGCAGCTAGATGGCTGAATGTTCATACTTACCTTTTTGTAAAACTGTTTATACTGGCCCTGAGGTTTAGACCTAAAACCTGCCTAACCGGCTTCCAAACGTAGTACTCCTTAGAATAGGTGTTATCGACTTTTCACATTACCTCAGACAGAACTTCTGTTGCTTTTAAAAATAATACATCATTAACTAGGAAAACTATAAATATTTTTTTGAAGTACTTTTTAACTACAGAAAGCAAATTAACGATACAACTTTGACGTGATAAATTAAAATAATTCTGTACATTTTTTATGTTAGAACTTAAAAGTTAGTTTTTTTTAATCCTTAGTGTTGGCTACTTCGAATTCTAAAACGTCAAGGGAGGGAATAGTTGAGCAATGGCAAATGGTTTGCCGACCAACATATCTGTGTGGTAGCCGGAATTGTTGCTGACTGCTCGGCAAAAACCATGGGGGATGCAGGACGAGGCATGCAACTTCTGAATCATGCCAAGTTGCCAACACACAAAATGATACTCCCTCCTTTTTAACTTAACGTTTTGATTTTGTACGGCCTTCAAGATACGAATTTAACCGTTACTTTTTATAATTTTACTTTAAGATATATTAACAAAATTATAATATTATCAAAGTATTTTTAATAATAAATCTAATGATATAATTTTTATATAGCCAATCTAGTTAGTTTTAAATCTACTGGCAGGCAAAAGGCATGGATTTTAGGATTTCAAGTAAAAAAGAACGGAGATAGTATACCAGACTATGTGAAGGTCACTTCATGTTTGTCATGAGTATATAACACCATCGAGGGCGATGGAATTGGATTTGAGTTGATGAAAAGATAAATAAAAAATTTGGGGAGAAGGTCCAAGCACTGGTGGTCTGATCGTTCTGCATGGTTGATCAGACTGATTTTCGCCAGCGGTCTAACCGATCACCACATGGTGGTCAAACTGGCTAGTAAAGCCTAGTGTAGAAATGGCTTGGGTGGTTTGACCACCATTGGGCAAGCTCTAAGACCAGTGGTGTGCCATTTTGGAAAGTGGACACCAAACACTAGGTGTCATTGCAAACGGAAACTGGAGTTGAAAGTAGATAGAGTTTAAACAAAATTCTAGAGAAGGGTGTTTTTGGTGCTGAGGTGTGGTTTGACCGACTTCACCATGATAGGCTAGTGGATTTTCAAAGAGTGTTGTTTCGGCCAGGAAAATTGAGAATTCAGTCAGGAATTGTTCTAGGGCTATGGAATCATAGCATATATGTTGCATGATGTATTTATGGACTATTGTGGGTCAAGTTGGTATGAACTTGTGCCTAGAAATGCTTTGCTTGGTCTATTGTTGTGCAGGTAGTCTAGAGTCAACTGTGGTCAACAATGAGGTGGACTAGAACTTGATTAGGAGGACCAAGGTCTAGAGTGGTCAAGCTAAGTGGGATGGTTGTACTCAACCTAGGTGCAAGGTGGACAAGGACTATAGAAGGAACAAGCGACCAAGGTTAAACAGAACATATGGTACGCAAGTGACTTAGGTCTGTTTACAAGCAAGAATGGTTCGGTGGCATCGAACAAGTGAGAGGCTTGGTGGGAAGTTATTGGGGCCACACGAAAGATGGTGAAGCATGGGCGATGATTTGAGGCAAAGGAATTAGAAAATGTCGATTAAGAGGCATTGTGGTCATTTTCCCTAAACCGAAAAAATGAGCAGTTTGCAAAACCCTAACGGAGGTCTAAGTGGTTTAGGTCAAAGATACCCCATACAGGGCAAGACATGACGGATTTGGGCTACTAGAGCCAAAGTCGAAGATGGCACTTTGGAATGTATGCACGAGTGTGTTAAGTGAAAAACCCATGTGGGTAATGGGCTAACGGATTCTCCCATGTGTGTGTCATGGGTAATATTCACTTTGTGGTCAAGATTAGGGTTTTCTTGTGAGCCTCCACTGTATAAAGAGGAACTAGAGAGAGGTAAGGATTGATGCACTTAAGCCAACTAGAGAGATTAGGGCTTTGAGAGGAGAGCTTGGTGCTTCTCTTAGGGCTTTGAGCTCCCTTGGGAGTGGCTGTAATTCTTCACATCCAAGTGGCAATAGAAGATCAATTCTGCTCCCCATGTCTCTCTTGAGTTCTTGTTTGCCTTCTTTGCTGCTTTGATATGGATTTGGGGTTTCTTGATTCCATCATGATTGAATTCGATTCTTGCAGTGGAAAGGCTTGCTAGAAAGTCTTGGAACCTATGTAAGGCCAGTTAGTCATCTAGAATCCATGAGCTTGCTTAGATCACCATTCTCCCTTCTAGCTTGATTTTGGTACAACTTTCCCTAAAATGTACGAAGCTAGAACTTTGTCAACAATTCTTGAAATTGTTGATTGGAATAGGTTCCTGGTATCCTAGGGAAGGTGTGTTTCAAATTTCATGTGATTTGGAGCCGTGAATAAAAAAGTTAGGTCAATTTGTGGATTTGAAATTGTGTTGAAAATTCAAGTTGAGCACTCAGGCCATTAGAACGCAGTTCCTCAACTAATCAAATTTATCAGGCTAGTCCCATTGCCCCTTGTGAGAGCAGTCATACTGGCCTAGAGGGAAGTTGCTAAATTTGGTTGGGTTTTGCTGTTTTGCGATGTTTCTGCTATAGCAAGTCAGATCTTGGTCTCCTTAGCTCTTCATAGCTTAGGTCAATTTGTGATTTTGAAATCGTGCTAAAAATTCAAGCTAAGGGCTTGGGCGGTCAGACCGTCATTCCTCAATTGATTAAACTGGTTATGTCGGTCCCATTGCCCCCTGTGAGAGCAATCAGACCAGCCCCGAGGGTATAATTCCTCTGGCTATCGTAACCAATCCTACAATTCACTCTGAATTTTTATAATTTTCATGAAAAGGGAAGGAATTTGGGCATCAGAGGTATACTTGATATGAAGAGGCATAAAAAATATGGAGAACAAGGCATAACCTTGGTCAAAATAGAAGCAAAATAAGCCTAGAGCAATTAGTAATCTATTTATTTGAGAGATATTTAAAATATATCACATGATGAATGTAAGTGTCTATTGGATATGAAGAATGTCATTCACATTATGTTGTTTGTGGCTATAATCTTTATATGGCATTCATATTATGTTATTTGTGGCTATAATCTTTGTAGCCTATGGTAGAGTGGTTGATTCGTACATTCAACAATATGCCAGTTACCAGCATGTAGGTGCATACATGGCCTGATGCCATTGTCTCACTGAATTGTCACTCACTGCTACACAGGAAGGGCAACTACTCGCCGTTGCCCAAGAAGTGCTACCACTTGCTACATGTGGCGCACACTGAATCACGCCATACTCATCAGCTATGACACATGCATATTGGTATAAGCTATCTAAAACCACATTGCCATTGATAATTATATTATTTGCAAGGAGCAAACATAACTCCCAAAGTATAGGATAAATGACCTATTGGATTATAACGATCCAGAATTATCTAAATTAACCATATTTACTTTAGCATTATAAATGCAAGTCAAGTATATTGTTTATCCCATAGAATAGTGAATCTTCTTGGTGATTAAACTAGGTTTGTATGCCAGAAGAAAATATAGTATTTCTATACAGATTAATTTTGGTCAATGTTTTGTGTTCCAGCATTATATTTATGCCTGTAGAGCATCATGTAGATTTATATTATGCTAGTAGAACTTACTTTTTGGATCAACTAATAAACCAGCTGATGTGTAGGGGTGGCCTAATCTTCATGGCACGAACAGTGGTGTTTTCCCTTCTCCCTTGCGGCTAGGGCTTCAAGAAGCCTTCTTCTTCCTTGCGATTATGGTGGCAGCAATCAACCTCCCTTCTTATAACAGCAAACGAACTTAGGGTTTCAGCAAAACGAACTTAGGGTTTCAGCAAAACCCTTCACACCTTAGGGTTTCAGCAAAACGAACTCTCAAAACCATGAGTACTGTTCACAAATGGAAGAGTGGAATCGTAAAGATTCAATCGGTGACTTGAGAATAGCAACAAAGCTCACAATCCACGGGATCGTGGCAAACCCTAATTAGGAAACTCTCACACAATCACAAGCACACAAGTTTGCACCACAAACATTGTGACTTTTTTGTATTTTCTCTCAAAGCAATCTAGCCTTACCTAAGGCACGGCCAGACATGCACGCATAGCCTAAGGCTAATTCAACTATGGTTATAAACTGACTATGACTCCTGCATGTTCACAATTGCACGTGCTTACAAAAGACTCAGACTCCCTAACAAAATCGACTCACTTTCTCCTAAAAATTAGACTCCCTAATTAAACTGATATGATTTTAGAAGGGAACTCCCAAAAACTGATTACAACTCAAAAACCAAAGCTAACTCAAATGCATGCAACAACTTGGACTTCAAGAAACACAAGGTTCTTAAGGTCTTCTTGCAGGAGAGAAAGGCAAGAAGAAGTAAGGTTGGGTCTAGGAATGGTGACAAGCTGGCGATCAGAGGAAACTCACTAGATTCCTTCCTTTCTACTAGTTATTCTCCAATCTCTCTGATCAACAATGTCAACCGAGGTCCTCCACAAGAATTGTAACTTCTCATTGGGAAAGATTTTTGCAGATAATGTTCTTTGGAGGTATGGCTCTTCTGTCCATCCTTCATCTTCTTTGGTGAATGGTTTCTTGCTTCTTGCAACTTTCTCCCACTTCACATTTCAGTTGACAAATGAATCTATTGGAATTGCTCTTCAATATTGCCTTGGTGGTAATGCATTGGGATTTCAAGTTAAAAGAGCCTATGATTATGGTTTTTGATTTTAGTGGCCTCTAAAGCAATTGGTTTTCTGGTTTATTTTCTAAAATAATGCCTTACCAAACATATCTCTGTTCATTTTCATCTCTGGCAAGATGGAGGTACTAATTTTTGCAAGGAATATCAATTGTGGTTGAGGGAACATGATAACGAATGGACTTTGGCATTTTGTGAAAGAAATCTCATCATCTGGATGATTCCAAAAATCAAAAGTGGGTTTCTTTTGCAGTGAAATCATCCATCAAAATATTTGATAATCCTATGCCGATTAAAGTTGGTTCAGTTTCTTTGCAGATCAAGCATGATCTCCATCTGCAGAGTTCTTTTTCTTCTTGTTCTTCAATTATACCATTCAAATTGTTTCCAGCAACATGTCATTCACATTCAAACAAGGAACCCTTTCTTGCTGGGCTAAATTGTCAGGATTTAAATTTCTAATCAAACTCTACTCCGCAATCTTTTCCTTCAATTGCAAAAAAATCAAACCAGACTTTATAATGTGGGCATTGTTTAAGGACAAGTCATATCTCCACAGCATGCTTAAAACAAATTAGGTGTTGGGTTTGTTTCAATTATGGTCATAAGGCAAGTCAATGTTTTTATCTCAAGAAGTCTAGCCAGCATATATGGATTCTAGTAAAATTGTCTAACAGTAAAGGGTCAGCCGATGAGTTTGGCAAGAACTCCTTAAAGTTGGCATATGGGATTGGTGGGGACTTCCAGGCTACTTGATGAGGACATCACTTGCTTGGATACACACAACACTCATCCACAAGATGCTAAGCAAGGAACTATGATGATGGCACGTGCACAACAGTTGAATTATCTGGTGAGCTCGTTCCTAGGATTGTTTAATTCAGTTTCTGAGAATGAGTTGCTGCTTGATGCATGTGATGTGAATGTCTTAGGAACATGGGCAATGACCAAGGAGAGGCACATGGAGTCACAGATATGCTTGGGATGAACATTGGAGGTCACTATGTCACTTGAGGCCAGGATAACCAAGGATTAAAGCTGGGCATATTTTAGAATCCAGTTCGGCTTTCAAAGGTAGTGTTGACTTCAAATGAGCATAAAAGATGCATACGGAGTCCAAATGAGGTGATCTTAGACTTGTTAGAAAGCTTATGACATCCTCGTTCTAATGGTTTTAGTCTCACCTCAAAACTACACCTAAGTGCATCGCAACTCCCTCATGGATGTGCTCCCCTACATCTCTAGCCCCTTAAATATGGCCAGGGATGCCAATTCTCGGCTTTAGGCTTGTTTAGATTGATTTTCATTTTGAAAACATCAGTTGTGTACTTGGGTTGACTATACCAACTATGGCTACTTTAGGCCTCTCCATTGTTCAATGAAACGTCATATTTCATTCGCAAATTTAGATCATGCTTATTTATTTCTTGCTTGATTCTCGCTTGCTTGAAGCAAAGATCATCCGTGTTGGGCACGGTTGGTAACAACAAGGGTGTGGTGTAGCAATTGCACGATAAACTTGGTCATTTTAGTCAAGTAGCCTCATCATTAATGTCATATCAAACAATTGTAGTTATCATTCTCATCGAAAGATCGAGCTAAATCCCTCATTACTACTGGCTCTTCATCTTCCTCATCTTGGTTCTCTATCCTCTTGAAAACCCCACCTCTACAAGAAAATCCTCCTAAAATCCTTCTGTCGCCACCTCTTGTTGCAATGGTTGCATTTCAAATCATCGATCCTAGCTGCTTCATCCTAGCAGGGCTTCAGATTGACGATGGAGGTCAACACCAGCTGCCTCAAGCTGACCTTGTCTTTCAAGATTCTCAGCCTAAGTAGCATGAAGACTACGCCATTGCAGTCATGCATCTAGCATCGTAGGAAGAGCAAATTGCATAGACAATTCCAGATATCAGGGATTTTATCCAGGGTCATCTAGATTTGCATGTGGAAAGATGCTCCCCATCCTCTTAGAATTGGTATTTTCTAGTTAAGCTCAACAATCTAGAGAGAGATGTTAGTTTTTGGCAATCAACATTTACTAGATGAGCATCATAAAATTAGATTTCAAAGACATAATGAAGATATTAACTGGTGGGGAGCAATTTTTACTCGAGTTGGCTGGATTATGATGTTAGGATACCCCTTGGACTACCTTAATTAGCATTGCATTGCTCATGTTGTTTCCACTTTTGGCAAGGTACTGGATTGGCACTTAGGGTATATGATCAAGGGTTGTGTACTTGTCAAAGTACTTTACCTCAATTTGGATTCCGTCCCCCATAAACTAGTCCTAAAGAAGAGTATTGTGATGGTTGGTGTTGGGGAATCCTAGACTATTTTAGCTTTTATTCTAAATTCTGAATTTCCAGATGTTGGGCCAGGAGATGAAGACCTCCCTTAGAACCTCATTGAATTTAACCAAGTTGGTGATCAAGGTAACAATGAGGTTATGGGGGAATAAGAACTCCCTCTTGATCCCCAATGGGATGATTGGTTGCCCCAACAGTAGAATCCTAGAGGTTGGGACCACTTGTTGGATCAAGCAGGGATGGATCAATAGGAGTTAGCTTCTATTTCTTCCACTCACAATCATGATGCTTCCTTGTCTGTTTCAGCTTCAAGGTCAGTGGTGGAGGTGGATATGCCTCCTCAGATGGATATTGTCTCTATTCTGTTTCATCATTTGTCAAGACTCCCTACCCAAACAAGGACTTTGACCTGTCCAATGGAGACCTTAGATGGATATTGTCTCTATTATGTTTCATCATTTGTCAAGACTCCCTACCCAAACAAGGACTCCGACCTGTCCAATGGAGGAGCTAGCTTTGATCACATCAGGGCATTCTCAGTCTGTCTTATGGTCAAGAACAAGTTCAGTAGGTGATTTCTAACCTATTTGAAATTCTGAATCCAAGATTTCAAAGGCTACCTTTATCATTGTAGAGTTGGCTAGTGCCTCCTCACCATTCAATACTGACTATACAGGGTTTAGGCCAAAATGAACTTGGCGCATAGCTTTTAGCCCAGAGGTTTGGTCGGCTGTTTCTAGTAGCCTATCAGTAGAGATTGGATCTTCGTGTGTTGAGCTTGATGTGGCTCCAATGAAGAGAACTGCAAGTAAGCTTAGTTTAGGGAGTCTATCTTCTCAACAACCAACATATGCTTGTTAGGCTCATCGGAAGGGCAACAATCTTCGATAGTTCACATTGAAGAATTAGAGTCTGAGGAGGCTGTGAGTACTCCAAAGATTAATGTGACACAACTGACTCCATTGCCCCAAAGTCCAAGCAAATAAGAAAGCCACTTACACCTATCTCCATCAAAGAACTTCACAAGAGTCCTCATATTAGTGAGCCAACTAGTGGATTTCAGCATGAACTCACTGGTAACAGGCAGAGATGCTCCAAAGTGTTACTAAGCTCCCTGTAGATTTATGAGTCAATGGTGTCCAAGTTAGCTAGAAGTTCAAGGACACATGCAATCACAATCCAACAACTTCAAGAGCAGGGCTAGAATGCAATCAAGTCATTGACACATTCACCCAATGCTTAGGACAAGTTGTCGATGTAGTTGATGCAAGACTAAGGAGATAAACTCTGCAAAGTCCCTCCTTTGGAGTTGACTTAAGCCAGCTTCTGATGAGGACATGACCCTTATGGATATAATCATATTTTCTATATTTGCTATTCCAATTATAAGAGCTCATACACTTCACTTAAATTATCAGGTGAGCTCATTTTTAGGCGTGCCTTTATATTATATGAACTATATGATGCTATCTAATGATGAAAAAATATATTTTTGTAGCACCACATTACTTTTAGATCAATTCAAGTAAGAGTTTAAGTTGGACACATTTTGGAATCCAATTTGGCCTCCAGATCAATTTGGATTCAGCCTGACAGGTCCAACTTTAAATGTGCATAACTTTCACATACGAAGTCCGTTTGAGGTCCATGAGTACTCGATGGAAAGCTTATCTTGTTTCCTTTTCAATGGATCTATCATCATCTCTAAATTCCTTCTGTGTACACCACAATCACTAAAAAAGGTGTTTCATCATCTGTTTGTGCCAAATTGAGCCTTGTAATGCTTGGGCCCAAGGGGAAGGCGCCCCCTCTTGGTCGGTACTATTCATGTCCATTTTGTTCATGTGAACAGTACCATAAATAGTACCACCCCCTTATTTCTTAGGTTTGTGCAGCTTCCCCTCCCCTATTTAAGGAGGGCGCATCCCTCTAGTTTTCTTGGATTTCGTTTATGTTTAGTTTGCCTTCGTTGCAACTTGTATCTTCTGCATGTGTTGACTAGACCACCCAGTCAAGATCTTTATTCAGAATCCCATGTTATCAATAATTCATAAATATTTACAATTTCAGATTGCTTGTTAACTTGTTCTTACGTGTTCTTCGGTTGCATGTAGGAATAGACCTTCATGGTCAGATCAACCGCTTTCTTGGCATGGTTGATAATCAACCAGAGTGTGGTTTAGCGATTGCTTAGTGTTTTGGTCATGACCTGTTAGAAGGCTGCATCGTCAAAGTTGTTCTTCTCCAAATCGAAATTATCATCCTATCGGAAGATTGGGACCCCATTGCCTCATCATGTGGTATAAGAGCTTTAGTTGACTGGCAGGAATTTCTTGTATCCCTAGTTAGTAGATTGGTTTTTATTTTCCATAGTCCAAAAAAATTGCACTATAAAAAGAGTTAATGTTTGCTGTCCAAACCATGTTATGCTTCTCAATCTATTAGTTTTGGTTTTCTAAATTGAATTTGTATCTATTTTTGCTTTGTCTAGTTGCTGGTCATATCCTTGATTCTATAAAGATCCAAACAAGAAGAAATTTCCCCACCCCAAACCCTAATTCCAATTTGGCTGATTTTTTCCTTTCACTGCAGCCGCCACAAAAAAAAGCCATAACTTTATATTTCAAGCTCCTTTTTAAGTTAAAGCACTGCCATTAGATAGATAACTTCCTTATACATCTGTTCATAAAATTTTGCTTCATTCCAATAAGGCAGTTAAAATATATTTGCGGTGAAAATTGACCCAAATTTCTTAATTGAATCCGCAACAGTCGGCACTTGTGGTTTTTTGTGAATTTTTTAGTTGGTTTGTAGAAATTTGTCCCGAAATAAAAGTTATAGAAAAAGCCGTAAGGAAATAGCAAAAAAAAGAATCATTGAAAAAAGGCAACTGACAAGAAGTTACGATCAAAATACCAACATACTATCTAGAGGACAAAAATCTTCAGTATCCATATTTGAGTCAATTCTTGTGTTCTTCAATTCCAGATTGCATTCTATTGAATTATCTTATGACTACCACTGCTATACATTGTTATACACTTGTTTTAGGCTTCTCCATCCTTGGTTGATTAGCAACATAGGCTAAAAGCTAGATACTAACTATAATCCAATTCTGCGCAGTTTCTGAAATTAACTGATTGTTCTCTATTTCTTCATATTTAGCCTTTCAAACTACACATTCTATTAACTGAGTAGATCATGTTGAACCGTTCCTTGCTATCGCTTGACTTATTACTTGAGTCAGGTTTATCACAAACATGCCACCGGTTGCACCACCTATTTGTATTGGTAAGAACTTGCCAGAGCTTGATAAGAGTTTGAGTGTAAGTGACTTTGAGCCTCCAGATCCTAGTAGTTGATTTGAATATATACTTGTGATTTGTTCCCTTGTTTTCTACTAACTATGGTAGGTTCATGAGATAATTTCTAGTTAGATCCATGTCTTCTTCGAGCCATTAAATAGGAGCGCAAGAAAGCCCGCGATGAAGATGCACACTTCATACAAGATTGTTCACCACGGGAGGTATATGATCATGACAGTACTTCTGGTAAAACTGAACTCATTGTGCCATCCTTTGCTGGTAAGTTTGATCCTGATGCCTGTGTTGATTGGGAGATAGCTTTAGTCAACAACTTTGAATGTTATGAATAGTCTGATAGGCAAAAGATTAGAGCTGCCACTAGTGTTTTTGTTGAGGATGGAAAATTTTGGTGGAAGTACTTAAGTAGACATGGAAGAGTACCTCAAACGTGGCATGCATTAAAGAAACTTTTGAAAGATCAATTTGTTCCTAAATATCATTCGGATTATTTGCTAGCTATATTGCAACGTTTAAAATAACGAAGTAGAACTATAAGGGAATATTATCGTGAATTAAAAATTCATTTATTATGTTGTGGCTTAAAGGAACATTCTAAAACTACAAAGAATAAATTCTTGCATAGGCTTAATAACGAAATTTAGGACCTTCTTGTTCAAGAAGAATATAAGTCTCTCCCTCATTTGTTTATACTTACTTGTAAGGTTGAAAGTTAGATTGAGAAGAAATTGAGAGTGCTTGATGATAAGAAACATCAGAACAAACCCGTGTTTGTGCTTTCTTTGTGACTAACAATTTGCAGGTAGTTGAGAACCACGCCGAAGAGGAGCATGAGCTAATTGAACCACTGACTTCATTGGTTGAGAATGAAGATGAGGAGATGGATGCACCTACATCATCTGAGGTGAGCCAAAAAGGTAAAGAACATGGTGTTATTATCACTCACGGTGAGTATGCTTGTGAAGAACTACAATTATCCACTGTCCTTACTATTTTAGAGCAAAACTTAGTGGAAAATGATTTTGACACGCACATGTTTCAAGTAGAGAATTCATACTGCGTTGACTTGAGTGCACCATATCATAAAATAAATACATTGCTTGCTGTTTTGAGTGATTTGTGTGATGAATTAATTGCATATAATGATCATGTGGTTTTGGTTAGATATAAAGAAATTTTGACTAGAATTTCTCCTACTAATTCGTTATGTTACATCATGTTGGATCTACCTATAAAATTATCACATGCTATAGAGAAAGTTTATGAACTTGCATGTTTGAAATTCTTGTTTAGTGCCTACACCCCTAGGTATAGGTTTAATTTGATTGAAGATTATGGTGTAGAAAATCAATTTCTTGTATATCGAATATGCATAACTTGTGATCACATGGATGAATTGAAGCTTGGTGTCTTGGACAATAATTCTTTTGTGCTGAATCTTGTTCAATATGAGAGGGAAGTAAAACGGATGACATATATATACCATGCATACACCTTGGTTTGTTTGTTACTATATTTTCAGCTTATCAAAAACCGATGATGGCTTTGTTTTCAAGAAGGGGAGGTTGATGAGGACATGACCCTTATGGATACAACCATAGTTGCTATGCTTGCTATTCCACTTACAAGAGCTCGTACACTTCACTTAAATTATCAGGTGAATTCGTTTTCAGGAGTGCCTTTATATTATATGAACTATATGATTCTACTTAATAATGAAAATATATATTTTTGTAGCACCACATCACTTTCGGACTAATTCAAGAAAGAGTTCAATTTGTACATGTTTTGGAATCCAATTCAGCCTCCAGATCAATTTGGATTCAGCTTGATAGGTCCAACTTCAAAAATGCATAAATTTTACATACGGAGTCTGTTTGAGGTCCATGAGTACTCGATGGAAAGCTTATCTTGCTCTTTATCCAATGGATCTAGTATCACCTCTAACTTCTTCCTGTGCATATCGCAATCACTAAAAAATGCATTGCATAACCTGTTTGGGCCATATTGGGCATTGTAATGCTTGGGCTCTAGGGGAAGGCACCCCCTCTTGGCCTGTACTATTCATGGCCATACTGTTCATGTGAACAGTACCATGAATAGTATCACCCCTTCTTAGTTTTGTGCAGCTTCCCTCCCCTATTTAAGGAGGCCGCACTCCTTTAGTTTACTTGGATTTCATTTATGCTTAGTTTACCTTCGTTGCAACTTGTATCTTCTGTGTGTGTCGGCTAGACCACCCGGTCAAGATCCTTATTCAAATCCCATCTTATCAATAATTAATAAATATTTGTAATTTCAGATTGCTTGTATCTTCTATTGCGTGTTATTCAGTTGCATACCAGAATAGACCTTCGTGGTCATGTCAACCGCTTTCTTGGCATGGTTGATAATGACTCGGAGTGTGGTTTAGTAATTACTTGGTATTCTAGTCATGACCAGTTAGAAGGTTGCATCATCAAAGTCGTTCTCCTCTAAATCGAAGTTATCATCCTATCGGAAGATCGGGACCCCATTGCCTCATCAGCTTCCATGTTTCACCAACAAAGAAAGATGAAGTACAACTGGATGCAAATGAGTGATTCGTGGAGGCAGTGGTGGTTGGTGAACTTTTGCTTTCAATCTAGTCCTGCTTCAAATCTTTATGTACTTTTCTTATGGATTGGGCTTTCTTATATCCTGGAACCTTTTGCATGGTATTTTTCTTCCTTGCTGATGAGAATTTTCATATTTGCTACAATACTATATTGTGGGTCATACTACCTGGGTTGGAATTTTAATAGTATTGCTATGCATACTTGTCCTTAACTCACTCTCTTGGGTACAAAATGAATTCAAAGTTGGAAAGTCTTGTGTTGAATGTACGGGGGAATAATTTGCCCAAAAAATGGAGATGTAACACCCTGAAATCCTAGACAATACAAAAATGAGGGTAATTTAAAAAAGTTTGCATGCATTTGCTCTCCCTTGGCTTTTATTGGAGTTTCTTCGAAAAATTTGGTTTTCAAAAATCAAAAGTGCATAAAATATAAACCAAATTGAATCCAAATCAAATGTTAGAAAATACAATTAAAAGTGTTATGAGGAGAAAGTATGATGGAAACCATTGTAAAAACCCATGAGTATAATCTTGGCACTAAAAATAAATATTGAAGCAAGTTCTGAAATTATCAATATCAAATAAGTATATTGAAATTCAATAGGAAATCTTCTCAGATTTTCTAAAAAGATCAAGAAAAGATAAAACTCTCAAAATTTTACACAATTATCAACTCTATGTCAGGAGCATTTGCAAAGATTTTCATAATCTTTCAAGCTCATCTGTTATATCTAATAAATGCCCAAACCTCTCAACTCACCACACCTCTCCCCCTCTCACTGCCGTGTTGGGCCAGATCTCAGTGATCGTCTTCCTCCTCACGTGCCTGCACCAGCTCTACCATGGTTGTGGCTTGAGCTTTCCACGATTTCTGATGCCACGCCCACAACTCTTTTCTATTGCTTCCAACTGCCACCTACCCATCACCTCAACACTACACATCTCTTCCCCCTTGTCTTCTTCCACACCTCATATTCCATGGCGAGAATTTGACAGCGTTGCTCGGTTGCACTCGTGATAACTCACGCTCTACCCTTAGCCATTCTATATCTATAAATCCCCCTGGACCATGCCATCGCTCTTCAGCTCACCCTCTTAGTCTCTTGCGCATGATCCTTGAGCACTTGACTCACTAGAACATTGAGAAACCAAAGTCGTACACAACACTGACGAGCACGCCACCATGTTCTAGCTACTCTGGTGAGCTTCTCTCCTCCCCAACTCCGTCGCAATGCGCCTTACTCTTCCTTAAGCACCCTACTCATTTGATTGACCTTTCGTGTAGTGGAACACTCGAGCTAGGCTTTCTTCTTCCTCTCCGACTAGGACGCCACCGTAAGACTTTCTCTCTCCGATGAGTCGTACCTCAATTCCATTCACCCATACTTCTACATGCATGCATGCAAGCTCATGTGTACCCTCTTTCTGTAGCTTCTCTTTTGTAAAATCTATTATGCATGCGTGTATGTTCCATTATAATTACTATACTATGGGTAATGGTAGTTATAACTGCTTGCATGCATTGAACCTCCATGAAAATTTGACATCCTCACTGTTGTAACCTCTAGGACATGGTTTAGACAATACATATTGTCAAATTGGGAAAATTACGTTGGTATGTTGCCTAGATTCTTAGCCCCGTAATAGCTTTCACTAAGTTTGATATTTCGGAAAATTTGTGCATGGATCTGGATAGTTTCAAAATGTTAGACCAGAGGAGGAACCTTTGCTAGTTTGGTACAAAAATAAAATAAAAACCTAGTTTTCAGATGCGGGTGAGTTATATGATACGCTGCCAAATGTGAGGGGGAACCTCGCATGTAGATAGGGGGAGATTCTCACCCAGGTCAATTAAGGACCAAATGTTGTTGCCTCACATCTAAGTTATACCGTATAACCATATGTGCTATATGGGCTCTAGCTTTAGTTGATTAAGTTGTCTAGGTATAGCCGTACATTATGGTTGGTGTAGAAGTAGTAAGGGCATTCCGTGTAATGGTCAGCTCATACGGGCTCCCTTCACCAAAGTGTTGAGACTAAAGCTTGCTAATACAACAGCAAAGGTGATTTTGAGTGTTCTTGCCCCCGGGTTGGAAGAAAATCAAAGAAAGTGGTTGCTCTATAATCTATCTTCAGGAAACCAAACGAGATAGTTTTGATCATTCTTATATCAAAAAATTTGCTTCCAAATATTTTGATAAGTTTATTTACTCCTCCATGAGTGCTTCTGGTGGTCTTCTTATACACTGGAATATCATTGTTTTTTCAACGAAATTTAGTTTTTTGTTCTTATTTTGTGCTGATGATTCAGTTCAAGTCAGTTTCCAATTTAGACCATTGGACCGTCACAAACATATATGGACCTTGCAATGGAGAGCATAGAGATGAATTTGTAGATTGGTTATATCATTTACATGTTCCTTCCGACCAAAAATGGCTATTTTTAGAGGACTTCAACTTTATTAGATCGATTCAGAACAGAAATATGGGAGATAGAAAAAATATTTCAATCTTTAATACCATTATCAGTCAACTCGGGCTCATTGAACTGCCTCTAAAGGGTCGGTCCTTCATCTGGAGCAATATGCAAGGGGACCCACTATTGGAATAATTGGATTGGTTTTTTACAACAAATGAATAGACTGTTGCATACCCTAGTATGGTTGTACAAGTGCTCTCCAAAAATGTTTTTGATCATACTCCTTGCGTAGTGAGTATTGATACAGTTATTCCAAAAGCTAATATCTTTAGGTTTCAGAATTACTGGGTAGATCATCCAGGTTTTCTTGAAATAATTAATTTCTACTAGGATTTGCCAATTCAAGCCTCCAACAGTGCCAACAAATTGACTGCTTGCTTCAAGAACCTGAGATGGGGCCCAAGAATTTGGAGTAAAACTATCTCAGTTAAACCTAATTATTGTAATTGTAGTACGGTTATCCTCTTCATAGACATATCGGAAGAGAAGTGAACATTATATCGACAAGAGCACAACCTTCTAAATATAATAAAAAACTTATCAAGACTATTGAGATATTAGCAGATATGCTAGAAGAAGAAATGCACTATAATATGGGCTAAGTTGGAAGATGAAAATACAAAGTACTTCCATGCAATGACAACTGAGCAATACAAAGGAATTAAATATCATTTTTACAAACAGATAATGGAACAATAATTCACTCGCATAAAGGGAAAGCGGCAGCTTTATGGACATCATTAAAAGGAAGAATGGGAATAACATCTAATCCATGCATGCATTTTGACTTGGGCAAGCTAATGCCATCGATGATGCAATTAGAAGAATTTAGAATAGACTGTTCAAGAAACGAAGTTGATCACATGATTAAACTTCCTCCCTCGGATTCAACGGTTTGTTTATAAAGAAATGTTGGGATATAATCAAAATGGATGTCTACTCACTCTGTAATGATTTTTTCAATGGCGAAGTTAACATCAGAAGTATCAATGGCTCTTATATCACTCTAGTCCAAAAGAAATCTAGCCCAAAAATAGTAAATGACTGCATGCCAATCTCTTTACTAAACTCAGTTTTAAAGTTGTTGATGAAGATATTAGCAAATAGGCTACAAAAGTCATTTTATAGATGGTCCATAAAAACTCATATGGATTTCTCAAGAGCAGGATAATTCAAGAGTGTCTAGCTTGGGCTTTTGAATACATCCATCAGTACCAATAGAGAAAAAATGAAATTGCAATTCTAAAGCTAGATTTAGAAAAAGCTTTTGATACAATAGAACACTCAACCATAATTGCAGTAATGCACAGAAAAAGGTTTTTCCAGAGAATTGGATTTTATGGATGTCATAAATTCTCTCTTTGGGATATTCTTCTGTGCTTTTGAATGAAGTGCCAGGAAACATCTTTAAGTGCAAGAGAGGGGTAAGACAAGGAGACCCCCTGTCTCTACTTTTATTTGTATTGGACATTGATCTGTTACAATCAATAGTCAATGAAGCAGCAAGAAAAGGAGTACTTCATCATCCTATACCAATCTCAAACGCACATGACTATCTAGTTATTCAAAATGCTTAAAAGGTCTTCTCCAAACATTCTCTACATCTACTGATCTTAGAGTGAATTATCACAAGTCGCTGATGATTCCAATCAATACTAGTGAGGAAAAAGTTGGTCTTCTGGCAGGATTATTTGGTTACAAAATTGGTTCTATGCCTTTCATATATCTTGGACTACCTTTGGGTGCAACAAGACTAACAGTTAAAGACTTCTCATCATTGGTAGATAGAGTGGAAAGAAGATTATCAAGCACAATAGCCTTCTTACCTTATGGAGGCAGACTCATGGTAGTAAATGTAGTTCTCTCCTTGCAACCAATTAATTACATGTGTGTGCTTAAGTTGCCTAGAAAAGTCATTGGTCATATAGATAGAGCTCGAAGACACTATCTCTAGAGAGGATTCAAGGATTTACATGTTCGCTATAATTCTTTAGTAGCATAGGATAAAGTGTGTGATCCAAAAAAGAAAGATGGTCTTGGAGTGTTGAACTTGCGAATGGAAAATGGTGTGTTACTCATGAGCAAATGCAAAATGATGTGTTACTCATGAAGCATCTTCATATATTTTATGGTAGAAATGATATTCCCTAGATTCTGCTGATTTGGTCAAAATATTATGAGAGCATAGTACCTCATGTAGCTAATGATTGTGGCTCTTTTTGGTGGCAAGATGTAATGAAATATATAACAATGTTCAGAGGCATTCCCATGGGACACCTCGGTTATGGTCATGCTATTCTATTTTGGAAAGATAGCTAGGAGGGCAATTTATTATGTCAAAAATATCCAAGGCTTTATTCTTTTGCCAAGAATCAAGATATATCCATCAAGGATTTCATACAACAAAATGACCCCTATGCTCTATTCCATTTGCCATTATCAGAAGAGGCTTCCCGAGAATATGATGAATTGTAGAGCATACAGACTAATGTTCATATTCGGCAACAATTACATGATACTTTGACATATAATTAGGGCAATACACTTTACACCTTACGGAAATGTTACAATCATCAATTCAGTCAATACACTTTGACATATAAGTCCAGAAGTATATTTGCACATATGGAAGAGCAAATGCGTAATGAAGCTCAAAGTTTTTGCTTGGCTACTTATGATGGATGGACTGAACACCAAAAACATCTTAAAGTGAACAAGTATAATATTGATGGTAACCTAAATTGTTTTTTATAACAGTGGTGTAGAGGAGACATCACACCATCTTTTCTTTGGATGTCCATTAAGTATACAGTGTTGGCGAAGTGTTGAGATCAACTGGAACTACGATGCTAATATAGTACAAATGGTCCAAGTGATAAAGCAAAATTCTGATATTGCTATTTCATAGAAATATTCATTATTGCAATATGGCATATTTGAAAACAGAAAAATAATGAAATCTTTGAACACCTACAACACAGTTTTGGTGGCTGGAAAATAGGATTCAAGATGTAGGTAGCTCTTCATTTGCACAGTGTCAAGCATAGCGCTCATAACGACATTTGTAATTGGCTAGAGAATTTATAATCTAATCTTTTTTCTCTTTACATATTGTAACATTCCATTTATTATATATAAATATACCATAGTAGGAGTCTCTCCTATTGTTTTCCATAAAAAGAACTTGGACTTCACAAGATAACATAGTTGTTTTTAAAGAGTTATCTAAATAGGAATCCTTCCAATTCATAACCAACCCTAATCTTGGCTTTCCTTATGGTTCACGACTCCTTCCCCTTGTGCACAGCTCCCTTCCTAACCCGGGTCTCTTTCTCCTTGGTGCAAACATACCTGGCTTGTGATTTTTTTCTGGCTTTCTTGCTTCATATGCTAAATAGGAAGGTTCCCAATTGGTTGGCTAGAATCCCTCTCTTTCTTTCTTTCCAAGCAAACCCTTATTTCCTTTTTCTTGATTGATTCCTTTCCCACTTGGACGCATGCCTCCCACTCGGCCAAACTGTCCATGCACTCGAGCCTTGCGTGCTTCATGTGCTTCCCCATGTGACCGAGTGTGTGGAACATCCCCCTCATGCCTTCCCTCACATGACCACCACTCCATGCGCCCATTGCCATGCACCCGTACAGTTGGCTTCTCCTCATGCACCACATGGACTAGGGTTTTCTCCCTTGGCTAGCCTCTCTCTCCTCCCTCTTGGCCAAAGCTTGCTTCTCTTTTCCTTCACACAAAATAGCACCACATTTAATGTAATTTCATATTGCAATGCTGAAGCACAATCAAAGTAGTAATGGCACTCTTGGCCGCATCGGGTCCTTAATTGACTTAGACAGACTTTCCATATACCCACATTGTGCCACCAAACACCCCACTACCAAACCATTTTCCTTAGCCTAAACCATACTTTTATTTTATTTTTCTAAACATTTCATAAACCTCCTAACACTTCAATGTCAAGGATACATTTTAATAATCAACACTTCATGTGAAAAGGTACCCAAGCCTAGATTCATCTCTATGCATGTCTAAGCTTTTGTACAAGATTTCTAGTCAATACTAGTATAATAACTAGAGTTTTATCTATGGTGATAAGGTATTGTGTGATCTATGTCAATTTTGGGCATAAACAAGGAATTGAAAATTATCTAAAATTTAATCTAGAATTTAAACTATGTTTGAATAAAAAAAGCATGCATAATAATTTAAAATATAATATACATAAATTAAAATATTAGATTCAATATGATCAATGATATAATTTGCCTTACTCCACAGATTGGTGGTGAGAATCGTTGGCAAAGTCGCACTCCTCAGAAATGTCGTAGTCAACACGAGAAAATAGCCAAAAATAAATTCAAATAAAATCTAAAAATTAAAAATGGGCAAATTAGGATTTTAGATGAATTTAGAAAAAAAAAGAACAAAGTCAACCGGAGCAAGAACAGAGGAGACCGGCTTTCGAATGATTTAAATCTAGAAAAAGAGAAGGAAAACACTATTTTAGGGCTAGCTAAAGTTCAAATGAGATGTAGGGTTGTGTGCGGTAGAGTAAGGCGGTGCTCGAGGAGGGCTTAAATAGGCTCACAGCGGGGGCATACAGAGGGAATTCCTCGCGCGGAATCATGGCAGTGAAAATTGGGGGAGGAGAGAAAGGAAAGAGGAAGGGCACAGAAAAAGGAAAGGAGCACGGGATTTGAGGGATTCAGATCATGAGGGTGAACTTTCCATTGGGTGGACAGCAAGGAAGGAAAGGGGAGGAAGTCCGGGCAGGATTGGTGGTGGTGACATTAGGAAGAAAAAGAAAGAATGAGGGAGTCTGACGTGTAGGCCCCACATGACAGAGAGAGGTGGGAGCGTGGGTGCGAAGGCAAGTCAGCACACAAGGTTGGGCCATGGGACAAGATAGCGCAGGGGAAGAAAATAGGTTGTGGTGGGGAAAGGAAGTGGGCCAAGCCTAGGAGGGAAAAGGAAATCGGCCCAAGAGGGTTTTGAGGAATTTAAATTGAGTTTTGATTCAAGAAAATCTAGGAAATTCAGTAAGGCTTAGAAAAATACCAAATGGAGTCCAAAACTTTGAAGCAAATTCAGATTAATCAAACAAGGAATTTTGCACTCACTTAAATTATTTCCAACATAAAGTTAGTTTTTAGTTTTATATAGAGACAAGAGAAATAACCCTTTTTAAAAAGACAAAAATTAGGGAAAATAATTTTAAAACCCAAAAAAACAAAATAACATTTATTTTATTTTTATTTTACTTAAATCGGTTGATTTATTATTGTTGTTGTTGTTGTTGTTGTTGTTTTGAAATAAAAACGTAGGCTATGATAATAATACTTGTGATAATAGAAAACATGTTGCATAATTATAAACCTGAAGTTCATGATCCAAGTTAGTTTAAAGAGAGTATGAGTTTTTGTATTGAAACTTGGGCAAAGAATAAAGAAGCTAGAATATAGAACAATCTGCTAACATAGACCTTTGTTTAGGCTTCCTTGTCATAGAATAATAGCCACCTAGGAGTTGGGATAACCCTAAGTTGTTAGGGTCATGCAGGTTTTCATGCCAATGCATTAATAAAAATCTAGCTCACTGCATATAATGAATAACCCCACAAATTGAAATAAGTATGTGTTGAAAGAATGAAACATTTCCCACATAATATCACCACCATAGCATACGTCTATGTGCCTTCACATGTAATTGGGGATGTACGTTGGATTTGAAATTCCATCAAAATGCAATACTCATAATAGAGGATTTTTATAGTATGCTATCAATAAAGATCTAATCTTGGTATTAGGGGGGAGAGAAAGGCACAAAATTGTCTGTTGTGGCTATAGGCCAAACAGTAGAGAAGGGGACTAGTAGTAGAGGAAGAGGGAGCCATATCTGTGGAATGGTTGGTGAGAATGAGAGGATGTCCCCCCTCCTGCCCCTCCTGGGGGTTTATATATATGAGTGGGGTAGAATGGGAAATCCCCATTCTACCCCTTAGTACTTACAAAGGATGAGGTACATTGGTATATTTACGCTGGTATATTCCTCTACACTATTGGGCCTATTACATGTTGGACTAGTTGCACGGCCCAGTCACGGGGGGTTGGGCCACCCCCACAACATTGTCAAATGCCTTGATATTTTCTAGATGAAGAAGGTCTTTAGTATTAAGATTCACGCACTAGCCAAGCTAAAATAGATGTTTAGTTGATACTCCTACAGACTAGAAGTGGAAGATTACCAGATAATTATTCAAGAAATTATTAAGGAGTAACCAAGTTGTGTTTGTAGGTAGCTAACTCACCTCTAAGAGTGATATATCCTAGGTTTTCAATAGTATACCCACCTAGGCAGAATGACTTGTTGTTCAATGATCTAAATCTACAAGGATGCTAGTACGTTCTATGATCTAATGACACTAGTGAAATAATGGTCAAATGCTCTTTAAGAGTCCTAGAGAGAATTCACCTAGAAGGTGAGAAAGACCCGACAAAGAGGCCCATCGTGAAGATGAAAATCCAACAATATACGCACACGCAACCATAATGTTGGCAATGCAAAACAACCAAGCATCTTTCATTTTGGGAAATGACAAATATTTGATTAACAACGAATAACCTCAAATTATGAGGATATACGAGAAAAAAATAGTTGTCGACAACAGTGCCTCTATGATTGCTCAACATTTCTCTAATAAGATCCTAGATTTGGAACCAAAGTCCATGGCAAGAGACACTTGAAGTGCTCATATTGGGTCAAATGAAGAAAACAATTAAGGTTGAACCATAATCGCTAAATGCATGTCTTGAATAGGAAGATTAGACTTAATAGCTTGTTATGAAAATAATAAGGTGGTGAACAACGATGGTCCATAGGTCCTTGCAGAAGACTAATACTCTAGTATTATGAATGAATGTATATTTCGCTACATAGTATTTTTGGCAAGTAGCATGAACAAAAACTATGTAGTTAATTGATTATGTAAATTTGTATGAAGAGATCCTTGAAGGAATCATGCTTCTGAATGAAAAGGAAAGAGAATTACAACATATATATATATATATATATATATATATATATATATATATATATATATATATATATATATATCTCGTACTTATTAATAAATAAGTCTTAACCTGAGAAGAGCATTTTTCTTGAAGGAATAAGTCAATAAGTGACTTACCGGTCGATATCTGAAAACCACACCAATGACTACATATCCCTTGAAGTGGACAAATACCCATATAGATCTGAGAGAATGAAATAAGAAATCGTAAGACCAGAAGTGCATCTATAAGCACTTAGTACCATAAAGATATGGAATACCTTGATAATAATTGCAATTTGATTTATCCCCTAAACACCAAATTTAGACTTGTTATATCTTTGTAGTGGTGCAAGCTGATTCTTATAGTTCTGCAAAACAGACTAATTGGTTGGAACTTTGAAAATCCACTCATAGAAAGTTGCAATGTATTTACCCCAAATAAAGAGGTATGTGACATTGCAACTAATTTACCCCCATAATCCTCTATAAGGAAAAATATTTACTTGTGTTGCACAATAAAATAATGGCTATTTGAAAGTATTAAGCACATTACTCCTAAATTATTTTATTCTCACAATCTCTAGAAGAATGGTGGATAAACGTCTAGAATTCTAAATATTGTGATAATATAGTAGATTTACTCACAATATCATCTTACGTTTTACTTTCAAGAAATGTGATTACAACATTGCAGTAGGAAGATTCTAACAGATGCCATCTTGAGAGGAGCATATATGCTAAATTTTGATCATCATATTTTAGATTATAAAAGTCTTAATTTTAATTTACGTAGAAGAAATCAATTTGATAATCACTACCTAAAGTTACCTTGAAGGTTTTACCACTTACATGGTGCAGAATTTATGAGGAGTACTTCCTTGAATAATAGCCCATATATATATATATATATATATATATATATATATATATATATATATATATATATATATATATATATATATATATATATATATATATATATATATATATATATATATATATATATATATATATATATATATATATATATATATATATATATATATATATATATATATATATATATATATATATAGTATAAATAACAGGGGCACCATGGTGCCCAGGCTCCATGATTGAGACTTTCCATCCTAATATTATATATCATTGCACTTGGACGCATCTAAAAGCAATCCAAAGACAGGGAGGCTTGGTGCTTGGGCACCATGGTGTCCCATTTCAGCGTCATATATGTGTGTGTGTGTGTGTGTGTGTGTGTGTGTTTAGCAAGAAAATCAAATAATATGCATGGAGGATAGTAATCTAGAAGATGATCAAAACAAATCGAATGGTTGCACTCTTTTTCCCTTAGTGAGTTTGTACTAGAAGTTTTCTCCCTTGAAGCTTTTTAATGAGACAACAAGTGCACTACAATTGTGTATACGGTATAATGAGACAACAAGTGCACTACACGATGATCTCTGCTCCCGCATGAGCCACCAGCCGGAGGCGCCCTGAGCGCCGGAGAAGCTCGTCGCCGAGACCGGCCGGCCTCGCCTCACGCGCGCTTGAGCCCCTGGGTTGCCGCCACCAGGAGAGGAACCGGAGTAGGCGAACCATACCCCTCCCCACTTTGAGTCGGCCAAGCGGGCCGAATGGGCCGAAGAAAAGGAAAGAAAAAAGGGGAAGCGGGCCGGCGCCGACAAATTTGCAAAAAGACCCCCCGAATTCTGAAAATTACGGGGGGTCCTCAGAATTTTCAAACGGGTCCTAGATTTTACGAAAAGGCCCCCAGAAAGTCAAAAAATTATGAGAAAATTTTCTCTGAATTGAAAATTTGCGTATAGGCCCTCGAAAATTGCATAATTCACTAAAAACTCATATTCTGGCATAAAAGGGCCTTGAACATTCAAATTTTGAATTATTTATAGCATTTGAAGCATGTTTAGTACTGTCATTATTATTTTGTACTCTTTTTGTATTTATTTACTATTTTGATTAATCGTAATTATTTAAATCTCCTTTAGTCACTGAAATTCATAGTTAAATTTATAGAAAATGCATAGAAAATTTAAAACATTACAAGAATCTTTTGTACCATTATCAAATTTATTTACCTGTGGTAAATTGATTCCATGCATGTTTATCGATAGTAAACTTATTTATTCCTTTCATGCACATGTAGACGACAGGCATCACGAACCGAGAGTTCGAGGAGCTGGCCCAGCATGGCCAAAACTACTTGACTTGGGCTTCTAATGTCGAGATAGTACTTGGAACCAAAAAGCTCTGCGCTGCCATTGGGATTGGTGCACCGCTGGATGTGAATCCACCCATGAGGAAAATGATCAGGCACTTCATTTTCTTAGGCACCACCTCTGTCTCACTCTCAAGAATGAGTACATGGCAGAGAAGAGCGCGCTAGCATTATGGACTGCACATAAGAAATGGTTCGAGAGGCTAAACTACACCATCCTTCCTCAGGCAAAGCAAGAGTGGATCCGACTGAGGTTTGCCGACTTCAAAACTGTTGGGGAGTACAATTCTTCTGTGCACAGAATTTGTACTAATCTTCAACTTTGTGGCAACAGATCACAGATGAGCAGAAGATTGAGAATACCCTATCCACCTTTCATCCCAATGCAGTACAGTCTGCATGCAACTATCGTCAAGACGGCTACAAGGAGTATGCTGAATTTCTTGATATGATGCAGATTGCTGAGGCTCAGGATGAAGTTCTCTGCAAGAACTATGTCACACAGCCACCTGGGAGCTCCACTGACCGTGAAGCCAACGCCGGGAGCTATAAGGTGCGAAAGCCCATAATGAAGAAAAGGGGAAGGAAGGGTAAGGCCGCAGCCCAGAAAGGCAAGTCAGATGCTCCATGTGAGAATAAGGCAAGCAAGCTAAAGTGGGACGACAAGCCCTATGGTCACGTGTGGCAAGTGTGGCAAGTGTGGCAAGTGAGGGCACTGGTCACGGATCAGCAAAGAGCCGCAGTATGTCATCGATGCCTTCCAAGCTCAGAAGAAGAAGATAGCAAAGGGCAGCATGAAACCCACTTTACTTCTATTGAGAGGGAGAGTTCTGAGCAGCTGCCTGCGCTGATGGAGGTTGAAACCATCTCGGCAGCAGCACCCACTTTTGACATTGCAGCTACCACCACCATGATTTCTCTGGAAGAGCATATCACCCCCGATAAGATAGCAGTCGAAGTCTCTGACTTCTTAGCAGATTCAGTCTAATGCACATAATGCATTTAGACTTTAATTGTCATTTATTTTATGTGTGGAAGGAATAAGTTAGGATTTGCATGGATAGTATCCAAACAATTTTATTTTCTTGTGATGGTTAGATGGTATTGAATAATTCATTCATTTATTCAGTCTATAATGGCATGATATATTCTAATATTGAAGTATTTTATTTATGTGTTGATTGCCTTCTACTACATATTTATAAAATACTTTATATTAGAACACGTGTGGTGCTCTATGGAGGAAATGTTCTTAGTCGACAAGGACACAACGAATACCATCTTAAGAGAGACAAAATACTTTCAGTTGATTAGTAAGAATGCTGGCAGCCTTACAACAATTTTCGGTAGCGATACTTGTATAATAGGTTCAGGAAAAGCCACAATTATACTCCCAATGGGCACAACTTTGGTCATTCAAGAAGCCTTATCGTACCTAGAATCGACTAGAACTCTCTTAAGTTTCAAGGATATTCGTGCTAATGGTTTCCATGTTAAGACTAAAAAAGACTATGGTAAGGAATACCTACTCACTACGAAGCATGAAGCAAATGGAAAAGGGGTATTAGAAAACTTCATTAGAAACTAGGCTATACTACACCAACATCAAGGCACCTGTAGCCTATATTGCCCTAAAAATAATATTTAGATGCTCTGAACTTTTCTGTCTCTAGCATGACAGATTAGGCCACCTAGGTCTTAAGATGATGAGAAATATAATTAACAATTCACAGGGACATAATATTAATGTAAAGAATTTCCCAAATCATGAAGATTTTGTGTGCCCCACATGTGCCATCGGGAAATTAATTACTAGACCTTCTACTCTGAAACTGTAGGGTGAAGTCGCTTCATTCCTGGAACGCATCCAAGGAGACATTTGCGGTCCCATACAATCACTATCAGGGCCATTTAAATATTTCATAGTGCTCATCGATGCTTCCTCGAAATGGTCGCATGTATGTTTATTGTCTACGAGAAACCATACTTTTGCAAAGCTGATCTCATAGATAATTCACATTAGAAATATTTTCGCTGATCATCACATCAAGCCTATCAGAATGGATAACGCTAGAGAATTTACTTCAAAGGCATTTGGTGATTATTATATGGTAATGGAAATTATAGTTGAGCATTCTGTACCGCATGTCCACATCCAAAATGGTCTAGCAGAGACATTAATCAAGAGAATTAAATTTATTGCCTGACCGCTTTTGTAGAATTGTAATTTACCAGCTACATGTTGGAGACACGCAGGTCCTGCATGCAGCAACTCTCATCAACTTTAGACCATCGGCCTACAACATCCATTCACCTATGTAACTAGCGCAAGAGTCAGCACTGAAAATTTCTCATCTCCAGAGCTTTGGATGCAAAGCTTATATACCTATACCCCCTCCACAACGTACTACAATGGGTCCTCTCTGAAAGATTGGGATACACGTTGGTTATGAGACAACATCCATAACAGGTATTTAGAACCCATGACGATCCCAGAATGGATTTTGTATAATCTCAGTATATGTAGATGATATAAATATCATCGGGACCTTGGAAGATATAAAAGAAGCAAGTTCTTACCTGGAGTCAGAATTTGAAATGAAAGATTTGGGTAAAACCAAATATTGCTTAGGTCTGTAGCTTGAGTATATCCTTGAAGGAATATTAGTACATCAGTCAGTTTACGCCCCGAAGGTGTTAGAAAGATTCAGCTTTGAGAAGGTATACCCATCGAAAGTACTGATAATCGGGATATCTTTACAACAAGAAAAAATCCGTACCGACCTAGGAAAGAGAGAGAGGAAGTCCTGGGATTGGAGTTCCTATACTTAAGTGCAGTAAGAGCACTTATATATTTAACGAACTGCACTAGATCGGACATTGCATTTGTCGTAAACCTTTTAGCAAGGTGTAGTGCGGAACCTACTAAAAGGCATTGGCAGGGAATAAAGGACATCTTCCGATACCTCTAAGGAAGCAAGGATCTTGGGTTATTCTATAGAAAGAACCAATATTTGAATATAACTGGGTATACAGATGCTGGGTACCTGACAGACTCGCATACCGTAAGGTCACAAATATGCTATGTATTCCTATGTGGTGGAACAGCAATTTCATGGAAATCGTTTAAGCAAAGTCTTGTAGCGACTTCGACGAATCACTCGGAAATCATAGCGCTGTACAAAGCCACAAGAGAATGTGCTTGGCTCCAACGAATGATTCACCACATCCAATAGTCATGTGGGATGAATATCATACAAGCTCACACAATTATCTATGAAGATAATACAGCTTATGTTGCACAAGTGCAAACGGTCTATGTGAAGAGTCATCTTACAAAGCATATCAACCCCAAGTTCTTCTATGCTCATGAATTGCAAAAGATGGATGAAAATAAGGTACTTCATACTAAGTCATGTGAAAATCTTGCAGATTTATTCACTAAGTCACTCCCAGCATCTAGTTTTTAAAGATACGTATGAGGAATTGAAATGATAAGACTTAAAGAAATGCAGAATTCAGGGGGAGATTTTTCTCAAATTCATTATTAAAACTTGATCACGAAGATCGAATACCCAAAGAATAAATTCTGAAGATTAAATGAAATTAGGTGGATTGTACTCCTTTTTCCTTGATGAGTTTTCTTGAAGTTTCACGGCCAAGGTTTTTAATGAGGCAATTCGTGCAACATAGCATAATATGTATCATGTACTCTATCTCCAAATTTTCCCACTGGGTTTTTATAGAGTTTTGATGAGGCATGAACGTGTTGGATAAGTGTCCAAGGGGGAGTGTTAGGAAACCTCGGCCTAGACTTGAAGCCTTGGCCCATGGTGTGCATCTCACCACTAGGCTATAAATAGGAAGTGTTATTGATTATTTTGTACACACATGAGAAAGAGAAAGCAATAAAGAAAAACCAGGAGTTCGCCCTATTTCTGTGTTTTAATATACTATTTGTACTTTTATGATTGATCTATGTTTTGCATAGCAGAGAAATCGATGGAACTAATCACCACTGAAGGTTCCTTCGTTGCTCCCAAGGGCTGTCGATGGCCTGTCCGCCCTACCAGACGGCGCGCTTCTCGACAATGCCTCTCCTCCCTCCCCCGCCAAGAACGCTGCGCAGACAAGCGTGCTCGTCTTCACGCGCCTGCACACGCTGCGGCTGCACAGGTCCACGCTGAGGCAGCGCGACCTCTAGGACATGATCTCCAAGGCGAAGAGCCTCACCAGCCTGCGACTCGAATCCCTTCATTTCGAGGCAACGGATAGTTGCTACGAGGACAAGAAAAGCCTCCGTCTTTGCTGCCCGAGCATCATAGTGCTCGTCATGTCCTGCTGCCATACTCTGGATCGCAGGGTCGGCTGCGGTGTCGAGCTTGCGCTCCTTCTCATACGGAGGAAATGCAATGTGTTTCAGATTCATATCCGAGAAACCAGCAGAATTAACACAGGTTGCTCAAGACTTTTGCGGGCGCCACCACTTATCTTCAAGAGGTCAAAAATGGCATGTTGGCTTCTGGGGCTTTATCGACGACTTCCGTCACACGAAGATCTGGAGTGTGAAAGTAAGATTCATCGACGACATTGTCATTTGCAATGGAGAAGAAAGTGTTGGAAATGTGGGAAATATTTTAATTTCAAGTTTTATTAGGAGATGAAAATAATAAACTAATGATGCAAAACTCACAACTAACAGCAAGCTACTCATCATACTTCAGAATATACACAAGAAAAACAATATAATAACAAAGGCAAACGTGCGCACGAATGACTTACTTGTTAGCCTGATGAAGAACAGGAAGCTGCGCAGGCTTGACGCAGTGCAGGAGAGGTCGTGCAGATGCGCTGCCCAGAAACCTTATTGCCGCCCCGTGCAGGTACTCTCTGAGGCAACGGTTCGAAGATAGCTGCTCTCCCTCCTTCCAAGTGCACGCCAGGAAGAAAGGTCGACAAGGTTCAGACGGCGCAGCACAACAGCACAAGAGCAGAAAGTAGAGGAAGAATGGAGATGCTAAATTCTCTCTTTTTTCCTGGACATCTCCAGGCCCTTTTAAGGGCGCTGCAGTTACTACTGACTAGTAACTGCTATGTTTTAAACAAATTATGCACTGGTAACTTCCTCATCAAATCGCAAATTAAGCAGTGTAAATTCACTTGTAACTGCATCATTCAAATGTTTGAATCGCATTCAAACAGAGAGAGAGAGAGGTGCAGAGTTTAGCAAAATAAAGATAGAGTTGGTCTGCCAAGTGGTGCGCCATGTCACGGCACGGTCACACGTCGCAAGTCACAAGTCACGCGATTTTCACGCCAAAAACGCGAATACACGCGCGCGTGTGCGTGCGCGCGTGTGTGACTAGACAGAACCATCCTCATACCATCTCTTCCATATTCAAGGAGCGGTGAGAACTCCACCTTATAAATCGATCTTCCTCACTCTGCCTTAGCAATATAGTACTAAACCATGCATGCTTTGGAATTAAGGAAATAGGCCATAATTAAATGGGCCAATTTCTAACAATCCCCCATCAATTCCAAAGCAAGAAGTAAACATATGACAAAGATATTGTGCTGAAGTATTGTTAATATACCAGTCTTTTAGTGTATGTCCTGTACGGGTTGAACTTGCACCTAGAATGACAAGATTCATCTTCTCACAGCTGATGAATGGACTATGCCTTGAATTCACAGCTTTTCGTGATCAGATTTCACTTGAAATCTCAATTGGTACTAGGCTGCCAATGAACCACGCCTAAACGGAGCGTTTTATGGTCATGCTCCCTTATCTACTCATGAGCTGTCTAGAGAATGCCCCGTTCTCGTGAACTGCGACCACACAGTTAAGCTCAAGTAGGTGTATTCTTTCTAGGTATCCTACAAGCTAATACCTTTTCCTTATTTGGACAACAGAATACATTAAGGCTTTGTGCCAACCTTCCATACAGTCGAAAGTACATTGTTTATTAGGACATGGGTACAATAAATATGTACTCTCTTGTTACAACATCAATTTGTTTTTCCCATTGGCTAAGTCATGGGATCTCCGATCAAGAAGGTATGGGTTACCATTATGATGTAACTTAAATGGGCCTCATTCCCATGTCCATAGATGCAATGGAAATCGCTTTCTGTGTCTGCCAGATTTTTCTCAGTGTGAATATAGTTCACAGCAATCACTCCGGAGTTTCTAAGTTTTCTGACAGATTTAAGCCTATGCTTCACATGTCTAGAGGACTTCATATTTTATCCTTTATACTTGTGACTTTGGCCAACACTGTTTGATTATCACAGTACATTAGGATTGCAGGTATTGGTTTCTCAACCAATGGCAAGTCCAATAGATGCTCTCTCAGCCATTCAGCCTCAACTGTGGCTGTGTCAAGTGCTACAAGTTCTGCTTCCATGGTTGACCTCGTCAATATGGTCTGTTTGCAAGACCTCCATGAAACTGCAGCACCAGGTAAAGTGAATACATAACCACTTGTAGTTTTGATCTCATCCGCATCAGAGATCCAATTAGAGTCACTATATCCTTCTAATGCAGAAGGGTATCCAGTATATTGTATTCCAAAAGATCTCATCCGCAACACTCTTTCAAGTGCCTCCCAGTGATCATCTCCTAGGTTAGATGTAAACCGACTTAATTTGCTCACAGCAAATGAAATGTCAAGTCTTGTGGCACCAGCTAAATACATAAGTGACCCAATAATTTGTGAATATCTTAATTGATCTTTTCCTAACCCCTGGTTCTTTCTAAGCTTAATGCTCGCGTCATAGGGTGTTGGTGAAACTTTACAGTTTTCAAAACCAAACCGGCTTAATATTTTCTCAGCATAATGGGATTGATTCAAAGTAATCTCATCCTTGCTTTTGATCAATTTAATATTCAGAATGACATCTGCCTCTTCCAAGTCTTTCATATCAAAACACCGAGATAAGAAATATTTGACCTCGTCAATTACGGCAGTGTTTGTTCCAAATATAAGTATGTCATCTACATACAGACATAAGATCACTCCTTGACCCCCACTATAACGATAGTACACACATTTATCAGCTTCATTCACAACAA
Organism: Dendrocalamus latiflorus; assembly: GCA_017311315.1. Lineage (NCBI taxonomy): Eukaryota > Viridiplantae > Streptophyta > Magnoliopsida > Poales > Poaceae > Dendrocalamus > Dendrocalamus latiflorus. The sequence goes on along the minus strand of CM029628.1, from coordinate 13,778,260 downwards.
AGCCAGCAGATGTCAAAGTTTTGTCAAACTTCTCGTGCCATTGTTTTGGTGCTTGTTTTAGGCCATACAAAGATTTCAATAATCAGCATACTTTATTTTCCTGTCCAGAAATCACAAAACCATCCGTTGATCCATATAGATTTCTTCCTCCAACTCTCCATTAAGGAAAAATGTCTTCACGTCCATTTGATGAACATGTAGACCATAGGAAGATGCTAACACAAGGAGCACTCTGATGGTAGTTAGTCTGGCGACAGGAGAATAGGTATCAAACAAATCTTCTCCCTCTCTCTGGGTGTAACCCTTGGCCACAAGCCTTGCCTTGTACTTCTCAATAGTTCCATCAGGCCTTAGTTTCTTTTTAAAGATCCACTTACATCCTACAGGTTTACACCCAATAGGACGATCTGTGATCTCCCAAGTCCCATTATCCATGATAGAGTCCATCTCGCTATGGACTGCCTCTTTCCAATACTCAGCATCAGGAGATGCATAAGCCTCCGAAAGACTCTTTGGCACATCATCCACGAGGTATACAATAAAGTCGTCACCAAAGATTTTCTCAACCCTTTGTCTCTTGCTCCTGCGAGGAGCTTCTGCGACTAGATTGTTATCCTCCTCAGGGATATCGCATAATGGTTCAGAAATGGTGGGAAGTTCAGAAGTTTGATTATTCTAACTTTCAATATTATCAATTGGAACATTCTCTGTTTGTGAAGTACTGCCTGCTGTTCTCATAGGAAAGATATTCTCAAAGAATGAAGCATCTCTAGACTCCATTATTATATTAGCAATAATCTCAGGAGTTTCTTATTTAACTACTAAAAATCTATAGGCCGTGCTATTTTGAGCATATCCTAGAAAAATATAATCGATTGTTTTTTGTCCAAGTTTTCTCTTTTTCTGCAATGGTATATTGACTTTTGCCAAACACCCCCAAGTTCGCAGAAAATTAACATTATGTTTTCTCTCCTTCCATCCCTCATACGGAGTAATCTCACTCTTTTTAGTGATTACTCTGTTTAGGACGAAAGTTGCTGTTAGAATAGCTTCCCCCACCATGCCTTAGGCATACCGACACTCTCTAACATGGCATTAACCAAGTCTGTTAGTGTCCGGTTTTTCCTCTCAGCTACCCCGTTTGATTGGGGTGAATATGGTGGTGTAAATTCATGGACTATTCCATGCTCAGAACAGAATTGGGAGAATTCATGAGAGACATACTCTCCTCCACGATCAGATCTCAATCTTTTTATTTTCTTTTCTAGTTGGTTCTCAACCTCGGCCTTATAAGTTTTAAAGTAGTTTAAAGCTTCATCTTTAGTTTTCAGCAAATACACGTAGCAGTAGCGTGTTGCATCATCAATAAAAGTGAGAAAAATATATATTGCCTCCTTTTGTCAATAATCCATTCATTTCACACAAATCTGAATGAATAAGATCTAAAGGTGCCAAGTTCTTTTCATCATCTAATCCCTTAAAGGGTTTTCAAGGTTGCTTTGCTTGCACACATGACTGGCATTTTGATCCTTTGACAATTTCACATTTTAGAATTAAATCTAATCTGGACATTCTAGCAATACTATCAAAACCAATATCACAGAAACAAGAATGCCAAATATTTGCCTCACATTTATTTAAACTAGTTGCAATATTCAAATTATAACAAGACTCTAAAATGCTTAGGCGGAACAAGCCTCCGCTCTCATAGCCTTTACCAACAAATTTTCTGAACTTAGACATTACAATTTTATTTGACTCAAAAACTAGTTTATAACCGTCATTGCATAATAGAGAACCACTAGCGAGGTTCTTCTTTATTGTAAGAGCATGCTGCACGTTCTTCAAGTGGACAATCTTCCCTGAAGTAAGCTTCAGATCCACCGTGCCAACACCAAGAACAGATGCATGCGACCCGTTTCCCATTAGGACGGAGGAAGCCCCTGCTGCCTGATAAGAAGAAAACAAGGAAATATCAGAACATACGTGAACATTAGCTCCAGTATCAACCCACCAATCAGTAGATTGACATACTGAAAAGACAACAGGTGAATTACCATACCCTCCTGAAGTCGAGGCCTCGCCTATGGTCACATTAACAGCCTTCTTCTTAGGCTGTTCACCATCTCTGATTTTACGGAAACGACAGTCCTTCGCCATATGACCGTCTTTTCCACACACAAAGCAGGTGATGTCCTTCAAATCCTTTTTCTCGGTTTTCTTCTTAAAGCTAGTTGTCTTGTTCGATTTGTTGGATTTGTATTTCTTAGCAACAGTCTTTTTCTGTATGACGCTTGCATTGTTCTGGCCAGATGTGCTAGGTGTATCTTTTGCTCTTGCTTTTTCTTCCACATCGAGGGTTGCAATGAGATTCTCAACAGAAATCTCTTCCCTCTTATGTTTCAAGCTAGTAGCAAAATTATACCACGAGGCAGGGAGTTTAGTAACAATGCCCGCAGCCACAAATTTTGGAGGCAACACACAACCCAGGTGCGCAATCTCACCGACTGGTAGCTGGAGATCATGAGCTTGTTGTCCCACTATGGACTTAGCCTCATCCATGCTAAAGTTGAAAAATTGCTCACATATGTAGAGCCAGCGACCTGCCTCTGCCTCTGCATATTTGTGCTCTAGTTCATCCCACAACTTTGTGGCGGACTTGTAGTCCATGTACACATCAAAGAGCTGATCTGCCAAAACAGTCAGAATGCAGTCAAGAGTAGTATTGTTCGCATTTTCAAACTGCATGTACTGCTCAATCTAAATGGATACTACGGGTCGATAACCCACCACAGCCCCAAAGACATGAGCCAAAACTTGGCTCTAGTCTGCCATCTACGAAAGTTCTGACCAAAAAACCTTTTAGATTTCATCGCATCAGAAGCACTAGCCATTACTGTATTGCAACAAAATTCATAATAAGGTTTCTGGATTGTTGAAAATATGGGCAATATTTTAATTCCAAGTTTTATTAGGAGACAAAAATAATAAACCAATGATGCAAAACTCACAACTAACAGCAAGCTACTCATCATACTTCAAAATATACACAAGAAAACAATATAATAATAAAGTCGAACGTGCACACGAACGATTTACTTGTTAGCCTGATGAAGAACAGGAAGCCGCGTAGGCTTGATACAGTGCAGAACTCAAATGACGCAGTGCAGTGAGCGGTCGCGTAGATGCGCTGCCCAGAAGCCTTATTGCCGCCCTGTGCAGGTACTCTCTGCGGCAACGGTTCGGAGATAGCCGCTCTCCCTCCTTCCAGGTGCACGCCGGGAAGAAAGGTCGACGAGGTTCAGACGGCGCAGCACAACAGCACAAGAGCAGAAATGTCAGACCCAGATTTTGCAATCTGGAATCTACTGTGTTTAATTGCACTATTCCCTGGATCAGTAGATAGTGCACACAGTTACAGTTCTGAATATCAAAGTACATATCATGCGGAAACGTAATTAAAATAATAAACTTACTCATGGGCCGATTAGGCCGAAATCAATAAATTGCAGCAGCGGAAGAACGAAGCACACAGGTGGGACCTTCAGGATATGCCCACAGGCAGCCAACTGGAGGTTCGCGACCTAGCCTTTGACATCTTCATCTTCATCTTATCTGCTAGCTTGTCCACTCTTGTTGCTGAGGCGAGGCGATTTGACTCTTGATTCTGAATTTTGCCGCAAAAGCGAGCGTGAGCACTCCGACCCCGTGCTCAGCGAATCAACACACAGAATGCAGTATATATAACATGTAGGGCTAATCAAGGATGGCTTAAGTTTATTTTCTTTTGCGAAGAGTGCTTTTGAATACAATTATATAAAAATTCCTAAGACCTAGCATTTGAACAAAAGCATAATGTTCAAGGAGTATTAATATGAAGTTCCATACATATGGCATCACACCATATGCCTAATATCACCATAACTTCTCCCTACATATGGCATCACACCGTATGACATTTTTCAGCGTTATAGCCGCTTAACTTACCACTGGGACGACACCCAGGAACCACTGGAACGACATCCAGGACACACTGGGACGACACCCAGGAACCACTGGAACGACATCCAGGACACACTGGGACGACACCCAGGAACCACTGGAACGACATCCAGGACACACTGGGACGACACCCAGGACAACTCAAATCTGGGCTTTCCTCTGCCCTTCCACTTTTCCATTCCCATTTTTCAAACATTTTTAAATAGAACTATATCTAGTTAAGTTCCCATGTCTGCCCTTGACCGTGGGCACAGCTATTCGAATAGTTTTGACTCTGCAGAGTTTTGCACACTTTACCCACAAGAGATAAATCCACCCGTTGCCCCACATGATTCCTTAGCCATGCGGTTGAGTAGACTATCACAGGATTGTTACAATGCATAGTCCTACTGTGGTTACGCCCGCTAAGGTCTATCTTCCGTAGGATCCGACCATCCCTCGGGAAGGGTCCCTCGTGAGCCATCACGGGCAAAGGCGGGGATGCGACCATCCATCCCTTTGCTCGTGGTCATACCTTCACGTAACCACCTAGAGCCACACAAATTAGTAAACCCTGCCTACACTTTGCCAGCTTGTGGTTGTACTGTTTTACACGGATGACATGACAAGATTCAGTCCTTAGTGGTATCTGGGCGGTCTACCACTAACCCACTTATGCAATCACTGCACCACACACATACACACCATCGAACCAATCCGCCCAGATAATTAAGCAAGTTGGGGATCTTGGGAGTGTAAAATAATCATATCCAACATATACCAGTCATTATCACAATGACTGCCCAACCAATTTCTCATGAATAAAAGTGATGCTCGGGACAATTTTTGCCCCGAGTTCCTAATCAATGCTAAGCATGGCATACGATTACAGACTTATTTTCGAAATGCTACTAATATATTTTTGCTAGGGCGACAAGGTTCACACATTCAATTACTCAAAGGAGGGGGTAATACTATTCAAGGTAAACAATGGCATATAACTAGAATATCAAATTTAGCATGTATTTGCATAAAAATAACAGCAATGCAATTTGTTAATTTAAAACAAAGTAGTTTGCAGAAATGTAGGTTCAACATGATCAAAGTATTGACTCGCCTGGCGCGGTTTACCGCGGTCTTGAGCTCACACAATGCTTTCTCTTGAACTGCGGATCTTTTCTTCACTTCACTCTTGATCTCGCTTGATCCGTGGAATCTTCGGACTTCAGCTTCTAATTACGCGACAACGACTGAATCCCAATAAAAGCAAATAACTCAAAAGATCCAAATAAATCCAATCACTTTAAATATCCGATTTAGTTTAAATTATGCATTTATTATGATTTGAGAATAGAAGGGCGATTCAGGTTAGTGTGTGGTAAGCACATTGGTAGCTGGGTTTGGGCAGGAGGACGAGTTGTCTGAATGCTTTACCGTGAGGGAAAATTTTAGAAATACGAGGGATCAGAAGCGAAGATGTACCTACAGGAATTATCTGCTTTTGGGAAGGGAAGGTGGTCATAAATAGCCGATTGAGGAAAAGCGAGGCTTGACCTTTTTATTAGCAAATTTCTTTTATTATTTTTGTATTTATCAAGGAAGTTCCACGAGTCGGGTTAGACCTACAGATCGGTGTAGGAGTTTGGTGTACTAATTTTATCTTTAGGGTATGCATTCCTTGCAACTTAGGTTATGGTAAGGCAAACTGGACCGACGGATGAGGTCTGTACTTATTCTATAAATCCTTTAGTCGAAGGTATTATAACACTCGGATACCTTAATTAAGTTTTTAGGATAATCTTTGATATAGACTTTTACTTATTAATTAGATTAAGATAAATAGCAAGGGCTTAGTATTTATTCTTATATGGTAATTAATTAGAATTTAAATTTCTAACAATCCCATTATCATATCTTATGTATCTTCATTCGAGATTTAATTAATGGCACCACTATCCTTTTGTCTATACATTTGTTATTATTATTAGACTTAGCTTCATTTACTTATCTAGCAAGACTTGATTTATAAAGTTATATTCCTGGGTTTGCTATTTAGCAAGATCTAACACTAAAATTTATTTGTTAATGGCTCGCTAGTGATAACTACTATTTACGTAACTATATTAGGTAGCTTACTTTTAATCACCCGATGACCTAGAGGTTACTTTATCCCGATTGCGGCATACATACATATATCTTAATTAGGATTCTTATAAAATTTAGACATTGACAGAACTATACTTTACCAATGCCATTAAATGGTAATTAGACCCCCAATAATTATTCCGGCTTTGCTATTTGCTCAAATGCGGTAATTGGTCAAATACTAACTCTTAAACTATCTTGTTTACTTCTGATAAAAGTTGTTGGCTTAATGTTTCAAATCATCTAATAGTCAAAAGGGATCTCCTAATTGCATGGGTACAAAAACATGGGTTTATGATCTAGTATCTTGCAATGGCTAATTCTTTACTTACTAAGTTATCATTTTCATGAGAGCACATCTTTAAACACATTCCTATTAAGTCTTTTAGTTACTAAAGATTTAAAATAAATATTCAAGGCATATTGCTTACTAACATGTGATGTTTAATCCATGGTTAAATGTTCAAGAAGCATCCCTTATACACTAAATAGATTTTTGCAGTACTTATGGGTTAATTTTCTGGTTTTTTTCCCAATTAATATCTCACCGCACCTTAATTTAGGAATTAAGACCTAATACTAAAGATTAAAGGAGTACTAGCTATTAATCATGCAACTTTTAATTATCAGTATTAAATTTCTAACACTTTTGATGTATAAAAGAGGATTCCTTTAATTAGTTTTCCCAAATTAGATCTTAACAGCAACCCCCTTTAATCCAAGTCGATTTTCTCGTCATCTGAAAATAGGCTATGCATGATCTCGACTTAGTAGTATATGGGGATTAATCTATTAACCTTAATTGGCATATAGCCAACCCATGTTAAATTTTTGTTCAATTGCATTAATCTTGTATATGAAGACTAGCTTATTAATATTGATTGACATATAAATACATTAACCAATTGTTAAGTTTCCAATTTGGCCTTATACATCTTTTTATCATGAACTCTTAAGTAAATTTCTCATTTGTGTTGTTGTTCCCAATTTCTTTTTACTGGAAATGCTTGCATGATTATACCTTTACTTATGAGTACCAATTAGCCAAAGAGTAACAAGCATTGTAACCCCTTTTTGGTTGGCATACAGCTAATTAAATGTGAAGTTTTCAACTAGGTTACACCAATCTTTTTATCATAAATTTATAAGTGATTTCTCTACCCTTCTTACCATCCACAAATTTATTTCATTTCATGCTTGATCATGGATTCTTTGTTGAAATCATTGGGTGAGGAATCATGTGTTGCATTTAGCTAGCTAGCCCACATACCTACTCAGAACCATAGACACTGGGGAGATGGACAAAGGGGCACTGCCTTCGGCTGGGAACGCGAACAGAGCAGAGGCCGAACAGAGGTAGGGAGGCGTCGGGGATGGGCGGCGTCGCCGGCGGGGAGCGGTTGGGAGGCGACGACGGCCACTAAAACGGACGGCCCGGTTGACGAGGTGGCTCCGGGAGGTGAATGCTTCGGCCGGAGCGGCGCCAAGCATGCGAGCGGTGGCTCAGGCGGCCGACGGTGTGGAGGAATTGGGCGCCGGCGACGGGACGAGAGGGGGAAAGAATGGAGATGCACATAAGCATGGGGGAGGCACGGGGAGCTCACCAGAATGCTTGAAGCGGTCGGAGGGAGGCCGAGGTGGCCTGGCACCGTGCGCAGGTGGCGGTGCGGGAAGGCGATCGTGGCGGGGTCCCCTCGGCAGAGAAGAGCGCGGGCCGGCGGTCGGAGGAGCTCCTGCGGACCGAGTAGAAGCTCTCAGCGCGAGGAATCGGGCAGGGGGCGACCGAGGAGGCGGCGGCGCTGGAAGGGCGGTGGCGGCGTGTAGTCGAACCGAGGCGGGGCGAGCAGGACAACGGGGAAGGGGAGCATGAAGGGGGCTCGGCTGGCTTCTTATAGGCAGCGAGCACGGGGAAAACCAGGGGCGACGAGGAGAATCGGTGGGCGGAGCAGGGAGAGGGGGATTGCACCGAGACGGCGCAAGGGGGGTGAATGGCAAGGGGAGGTGAACGCGAAGGCAGCTGCGGCCAGGGGAGGTGAATTCAAGCGGCGGTCAAAGCGTGGAGGCGAGCGAAACTGGGGCGGAGCGGGCGACCTGGTTCGGAGGGTGGCGCACCGGGAGAATAGGGGAGGGAGGAGGAAGAAGGAGGCGGTCGGGAGAATAGGGGAGGGAGGAGGAAGACGACGCCGGCTGCGGTTGGGTCGCGCAGGAACGGGGAGAAAGAGAGGGCTTCGGTCGGGGCTGGCCGGGCCGCGCGGCAGTGAGGGAAAGAGTGGAGCTGGGCCGCGTTCGGCCGGCCTGGCTCCCTCCGATCTTTTTTTTTCTTTTCTTTTTATTTAGTGTATATATATACATATGTATATGTATACAAGTATATATATATACACATATATATAGTATTTATTTATACTGTTATTTACTTCCATTTATATATATATATATATATTTATATATATATATATATTATTTGCATATTCATTTTGTATACAATTTATATTTTTATTTTTGTTGCCCTTTTTATACTATTATTTTCAAAATGACACTTTTATATTTTTAACTCAGGTTTCTCTTTTCTTATACTGGATCATCTTTTCAGATTCGTCTTTTAATTTTTAATTCTCTATTATTTGAACATGTTTGTTCCTTTCTTAAAATTTTTATTTTTACCAAACTCCAGAAAAACACCATAAAATCCAACTTCAAACAAAATATAATACCAATATAATTGAAAAAGCTTCATATTTTCAAAAACAAATTTTTGGGATGTTACAAGAAAGTAGAGAAAGAATGGAGGTGCTAAATTCTCTCTTTTTTCCTAGATATCTCCAGGTCCTTTTAAGGGCGCTGCAGTTACTACTCACTAGTAACTACTGCGTTTTAAACAGAATTATGCACTGGTAATTGCCTCATCAAATCACAAATTAAGCAGTGTAAATTCACTTGTAACTATCTCATTCAAATGTTTGAATCTCATTCAAACAGAGAGAAAGAGAGAGAGGTGCAGAGTTTAGCAAAATAAAGATAGACTTGGTCTGCCAAATGGCACGCCACGTCACAGCATCCTTATACCATCTCTTCCATATTCAAGGAATGGTGAGGACTCCACCTTTTAAATCGGTCTTCCTCACTCTGCTTTAGCAATATGGTACTAAACTATACATACTTTGGAATTAAAGAAATAGATCATAATTAAACGGGCCAATTTCTAACAGAAAGTAGCCTCTTGCCCTCTTGCCTCTGTTTCCCAACCTGGAGTTTCTGTCGATTGAAGGGTTGTATGAGAAACTAAGCAGGATGCAATCATAGCAATCTCACACTTCCTTCAGGGCTGCCCCGTGATTCGTGAATTCCGGCTATTCGTGAATCCGGCTTAAGTAGTGCATGCACCACAGTTTTGGCTACCAAAATGATCCAGAATATCAGATCAGTCCGGATTCCGTAGAGGCTAGCTGAACTGCATTTCAAGAGATCATTGGATCGGTTCAGGAAGCACAAGATTCTCTTTGATGACGATGACAATAATTACTGCGATGTTTCAAAGCTTGCTAGTCCGAACGGGTATTCATTCAGTTGCTTGCAGAAACATCTACGGATAGTTATATTACAATTTGAATTGAAGGAAGTTGATTGCTCTGAAGTCCGACTTGCCATGTTCTTGGCGGAGAATGCGAAGGTTGAAGAGTAGCAGATGGATGATGGAGAACAATATTTCTGACCACGTGGGTAGAAAGGTTGCAAGATGGACAGCTAACGCACACAAAAAAAAACCCCTTGTTGAACGAAAACAGGCTTCTTAATCAATAGCTCCCCTTTGGACTACAGTGGCATTGTTGTTGATAGATGTCCTACAATCTTGTGTGTGAAAAGCGCTGTGAATAAATCTAGGAAAATGAACGGAGAACTATTAATTAATTTCCTTCAATCGGTATAGTCACGGACACAATTTACTCAACCAGGACCTGATAAGCAATGTCAGACAGTCGTGCCTAATATTTTGGAGGCCCTCAGCTAAATTTAAAATTAGACCTTACACTTAGGAAATTTAATTACCAAGATAAAAATATTTTCCACGTAATATTATAGGTGTAACACAATTTTTTTATACAAAACAAAGGATTGTGTCAGACTAAAACAACAAGTCTCCAAACTAACATACGACTTTTTACTTTATTTTTTGTGATTGTGAAAAGCGTTGTTCTTCTAGTATTCCTCGAAGAAATCGTCAATTATCTTCTTAACTAAACATCAATCTCAAGTGCTACCGTAAGTCTTCTAATCCATCAAATCTCTCCCACGGCATTACAGAACGCAAGTAGGACTTCAGTGAAATCACCGGATTAGTCAACAAAATTCCTTATGCAACATTTGCATTAGGAAAACATTTTAGCCATTTCGCAAACTTTAAAATATCTACAAGGCCCATATTTTTCTTAAGAATTATCTTTTAACAGTAAAAATTTAGCCAAACAAAATGAAGAGGGGTAGGTAAAGTGGACGTCTATAGGTAGAAGTTTCCAGGAAGTTACTACTCTTACTAATACCAAGATTAAGCGGTACCGATCGACTGAAGGTTGTTAAAGAGGGTGGGGTCGTGTTGCCAACGATCGATCACACACACGAACAAAAAATAGATGAACAAGAAAACAAGATGTAGCCTCCAACAGCTTTCTATCTTTAGTGATCTTTTACTTGTAGATGTGGTATATACATTGAGCACCCCCTACCCTCCCCTTATATAGACGTGGTATAAACAGACACAATTTACTCAACCAGGGCCTGACAAGCAATGCCAAACACAACCTGTTCCTATGTTGTAGAAGGCAGACATGCCAAACTAGGACTAAAGAAAGGTACAAATTACAATACATCTGATAAAATCGAAAATACATCTGGTAAGGTTATCGACATTTTATTTCCAGACAACAATAATGCTACATGAATTGCCAGAGGCATTGACGACACACTATGCATTATTAAGAAGTTCAAACAACACACTTATTAGGCAGACAATGCATTATTTATAGATCGTTAAGAAGTTCCTTACACACAGACAACCGAACAACCACAAGAGTAAGCCGCATAAAAATGCGCCACTTTATTTCTGATACTGAAAGAAACCTTCATATACATATGCTCAGCAATGCAATGATCTTTTATAGTGACTTGGCTGTTGCAATGACATTTTCCACCGTCACACCAAGCTCCTTGTATATTTTTCCAGCAGGAGCACTGGAACCAAAACGATCGACGCCAATAGCTTTACCTTTTTGTCCGATATACTTCTCCCATCCAAATGTTACCCCAGCCTCAATGCTAATCCTACAAGTAACCTCGCTTGGGAGAACACTCTGCTTATATTCCTCAGACTGCTCCTCAAACAATTCCCAGCAAACAAGTGAAACAACTCGTACGGTTTTCCCTTCCTTCCTCAGCTCATCTGCGGCTTTTGCTGCAATCTCGAGCTCAGAACCAGTGCCAATGAGAATGAGATCTGGTTTGTTGCCTGAGGAATTATCAGAAATAACGTATCCTCCCTTAGCAACGCTTTCAACCGTTGTTCCTTTAAGCTGCGGAAGCTTCTGCCGAGAGAGGGCAAGGATAGAGGGCCTCTGCCTGTTAAGAACTGCAATTTTGTAAGCCCCAGAAGTCTCGTTGCCATCAGCAGGTCGAAGCATTAATATGTTTGGCATTGCTCGGAGGCTGAATAACTGCTCAACAGGTTGATGGGTTGGCCCGTCTTCTCCGAGTCCAATGGAATCATGAGTCATCACAAAGATCACTCCTGATCCACATAAGGCTGAAAGGCGTATAGCAGCTCTCATATAGTCAGTGAACACAAAGAATGTTGCACAATAGGGTATTATGCCAGGGCTATGGAGGGCAATGCCATTGGAAATGGCACCCATCCCATGCTCTCTAACACCAAAACGGATGTTTCTCTCTTCAGGAGTGTCCTTTTGGAAGTCACCAAACATCTTTAGCAATGTCATATTTGATGTTGCAAGATCAGCACTACCTCCAAGAAATCCAGGTATTACTTTAGCAAGCGCATTCAAGCACTGTTGAGATAAGTTCCTAGTAGCATCAGCAGGGCTTTCAGGAGTATATGTCTGCAAAACAGACAAACAAAACAATGAAAAGCAAACATATGTATCATTTTAACACCTGATGGAATAGTGAACAGACATGACATTTAAGGTTCAGAGAACTAACTGGAAGAGCATTGTCCCACCCAGAAGGCAGTTCCCCTGAAATTATGCTACGTAACTCAGCAGCTTCCTGGTGGTATTTCTTTGCATATTCTGAAAACTTTGCATTCCATTCAGCTTCAAGAGAAGCACCCTCATCAATATGGTGACCCCAATGCCTGTAAGGGATGATTTATTAATCAAACTTCAGTGCAGAACAAAATTTAGTTCAGCCATACCCTGTTACTGTGCAATAATTTGGAAATTGGAATGTACAATCTTATTTCCAGACAAAAGTTAAAACTCCACTTCAGAACAATTTTCAACAGGGCCTTCAAAACTGAGAATTTGCATTAACATCCTCCAAACAGTACTATTTTATCTTGCCAAGGCCATTTCCTAACAGTACCCACCATTTTCATACTAGATGTACCATTTCAAAAACTGCAGATTTTTTTTTTCTGAATTTCCCTTTCCCATGGATTAGTTAAATCGTAGAATTGGAAATGAAAAAACCTTGTTCTCAGTGATAGTATCAAGCATGCTATTTTACAGCAGAACTTCCACATGCATGATGTTTGGAAACGTACACATAGATGATCTGAACAGTTCCCTCTTGATTTGAACTATTTAATATTGTAACACACTACGTTGTGCAGATACTTCCCAGAATCGACGTATTTGTATCAGATATGGATACTGCCCCGATACGCTGCGATACATATCCTGCCTGTATCCCCTAAATTTTGATTTTTCAAAAAAAGAAAATAATTTCCGATACTTCTGGGATGCTCCTTCTATACTTCCCTGATACCTCTAAATCTAATAACCACTGGTTCGTTCGATCCAGCCACTTATCCTATCGCTCCACGCCTAACTCCTCTACCCTACCCATACCGCCGCCGCCCCCGTGCCGCAGCCTTGACACCCAATTGCCCCCGCAGCGCAGCCTCCATGCCTCCGCCCGCTAGCCACCACGCCGCCGCCCACTAGCCTCCATGCCGTCACCCGCTAGCCACCAGGAGTACATCGCCAACACACTGCCGTCGCCACAGCATCCACGCCGCCACACCCCTCAGACATCGTCTGCAGCCTCCACGCCCTAGCCCCCCTCGGTCATCGCATGCAGCCTCCACGCCGCTGCACTCCTCAGTCATCACTTGCAGCCTCCATGCCACCGCACCCCTGCGCCGCAGCCTCCACGCCCCAGCCCCCCTCGGTGAGTCCTCTTCTGATCTTCTACAGAGTCATGTGAAGATGGCCACCGAGATCAAGAACTTGGACACAGACCTACAGATGCTAGTATATGAGAATTATAACAAGTTTATCAGTGCAACTGACACTATAAATAGGTGATTCTATTTTCTTGACTGTGATAGCTCACAGCTCTCCTTCTATTAATGAGTCTGAAAAAGGGAAATCATGGATGTTGGTTTTTCCTATTCTTATTCTTTGGTATTATAGTAGGAAACAAGCCATTGCTCTTGCGGCCATTTATACACTTTACAGTCATCCACCCTCCACAACAGGGACCAGAAATACAGATCAGCATTCCTACTGCCCGTAGTCAGTACTTGTAAGACCAGTCATACGTGATGATAACTATTTGTTTGTTACTACACCACTTTCTTGTTTCAATTTCTTGAAAACAGAATTATTTTATTTGTAATTACTGTGAAGCACTGTAACTTGAGCTCAACAGCAACTTCATTGCCGAGTGCAACGTACCTCTTCACCTCATCAGGAACATGGAAAGGCTCATGAAGCCAGAGAAGATTGTTTCTGGTTGCCTCTACTTCTTTGGAACCTAAAGCACTCCCATGAACACTATATGTGTTTGCCTTGTTTGGAGATCCATAACCAATTGTCGTAGTCACCTATACAACAACATTTGTCTGACGAAACTGTATCGAAATGACGAGAAAAAGAAAAATAAGAAACATTACCACCAAACTGACAGTCACCTTGATAAGAGTTGGCTTCTCTTTGACTGCCTTTGCTTCCTTGATTGCCACACGAATATCATCATACCCAGTGTTGCCATTCTTCACCCAGATAGTATGCCATCCTAGTGCATCGTATCGGGCAAGCACATCTTCGGTGAAAGCAATATCCGTATTACCATCGATTGATATATGATTGTCATCATAGAAGGCAATCAATTTTCCAAGACCCCAGTGACCAGCAAGAGAGGAAGCCTCATTTGTAACACCTTCCATTTGGCAACCATCCCCAAGTATAACATACCTAAGACCATCAAGTACCAAATTAGTATTACCACTGTCTCAAATGCACATTAGGTCGGTAACTACATTTGGTCAAGCAAGTAAATATCAATTTACGTGTAATGGTCCACAATTTTCAAATCAGCCTTGTTGAAACGAGCAGCTAGATGTTTCTCAGCAAGTGCTAGTCCAACGGCATTTGCAAAACCCTGCCCCAGAGGACCTACATAACATCAGAACAATTCAGCAAGCAATAGTTTTTCCAGCTGAAAAGTAAAAGAGGATAAACAAGCTTTAGAATGTTCACTATATGTTCAAGAGACAAACCAGTGGTGACTTCAACACCAGGTGTTTCAAAATTTTCTGGATGACCAGGAGTTCTGCTCCCCCACTGCCGGAAAGCTTTCAGATCCTCCATCTGCAACAACAAAAATGACCCTCTAAATAAAATAGATGTAAATCCCTAGTCAGATGCAGTAGATATGACAAAAGGAAACATGGAGAAAGCTGTGTACAATATTATTATCCCTACTCCCTGGAATAAACTTAGATGATAGTTCAATCACTGACCCTAAAATCTAGGTTGCAGTTTCATTTGTTACTTTAAGTATGCTAATTTGGCAACCATATATGATCTACAGTCCTTCATTCTTTGCCTACTCTTTCATATGTAGCTTGCCTGAAAATGAATAGTAATGAATAAGAACAAAAGGATGCTGTTGCCATGAAGCTTTCTATCATCAGTTGATGGTATAATAGCTGCTCCACATTGTCAGTGGCTTAGGTATTGAGATTTCAAGTTCTCTTTACCAAGGAACATGGATTTCAAATGCTCAGGTGAAAAAACAAAACTGATAGCCAAAATAAATGATGGGATTATGTGGATGCCTGATATGATAGCAAAAAAATTGTGTCAGTTGCTCTGTTTTATGCAAATTTAATCCTGTACACAAACTTGGTTGAATTGAAAAAACATGTGCACGGATGCAATCTGGACACAAGAACCACTTTATAAAAAAAAAGGCAATATATATTAAGTAAAAAGGTAAAAAAATCATTTTTAACTTAAGACTTAATTGTGCAAACTTGAAAGTGCACATATTTAGCACACACATTTGACATCCAGTAAGGAGGTAAAAAGAAAACAATAGAATCAAACAATAATTTTGTCCATTCTAATAATTAGCTCTCATGTTTGCACTGTAGGTCAACAACACTGCTAAATTGGTGAAGACAACCAAATCAGCAAGTGCAACCAAGTTTTATTTCATTTGTTATGTGCAGTACTTCATCATGTTGCTAGAACATGTCAATGACATGCCGTTGTTACACAGTTTAATACTGGAGGTACCGAGATAGTTTAACACTCATCACATACATGTCAGGATCTTGTTGCTTGTCCAACAGGAGCTGGACACGGGTGTGCTGTGCAACATACTGGAGATATTCTAACACCCAACGCATACATGTCAGGATCTTGTTGCTTGTCCAACAGGTGCTGGACACGGGTGTGCTGTGCAACATAGTGGAGATATTATAACACTTAACTCATACATATCAGGAACTTGTTGCTTGTCCGGCAGGTGCTGGATATGGGTGTGCTGTGCAACAGGTGTATGTCTGCAATCATAATATGGACTAAGGAAAAACCCGATTAAAAAAAAAGATATGAACTAAGGAGAACCAAAGGTAGTATAAGGCTAAAGAGATATGAATATTACATTTTAGTGCAATACATCTACCTGTGTATACCACTCAAATACTTTGGATACAAATTATGATCATTTTTATTTGGATATCAATTATAAATTTGCATAAAGTCAATTTGATCTTAAAAAAGAATCATGCTAACAGAAAGTACAGAAATTTGCTTGATTATCTATAGGACCAACTTCAGAGTTTAGACAAATATATAGTGCACCACCCATCATTTTCCAAACATGATCGCCCAACAGAAAATGTTTCACAAACGAATAGTTAACCAAGTGTTCCCGAGACTAGATTATCCAACGGCCCCAAGCCCCCCAACAATCATTTAAACTTATTTGGACGTATCTCAGAATTCGACTTTGCAGAAATATAGAGAGTTCTAACATATACTCTCAGACAAATTAGACATATGTATGAAAGGAAACATACGTGCTTTATGAATTTCTCATAGAAAAAAATCCTTTATAAAAGGAAACAAATTGATGCTATGTACTTTATGAATTTTAATGCCTTTTGCTTCTCCTACTTTACCAAATTTGGAAAACTACTGTGTGCACAAAATTGTAAGCTTTTCCCAAACTCAGGCTACATGGAAAATAGAAAATTATGCAATAGCCCTTCGCGATGATCATTTGTCATAATTCAAAAACAGATTAGCAAGTTATGGAATAAAAATCATCCGCAGCCTTTGAGACCTTTCGCTTTTGGAACAACTAACTTCAATTTGCGACCGCAAAACGCATCAAGATTGATCTCTACCGGCCAATTGATTTTGCAATTTTTTCCTCGAACCAATCACAACACTCTCCTTAAACCCCCCCTAAAATCCCACAAAGATCGAGTGTTTCGAGCTCACCGTGACGCTGTCGTAGCCGGCGAGGTGGAGCAGCGCGTACTGGAACATGCATCCGTGGCCGGCGGAGAGCACGAAGCGGTCGCGGTTGAACCAGTAGGGGTTCTTGGGGTTAAACCGGAGGAACTCGTCGAAAAGGACGTGGCCCAGGGGCGCGCAGCCCATGGGGAGGCCGGGGTGGCCGGAGTTGGCCTTCTCCACAGCGTCCACGGCCAGGAACCGGATGGTGTTCACCGACTGCTCCACCAGCTCTGCCGCCGCCGGCTGGGCACGGACGGCGGTGGCCGATCGGCCGCCGGGTCTGCCAACGGCGAGTCGAGCTCGGGTCGAGGGACGACGGAGGAGGAGGAGGCCGCGGCCAGGCGCCGTGGCGGACACGCGAGGTGGGAGTTGGCGTCGCCATGACTGCGAGGCTTCTTGGGCACTCGAGGCTTTTTAGGAAGTCGAAGAGTGTCTGCAGCGGGGCGCAGGTGGCCGGCCACCTGGTCATGGGAAAGTGGAGTCGCTGAACCATGGTGGGCCCCGCAACGAAACGAACGGAACAAGTGCCACGTGTTTCGTCCACGTGTTCGTTGCCACCGGAAAACAAGAAAAAGGAAAACCTGTGTTAAATTTCGGGAGTCTTTGTGTAGTGTTGGTATAGTTGGTCGTGAGTTTTATTCTAGACTCGATTCGAGTTCGGCTTAAACTTTAAATGAGCCGAACTCAAGCTTGGTCTCGAGCTCGCGGCTTCATCGAGCCAAATTCGAATAGTTCGTGAATCTCAATTCGAGCTTAAATAGTGATACATATTAACTCTAACCGAGTTTACTCGAGCCGAACTTGAGTTCGAGCTTTTCTGATTGTTGAAAATTAGTATATGTTTGAATTATTTTGATAGTTATCAAGTTTGCTAAAACGAGCTCGAACTTAAAATTTTTTATTATTAAAAAATAGTGTATAATAAATTATTTTAATTGTTATCGAGCTTCAATGAGCTGAGCTCGAGTCTACTCGAGCTTAGACCGAGCCGAGCTCGAGCCCAGGTCTAGGCTCAGACTGCAACTCGAGCTCGGCTTGAGCTCGGCTCGAACTTCTACCGAGCTCGAGCCTGAAAGGTTAAGCTCGCTCGAGCTCGGCTCGTTTACAGCCCTAGTTGCTAGATCAATCACATAAATATATGAACACAGAACACAAGATATAAGAGAAAGCGGAGAATTCTTTATTAGCCATTATTAACCTCTCTCAATATATGAAGGGTCCTATTTATAGGCTATAAGAGTGGACCCTTATGTGGGCATTATAAGTTCACAACCCTAGGCTTTTTTTAACACTTTTCCTTGGCATCAGACCATGTTATCCATATTCCTCGGAAAAACTTATTCTAAAAATCTAGTGTGAAAAATGAATAGAGAAAAGAATACATTGCATACTTAAACTGCATTACACTTGTTGGCCTTTTAAAAATCTTCCTATCAGAAACTGAATGGGGAAACTCATTAAGAGAACAAAGAATACAACAGTAGTTGTGATTGCAAATCAAACAGTACACAAGAGAGTTACGAGGAGACCACAATAGGGCTACCCAAAGCTTTACAAACCGTGGAGATAGGGATAAAAGTCTATGCCACCTAGATTTGTCTGAAAAAGAGAACTCTGCCCCTTATGATACCATAAGGCATATATATTTATAGCCATGAGGAGACTTGTTACGTAAATGCCCCTGACCGAAGGCACTTTGTGCTCTGCGCGGTGCCTTAGAGTGTGCGGGCCTGACTTTGGATCGAAGGGCCATCCACTCATGTGGGACAGAACTCCTTTTCGGGGCATTGGAGGCTAACGAAGTGAGGGTATCGTTGTTTCTTATATCCTGTCACCCCTCGCCTCATCGCTTTGCATTGTTGTTGATTGGATATCAATATTTTGCTATGTAGACTATGGTCGTGATGTGGGCGCTCGAGACAACGATGCTTTGGGAGTTGGCCCTCCTACAGGAGTAGCTGCACACTGTGGAAGCTGAAGCCTCCTCACTTCGGAAGGCCATGTAGAATAGACGGCACTTCCTGCCGCCCTGCAAGCCGAGGAGGAGGCCACGACACTTGCTGGTGAGCACGAGGCCCATACTCGCTTCCTCGATTCGGAGGGCATGAGGACTATCACCACTATGGAGGCTGTTGTTGCCAAGTGTAAGTTCAACCTGCATTAAGTTGGTTTTAGTGATAATAACAAATACAATTATGAGACTAATATGTTTATTGATTATGATATTGCTTAGTCTGATTTGGATAAAAATGTGAAAAACATAAAAGGTATGTATTCAATATCACATTCTTATCTTATTGCATTCCTCGAATCTGAAATATAGAATGAACTTCACCAAATAAGTCAAACTTGAATATGTGCATATACTTTCACAATATATTCTTGTATGCACACATTTAGGAGGAGTTTACTCTATATTTTGTGGTTTCATTAGTATTGATCTATGTTCCATTTTCACATATTAAGGATCTTTACTTTGAAACATATCCCTTGAGTATGTATAGTTTGTGTAGTTCATATATACTCATAATCGAGTTGTCATTTAGTTCTTCCATTATGTGTAAATGGTTGGATGATTAATGACAACTTGATGAGTAAGCTTTGCTTTAAAAGTTTATCTTAAAGTATACAAGTATTGTGTAAATAATGTATACTCGCAAACGAATTTTTATCTTATTATTTATTGAGATTGTCATGAATTACTAAAACGGGAAGATTGTAGAATCTAGTCCATCTATTATGAGTTAATGGTGAAGTTTGATAATTAATGATAATTGTTTTGTGGACTAACATTTTTCATGAGTTGGATGAATATGTTAGATTCCACAAATGAGAAAAACTTGGGATGACTTCATATGTTGAAGATCATCAAGTCAAGTGGTGGATGCATCATGAGTTGATGTATGTCTAAGAGGAGATGATCATGTGTTGGTTATCAAGTCAAGTAAAGATCCATCATGTATTGATGGAGTTAAATTAAAGGATGTATTATGAGTTGATACATGTCAAAACTATGACACAAGGCAAAGGTATAGCTAGTTAGGGCTAAGGATGTATTCCTAGTCTTTTATCGGTCTTAGTATTTGGTTGGAAGACCGGGTTGCTAGTATAGGTTATTGTATTATTAAGAGGGGTCATGTCTAGTAGCTTGAATCTCATCATGTGTTAATAGCTCAACCTCACTTGCTCTAGCGTTCCTTGGCATGAGACTTGTATTTGTGAATATATTTTGCAAATAGTTGTGGCTCATGTGCATGAGACTATACATTGCAAATATATTTTGCAAGTGTTTAAAGTCCATGTTTCCATTCTTTATAGTATGAGGCTTATATTTGCAAATGTATTTTGCAAATGGTTGATGCTCATATATATAATCTGTGTGTCATGATTCTAAAAGTGTGTGCAAATGTGTTTTGCAACTTGTTGGAAATCATGGATAATCCTTGTGTGCATGATATTATAGTTTGCAAATGTGTTTTGCAAAATCTGTTGAAGTATATACACTTCTTAGGGAAATCGGAACTACCACAGTGTATTCTGTGGTACTACCGCTGGACGGAATTATCGACGTTGTAATCACAGAACTACCGCCTTCGCTGGTGGTCGAAGACCTGCGTGCTCGAGTACCAAAGTGGTCAGAACCGACTTGGTCGAATCAAAGTGGTCGAATACCTGAGTGGTTGAAGATCAATGTGGTCAAAGATCGACGTGGTTGATGACCTGCATGGTGGAAGATCGAAAGACCAACATGGTCGAACTAGAGTGGTCGAACTAGCACGGTCAGAACCGACGTGGTTGAGATCTGTGTGATCGAAACTAGTATGGTCGAAACCGATATTGTTGAGATCTATGTGATCGAAGACCAGTGTGGTCGAACCAAGACAGTCAGATCCGACGTGGTTGAGGTATGTGTGATCGAAACCAGTATGGTCGAAACCGGCGTGGTTAAAACCAACGTGGTCGAACCAACATGGTCGAGATCTATGTGATCAAAACTATCGTGGTCAAACCAACATGGTCGGAACCAAAGTGGTCAAGACCTTTCTGGTCGAAACCAACGTAGTCGAACTGACATGATTGATACAACATGGTCGAAGATCGACGTGGTGGTCGGAGATCTGTGTGATCGAAGATTAACATGATCGACATGGTCGAAACCAATGTGGTCAAAGACCAGCGTGGTCGAACCAGACAACGTGGTCGAAGACCAGCGTGGTCGGAGACCTATTTGTCGAACCAGACAACGTGGTCGGAGACCAGCGTGGTCATAGATCAGCGTAGTCAGAGACCTGTGTGGTCAATCTGGACAGTGTGGTTGAAGACATGTGTGGTCGACCCGAACAATGTGGTCGGAGACCTAAGTGGTCGAATCATCTAACGTGGTTGAGGACCAGGGTAGTCGACGATCAGAAGTTTCGGCTCTCTGTGAGCATCCGACCAGCAAGCAGTACTATCGGCTCTGTGTAAGCGGTACTTCTGAATTTCAGAACGACCGGCTTGTGTAACGGTACATTTTTCTAGAGAGATATCTGTGTGGAGTCTTCTTGTCCCTGAGGAAATCGATAGTTCTGCTCGAGTGCTGCGATACTTCCAATAGTCGGTAGTACCAGACTTTGCATGTCAGAACTACCGGATTTGTCTGCAATGGATAGCTTTTTGACCATTGTTGAGTGGAGCGGAAGTATTGGTTGTTTACCTGCAATACTTCCGGAAATCCTATTTTCTGTCCCAACAGCTAGTTTTGAGGTGTGGGGTATATATACCTCCTTGTGGCTGGTTAGAGAGAGTAATGCTTCACTCCATTTTACTCTCTTAAGCTAATGTGAAATCCTCTCTCAATTGTGCATGTGTTACATCTTGTGAGCAAGGAGGAAGGCTCTAGATTACATGTGTTGAATCTAGAGGTGGATTGTATATCTATTTAAGCAGTGTGCATTCGTTGCATGTGGTGAGAGTCAAGCAAGGGGCTTGACTTATTTCTCTTGGAGTTTGCCGACTCCTAGACGGCGTTAGAGACGTCATCCGCGGTGATCTTCTCAAGAACTTTGTGAGAAGGCCCTGTAAATTGTGAGTGGTGTGGTGCTCGCCATCTTTGAAGTGGAGGAAGAACAACCTTAGTGGATTGAGGTGTTTCAGCTTAATTCATGAAGCTGGTTCAATTCATTTAGGCTAACCTCAATGTGAACTAGGGGAGACCGGCAAGTCTCCGATCACCACAATAAAATGCAATCATGTCAATGGTGGTTTGTTTTCTTATGTTTAATTTGCATTCAAGTAATTTACATTCATAGAATTAAATTAATTGCTTGCCATCCTAGATTTGCTAATCTTGACATAGACTTATCTTGTTGGTGCACTTAGGTGAACCCGGTTGCTTTAGGAATTATTTGTGCTAAACCTTTTGAGTTAAGCTTTCACATTATTTGCTTGGTTTAGTCAAATAGAAATTGATAATTAATTAAAAAAGAGAATTTTTAGGCCACATATTCACCCCCTCTAGTCGTTCTCCTTGACATAACACCAAGGCTAATGGTCGTGCTGTGGAGGAACGGCGAAACTTCTTGCAACATGTTGGCGCCCTCGAGGAGAAGGGCCGGTTGCAGGCGGAGCTGGCAAATGGCCATCGCCTCCATGATCAGTCCGCTGTGGCAGCACGGGAGGCCATGCAATCCCTGGAGGAGTTACTAACAGACCTCACCGTCAAAGTCCCCTCGTACTCCCGTGGGCTGAAAGATCTTTGAGGCAACATCCGACATATACATGATGTGTCGGCACTTTCCCTAAGGACGGCTCACACTCACAAGGACCATTGCTCTCAAGTGTAGCGTAGACTCTCCTTAGACTACTTCACATCCGCAACTGCCTACATGTTGGCGAGCTAACGGACCTGGCCCTAGACCTCCCATCGGGGAACACAACAATGCTACAAGCTATCCATGTGCATCTGGGGGTTCTTGGACAAGGCCATCGCGAAGGTGTCACTACAACGCACTCTCGGAGTGACTATGGAGCTGGGCACCCAACTTAGGGAGTTGATCCTATGACGCCCATTTGGTGTAGTCACCGCGGAGGTCCACCGTCAGGTGTGAGGCCGTATGCTGCTATCAGAGCATTTTGTAGACATGCGTGTGTGCCTTCCACAACATGCCCTACTTGTATTGAGATGCCCCCTTGGGAATATATTTATCTTTTGGTGACTTCATAATTTCCTTTCATCACTGCTTTTGGTTACTATGTTTTATCTGGACAGGTACTCGGCAGAGACCAATCCTCCATTGCGGTGCATCTTCTTCGCTGCGATCTTTGCTATTAGGGTCGGGTGGAGGAGTCTATATGGTTTTGGATAGACTTTCGGCCTCAAGCGCATGTTCGTCCGAACGATTTTGTCAAGATAGATAGCTCTGATGAGGGCGATTGACAGGTTGCCTCCACATGATATAGCGACATTTGGCTTCATGCGTAGAATATGTACATAACTATATTATGTTACTCCTGTACCACAAGTGAGGTTCGTGGTAATACGAAGTTGGTCGTAGAAGCTCCATCCCCATTCTTTAGACGTGCATCAATGAAGTTGGTGTTTAGTCGATGTTAGGATGAGTTAGGCTCACGCGCGTTCCGTCCCCTACCCTTTGGACAAGCATTGATGAAGCCGGTGGTAGGATGAATTTGGTTTGCGCGCTCTCCGTCCTCCACCATTCGAACAAACATCTATGAAGTTAGGGGTAGGATGGGCTATGTTCGCACACGCTCCATCCCCTATCCTTCGAACGAGCATCGAGGAAGTCGGTAGTAGGATGAGCTAGGGTTTATATTCCATAGGGTTGACCAGGACGCACGAGGGTCCTAGCTCTTATTTATACTCCATAGAGTTGGTTGAGATGCACGAGGGTTCCAGTTCTTATTTATACTCGGTAGAGTTGATCGGGATGTATGAGAGTCCTATCTCTTATTTATACTACACAGAGTTGGCGCAGAGCCCATCGACTCTGCACTTTCATTTATACTTTGTAGAGTTGGCTGGGACGCACGAGGATCCCAGCACTTCTATATGCTCCGTAGAATTGGCTAGGACACACGAGGGTCCCGGCTCTTCTTTACACTCCGTAGAGTTGGCCAAGGCACACGAGGGTCCTAACTCTTATTTATGCTCCATAGAGGGGCGCGGACCCTGGGCTCCATGACCTACTTTTTTAGTTTGAGACTAGTGCAGGCCAAACATCTATACATATGGTGTGCAAGCGCACACCCCGCTGTCTAACGATGGTCATGGATAGTAGCGTCAAAGGCGGTCGCCGTTTGATGTGTATTTCAAGTCCACTCCATCTAAGGTGGAGAGATGGTAGGAGCCTATCCTAACAGAAGCTGTAATCATGGAGGGCCCTTCCCACTTGGATTCCAACTTACCTGCTGTGGTGGCATGGAGGGCCTTTTTCAGGACGAGGTTCCCTACCACGAAGTGATGCGGCTTGACCTTCTTGTTGTGAGAGGCTACGGTCAGGCAGAGATACTTGGCGATGTGTTGTGTGGCCTGAACCCTATCACCGTCTATTAAATCGAGCGAAATGGCATGCTCCTTTGGAAGAGTGGAGGCCAACACTCAATGGAACTTTGCCCTAAGCTCTTCGGACGTCATAGCTTTGTCTTTGAAAAGCAACTTGAACAGAGTGAACCCCAAGGGTTGCAAGGTGGAGGTGCGCATGGACCAAAACACCTTCGGCAGTTCCTCCGGCCATCTTTCTTTGGACAAGCCAACCAAACACTTTTTGATGCCATCGGAGATGGTGTTGTTCACTCATTTGACCGCTCCTTTGGACTGTGGGTGGCCCGCAGAGGTGTAGCACACCTTGTTGCCTATGCATTCACAAAACACCTAGAAGGCTGTTGCATCGAATTACAGTCCATTAACCACCGTGATTTCTCTAGAGACTCTAAAGTGGCATATTATGTTTTGCCATAGAATTTTTTGTTTAGCTACGGATGTATTCTTAGCTAAAGGTGCTGCCTTAGGCCACTTGAAGAAGTATTCATAAGCGACGATTATGAATTGGTGACCTTTGGGCACACGCGGCAACGATCTGATGATGTCAACCCCCATCGAGCCAATAGCCATACAGGCAAGATTGGATGGAGGGGCATGGGGGCATAGGAAAATCTTCCTATCCACTAGCATCCTTGGCATCGTTTGACCAACTCCTTGGTGTCAACAGCCGCTGTCAGCCGGTGGAAGTCTTGATGAAAAGCCTTACCCATGAGGGCACTGGGTGCCACATGCGAGCCACATAGGCCGCCATGGATCTCTGCGAGGAACTCCTGTCCTTCCCGATGGGAGAGGCAGCATAGCAGTGGGGCATAGGCATCTTGCTTGTAGAGTATAACCTCTGCTAGTTCGAAGGTTCTTGCCCGATGCATTAGCCTCCGTAATTCACATGGGTCATCTGGCTCGTCGATCCCTCGAAGGAAAGAGACGATGGGCTACCTCCAGTCATCGTAGTGGTTGACATGCAAGACCGGGTAGGTGTCCTACTCCTGCGGTACCATAGCAAAGGTTAAGACTTCAAAAAAGATGCCTGATGATGGCTCATGGCCCTGGTCCATGGCTTTTTTTAGGGCATCCGCCACTGTGTTAGTGGACCGTGGCATCGGCTTGATGGTTATTCATAGGAAGTGGCACTCTCTTACCCTAACCACAATGAGGTATTTGGTGAGATCGGGGTCCTTGTTCTAGTAGGATTTGTCCATGTGTCCCACGAGGAGACTAGAGTTGATGTGCACAAGGACCCTTCGTGCCTCAAGCGTCTTTGCTTTGAGAAGGCCAAATAGTAGTGCTTCATATCTGCCACATTATTGGCCATGGGGAAATCGAGACGAGCTGCATACGCTAGGGTCCGCCCCTCAAGCGTTGTGATAACGACACCTACCCCGCGCTTGCTACGTAGTATGCTCCATCTATGTATAGGGCCCACGCTGGCTCTAGAGGTGGTTGACAGTTTTGCTGACTTGCAGGAGTCCATTCGTGATGAAGTCAGCCAATGTTGTGACTTTATAGCAATGTGCACGACGTATGTGATTAGATAGGGGTTAGCTCCATTGTCCACTTACCGATGTGTCCTGTGGCTTCTTTGTTTTGTAGCATATCCCCTAGTGGAAAGGACGAGCGTATTATGATGTTGTGCGCTAGGAAGTAATATCAAAGTTGCGCAAAGCTATTAGCAATGTGTAGGCTAGCTTCTCCAACTTGGTGTACCATGTCTTGACCTCTTGGAGGGCCTTAGAGACATAGTAGACCGGGTGTTGCACGGAGCCTTCCTCCAGCACCAACACTACGTTGACCATGTGGGGAGTTGTACCAAGTACAACAGTAGCAGAGCCTCTGGTTGTGGGCATGCGAGCCTAGGGAGCTTGGCGAGGTACTCCTTCAAGTCCTTGAAGCCATGGGTGCACTCATCAATCCACTAGAAATCCCTTGAGCCACGAAGCATTTTGAAGAAGGGTAGCACTTGCTCCACTACCCTTAACAGGAAAAGGCTAAGGGTGGCCAGGTGACCCGCGAGCCTTTGGACCTCCCTAATGGTCTTTGGAGCCTCCATAGATAGTATAGCGTCAATCTTATCGAGATTGGCTTTGATTTCTCACCCCAACACAAGAAAGCCGAGCAACTTGCCCGCCTAGACTCTGAATACACACTTTTCTAGGTTAAGCTTTATCCTAGCATGTAAGAGGTTGTCGAAGGTTTCTTGGAGGACCGCATCCTGAGGTGCTGCTCGCCAGCTTTTGACGACCACGTCATCGACATAAGCTTCGACATTCCGACCTAACTGTGATGCCAAGATGAGTACGACCAGCCAAGTAAAGGTGACTCCAGTATTCTTTAGCTCAAAGGGCATTGTGACAAAGCAATATATTCCTCTAGGGACTATGAAGCTTGTCATGGCTTTGTCCTCCTTTGACATACGTATCTGGTGGTACCCAGAGTATGCATCGAGAAAACTCATCATATCACAGCCCACCATTACATCCACTATTTGGTCGATGTGAGGTCATGGATAGTTGTCCTTAGGGCACGCCTTATTGAGGTTAGTGAAGTCCATGCACATACGGCAAGTGCCATTTGTTTTCTTCACGAATACTAGGTTGGCAAGCCACTCCAGATGGACCACCTCTCTGTTGATGTCGGAGCTGAGCAGTTTGGCCACCTCGGCACTGGTAGCTTCTTACCTGTCAAGGGATATTCGCCTCATGTGTTATTTGACTGGCTTGGCATTGGACCGTCTCGTCAGCCTATGATCGATAGTGGAGCGGTCCACTCTGGTGTGTCATCGAGCTTCCATGCGAAGATGTTAGCATTTTTGCGAAGTACCTCCAGTAAGCTTCGCTCGACTTCTAGGGTGAGGTCACCCCCCCCCACTAACACCACTTCAATGGGTCCTCTGGGCTAAGTGGCACCCTTTTGGTTTCGCATCTGTCCTTGGCTTTGGCATCCACCCTAGGGCTGAAGGAGGGGGCGCATTTTGGAAGGGGCTTATTTCATAGGGAGGGGTTGACACGGAGGTCGATGCAACCATTTCACCTACATTGTGCACCCGTCGACGTAGGCCTCATGTATTGAGCTCGATCTAGCATATGAGATCTTAGTTACCAAACATAGTGATGCTTCTTGTGGCACTAGGAGCTTCATGCACAAGTAGTTGTGATGCAGGATCGCACCAAAGACATTGAGATTGGCTCTCCCCAAGATGGCGTTGTAGGGATACTGGAGGTACACCACGTCGAAGTTGATGACTTCACGCCTATACTGTGTTCCACGCATGAAGGCTACCTCAAGCAATATCTGCCCCAAGACGTGGACTGGCTGCCCCTTAAAGCCTTGTACAGGATGCCTGGTGGTTCCAACCTGCTTTAGGGAATGCCCATCTGGTCGAAGGCATTGACGAATAGAAGGTCCACGAAGCTTCCTCCTGTTAGTGATATGCCCTAGAGGCAATCATGGAGATGATTGTATCACTTCTATGTTTATGAATGTTTGAATAAAATATTATTTTATCCCTTGAATAAATATCTTTTATATTGATCAACAAGTATGTGACTTGTTCGTGATGCTAAGCATCGTCCCCATACCTTCAAATAGCACACAACGAGCGCGTGAGGCACATGCCCAAGGAGGGTGCTTGCTCTTGCAAGAAGAGGTAGCATTCTAAGCATCATCCCCCTACCTTTAAAAATAGTGTGCAACAAGGGCCTAAGGCACATGCCCGAGGAGGGTGCTTGCGCTTGTAGAAGGAGGTGGGTTGTGATTGTCGTCTCCCTACCTATAAAAACAATGCATGATGAGGGCACAAGGCCCATTCCTGAGTAGGGTGCTTGCACCTACAGGAGGAGGCAAGATTCAAAGCGTCGTCCCCCTACCTTTAAAGTAGCGCACAATGAGGGCGTGAGGTGAGGCCTTCAATGTGAGGACTCTCTAGTTCTCAAGGCATGGCCTATGAGGCGAAGTGGGATGAGTAGCAAAGCACGAAATGTGAGGTCCCCTGCTGAAGTGTGGCATTTGAGGTGGGGACTCCCTAGTCCCTAGTCAGAGTGGAGCGCAAAATGTTGCGTGATGGAGCACAAGATGAGGTCCGCGTGCCAACATGGAGCATTTGAGGTAGGGGACTCCCTGGTCATCGAGATATGTCCTACAAGGCAAAGGGGGTTGAGCAGCGGAGCACAAAATGTTGCACAATGGAGGGCAAGATGAGGCACCCAGGTCAACACAGGGCATTCGAGGCAGGGGACTCTCTAGTCACTGAGGCATGGCATACAAGGTGAAGGGGGTTGTGCAACAGAGCACGAAATGTGAGGTCCCCACTGAAGTGAGGCCTTTGAGGTGGGGAATCACATGGCCTATGAGGAGAAGAGGGTTGTGTAGCAGAGCGCAAAATGTTGCATAGTGGAGCACAAGATAAGGTCCACATGCCAACGTGGAGTATTCGAGGCAAGGGACTCCCTAGTCACCAAGGCATGGCCTACGAGGTGAAGGGAGTTGCACAGTGGTGCATGAAATGTGATGTTCCCCTTCTAAGTAAGGCCTTTGAGGCGGGGAGTCCCTAGTCATTGATGCGTGGCCTACAAGGAGAAGAGGGTTGCATAGTAGAGCTCAAAATCTTGCACACTAGAGCACAAAATCATGCACAGATGAGTCCCCATGTTGACATGGAGCACTAAAGGCAAGGGACTCCGTAGTTGCCAAGGCGTGGCCTACAAGGAGAAAGGGGTTGTATAGTGGAGCACAAGATGAGGTCCCCATGCTGATGTGGAGCACTCGAGATGGGGGACTTCCTACTTGCTGAGGCATGGCCTACGATGTGAAGGGGTTCACAATGGAGCACAGGATGAGGTCCACGTGCCGACACAGAGCATTCAAGGTAGGGGATTGCCTAGATTCGAGGCATGGCCTACAAGGTGAAGAGGGCTGCATAGCGGAGCTCAAAATGTTGCGAGTGGAGTGCAAGATGAGGTCCCTATGCTGATGCGGAGCATTCGAGGCAGGGATTCTTATAGGAACGGGGTCCCGATCTTCCAACAGGTTCTGGATATGTTCGATTTGGTGGAGGCGCGACACAAATCGATCCGGCTTCCGAACAACACGTTCTGAACCCTGCAATCGCAGCACCACGTCTCCTCAGGTTATCAACCGTGCGCAGCCCGGTTGACCTCGCCAAGAGGGGTAATCCTCGCCTACGAATCGAAGAACACAAGCAAGAACACAACTGAATTGCAGATGTATTGATTTAGCACTCGAAAATTGGGGTCTCACAAACCGATGAACGGCGAAACTGTTCAAAGACAGAATTAATCTAAGCAAAACCCAAACCCTAATGGTGGGGTGGCGGCTGGATATAAAGGAGTGAGGGGCGTGCAAAACCCCTGGACGCGCCCTAATGGGCTCCAACACGATACAAAGCCGAACGGCCCAAAAGACGGTGACGCAGCACCCTGACAGATTCTGGACGTCCAATTGTTTCGACGATTCCCGTTGACCCAGAAGGAATTTTGACATGGGACCAGAGCCATTGGAAAATTTGTCTTCTCAGCTTTCCATCCATATGTAGAACGTCCAAACCGGAGCCCGGATGCGATCTGGGCGTCCATTTTAGTGCGGACTGGTCCTGGACTCCGAATTGGACTCGAAGTCGGCTTGAGTTGGCCCTCCAACATGATTCGACCGCCCTTGCTGGACTTGTGCGTCTCGTAGTCCTTCTCCAAGTACTTCCAGGTCCTCTCCATGGTTCCTAATCATAATTAAATCATTAGGTAGCAATCGATTCTCAAATGAACAAAAAGAAGTATTTAGGAACGACCTCACCTGTAAATTCAATTGTCGGGCGCGAGCTCTAGTGATTGGTCCTTGAATGTCAAGTCGAGGAGTGTTGTGTGTATCCGAAGAAGTGATGTCCTCATCATCCTCCCCCTCTTGAAGCGGAGTTGTCCTCAACTCAGCCTCATATTCTTCTCCCAAGTATGGCTTCAAATCTGAAATGTTAATGGTGGGACTAACCCCGAACTCGGGAGGCAACTCAAGTTTGTATGCATTATCATTTATCGTCTCAACTATCTTAAAAGGACCAGTAGCTCTAGGCATCAATTTTGACTTTCTTAACTCAGGAAATCTATCCTTTCTCAAGTGCAACCAAACAAAATCACCCGGTTCAAGTTTAACTTCCTTTTTACCTTTACTACCAGTAATCTTATATTTTTCATTCATCTTTTCAATGTTTGCCTTAGTAGTCTCATGCATTTTGACAATAAAATCAGCACGCTCCTTAGCATCATTATGAACTCTCTCACTAGTAGGCAAAGGTAAAATATCAATTGGGGCACGTGGATTGAATCCATACACTACCTGAAATGGACTTACCTTGGTGGTGGAGTGTTCCGCTCGATTATATGCGAACTCAACATGCGGCAAACACTCTTCCCACGGTTTCAAATTATTCTTCAAAACAGCTCTCAACATGGTAGACAATGTGCGGTTCACCACCTCAGTTTGGCCATCAGTTTGTGGGTGACATGTTGTAGAGAATAACAATTTTGTACCCAACTTGTTACATAGAGTACGCCAAAAGTGACTCAAGAACTTGGTATCACGATCTGAAACGATAGTAGAAGGCATACCATGCAAACGAACTATCTCTTTGAAAAAGAGGTCAGCAATATGAACGGCATCATCGGTTTTATGACATGGTATAAAGTGAGTCATCTTAGAAAAGCGATCCACAACAACAAAAATGCTATCCCTCCCCCTCTTAGTCCTGGGCAATCCTAAAACAAAGTCTATAGAAATATCTGCCCACGGAATAGAAGGAACAGGAAGAGGCATATATAAACCATGTGGATTCAAGCGAGACTTAGCTTTTTGACATGTAGTGCAGCGAGCCACAAACCGCTCAACATCTCACCTCATCTTTGGCCAAAAGAAGTGTGTGGCCAGAATATCCTCCGTCTTCTTAGCACCAAAGTGTCCCATCAAACCGCCTCCATGCGCCTCCTGCAACAACAAAAGACGAACGGATCCAACTGGAATGCATAGACGGTTAGCTCTAAAAAAACACATCATTGATCACGAATTTATTCCATGCTTGTCCCTCTTTACAATGCAACAACACATCCTTAAAATCAGCATCAAAAGCATATTGTGCTTTAATAGGTTCAAGACCAAAAATGCGACAATCAAGTTGAGACAACATGGTATAGCGTCGAGACAAAGCATCAGCAATCACATTATCTTTCCCTTTCTTGTGTTTAATGACATAAGGAAAAGATTCAATAAATTCAACCCACTTAGCATGTCTACGATTCAAATTGGTTTGACTACGAATATGCTTAAGTGATTCATGATCGGAATGAATGACAAATTCTTTAGGCCATAAATAGTGTTGCCACGTCTCTAAAGAACGAATAAGAGCATACAATTCTTTATCATACGTGGAATAATTAAGAGTAGAACCATTCAATTTTTCACTAAAGTAGGCAACAGGTTTGCCTTCTTGCATCAAAACACCACCAATACAAATTCCGCTAGCATCACATTCCAGCTCAAAAGTCTTACCAAAATCCGGAAGTTGGAGCAATGGTGCGTGTGTAAGCTTGTCCTTCAAAAGATTAAAGGACTCCTCTTGTGATGGCCCCCAATGGAACATGATGCCCTTCTTTGTCAACTCAATCAACGGTGTCGCAATGGTGCTGAATTCTTTGACAAAGCGACGATAAAATCCTGCAAGGCCAAGAAAACTCCGCACTTGGGAGACCGTCGTGGGCGTGGGCCAACTCCATATCGCCTCCACGTTGGCTCTATCAACCTCAATTCCCTGTAGAGTCACAACATAGCCAAGAAAAGAGACTCGATCGGTGCAAAAGGTGCACTTCTCAAGGTTACCAAACAAACGTGCATCTCTCAAAGCATTAAAACAGCACGTAAGTGATTCAAATGTTCATCCATGGACTTGCTATAAATCAAGATATCATCAAAATAAACGACCACAAATTTGCCAATGAAAGGACGTAAAACCTCGTTCATTAATCTCATGAAAGTGCTAGGTGCATTAGTTAAACCAAAAGGCATGACTAACCACTCATACAAGCCGAACTTAGTTTTAAAATCAGTTTTCCATTCATCGCCAAGTTTCATTCTTATTTGGTGGTATCCACTACGCAAGTCAATCTTTGTGAAAATTATAGCACCACACAACTCATCAAGCATGTCGTCTAGCCTAGGAATAGGATGACGATACCTTATAGTAATGTTGTTAATGGCTCTACAATCTACACACATACGCCAAGAATCATCTTTTTTGGGAACCAAAAGAACAGGAACAGCACAAGGACTAAGCCTCTCACGTACGTACCCACGGTCCAAAAGGTCTTGGACTTGTCGCTGAATCTCCTTAGTCTCTTCGGGATTGGTCCTGTACGCCGCACGGTTTGGCAAACTCACTCCAGGGATCAAGTCAATCTGGTGCTTAATCCCTCAAATGGGTGGAAGTCATGGAGGTATCTCATCAGGGAAAACATCTCTAAACTCCTGCAAAAGGTTAGTGACAGGAGCAGGCAAAGTGCAAGGTATATTATCAAGAGAAAATAAAGCATCTTTGCACACAAAAGCATAGCATGTATCATTAACATCATCAATTTCAGCAAGGTCTAATTTTGTGGCAAGCATAACAGAATTTTTCAAATGGATTACTTGCTGTTTTTCATATTTATCATGTTCCTATGTATCATTAGCAGCAACAACTCTCTCCCTATCGGCCTCTATAATCTCAGTTGGGGTCAAAAGCAGTAAAGTAACTTTCTTTCACTTATGCATAAAAGTGTATTTGTTACTACTACCATGGTGTAAAGCATCATTATCAAATTCCCAAGGTCGACCCAATAAAAGAAAGCATGCTTGCATGGGAACCACATCACAATCAACATGATCAGCATAAGCACCAATGGAAAAATGGACTCGGCATGTATGCGTTACCTTATCTTTTCCAGAGTCATTTAACCACTGAATATGGTATGGATGTGGATGCGGTCGCGTGGTCAAGCCAAGCTTCTTGACCAAATCAGAACTCACCAAGTTGTTGCAGCTTCCTCCATCAATGATGACACGTGCGCGCCGGTTCTTGATTGCGAAGAAAGTCTGAAACAAATTATGGCGTTGAAGCTTAACGGGTTGTTGTACCTGTGTGCTGAGGACTCGCTGCACAATGATGCTCCGTAGCGTCGCTGTGGACGCCCCACCAAGGACCAGATCGTCATCACCACCGCCATTGTCGTCCGAGGCAGCAGCAACATCATCATCCTCCTCGACATCTGAGGTGCTGATGTAGCCTCCATCTTCTGTGGCGATGTATGCCCGTTGGCTAGGGCAATTCTTCTACACATGACCAAGCCCATGGCAGCGGTGGCACTGAATGTCGGAGGAGCGGCCCGTTGAAGCCACGGAAGAAGAACTCTTGGCTGGATTCTGCAAAGAATTTTTTGTAGAATCTGCAAGGCGTGTCGTGGAAGGTGGCTTCGGTGGCGCTGCTGCAAATTTGGTCACAGGTGGTGGAGGAGAACGAAAACTCGAAGAAGACTTGGGCAGTCCCGTCGATGTAGTCGTTCGCGACGTGTAGAAGGGTCATCCGGTGCTTGCCTTCGCTGATTCCTTGCGTCCCTGCAATTCTTTTTCTGCAAGCATAGCAAGCTGGAACAACTGGTTGACAGTAGTAAAATCTTTATAATCAACAATGTCTTGAATTTCACGCCGTAACCCCCCGTAAAAACGACAAATCTTATCCTCGGTTTCCTCAACTACCCCACAACGCACCATACCCTTTTGAAGCTCAGCATAATAGTCCTAAACAGAACTATCACCCTGTTCTAAGCGCTGCAATTTTTTTCTCAAATCACGTTTATATGAGGGAGGAACAAAACGATTACGCATAGCTTCTTTTAACCGCTCCCATGTATCAGGTTGTACGCGCATGGTACCCAGTTCATTCCACCAGATAATAGCAAAGTCCTTAAACTCACTAGTGGCTTGTCTAACTCTATGTTGTGCAGGAACCAAGTGAGAATTAAACTTCTGCTCTACCGTCATTTCCCAATCAAGATATATTTCAGCATCATAAAGACCAGAAAAAGATGGAATGGTAAATTTGACTTTAGCAAAAGGGTCGTCGTTACCATGACGGTTCTGGTTATTACCTCCCATACCATGTCAGTTTTGCTGAAGACGCCGACGAAGTCGTGCATCTTGTGTCGCCCGCTGATCAATGTTGCCATCCGCATCATACACTGTGTCATCATCACGATGATGGCCGTCATTGACAGGTGGCAGGCGTGCCTCCAAAGTGTCCATCCGAGCAGTGAAGTCAGCCATCCGCCGCTCCACCCGCTCAATGCCTTCCGTGGTGTTCAACTGGGCAATGGCGGAGACGATGGTATCCATTCTCGCGCCGAGTTCAGTGAATGAAGCATTTTGTTTGTCGAGCGCAGCTTGTAGCTGGCCGCGACTAACACACTCGTTGAAATCAACCGGTGTCCCGTCCTCGTCGTCTCCTGCCATGGTTAGTGGAAAAAAACAGGGAAACAAAAGGATTATCCCTATCAACTACAAAGTAAAGACAGTGAGAACCCGCAAAGGAAGTGGCTTACCAAGCTCTTACAAGTGTTCTTACCAAAGCAGCAGGTGGTACAACCGGTGGCTGGTTCGTGATACCATGTCAAGCGTGGGTACGATTGCAAGAGTCAAAAATTGTGCTATCCGGAAGTAGGTATATGGAGTTTGGCGGCCAAATATGTTAGTGGAACACAAATCAATAACAGATAGTAATGCTGAATAAATGTCCAAAGCACTGGTCCTAGTTGCTGGTCTAAATGTGTCCTATAGCAGGTATGATAAAGAACAAGACTAGAATATGCAAGCAAAGACAGCAACAAAGATGGCTAGGCAATGAGGAAGCTTAATTCAGCATAAGCACAAAATAAATGAAGCTCTTTCACCTAAAACTGTGCTGTCCCTTTTTTTTAGGGACGGATAGCACGCTCGCTATAAGCCCTAGGTGCCGAAATATTTTTCTTTTTTTTTCTTTTTTTCTTATATTTTTTTCACAGAGCAGAGCACAGAAATAGGAACCACACAAAGTTTCACCTCAATCTGATGTAAGGTGTGGCCTACAGAAAAAGATGCATGTGCTGTAAATTCGGTAATGAAATTTCGGAGCTCGAGTACTGCACTTTCCAGGCCGAATTTGGGCAAAATAAATTCGCCCAATTTCAAAAAAAAATCGCCTAATTTTGAAAAAAAAATCGCCTGATTTCGAGTTCGTATGCGAAAGTTACGGCCGTTTGAAGAAGGGACTCCGAGTTATGGTTGCTGTGGAGGCCGAAACGAAATCGGGTGGAGGAAATTGGTGGAAACTGGGGACGGAAGCTCGGGGAAAAGTGGGGGGATGGTGCTGGGTGATCGCAGGATGCGATGGATGTCTCAAAACAGAGGGTGGGATATGGGTGGGAAAACAAAAATTGACGGCTAGGGTTTGTATGAGAGGTAGCGGAAGCAAGACAACCCGAAACAAAACACGATCTAAACCAGCAACACAACTCGACTAAGGACACAAACTCAACACTACGGACTCTGAAATTAAATTGTGCAAAAGGCTAAACAAGATCTGGGACAGGGAACAACCTATGACTACAAATTTTTTTAGGGCTTTTTCTTGGACTCTAGGATGAAACCGAAAACAACAAAGGTAGGGTAACTCGAACCTGAAGGAACACCCGAAGCTCTGATTACCACTTGATAGGAACGGGGTCCCGATCTTCCAACAGGTTCTGGATATGTTCGATTTGGTGGAGGCGCGACACAAATCGATCCGGCTTCCGAACAACACGTTCCGAACCCTGCAATAGCAGCACCACGTCTCCTCAGGTTATCAACCGTGCGCAGCCCGGTTGACCTTGCCAAGAAGGCTAATCCTCGCCTGCGAATCGAAGAACACAAGCAAGAACAAGGAAGAACACAACTGAATTGCAGATATATTGATTTAGCACTCGAAAGTTGGGGTCTCACAAACCGATGAACGGCGAAACTGTTCAAAGACAGAATTAATCTAAGCAAAACCCAAACCCTAATGGTGGGGTGGCGACTGGATATAAAGGAGTGAGGGGCGTGCAAAACCCCTGGACGCGCCCTAATGGGCTCCAACACGATACAAAGCTGAACGGCCCAAAAGACGGTGACGCAGCACCCTGACAGATTCTGAACGCCCAATTGTTCTGACGATTCCCGTTGCCTCAGAAGGAATTTTGACATGGGACCAGAGCCATTGGAAAGGTTGTCTTCTCAGCTTTCCAGCCATATGTAGAACGTCAAAAACGGATCCCGGATGCGATCTGGGCGTCCATTTTAGTGCGGACTAGTCCTGGACTCCGAATTGGACTCGAAGTCGGCTTGAGTTGGCCCTCCAACATGATTCGACCGCCCTTGCTGGACTTGTGCGTCTCGTAGCCCTTCTCCAAGTACTTCTAGGTCCTCTCCATGGTTCCTAATCATAATTAAATCATTAGGTAGCAATCGATTCTCAAATGAACAAAAAGAAGTACTTAGGAACAAGCTCACCTGTAAATTCAATTGTCGGGCGCGAGCTCTAGTGATTGGTCCTTGAATGTCAAGTGGAGGAGTGTTGTGTGTATCCGAAGAAATGATGTCCTCATCAGATTCCCTAGTCACTGAGATATGGCCTATGAGACAAAGGGATCATGCGGCCCCATGAGGCGTGGCCTTCAAGGCAGGGTGGTCACACATGAAGCATAAGGTTTTATCCACCTTTTTTGATAGCATGCCCTTTAGGGCATGAATCGTTGCTTTTGTTTACTTTTTTTGTTGTTGTTCACTAAGAAATGAGGTGCATGGTGCTGTGTGAGGGACATGCTAGTGTCTTTTGTTTATACACCATTGGAATTTTGGCCGATATAGTGTACCCAAGGCCCCTGGGACTTCGAGATGACTTTGGTGCCACATAGTGGCGAAGCTAGAGCGTAACAGACGGGGGTGCGAGCCGCAAACGGTAGACGTGCTCCAAGGCCTAGGCTGGGCGACGGCCAATGGCGATCGCCGATCGGCAACGGCGATTCGGAGTCGCGGTGCCAGGGCCCACGAGCAGGAAGACAGAGCGACACGAGTAAGGGACGCGAGCCTCGAGGGGAAGCCAGCGGAGTAGACATGCGGTTCAGCTTCCTATGACGGGCTCAAGTTAACTGGGCTGCCTGCTCTAAGCTGGGCTGTGGGGGGTGCAACATATTGGCCCAAGGGGGGTGCTTATAGGGCCGAAATCTGATGGTAATAACTTGTTTTCGATTTTTTGGGGGGTGCATCTGCACCCACGGGCCACTATTGGGCTTCGCCCCTACTGCCACATAGGTGGGCTTATACTCCGAGGTCAGAGCCTATAAGGTGTGCACCGGTGAAAGCATCTAGGCCTCTAAAAAATAATTTTGGTAATTATTGATGACAATGATTAAAATGACTAACTTATTTATTGAGATCATTGAAAGGTTTAATCCTGGATTTTGATGACATCATGGAAAAGGCATGCAAAGGTAGTTAAAGATTGACATGGATCAAGATATATCTCAAGGCAAAGGTATGTTGTAGTATAAGGATATCTTTATAGCTTTTACTGGCCTCGGTGTTTGGATGAAAAGATCGAATTTGTAGAATAAATGTTGCACTATAAAAAAGGGTCATGGCTAGTACTTTGAATCTTAACTTGTGCCACTTTGATCAACTAAGTGCTCATGCATGCATTTGGAACCCCATTCTGAACTCTTTCAGAATTTCATTTGAAAAACTGGTATGACCATAGGCATATTGATGATAGTACCACTGCATCAGTACTACCGATCGTTATATGCCGGTAGCTAATTTCCAAAGAGGTACTCATTGAACATTGCTTGAATCGGTATTACTGCATGTGCTGCACAGTAGTACCACAGAGCAGTATGACTGCATGGTGTTGGTTGTATTACCGGAAATCAGTAGGACCAAAATCTAGTTGGTGGTAGCTAATTTTCAAAGCGCTATATTTTAGAGCATTTTCTTTCTTTTGAAAATCGGTACTACCGCAGTTGAAGTGCGGTAGTACCAGATCCTGTAAGGGCAGTACTATCGATATTTAAAGTAGCAACTAGTTTCTATGAATTTAATGAATCTCAAATAGCCGATGAATAGTTGGTACGGTAGTACTGGCCACTACATGATGGTAGTACAAAAATTCCTGATTTTTGGGGATTTTGATCCCAACATTCATCCTGATGGGTGTAGGCTATAAATACCTCCCCACCATCAACAACAGACTTCTTCTTAACCTCACTGAATACCCTTGAGCCTTTGTTGCACTCTATTCTAATTATTTTCTCAATTTTCACATTTTTAGGTAGTTGAGAGTACTCAAGTGCATTGCATCATTAGCTAATCCTTGTGGCAGTTGAAAACCTTCAAGCAAGTGTTGTGACATATTAGTCTTTGTGGTTGCCAACACTTAGATGATTTGGAGGAAGTTGTGCAGTGATCTCTTCAAAAATGTTTGTGAAGGGACCTAGTACAGGTTGTGAGCGGTGTGGTACTTGCTATCTCTAGAGTGGAGAAAGAGCAACCTTAGTGTACTTAAGGTGGTTAGGCTTAATTCGTGGAGCCAGTCCAATTTGTTTGGACTTACCTCAATGTGGAGTAGGAAAGACTGGCAAGTCTTCAGTACCACAAGAAAATATCACGTCTTCATTGTGGTTTATTTCTTTGTCTTTACTTTCCACATTTATATTCTAGCACTTATATTGAATTGAATTGTGTAACTAGAATTATATCTAGTATTTACACTGCTTTGTGGTGTCTTAATAAACCTAAAACTTTTAGGCTTGAATTGTGCAAAGTGATTTTCATTAAGTTCATACTTGCTAAAATTTATGTTTTAGCTAAAATAATTTTATAACCTCCTATTTATCCTTCTAATCAGTTATCCTTGATCCTACAACTAGAACTCGTTTGCTATGCGTGGCGTCTTCCATGCCACGGTGGTTGGCTTATATATGCCACCTTGGTGGGCTTATAGAGAAGGCTAGAGCCTGTGAGGCGTGCTTTGTGGCTCGTGTGCCACACGCAACGTTTTTCATTTATACACTGAGTCGATTTTGGTCAACACAGCATACGCCAAGGCCCTTGGGCCTTCAAGGTGACTTTGGTGCCACAGAGATGGCTTATACACTGAGGTTAGAGCCTGCGAGGTGTGCACCGGGGTTGGTTGGCCATGTGCGGCTTCTTTTGTGTTAGGAAACCTGGGCCTGGGCTTGAAGCCTTGGCCCATGGTGGGCTCCTCACCACTAGGCTATAAATAGAGAGTACTATTGACTATTTTGTATGTGAAATCAGAAAGAAAGCAATAAAGAAAGACCAGGAGTTCTCTCTACCTCTCTGTGTTTTTAATCTACTATTTTTGTCTTCTGTGATTGATCTGGTTTTTGCATAAGCAGAGGAATCGATCGGACTGGTCGCTAGTGACGGTTCCTCAACATTTTGTACCACAGTGGTGGGCTTATATATGCCACCTTTATAGGCTTCTACACCGAGACCAAAGCTCACGAGGTGTGCATCGTGGCTTGTGAGCCATATGCAACGTCTTTCATTTATACTCTTAGACTATTTTGGCTGACGTAGTGTATGCTATGGCATGAAGCCTTGCACGACTATTCTTTAATTGTAGGCCTGTTGTTTACCGGTTTATAAAAGCGGCTTTTAATTTTTGTTATAGTACCTAACTTTCAAACGGAGTATTTTATCAAGATAGGATCTACAAGTTAATTGTAGTACACGTTAAAAGCCCAACATCTGTATCAACCAAAATCGCAAGCGAGTATCTCTCTCCGTAATCTCTGTCGTAAACAGCTAAAATTCTTTAGCTAAAAGCCATAAGCCGCAACCATATCAAACATGCTGATACACTGTACACTAGGGTGTGCAGCCATGTGGGGTGATTTTTTATACACCGGACCGATAGCAATCTAGGCAGAGGTGGGCATTGGGTCGTGCCGTGCTGGCACAACCTGGGCCCACCGTGCTTTGGGCTGCATCGTGTTGTGCCGTGTCGGCCCGCCTCACCTCCGCCCAAGCCCAGGCACAGCCCAAAGCCTGCCGTGCTGGCGTTCATGCCATGCCAGCCCAAGCCTAGCCCGAAATAACTATACATGACGAAGACGGCGGTGATGATGGTGGCGGCGGCTGCCATCTTCATTTTTCTCGTACTCGCCTCATTAAAAACTAGTTAAAATTGAATTAGTTTTGTAAAAACATGGGCAAATAATGACAAAAATATTTCAGAGAAAAATTGGAATTTGCTTGATATTTTAAAGATATAGTGTTACTATCTCGTTAAAAACCTTACACCCCAGAGTAGAGTTCTCCGAGTAAGGAAAAGAGTATAGCAACAATATACATACATACTAACTATAACAATATGTGTACATAGTATCTACTCATCAGTCTAGGTCATTCATGTGTTCGAGGTCAGCGTACGCTTGCATGATTTTAAGATCCTCCAGTTGATGTTGTTGCCGCTTTTTAGCTAATTTTCAGTCCTTGGCGCATGTGATTGCCTCCACCATCCTAGGCTTGAGGGATGATCTCATTTCTTCGAGTATTCTCCCACCGTGCTGAACGTTGCTTCTGAAGACACGATGAACATCGGCACCAGGAGAACATTCCGTACGAAATGTGACAACGCAAGAAATATCCGCTTGTTGTTGTTCCACCACTCGAACAAGTCTATCTTGCCTCTGCCGACAAGATCAGGATCGATATTTGTAAAATCATGCTCCAAGGAGTGGTTCAGCTTTAAGACAAAATTTCACTTGGAGGCCACCTGAGGCTGAGAGGATGAAGTAGACTTGCCCTTTAGCTTCATCCATAAGTGTGATGTCAAGCTTGTATTTTCTTGTTGCGTCTGTTGTGAGGTATCTGATCTCACGCTGCTGCCAAATTTTTCATGATATGTACGGAAAATACAAAAAAGCTCCTCTTTGACATGTGCGAAAGTTTCCAAGTAATCAAGTCCGAGGTATTCTCCTATTCCCTCCATACCAACCTGCAAACCTGCCAACTTTTTCATAGGATCGAAAATGATAGCAAAACAATACAAGTGTGAAAATAGAAACAAAATATTTAATAAACTTTTCCTCCATTGCCACAACTACATGGCCTAAAAGGGGATCCTATCTAAAGGACCCTCTCTAGATTTGGTAATTTTGTCTGTAATTAACCAAATAAATTCTATAACTAAGCAAGAGATAGGATAATAAACACCAGATAGAACCTTTGTTGCTTTATAAAAAGGTCTTAAAAAATCTCAAAAATGATTAGCAATATGCTAATCTGAATTAGTAACTACCAATTCATTATTTTGATAGTTAGCATTGACAAAAATGGATATGACATGTTCGTACCCTTGTAACTTCTTTAACATGATGTATATCGAGTTCCACTTCACCTTCATGTCGAGACTGAAATTTCTTGACTCTTTCCCATTGGTCAAGCAGCACTCTATGAACCTAGTTACCACTTGTGGGGAACTTGTGAGGTAATGAATGGCATCACGAATACTATTGAAATATATGCCAATTACATGCATACTGTCTTGAACAACAAGGTTCAAGATGTGGCATACACATCTCTAGTGGAGGACATAACTACCAATTTATGTTTGCAACCTTGAGGTGCGGATGTTCATAGTCGTCGTGTTTGTCGATGCGTTATCAAGAGTTATGGAAACAATTTTATTATCTATCTTAAAATCATCAAGTACGTATAGTATACGCTAGGCAATGACCTCTCCTGTGTGTGATTTATTAATTATATTAAATCCTATGACTCTCTTATTTAACTTATAATTATCGTCTAAATAATGGGCTACAACACTAAAGTATGCACTTCTTTGGTGTGATGATATCCAAATATCTGAGGTTATAGCAAAAGAAAACTGCACTTGTAGGAATGGTTCCTTCAGGTCTGCTAGTTCCTTTTGATACATCCATAAAATATTAGATGTAGTAGTTCTTGTGAATTAGCATAACAAAGGGGTAATCATCCGTCGGAGAGAGGTCAGGCAACGACAACTTGAATTAGAACAACACTAGATGAAGGAAGGCACCGATTGAAGGAGGAATAGATCTAGAATAGCCAGTCAAGGGAACAACCACATCTAGACTTTAAGGACCAGAGACTTATTTATTTATTTTTTCTTTCTTCATAATGGATACATGCTATCCTTTTTATAGGGACGACCTGACTTGACTCCTAAGAAATACTATATAAGAAAAATTATATCTAACAATCTAATCTAATAAAAACTTGCCTAACTAATAGATAATACGAAATACCTAATAGATAGATTCCTAAATAACAAACCATACCTAATACGCATGGTGCTACAGTACCCATGTGCTATAGTGCCCACGGTGAATAGTAACGGCGTGCTAGTGCTACAGTGCTGTGGTGAGCAGTACCCGAGTAACTGCGTACATAACATTACACACCTCCCAGTGAAACAGCTCGTCCTCGAGCCGTAACATAGGGCAACAAATTCCTCCGATGGCAGTGGGTGAATATGTTGGTGCTTGATCTTCAACATCATCATCATCTGCTTCATTAAGTTGTCTAGTAAGGATAACTCGGCAGCAGAAGCCATGGCGTTAGCTCTGGTACCAACTGTTGTGAACCTTAGTTCATAACGGGATAAACATCCATTGGAGGGAGGTCTAGAGTAGCCGGTCAGAGCTAGGAATCAGGGACTTGGGAATACTTCTTTATTATTCATTGCTTAATGATAATAGGTACAATGATGTCCCTTTTATATGGATGACTAAACTTAACCCCCAAGAAACATATCTCTATATTAAAGAAACTAATCCCTAATAATAAAAAACTCATCTCTAATACGTGGAAATAATCTAAAAGGAAACAAACCCAAATAATAAGGAAAGTGCACCCGTGAGCTATTGTACACGCATGCGGCGCTACAGTACTGTGTGGTATTGTTCACAGTGCTACAGTACCATGCGGGTACCATTCATCCACCGTGGTACTGTTCATTCAGCGTTGCAGTACCTCACAGTATTGTTCGTGAGATTGCTGCGTGCATCACCAGGATCCTAGGCAATAACATTACACCCTTCGCGGCGAGACAGCTCGTCCTCGAGTTGTCAGGTGGCAGCCATGATTGAATTCCTTCATAACTCCATGTCAACGAGAGGGCACGATGATGACCTTGTGTAGCATGGAACAAAATCAGTGAAGCTCCAATGGACAACAACCCCTAGGCATGGTTTGATGATGCGGGAGACATTGAGGGCATGGGCACCCAACGTAGAGTAGAAACATCACCCTTCTTGCCTCGGGATGCAACGGTTGTAGAAGAGATGTGACGATGTCGATGACCCCTACATGGAAGCCATTGTGCTCCACACTTTGCGGAGGCACGGTGTCAGCTGGTCGTGTAGAGATAACCACCGCTGGATAGCGACAACCTTCCTTCTTGGCAAAGGCACCAAAGGTGAAGCCTGAAGAGAAATCGTCATTGGTGACATGGCCAGTGCCAACGTCGACATCGGGGAAGGTGGTGATAGCACAACTATTGCAATGGCACACGACGCATCTTTCTACTCCTTTAGCTTATCCACCAACTCCATAGCCTTCTCTAAGGTGACCATCATATTGTCAAGTAAAGACCCTATTTTATTGTTGCTAGCCATCAACATGTCCAACATAGATAAGTCAGCATCAAAAGCTATGGTGAGTGGCTCTGATACGAAATGTTGTGGTACAGGTCCGACGACTGAGGGTAGGGCACTTGCACTTGATCGGCCGGCCATGCTGCCGCCAAAGCTCCGATGCCTATTATATTGAAGAAGAGAGGGAGACTAGAGAAATATATTTATTTCTTTGCTTTATGATAATAGATACAATGTTGTCCCTTTTATAGGGATGGCTAAACTTAACCCCTAAGAAACATATCTCTATATTAAGAAATCTAATCCCTAATAATAGAAAACTTATCTCTAATACATGGAAATAATCTAAAATAAAATAA
This sequence comes from Dendrocalamus latiflorus, assembly GCA_017311315.1. Classification (NCBI taxonomy): domain Eukaryota; kingdom Viridiplantae; phylum Streptophyta; class Magnoliopsida; order Poales; family Poaceae; genus Dendrocalamus; species Dendrocalamus latiflorus. Next base: position 13,733,493 of record CM029628.1, on the reverse strand, counting down.
ACCCAAATAATAAGAAAATTGCACCCGTGAGCTACTATTCATGTGTACAACGCTATAGTACCGCATGGTATTGTTCACGGTGCTACAGTACAGCATGGGTACTGTTCATCCACTATAGGTACTATTCATCAGGCGTTGTGGTACCCCACAGTATTGTTCATGAGTCTGCTACGTGCATCATCAGGATCCTAGGCCATAACATTCTCCTACTAACATGTTGGTACTATGGACAAAAGCCATATTGGATCATTCTTTCAAATGCACAACTTTCACCATCCTAATCAGTTGATCTTCTGAAACAATATACCTAGCAATTTTCTCATGGGTAGAAAGCGGGTTGTATACCCAAGTACTTACAGAGCCATTGGCCTTGAAGTTTAATTGTGTTTGTAGTCCTCCCCCTCGGCTCTATGCCCCCATCTTGCGTAAGCATGATTTGTAGTGCCGGTTCAAGTGCCCTGTTCCTACAGCTATACGAGCATTTAATTAGCATTGCAATAATTACAAGTTGCATTCTATACCATTTCACCATCTCGGATTTCCTAGCTCCAAGTCATGTGCCTTTAGCAATTTGCCCTTCATCCAGACTCGCCAATTTTGGTGTCCGTGAATGGGAGAGAGATCTCTGGACCCCATTGGCTCCAGACCACCCTGGTACTCCTTGTAGCCCTCTGTACTATTCATATGACGGTCATCCATAATGTAGTGTCCCATGCTTGGTGAGAGCCAATGAGCATCAACGAGAGTCAAAGCCGGAGGAGGACTAGGAGAGCAACGACGGCAGCTTACACTAAATCGCTCTGCTGCCCTTTTCATTTTACGACTCCTCTGCATATCGTTCATGAGCTCCATAGTGCTCTGACTCCTAGGTAGCATAATGGATGGATGTATGGTGAATAAATGGGGAGAGTAGATGGATGTTGAAGAAATGAGGAGAGTGGATGGATGGTTGAAGAAATGAGGAAGTAGATGGATGATGAATAAATGAGGAGAGTGAATGGATGGTGAAGAAATGAGAGGCGAAGTGGATTTTATAGGCATTAGAAAGAAGACCGTTGCTCTCAAAACGTTGCTACTGACCGTTCTTCAGTTCTTCACCTAAACATTGCTTCTAACCGTTGTCTGTGCTTTTTGAAGACTGAGCTCTCATCTCTCTCATAAACTAAGCTCTCTCCTCTCTCTCTCTCTCTCTCTTTCAGACTCTTTTGTCCTCTTGCTAGTAACATGTAAGAGCTATGTGACTCCTTATATTCTCACTGTCCCCTCTACGTTCTCCGGACACCAGACATGAGTCACATGGATACATCTATACATGACACAAGAGCAGGGTGACAAGAACATAGCCATGTAAGACTTGGGTTTGGCCCCCTTGACCCCTTCTATCTCTCCTCCCATTGTTCTGTCATCTTGTGTTATGTCTCATCACCACTACTGACACAAATATAGAGATTACCTCCACAGCTCACACTCAATTCCATTAACCAAACAAAGAAACAATCTCAGCAGAGAGTATCGGAGGCAAAGAAATGGGAGGCAAAGGCAGAACGAGCCCCAACAGCTCCGCGGCTGCTTGCACGGTCTGCAACAGTGCGGCGATGGTGTACTGTGCGATGGACACGGCGGTGCTCTGCGTCCCCTGTGACACGGCCGTCCACACGGTGAACCCCTTGGCCTCCCGCCACGAGCAAGTGCTGCTGGTGCCTGTTAGTGATATGCCCTAGAGACAATCGTGGAGATGATTGTATCACTTCTATGTTTATGATCTTCTGAATAATATATTTTTTTCTCTTGAATAAATATCTTTCGTATTGATCAACAAGTATGTGACTTGTTCGTGGAACTCTTTATTTATGTTTTGATGTTATTCTAAATTATCCCTGATCTATATCATTATATGGGACAATTGTGATTTACATATCAGGACATGTATTGATTGATGATTATATTTCGCAGATCATGGATATGAGATATCAAATCAATAATGTGAACACATGTTAGAGAATATGATGGTGGATTGACCCACCATGAGACATTGCAAGAATTGTTATATTGTTAAGTGTCATCAGTTGGTCCTATACATAGCATATGTAGGATCCTTAGATCTGAGATCATCATTGTTTCCATCATGTGTAATAGTTTACTTAGGGTTATCAAACACTACTCCGTGACTGGGTGGTCATAAAGGTAGCTTTCAGGTTGATCAAGATGAAATTTTCCCTCCTATATAAGAAGAGAGATATCTCTAAGCCTCTTGATGTGGTTGTATTAAGAAAGTGCATAGCCATACCAAATGTGGTTGAGGAGTCAATCACAACTGAGTAATCCACTACAGGATCGAGTGAAGGATCAAACTATCATAGGATGGTACGCTTCTCGCCATGAGTTCAATCTGGTATCATGAGGCAAATGAATCGGTATATAAGCACTATATAGGTTTATCCGATATGATCGTTATGTATGTTCGGGAGTCGTTATGTTCTGCTAGGGACAACTACCAACTTATGGACTGGAAAGGAATTTTTTGGCCCATGGCCAAATACACATGAACCTACAAGGTCACACATGATGAGCACATCCTTTCCCCCGTGCTGACTCCACAACAAACTCAACAAACTGAAACTATGATACAAGGACCAATGACTCGAGGGCAAGCACGTCAACTTAACCATCAGGTGAATGCGCTCCTAAGTTTGCATACAAATATTTCAAAGAATGGCATACTACTTAATTCTTGTGATTATTTAATTGTCCTTAGGAACCATGGGAAAGAACCACACGAACTCAAGTGTAGAAGTGGAACTGTCAAGCGCAATCCAAGTCCTGTTCGCAAGTTCGACTCAGATTCGGCCTTTTTAACAGCATCTACTTCAAACGGCCATAACTTTTGATCTAGAAGGTTTCTCGAGGCCCGTGAGTACTCTTTGGAAAGCTCTTGGAGTCTACTTTCATATGGATCTAGTCTCACCTCCAAACTCCATCCGAGCTGATCAGAAATTACCAATCCAGTCGTGTCACGTTTCCAGTTCAAGTCAAAGTGGGCCGAGGGCCTTGAATCACCACTTAGGATATTTAGACTGGTACTGTTCACATAATAGTAACCATGAATAGTACCGCACCCCTTTTCATTAGATAAGTGTGGCTTCCCCCTTCTCTATTTAAGGAGGTCGCACCCCTTTAGATTCGTGGGGTTTTTCTTAAGAGATTATTCTGCTTAGCAGTTTCACTGCATGTTCGGTTGAGGAACCACTTGTGAACTTAATCTTTATTCGCAATACAATTTCAGATTGCATCTTGTACTGTGTTCGGCCCGGTTGATAACCAACGGAGCAGTGGTATAGTGATTGCGATGGGTTCGATCTGTTTTGGTCGGAGCCTTTGGATCATCAACGTTGTGTTCTCCACAATCGACTTACCAGTACCTTTTGGAAGATCGGACCATCGTCATATTAGGTGGTATCAGAGCAATGGTTGCCCGTTAGGTAATCTCAATTTCGCCATTTAGAAATTAGCCCACAAAAAATTGTTCGTAGTGTTCTTCCGCTATCCGATCACCCTTTTGAGCCATTGTAATTTTTCTTTTCAGTTTTGCTTGTTGAATTTTTGATTGCATCATCGTATTTAGTTGCTGATTTCTAGTTTTAGTTAGAGTCCAGTTCGTCATCGTCTAGTTTGATCTTCGTGTTCCTTTGCATAGCTTCATCATCGTGTCAAAACTTCTGCTGCAACAACACCCTCCGCTACCATCCTATCTGCCAGTTTTGGTTTGTCCAGAAGAATTGGTTTCGGTTGTTTAGGAAAAAAACAGAGAAAAAAGGAAGAAAAAAACAGAGCGAAAAAAAGAGGAAAGAGTCTATCTTTTCCAAAATTTGGAAAGTGCATCAAAGAGTTGTCCTTCATACATCCAAAAGCCTCCAGAAAAAATTTGAGCAAGTTTAGTCACGGGATCAAAAAGTTATAGCAGTTTCAATTGAGGCCGAAATGAATTCGAGTCCGTTTCCGACACACCTTTAGTAAAACGGGCATAACTTTTGCATACAATATCTGTTTTGTATGTTCTTGTACTCGTTGGAAAGCTAACGACAAACCCGATCCCAAAAAATGACTAGCTTATGCTAGTCACCTTCCAAGGACCCAAAATCGGCCATCTTTGGCTTTGAAATCGCATTGCAAGTTTTCAGTTTCTATTTTTGCTGATTCGTTTAACCTTCCCTTCGGAATTTGGGGTTCGTCTCAACTGCAATGTCTGTAAGTGGTGTATCTTTTCTGCAACTAAACTATAGTCTGTAAGTGGTGTATCTTTTCTTTTTTGGTGTCAGTATATTGCAAACTTACGAAATCGATCACAATGCATTCAGCTTGTCAAAATAGATAGCGTGATAATGCTGCGACGATATCCACCTTAGGCACATTTGCATTGCCAGTCAAATCTCCCAGATGGCTTCTCAGTTCTCAGTAAAATGTCTGACATTCCAGATCAAAGCTTGCAGGCTGCAACATGCGAGAATAAATCACTCTGCCAATCTCCAATCATATGATAACAAATACCTCCCAAAAGATTACAAACTGATGTTAAATTTGTGCATGATCAAGTATGCAGTCGCAATCTATTTATGACCCTGGGAGATGAAGAGACACCTGCAAACAACTTTTACGGGAAAGCATATACAATCCAACACTATCGATTCAAAATTTCTTCTAAATGCTGCAGCAACTGTGGCTATCAAAAGGGTTCAATCATACTGCAAATCCTGCTAAGTGCAGTGTCCTAGAGCAAGGATGATTCAAATCACATCTTACAGTGATAAAAGAACAAAAATATCTTCATATTTTCTTGTCAAATCATTAGTTCCCCTCTGAGTACAGGAGCAACTGATAACAACATCTGTAACAACAATCAGCTAAGGAGGGACAAGAGATGCCCAGTGCAGGGAAGGTCCTGTCAGACCCTGATTCACAAATGGTGTCCTTAAATATCCAGCAACAAAAGAAACAGTTCCTTCAACTTCTGCTCCAAGTTGAAACTTCTTCCCTAGGTTGCATAACATCAAGTATCTCCCAGCAAATGAAGCAAATTGTGTCTTTTGCTAAAAAAAAGAGTAAAGAATCATGAGCAGTTCGGAAGCAGTGCACACCCAAAAGCATGGGTTTCATCTCTATTACACTATCAGTAGATTTCCAAGTCATCTCCAAAAAGTTCCTGTCAGATCCATCTACCAAGATGGCTTGCAGTCTAAATTCACTTGAGATAAAGAATGTCATAGTGGCCAGGCCTATACACTAGGGTCACTAAAGGTATGCCATCAGATGATAATAAGTTGCCACTTGGGTTTACTCCAGCTCGCTCGATTGAGACACACTCTCTTCGCTGCTCCAGAGTTTGAGCGGTTGTGCTTGGGGAAGAGTAACTTTTTCTTGAATGCACAGGTGCTAAGGTTGTGCTTACTCCAGGTTCTAATCGAGGGAAGAAATATCGGCGTTCCACTTGCACAACTCCAGGTTGCCATCTTGAGTCAGCAACCTCAATGCGCAAGGGGATGCCAAGTGCGTTTGATAGAGCCCTAATTTGTGGAATGTCAGCTTCAGTGTCCATGGGACGCACCATCTCCAAGCAAAACTGTTACCAAAGCCACAAATGCAGAATAGTGAGTGTAATTTGCTTAACTAATTTTTGTCAGGATTATCTTAGTATTCAAAGTCATGTAGAACAATTTCATCAACCATTTTTACAACAAGAACATCTACTAAATGATCCAATAAAAAATAACATACAGAAAAAGCATGCTCAACAAGGCAACCTAGATATTTGGGACAATTGATAAACTAAAGAATCTTTTTACTCCACAAAATTGTGAATATCTTGTACACCAAGAACATTGCTAATATATTATGTAGTCTCTGCCAATATAATTTAGTTATTACAGCAGGGATTTAAAGGACAAATAATTTATTGGCTGTAAACTATCAAGTATGATATTTTCCACAATAAGAAAGGCATGTTTCCGAGTGGATAGTACTAGGGGGCAGAAACTCTAACCTCAAGGGCACACTTATGCCGGGAGGAAAATGGCATGTAATCCTCTTCTCGTGTACGGATTTCAATCTCTGTCAGCAATCTAAGCAAAGAAAGAACTGACCAGGAAAAATACAAAAATGTGACATAGAGAATAAACACACAAACAACACATCACAACAAGCATTGTACTCACTCCTCGATGACATGATCTCCTGTAGGTTTCTCTGGTACAGATCGTCGGCACTTAGACTACAAAATACAAAAGCACATTTTCGTAAAGCAAAATGTAATGAAAACAAAAGAAATAGGTCACGAAATATATTGTCATGTGAAAAAGAAACAAGAGCTCAATAAAACACTCAATTTAAAAACTAAACTTACCCATTTGCAACAGACTTGACCAAATGCTCAAACTCCTGAAAGAACATGATGATATTCAAAAATTTATATAATTTAAGCTATATGAAGAGAAGATCAAACCTATCTAGCAGACTGTTCCCATTTGCAGTAATGGTGAAATAACATATGAACTCAGTAAAAGATACTGGCTACTGACACATAAAACTCAGCTATATTTATAATGAATTTGATTTTAGGTGCCAGTATTTTACACGCTAGCCGCTAAATTGTGTATACTGTAGAAAAAATGAAAAAAAATTACATGATTCTCGCAAATTGCAGACTAGTTGACAAAGAGCAGCTTTTAGGTCAACGCACAAGGATGATATGAACCTACAGATGAAGTATTATTGATAAGCTCTTAAGTCGGTTTGATCACGTATTTTGCATCACACCATCTATAAGCCTGTCCACTACAACTTATTATTTTTAAAAAGTATATTTCCCTTCCGTTTGTTTCAAAGGATAGAGGAATGTTTTTGTACAATAATTAATTCTAGAGGATTGTTGTTTGCCCAAGACAAGTTATGATGAGATACCATGGGATAAGTTATCTTACAACTGGAGAAAGACACACGATATACTATGTGGGCATTGGACAATTCAGACCACACAAGTGACAACTTTTATGTTCCAAACAATTCTTTAGTTGAGAAATGGCTGAACTAAACATTAGGGGGGGAAATTAGGATGAAGACAACGAACAAAACACATTTATGCTTTTGTAAGATGGGAGAATACTCACAGAAACGACACTTGAGAAGTATGATATAGGATTTAAGAAGTAGGCTTTATCCCACTGAAGACCAGAGAGTTTCTCTAAGGACATTGCCACGCATCCCATTAGACGAGTGATCTCAGCTTGACTGTCTTGCATTTGCCCCAGGTTCTCCTGCTTACAAGCATAGCAGAATTAAGTTTCCATGAAAAAGAAGAAAGCAGTTGCATCATCATGAACAAGTGAACTGAGATAGTTACCATGTAGGAGAAAAAGAAGCCTCTGTAAAAACTGCTACTGTCTCTGCGTGTTTGTCTGACAAAAGCATACTGCTCACTGAGAAGCTGTAGGAAGAATGATTTTCAAGTAAGCGCAAAACATTGCATGATGATAATGCTTTTAGAATCAAGTTCTTTGCATACCAACACACCTTGATCTTTTGCTCGATGAAGCGGTTGTCTGCAGATTCATAAATCAAAGCCGAGAGTGGTTCCTACCATACCAAGAATAAGAATCACAAAAGGCATAATGAATAATTTATCAGATTCATCAAACATTAGCATAGATCTGAATAAGTAATGCTAAGGTACAAGGTGCATAAATTGCATACCTAGCAAAAAAGTCTTAATGTTTGCACACATGAACAATTCATTTCTTTGGGGGTGGAAAAATACTAAAACTAATTTGTGAAATCCCTCATGGCAAGACCTTTGTATGAAAAGGCTATGGGCATGTTCTTTACCTCATAAGCCGGCGGCTTTTGGCTTTTGCTACAGTACCTAACTTTCAAACGGAGTATTTTCTCAAGACGGGGTCTACAAGTTAAACGATCTACACGTTAAAAGCCCAACATCTGTACCGGCCAAAATTGCAAGTGAATATCTGTCTCTCTGTAATCTGTACCGTAAACAGCCAAAATTCAAATTTTCAGCGAAAAGCTATAAACCGCAGCCGAAAAGAACAGGCCCATAATCGTTGACCATTAGGTGCAAAGAGACTATCTAGACATAACTGCTTGCAGTAAACCTTACTGAAGTATTTTACTTTTTTCTAACAGTCAAGATTTCAATATTGGTAACACGCATAATGAACTCTGACAGCATGTACTTCCCCCGAAGTAGTTCACGATAACGTGTAAGATATAATTTACTTCAGAAGTTGCAACTGGAATCTTTTAAGCTTATATGTACCACACTCACATAAGGGGCGTGATTGATGATTTATTAGCAGTATAAGCTGGCAAATTTCAAGACGATGTATTAACGTATTAGACCAGAAGTGTGATCGGGACACTGAGAAGCTCATTGGAAATATTTTAAGATGTCGCACTCGAATATTCATACCTGACATCCTAATGTTCTGGGACGAGGATCTGGACACTTGAAGACATCATTGAGCACACGGTGATCCCTTGGAGGTCGGAGGTATGTTCTCTTGCCAGCCAGCAGCTTGCGCCATTGTTTGCACAATGATAAATATATGTGCTTGTCGAACGGCACCGAGTCATACCGAACAATGTAATCTGGGGTGTGTCTTTGAACACTCATTAACAGGCAACAAAATTTACTTTCAGATGGTTTTATCATCTCCTCGTCCTCTTTCTTTATCTCTTCCTCTTCTTCTTCTTCCCAATCCTCTTCTTCCCAATCCTCTTCCTCCATATCCTCATCATCCAGTTCACCTTCTTCATCCTGGAAAGTTGCAGACCCATCTTTGTAAAACAAAAATTCTTTCCAGCACAAATGCAATGAACAGCATGCCATGCTATTTCAAATTGTGCATTTACAACCAGAACACCCAACCGAACTCCAAATAATACAATGAACAAATACAAAGGGAATCAAAAGACTCAACACTCTGACGAAACATCCTTCTCTAAGTTCTCTTGCCAGGATATGGCAACACAATATAGGCCGCAAAGCTATGAAACTTCCAATTTAGGTAACCAAGTCACTCAATTGGACCAAGAAGGCAAGAACTAAGCTGGAAAATATCAAAAGAATACAATGTTGGACAATCGACAAGAGATCACCACAAAAATTGAGAACCTGCGAAGGGCTCACATTACCACAAGCATTTCACTAAAATCGCCACAAGAACCCCCCCCCCCCCCCCCCCACCATCTGAAAAATTTAACCGCGCAGGAAAATTTAATCAGCCATTCAAGAAACAAAAATGCCTTCCGTTCTTTCCTTTACTCGGCTTATGCAGATACCCTAATCGTGAAAGGACCTAAGCCACTGAGCCAACCTGCGCCTAGCAAATCCCAACAAAAGATAACGCAGCACTGAACAAAAAATTTCGCATCCGGAAATTACACGCCAATTCGAAGAACCCAGCCAAGAAAGCAAGAATTAACCTACGACCGCACCCGATTCTACAGCAAAGAAAGCAAGAATTAACCTACGACCGCACCCGATTCCACAGCCAAGAAAGCATCCCGAACCACAGGATGCAAGAAAGACTCGAAATCGAACCAAGAACGAAATCGAGAACCTCCCGATGCACCGAATTCCACTACACGATATGAGATTTTGGTCAAAAGATCACCGGAGAAGACATCACCTCAAACAGTACAAGAAGCTGGAACTCACCGTATCCTCGTCGGCGGGCGGCCGCCGTGGTAGCGGCGGTAGCGGAAGCGGTGAGATGGAAATAACCCTATTGTCACCAGAGGGCGACCGTGGTGGTACCAGGTGAAGCCGAGGAAGCGGAGGAAGGGTTGGCGGCGGCTGCGGAGAAGCTTCGCCTCCGCCGCCGTCCCCGCTGCTTCCCGCCCGGGTTTTGATTTTATATTTTAGCTTGAACCCCATTTCTTTCTTAGAGTTGCCTTTTCTACCCCTCCGAGAAACCCTGGTTTATTTCTCAATTCTCCCCTCGATTCGGGGGAATTGTGATCTCAGTCTTCTTCAGCGGCCGGAGTGGTAGATCTTTATAGTATGTGGGCTGCTAGATAGGGATGGAAATAGATCGGATACAATCGAATAGTCTTAAATACAAATGCGAATTTATATTTTTAAAATGAATTTAATTATTTTTTAATATGAATATGAATCGAATGTCGTAACGAATACGAATTCGAATCGGATATGTACTTTATTCGGACAAATATGAATATCCTCCTACAACTTTTGTAATAACTTAATTCGATCGAATACGAATACAAATGCCGCTAGGCCGACCGGCCAGCATAGAAAATGGATCGAATACGAATCGAATAGCCTCGAATATGAATACGAATGTGAATACGAACATTCTCACATACAGATGCGAATATTGTCGAATACAAATACGAACATTTTCAAATACGGATTTTGCTTTCCACATTCATGTTTTCTCATATATGAATATCAGATAAAATGAATTATCCGTTACCATTTCCCACCCCTACTGCTGGGTGCGATGCATGGGTGATTGGGTAGTTTGGCTAAGGCTAGTTTCAAAGGGTAGTCGCTTTTGGTTTTTGCCTGTGCATTTTGATTTTTGGCTAAAATAGGATCGTAGTGAATGTTAATTTTTTCTAAAGTATTTAATTAAAGAAAAATAAAAACACACCGTTATATCTCCACGAATAATGCTAAGAAAAAAAGGAAAAAGAAAAGTTGCAATAAGAAGCCAATGTGTTCTAAATAGCTTTTGGCTTCCAGAAGCCACAAGTCATTGTTATTTGGAATAGAGCCTAAGTCGTTCGATATATTCAGTAATAAATTTTGGTTTTTGAGAAGTGCCCACCAAATTAACTAAACTAAAATAACAAACTGTCGAACCCAGATTTTATAATCTAGAATCCTCTATGATTTCACCGTACTATTCCCTAAATCAATAGATAGATAGTACTCATAGATACATTACTGAACATCAAAGTAATATATCATGCGGAAGTGTAAATATAATAGTGGACTTACTCATGGGTCGATTAGGCTGAAATCAATAAAAAGCAGCAGTAGAAATGAAAACTTCATACATGTGGGACACTCAAAACATGTCCACAGGCAGCCAACTAGGATTCATGACCTAGTTTTTGACCTCATTGTCTTCTAGTCTTGTTGACACCTTTAGATGATCACACGGCTTGTATTTCTTCTGACTTACTGAATAATTGTAATTGACCAATAGTGAGTACAAAGGTACTCAGCAAGCTAACACACATAATGCAATAATAATAGATAAAATGTTGAATAAAGTAAGGCTTATGGTTCTTTTATTTACGAAACGCCACTATTTTGAAATACAGATATAGGAAACATCATAGACTTAGCAATTTTAACTGAAACAGAGTATTTTAAATTGCATGAAAGTTTGCAATAATAGTAGTGCATATTTCCATCCATCGATATATGGTTGCTTGCACCATATGCTAATTTTTTAGTGTCATATCCACTTATTACTTTCACTAGAATCGACACCCTAGGGCACCACAAATCAGGGCTTTTACTACCCCTCACTTTTCATTTTCCACCCATAAAATTTTTGAAATAGAACTATATCAAGTTAAGTTCCTATGCGCGCCTATGATCGTGGGTATAGCTATTCAAACAGCTTTCACTCTGTAGAGATTGTACACTATACCTACAAGAGATGATCAGTTCGTTGCTCTACATGATTTCTTAGTCATGCGGTTGAATAGACCATCACAGTAACTTTTTAAAATACCTTGCCCCTTCCGTCATATCACCCATATAGACCTTTCCCAATTCACACAAGTGGGTCCCATAAGTTGTTCGGGATGCCTACACAATGACTAGCCGCAATTATACTACAACTTTCCACAACGACTAGCGCAGTTGACAGATTTCACACTTCCCACGGTGTTCCATCTAAGCTAAAATGGATTTTGCACTTGTACTACCCCATTCACACATCATTGTTTTAAATTATTCCACAGCTTTTATTATTTAATCAGCACTTACACTTGGGAATTATTTTCCATTATTAATTTGCATAACGTAAAATTTAGAGAAACCCAAATAAACTTTCAGAAGAAAATTAGAATGTCAATAAAAGCAACAAAATATTTTTAAAATCTTCACATTTTTGAACATCTGAATTTTCAAAATGATACACAAACTAAACCTTATTAGCCAAAATATTTCGGTTTAGCAATTCAGTAATTTGGTTCACCAAAATACACCACACTAGCAGGCATTTGGAATCAATAGTTATAACTGGAATCAACAATAAAGCAAATAGCACATAACATAACTTTACCAAACTATCAATAGCTCCTCAAAGTCTCAAATTCTTAAATTCCAAGGAGACGATGAAAGGTGTGGCCATCAAGTGAAGGCCCAGAGTCAGCAAGATCTCCCTCAGCGTGCGTTCCTCTTCCTCCTCTCCGGCATCGACGAGATCTCCCCTAGTGCCCCCCTCTTCCTCCCCTCCGGCATCAGCGAGATCCCCCCATGCACCCATCTTCCTCCCATTCGGCATTGGCAAGATCTCCTGTGGCAAGCCCCCTCTTTATCTCCCTTGGCCTTGGTGAGTGAAGCCCCAGTGCTTCTCTGGTCTCGACGAGTTATCACCAGGCGCAGTGGTGGTCTGGCGGCTGGCATAGTGGCAGCTAGGGTTGCTATGGCCTCGGGTTGTGGCTATGGGGATTGGATTTAGCCGATGCAATGTGCAAATGAGAAAGTTGAGACTATGAGAGAGTGGGCCTTGGACACTAGGGGTGGGTGCTCAAGTGCTTGCCTATTCGGTTAGTCTGGTTTGTTCAGTTTTTGAGGGTTGAACACCCAACCTAATACTAAACACGAACAGAACCAAGAAAAAACTGAGATGATCATTGAAAACCTAAACAACCAAGATTTTTGGTGAAATCGATTTGGTTCGGAATTTTGGTGTCGGTAAAAAATGCCCATCTCTAAGTGCGGAGAGTTTTCTTTGAAAAGGGTAAGAAAACTTTTATGCAACGCTTGGTGCATATTATAACAAGAGTTGAGGATAGAGTCCAAGAGATGATAGTTGTAAATAAGAAGATTATGAATGTGAGTTCATATGGGCATGCTATCTGTACTGTACACCTTGTTTTGAGATTCATTCACCTTATTATATTTGGTTTGCTTTTGTATTTTTGAAATAGCTGATGGGACATAATAAGAGAGGAAAGGTACATCCTGTGTAAGATCATGTGAAGGTTTCTCCATACTTTTTGTCACTAGTAAGGGCAATAGAATTGAATTTGACTTCACAAAAATGAAAATGAACAATTTAGGGAGAAGTTGTCTGGTAGGCCTGTCAAACCGATTTGCTTGGTAGGTTTGACTGCTGTGCAAGAGTAGTTAGACATGTATGCATTGACGGTTTGACCAGTTGCATTTTGTCTTAGGCAAAAATTGCTAGGGTAGTCTGACCACTCACCCAATGCCCATGCGATCATTTTGACAATGGACACTAAACACTTGTGTGGACTTGTATAAGGATGAATTTGCATAGGGTGGCATTTCAAATTAAAACTAACATTGAATGTAGATAGAAAATTACAGAAATTACAGAGGGGATGTTTTCTAGACGAGTTAGCGAGTCTGATCAGCCAAATCGATGGTCTGATTGGCATGGTGAGGGTGGTTAAAACGGCCAAGATTTTTTCATAAAACATTGAATTGAGCTAAAAATTTTGAATTGAGTCGGGAATGGTTTTAGGGCTATGAAATCATGGCATATATGTTACATGATGTATTTATAGACTAATGTGGGTCAAGTGAGAACGAACTTATGCCCGAAAATAGTTTGCTTAGTCTATAATTGTGCTGGTGGGTCTAGAGTCCACTATGGTTAATGGAGAGGTAGATCAGGACTTGGTTGGGAGAGCCAAAGTCCAATGCGATCATGGAGGCCGGTGAGATAGTTGGATTAACCAAGGTGCAAGATGGATAAGAACCATGGAAGGTATAAGTGGTCAAGGTCAAGCAGGATATGTGGCATGCCAAGTGACTTGGCCCGTTTGCAAGTGAGGACAGTTTGGTGGGATCCAAATATATGAGATGCTTAATGGCAAGTTATTGGGGCCACATGGAAAATTATGAAGAATGGCAATGCTTCGAGGTAAAGGAATGGTGACACGTCGGTTAAGGGGCTTGTGGTCATTTGCCCAAAACCAGAAAAGTGGACATTCTACAAAATGGTGGTAGTGGCCTAAGCGGATTAGGTCATAGAATCTCCAATGAGGGCAAAGCATGGTGGATTCAGGCTATTGGATCCATGTGTTAAGCCGACTTTTTAAAAAGCATGCGAGTATATGTCAAGTGAAAAACTCATGTGGGTAATGCATTAATAGGTTCCCATATGAATGTGTGGTGGATAAAATCCACTTTGTATCTAGGATTAGGGTTCAAATGTGAGCCTTTTCTATATGATGAGTAGAGAGAGATAAAATCCACTTGATGCACTCATGCTAACTTGAGAGAAACTAGGGTTTGAGAGGAATGCTTGGAATTGGCCTTGGGGCTTTGTCCTCCAGTTGAAGTGGTTGTGATCCTTTATCTCAACATGTTAATAGAAGATCAAACTTGCTCATCATGTCTCTCTTGTGTCCTTTTTTGGTTTTCTTGACTTCTTAAGTTGGATTTGAGGTTTCTTAGTTCCTCTTATTTCTAGCTTGTTTCTTTCTATGGTATAGCTTGCTGTGATGTCTTAGAACCCATCTAAGATCAACTTAGCTATCTAGAATCCATGAGTTTGCTAAGATTGTTGTTTTCCCTTCTTGTTTGGTTTTGGTGCACTCTTCCTTAAAATGGAGAAAGGTTGGAACTTTGACAAGGATTCTTGAAATCATTTGTTATAATAGGTATCATACAGAAGGTGTCACTACTACAGAAAAGGCCATCACAGACGGTTCAAAAACGTCATCACAGACGGTTTTGTGAACCGTCTGAATTTATGGGTCAGTGATAATACGAGGTCATCACAGACGGTTTTCGAACCGTCTGTGATTTTAATATTTCAGTATCACAGACGGTTTTATAATAAAAACCGTCTGTGATATTCCCTTCTACTCCTAAACCTATTTCTGTTCATTGGCTAGCCTCAGGAAATGCTAGCCATGCCCTCTGAAACAAGCAGATCAACATGTATATGTATACATCCAATTCACATCTCAATTCATTTCACAAACATAAAACATCCATTTTTATTAAGATTAGAGCCTACCATTACAATATCCCAAAACAACGAGCAGGTTACACAACAAGAACAGCAGGTTACACAACAAGAACAGAGAAAAAGATTACAATATCCCAAAACAACAAGCAGGTTACACAACAAGAACAGAGAAAAAAAGCAAAGATCTTCTATGTCTTCTCGCCCCTGATGCAACGCATGAGCTGGATGCCTTCTCGCCCCTGCACGGTTGGCACGACGAGCTAGTTGCTTCTGCGGTGTCTTGCCTCCCGTAGACTTGTGTGTCATCTGCAAGGAGGAGGAGAATAGCAAGGAGGAGGAGAATAGCAAGCAGGAGGACAACAAGGAGGAGAATAGCAAGGAGGAGGATAGCAAGGAAGAGGAGACAGGCTGGGTTTGGTTATATTTATAGGGGAGGGAGAGGGAGGGAGGGGCGGGAGTTCGAAATTTTTGGCGCGGGAACGGAGATTGGGTTGAGGAGGATCGACGGGCCCAGCGGTCAGATTATCACAGATGGTTCTATTGGCTAGAACCGTCTGTGATGAATGCATATCACAGACGGTTCTATATATAGAACCGTCTGTGAATTAGAGCACAGAATTTTATATACCGATGCAATATAAACAACTAGTCTGAAAAGATAAAATAGCAACGTTTTATATAGCTTATATATACTCATTTGAAAGGTTTCGACGAGATCTACAACTTTTCAGTTGAAACAAAATCCAAATTCCGAAAGGAAGACCAAGAAAAAGGGCAAAAACAAACACCAAAAACTTGCGACACAGATTTAGGTCCAAAGATGACCGATTTTCGGGGTCTTAGAGGGCGACTGGCATATGCCAGTCATTTTTTTTGGATCGGGCTCGTCGTTAGCTTTCCAACGAGTACAAGAACGTCGAAAACGGACACCGTATGCAAAAGTTATGCCCGTTTTACTGAAAGTGTCTCAAAACTGAATCATACTCGGACTTAAGCGGGAAAATTTGAAATTTTGAGGGATTGCAAGGCGGGAAACGTATCACAGACGATTTTTATTATAAAACCGTCTGTGATAATCTGATTTCACAGACGGTTTATAATAAAAAAACCGTCTGTGATATTCCAGATTATCACAGACGGTTTTATAATAAAAACCGTCTGTGATAATCTGGAATATCACAGACGGTTTTTATTATAAAACCGTCTGTGATATTGGAATATCACAGACGGTTCAGCGGTAAGAACCGTCTGTGATACTCCTTTTTCCCGCCACAAATACCACAGACGGCCTCCAAATTAAAACCGTCTGTAATAGTGTACATCACAGACGGTTTCACAAAACCGTCTATGATTTAGCGTCTACTATTAGGCTTTCTGTAGTAGTCTCAAATTTCATGAGATTTGGACCTCTAGATCAAAAGTTACATCAATTTTGGATTTGAAGTCATGCTAAAATTTCAAGCCGAGAGCACGAGCGGTCAGACCCAGTGTGCCTTTGGTCAAACCAATGGGTTCAGTTAGACCACCCCTCATGAGTGCGGTTAGACAGGCCCTGGAGGCTTTGCATGTCTAGGTTAGTTTTTTTGCTATAGTTTGTTGATTTCCGCTATTGCAAGTTAGATTTGATCTTCCTAGCTCTCATAGCTACTGAAGTGAAAAATCTTGAATACTGGGGCTAGGGGATTTGTAGGAGTCATTCACCTCTGAAAGCATCTAGGACCCTAAAAATGATTTTGGTAATTAATGAATTTATGTGAATATGGGACTAACGTGTTTAATGAGTATGTATGAATGTGAAGATCAAAAATGGCTCAAGGCAAAGGTATACTTAGAATAGGATCCCTTTTTATTTTTACTGGTCTTAGGAGAAAAGGTGGAAGACCGGATTATAGGCTAGATAATCGTACCATAAAGATGGATCATGGCAAGTAGCTTGATAGCAAAATTTATGTGTCATTTGGATCAAACTAGAAGCATGCATTCATTAAAAATCAATTTTAAAACCAAAACTGTGCTCTGTCTGGAAGAGCGGTAGTACCACAGATTTCAACGTCGGAACTACCGCAGAGAGCGGTAGTTCCGCAGGCAAAATCGGTACTACCGGCGACCAGAAGCTCCGGAACCTGAGCGGAGCCTTTTTCCAGAGAGCACCCTCCGGATGCAATTTGAGATTTCGCGGATCGGAAGTACCGGCGATTTCAACAATGAAACTACCGTAGGGTGCGGTAGTTCCGCTATCCAGAGCGGTACTTCCGGAGCCCGGAAGCTCCGGATGCAGAGCAGAGCCTTTTTTCCAGAGAGCGCCAAGTTTGGGACTTTTGGGAGTTCGGCTCAAGCGGTAGTACCGTGCCGACTTTGCGGAACTACCGCAGAGCGGTAGTACCAAAAGTTATAACGGCAGTTGTACCGCGCCGACTTTCCAACGGTCACTACAGAGCCTCTGACATAGCTGTTCTGCCGCGCCAGATAGGGGAGCGGTACTACCGGCCTCAGACTAGCGGTAGTTCCGCTCACCCTGATTTTTCTGGAATTTGTTCCAAACGGCCAGTTTTGGTAGGTGAAAGGTATAAATACCCGTACCACTGCTCAAGGACAGTAAAAAGAGACCCATTGAACATTTCTTGAGCATAGAGCATTCACTCCACCCCTTGTTCTCACTTTGTGCATTAAATTTGAGGTGATTGAGCAATTAGTGCATTTCATTCATTAGTTGATCCATTGGCACTCAATTGCAATCAAGTGAAGCCCAGTCTATTACTCTTAGTGCTTGCCGGCACCTGGATGATTGGGAGGAAGATTGATCGGTGATCTTCTCAAAGGAAATTGTGAGAAGACCCGGTATTCTTGTGAAGGTCGGAGCTCACCTACCCAGAGCGGGGAAGAGCTACCTCTAGTGATCGAGGTGTTTCTGCTTAATTTATGGAGCCGGTCCGATTGGTTCAGGCTAACCTCAACGCGGACTAGTGAAAATCGGCAAGTTTCCGATCACCACAGTAAAATATCGATTGTGTACATCTCTTGCTTGTTTCTTTCTAGCTCCTATTTGTTGATATTATTGTGATCATTTACTTGATTTAGAGCTAGCATTATTTGTCTATTGACTAGAATTGTGTAGGGTTAATTGCTTTACATTCTTGCTATTGAAATTGTAGAAAATTAATTAAGTAGACAAGAAAATTTTAAAAATCTCCTATTCACCCCCCTCTAGTCGGTATCCTTGATCCTACAACCAACCCCTCTAACTGTCGTTTTCATTGGTTTCTGTTGTTGCAAGTTAGATTTTGATCTTTCTAGCTCTCATAGCTACTGAAGTGAAAAATCTTGAATACTAGGGGTAGGGGATTTGTAGGAGTCATTCACCTCCCCTCCCTCCTCTAACTGTTGTTTTCAATCCTTCAATTGGTTTTAGATCCTAATGAGCACTTTTACATAAGATCTTAACCGGTCTTTGAGCTATGGCGTTGGATAGGTATTCATCCAAGCCACCTAGCTTCGATGGGCCGACTATCCCTATTGCAAGAATATGATAGCTTGCTACTTGCAAAGCAAAGGTCAAGATATTTGGAAGACGGTGAACAATATGTTCAAGGTGCCCGAGGTCATTACTCCAGAGAACACTCCAGATGTGGAGAATAATGACAAGGCATGAAACATTCTATTTTCTGGCTTGGGTAGAAGTGAGTACGATCGGGTGTATCACTTGCCCACTATGCATGAAATCTGAATGACTCTTGAAACCTATCATGAGGGCTCTTCCTAGATCAAGGAACAACACTAGGACCTATACAAGCTTGAGTTCAACTCTTTTGATGTGAGGTCTAGTAAATCTATAAATGAGCTTTTTCTAGGTTCAATAAGAGTGAATCAATTGAGGTATGTAGGTATAAATCTTTCTACATCTGAGAAGGCGCTGCTATGTTGGGAGTTCTTGATTTGACTTTTTGGGATTCCAAGGCTATCGCCATTCAACAGTGCAACAAGTTGAGCGATCTGACTCTTGATTTGCTTTACTCAAAGCTAAAAACATATGAGATTGCTCGGGATAAGAAAAATTCCAAGGGTCACTTTATGGCCTTAGTAGCAAATAGTGAGAAGAGTGACTCGTTTGGTTCTTCTTTTGGTGTTCCTAGTGTGTTAGGGTTTTCAATGTGATACGGGCAGTCCTGATCTTCTCAACATAGGATCACGATAACTAGTGCCTCTCAATCAATCTCTCTAGCTGTACACCCGTGCCAATACATGGACTCACAGCTCTTTGGAAATTCGCCAAGATACACCAAGCTTTCTCCACGAGACCACGAGTGGAGAAACGCCGTGCCCTCAATTCCCAATGGAAAAGCAAACACGACCTTGATTTGAGAACGATCGCTCAATTCCTCTCAAGTAATCCTCGCATGGACACCATGGTGAAAAGAAACAAGCAATATGTTGTTCTAGTTTCAATCTGAAAAAAGTGGTCTTGAACCCTAATGGACAGGGTGGCGGCTACTTAAAGGCACACCCTAACCTCACGCACACACATGTTTGGGCCTAAGGCTGAGTTCTAATCTGGTTCGGCCCAAGAGACCGAATCGAACTCTACTATTCAATCCCTCAACAACTCGGACACAACTACTTGATATGGTTCAGACTCAACTCATAAAAAACAAGATACATGACCGAAATTAGATGGGTTTCGGTCAGCCCAAGTGGCATGCAGGTCGGGCATATGTTTTCTTCTGTTTTGGAGCAACCTTCAAAGAAACAGCCATAACTTTTGCATACGAGCTCCATTTTCGACGTTCTTGTACTTGTTTCGAAGCTAACAAAGAGCTTGATCCAAAACCCATAAGCCCGGATCTAATTCATTCGCGAGGCTTCGAAAAACAGTGCATCTCCAAAAAACATTGTTTAGGCCCTCAAAACGGCCTCCGAAGTTCCCGGACCGTATGATCCCTCTTCTCGACCGCGTCGACCTTCATGAGTGAGCTTCTCCTCATACCTAAGCATGCACAACACACTAGAATTAGGTAGTAGCAAATTATTATCAAAATTATACTCTTTGAAGAACAAATTCACCTATTGTTGGAGCTTCTTTGCTCATGCTCGTGTAATCGGCCCTGTTGGTTCAATTGGAGAAGTTGGAGCTTCTTGCACATGAGTGGACGAACTAGGACTAGCAGGGGTGTCCTCATCACAATGTTTTTCCTTTCTATCCTAACTGATGAGCAAATAGAGTCAATTCCAAAAGAAGTGCTAGCCCTCATATCTAGAAAATTCATGAGAGCCTGCAACAATGTGGGGGCAGAAAGAGGGGAGGTCTCATTACTCGCTATGAGTGTAGTGAGCCTAACCACATTTGGCCAAGTGCCCTAAGCTTTTGGGCAAGAAGGAGAAGGTGTTCCACAACAAGCCTTGTGCTCATGATGGAAGGAAGAGAAAAAAAAGCAAACTATAAAAAGGTGATCCATAAGATCCTCTCAGCTCTGGAGGAGATGGACTTTAGTGATGTGGACTTAGAGTGCAGGGATGAAGTGGATGAACCATGAGCCAAGACCAATATAAAGGATTTCATCGGAATGTGCTTCATGGCTTGTGAGGACAATGCCAGTGAGGATGAACTCTACCATGATCCCGATTAGGTAAAACCTTCCTATGATGATGTGGCTCATGTTTTCATAACTAGGAATACTCTAAAGAAATGCACTAATAAGAATAGAAAGTTGAAGTGCATAGTTGATAGTCTTAATATAAAAGTTGATAGGCTTAGATCTTTGATCCCTGATGATGATTCTTGTGATGCTTGTCTTGTATTGCAAACTAATCTAGATAAGCTTAGAAATGCTCATTCATCTGTTATTGAATAGTTTAGAAATACTAGGAATGAAATTGATAAGGTTAAGTCTTGCTTCACAATTGGCACTACTCTTCATTCCTATGTCACTCAGGTGCTCATGATTTCTAAGGACAATCTAGCCAAACTTAAAACTGTTTATCTTGCTAGGCTCTTGGTTCATTCTTCACAAGCTAACGAATTGAAACATATAAAAGAAAAGGCAATAAGGGAACTTTGTTGTTTGTATCCAAACAAACAACACCATACAAATAGAAAAAACAGAAATAGGTGACATACAGGGCGGGATCTAAATGAAGTATTGTTCAAATTCAGTCTATTCGTGTCAACAACGTTTAGTACAAGATTGAAGTCATCATCACTAATGTGGCAAATCCTAGGTAATGAACAATATATTGCATGGTTATCAAGGTGTCCTGTGGGAACGTCCAAATGATCCATGTATACATTCTGAAAAGAAGGAAGAAGAAGCAAATGAGTCAGACAAAAAAAAACATGATATAATGTCCACAAACAAAAAATGATTGAAAAAATGCAATAGACATACAGTAAGGAGTGTCAAACATCCACCAATTTGGAAAATGCTAGAGTGTTGCTCCAGTGTCAACTTCTGGTACCTATCAACCTCATTCATCAGAACATCCAGAACATCCCTAGCCTAGTCATACTGTTTCAACTCTAATATATCACCTAAGCTAAACAAGTAATCCAATGAAACCATGTTTCCAGTGCTAGGACACAACACACAAGTCAATGCAATAAGCATGAAAACCTCATGAATATACCCTCATCCTCACTACCTTTCAACACATCGATAGCCCTTGCTATTGGTGACCTATTCCCAACCCTATACATCTCACGAAGCTCCGCGACATCTTTCAACTTGCCCAGTGGTTTCAGAGGCTTTTCCCCATAAGGTAACCCAAGGACTTTCTACACCATCCTTTTGGTAAACACAATTACAATGCCACGGCAGCGAAACTCACACATCAAGGGCTCCATCTTGCCCATTATCCACTCTACTAGATTAATTGGTACTGTGAATTTTACAATCGACAGCAAACCTTCAAATCCATACTTCACAACAAAATCATGTTGCCTCAGAGTAAGTGCATCTGCAACCTTTTGCACTAAAACGATACTTGCAACAAGATTTGCTACCCTCATTGGCCATGGCGAAAAAAAATCTAGCGAAAAAATGTCAATAGGTACATAGGTGCTACGGGGCAAAAAAAATAACATAACAACTATAAGGATACAATAATTATCCAAGCGAAAAATCTAGTAACTAACTACAACCATTATGTTGAACTACATACAACAAATCAAAGTAATAAACGCAACAAAATCCACTAAAACACGCAACAAAAAATTGGTTCCCATATGTTGCACATGAAACCTACGGGGGAAGCAAACTCAAGTAGACGTTGCACATAATAAAAAAATCACTAGAAGAGGACATTGGCTATAACCCTAGGCCACGACTAAAAAATACCGAATCAAAAAATCACATAAAAAAGTGTCATCGCCTAGAAGCCCCCATCGCATCGCATCATACGATTTTTTTTGCTAGAACCTTATATTTTTGCTACAAAAAATCAGCTTGATTTTTTTAACCCTAGATACAAAAACTTATAAGAGCATTTCTACAGTGACTACGTAGATGCAGACAGAAAAAGAACTCACCTAAATCACGATATTTTCATTAGAACCTTAGATTTTTGCTAGAAAAATCCGGTCGGTTTTTGAACCCTAAATGCGAAAACATTCGAGCATTTAAATTTGGTAACTATGAAGATGCATATGAACTCACCTGAGTCACACCCTACTTCGTCGCCGGTGAGATCTCGCCCGGATTGGCAGCCCTACTTCGCTCACATCCGAATCGCCTCTCTGTTCTAATGCAGAATGGGGAAAAGTGGGAGAGTGGAGGATTGGAGTCAGCTGATCGAGTGCGTGGGTAAGTGATTAAGCGACCCGAGCATTGGATCGCTCGACGATACATGGACAACAGATGGAAGCGTACGATTCAAGACGAACGCGTCGAGCGTCCTACGCGTATCAATTCCCTTTTTCTTAATGAAAAATTAGCCCTTTGCCACTGCAGCACGTCGGCCTGAAGACCAAATTATTTCCTAGCTCCCTTGGAAGGGCCCAGAGCCAATGGCTTCACCGGAAATCAAAATAAATCAAATGATTTTTTCAAGTGATTTTTTGAAACCGTTTCTTCAAATAGTTTATCAAAAAGCATAACTAAAAAGCATCAGCCGTAATTCAAAAGAATATGATCTATAGCTTGTGGCTTCTCCCGAGCATATAAACAGAACGACTTCTTCGTCGATTTTTTGAAACGGCTTATCGGGATAGCTTTTTCTAAACAGCCTATCGACATTCGGTTCATTCACATAAATACTCATATTAATACTATAAACTATCAGCCACAACCATAAACCATCTATCAAACCCAAAAAAATAATACTTACAACAGTGTTCATTCTCGCCGAATGCAGTGGCGGACCGACCGGTGGGTCAAGGGGGGCTGGCGCCCACCCTACCACCCGCCGGAGCATGGGTACCCCCTAGCCCCCCTACCTCCGGGCCTCCGGCTGGGGCGCCACCATCGCCGGCCGGAGCTCAGGAGCTGTGACGGTGAGTCCGAGCAACTGATAAACTGAACAACATTACGGCAACAACACAATTGGGTCAATACAACACTATAACAAAGTTGGGCCGCCGCATTCAAGGCCGAAAACATTGCAGCAACCAGCAAAGCCCACCGAAATACCCAGAAATCCCACATCAACAGGACAACACAACAACAGGGCAATAGCACTTCCCCCTTTCCAGCATTCCAGATCTGAAGAGGGACGCCACCGCGCCAGATCTGCAGACTGCAGAGGGCCGCCGCCGCCGCGCCAGATCTGCCGAGGGCCGCGGCCGCCGCGCCGTCACGGGCTCACGGCGTCACGCCGAGAGGAGCAGCCGAGGCGTAGCGGAGGGAAGGGGCTGGGGGCCGCCTGCCGCCCGGTCGCCAGTCGGCCGGAGCCCGGAGGGCGCAGCGGCGCAGGGCGGAGCCACGGAGGGAGAGGCGCGGAGAAGGCGAGACGCCGGGCGCCGGCCGCTGAGTGGAGACCAACTGGTGGAGAGACTGCTGCGGGCTGCGGCCGAGTGGAGACGCCGGCTCCGACTGAGTGGAGACAAATCACAAGACTGCTGGCTGCTGCGGCTGAGTGGAGACGTGGAGTACTACTTGTGTGGCGTTTTTAACTTTTTATTCGGTGGATTGCGGAGTGGAGACAAATGTTGTTTGACTTGTTTCGCCGCTTCCGTGGATTGCTGTGGGCGGCTGTGGACCACTGGACGTCTGGACCGTGGTATTGCCGAGCCGAGCAGGTAGCAGGATTTTTACTATGTTTCTATTCTAATTATGTGTGATTTTAGATTGTAAAATATAGTTCGCTTTATGTTTAGTGTGTTTATCTTTTGTATATTATGTCTTATTAACCCCCCTAAAATTTAATCCTGAGTCCGCCACTGGCCGAATGGCTATGCAGCAAACTACGACAAACTAACGGTACGATAGCAGGTGTAAGGACGCCTACGTTTAGAAGCGCCGTACTCACCCCATCATGTCTGTATTTCCACTATTGGCGATTCCACGGTGAATTTCCCCGAAGCTTCCCACTTCCCTACGGGAGAATCTGCTTCAGAAGATAGGCTCATTACCTCTGCCAGCATAAAATGTAAAGAATTGAGCTGTCTCTAACAGCCATCACTTTCTCTTCTGAAAGTTGAAATAACAATCCACATCAGCAAACAGCTTCACAGTAATGACGTCTTTTTCATTGGGCCATTCATACAAAAAGGATCAGCCATCACATTCCCTTCTGAGGGCCTGTTTGGAACAGAGGAATTTCACAGGAATTTTACAGAAATTTTGCAGAAAACAGTTCAATTTCCACAGGAATTGGAAAAAATTCTCGCATTCCAAACAGTGCTGAATGTGAAATAACAATCCACAGCAGCAAACAGCTGCACGATACTGACGTCTTTTTCATTGGGAAATTAATACAAAAAGGAGCCACTCCCCACCAACACGTAATAAGAAGTGCATCGGCCCCCATTAATTAATGATGGTCAGGGCCACCTTAGCACGACGACCTTAATTACTCTGTTGACCTTACCGGAGCAGCTTCCGGCCGGCATTCCGGAAGAACGCCGCCACGGCCTCCCACTCCTCCAGCAGCTTCTCCTCGCTTCCGCCCCGGCAAAGCGGCGGGAAGAACAGCCAGGACGACGTGCTTGCCAACAACACCCCCACGAGCGCGGTCGCTACTACCCGCGGAGGCGGCGGCCACCCCCTCGCAGCCCACCGCCGCGCGCACCACTCCTCGGCCACGCAGCACGCGCCGTGGAGCAGGAAGAATGCGGCCATCTCGCCGGTGGGCGGCCGCAGGGTGAGGTAGTACGTCATGGCCTCGTGCATCAGCCCGGACACGAGGAACGTGGCCATGACACCCGCTGTTTTCCCGGCACGCGCGCGCACGGGGTCGTAGACGGACGGCCGGAGGATGGCGGACACCATCAGGTTCCACCGCCGGCCCCAGAAGTTGCCCACCGACGACGCCAGGTACGGCCGGTCGAACTGCGGCTCCATCTCCATTCCGAGAGAGCCACCGGCGGCCGCGATGGAGGGGAGGAGGAGGTCCAAGAAGCAGTAGATGTGGATGCTGTACAGGGAGAGGCGGATGTAGAGATGCAGCCTGTTCTTGAACTGGTATAGGTGGAGGATGGCGGCTATCACGGCGACCTTGACCGCATAAGAAACGAGGGACACCGATTTGGCTTTGGACCGCGCCGTCGCGGCATCGTCGGGACGGCCGCCGCCGCCCCGTCTGAGCTTGACGGGAAGTGCGGATACGAAGAGGAAGGGAAGCACGGGGAGGGCGGGGTCGAGCGGTCCGCGGCCGACGGCGAGGAGGGTGACCTTGAACGCGCCGAGCCACGCGAGGAAGAAGGCGGCGGTGCCACGGAGAATGGCGGAGGAGGAGAAGGCCAAGGGGACGGCCGCGAGGAACGCGACCACCGGGAGAAGGGTGACGAGGCGTAGGAGGCCGGGGCGGAGAAGGGATGACGCCGCGCGCGCGTACAGGGCGGCTGCCGAGACGGCAAGGGAAACCATGGGGATGCTGTCCTGCAGAAGCTCCATGGTTTCAGCGGCGTCGGACACCGTCGAACTGAGCGATGGATCAGTGCAAAGTGCAAACAGCCGATCCGGCAATAATCTATGGTCCTTTTTTATCTAGCTCAGCATTTAACTGTGGGGAACATGGCTGTTCCGTTCACTGCATTTAACAATGTCGACGTCCATGGTGGATCGTGGAGAGCTCGACGACTGTGATGTGTAACATAGGAGTGGTGAGTTGAGTTGGGGGTGGGTGGAAATTCGGCTAGTTCGTTTAAGATCGCTTTTTTTGAAAAAAAATTGGCTTTTTAATAAGTGTCCAACGAAATAACCAAAGATAAAAATCAAAGCGAACCAAATTAACCAAAATATTTCGGTTCAATTAATTCGGTATTTCGGTTAAAGTGAACTGAAACTTGATGTTTTGATGAATGGTGATCTACCAGTATACAGTGTAAGCATTCATTTGTACTGTATGTATACTACCAGTACACTACTAAGTACTAACACAGTAAGCATTTTAAGCATTTGAGATTTTAAATCAATATTGTCGCTTGAAACAATGAGCACACTACTAACACTAGTAGCAATGCTAACACAGTAACACTTATACAATATTGTCGTATGAAACAATGAAATAAATACAACAGATGATAAATTGACAATAAGCATATGAGATTTAGAGTAACAGATGACACATAGTTCAAGAATGGTAAGAGCACGACTACCATTTATAGCCAAGCAATAATATAGTTCAAATAAAAAACATCATCAGTGACATTACGCAGGATCATAAGCAAATAAACACAAGTATTGAGCAATGAGCTAATGAACATCACACAATCTTCTCTCGATCTCTTGATATCTTTCATGACCATGAGCAATAACAAGTAACTACCAAGTAAATGGAATCAATAGGAACTAGGATGTGGACTCACTAGGCTTGGTGATGGAACCGGACTTTGAATTTGTCTTGGAATGTGAAGAATTGCCAACACATTATGCAATAAATGGAATGATAGCAATTAGCAACCAATAGTCAATTGACTCAGTTCAGGAACAAGAAAGAAATAACTAAATGAATTTATTCATTTACCTTCCTCAACTTTGGCCAATTATTGAGGATTCTCTTGAATATTGATAGAAAGGGATCGCCATAACCAATCTTATGCATAAATTAGGCATTCGACCATATATGGCATGAGTGAGCTCCTAAAGTCATCAAGGACTTGCCCACCTGTTCTAAAAGTCGACTCGGATGTGATTATCGAAATATGAATTACTAACACATCACGGGCCAAGCGAGACAATATTTGGAACTTAAGAGAATTGCACTTCCACCAATCAAGAATATCAAATTCTTTGTTGTCTTCTTTATTATCTTCACCAAGGTATTTCTCAAGTTCAGACTTACTGGTGCCAATTGCACCACTGCTCATCCTCATCTTTTGAGCTTGTCGTGGCTATAGGCCAGACAGTAGAGAAGGGGACTAGTAGAAGGAGAAGAGAAGAGCTAGATCTGTGGGAGAGTTGGTGAGAATGAGAGGATGTCCCTCCTCCTGCCCCTCTTGGGGGTTTATATACATGAGTGGGGTAGAATGGGAAATCTCCATTCTACCCTTTGGTACTTACAAAGGATGAGGGTACATTGGTATATTTACACTGGTATATTCCTCTACACTATTGGGCCTATTACATGTTGGACTAGTTGCATGGCCCAGTCACGGGGGGTTGGGCCACCCCCACAACAGTACTCCCTCGACAGCAAGCGATGAGGTCCCGATGGGTAAGCTGACGCGATCAACCACCCCAGCCCCCCCGTTCCCCGACAGCACGCGCGAGCGTGCCGAATGGTGAGCCGATGCAACTGGTAGCTTGCAGACCCCAGAGGCAATGCCTACGAAGAAATCAGCGAACTCCTACGCTAAATCCCGCGTCGTCCCACCGAGACGATGCCTACGAGGCGGACGGCGAAGTCTTGCGCCGGAGCCATGCCGTCCCGCTGAGGCGATGCCTACGAGGCGGACGGCGAAGTCGAGCATCGAGAACGTGCCGTCTCGTCGAGGCGATGCCTACGAGGCGGACGGCGGAGTCCTGCGCCGGAGCCGTGCCGTCCCGCCGAGGCGATGCCTATGAGGCGGACGGCGGAGTCCTGCGCCGGAGCCGTGCTGTCCCGCCGGGGCGATGCCTACGAGGCGGACAGCGGAGTCGAGCGCCGCGGACGTGCCATCCCGCCGAGGCGATGCCTACGAGGCGGACAGCGAAGTCCTGCGCCGGAGCCATGCCGTACCGCCGAGGCGGTGCCTACAAGGCGGATGGCAGAGTCCTGCACCAGAGCCGTGCCAGAGCCGTGCCGTCTCGCCGAAGCGATGCCTACGAGGCGGACAGCGGAGTCCTGCGCCGGAGCCGTGCCGTCCCGCCGAGGCGATGCCTACGAGGCGGACGACGAAGTTGAGCGCCGAGGACGTGCCGTCCCGCCGAGGCGATGCCTATGAGGCGGACGGCGCGGTCAAGCGTCGGAGACGTGCCACCCCGCCGAGGCGATGCCTACAAGGCGGGCGGCGAGGCGGTGCTCTGAAGCCGGGTCGACGCCGTTCCCCTACCGCGAAAAACAGTGCCCGCGGAGAGCGGGCGCTTGCGGCGTAGGCCGAGGACGCTACGCACGCCGAGGTAGGGAGGCGACACCGCCGTTCCTCTACCTTCAAAAACAGTGCCCGCGGAGAGCGGGCGCTTGCGGCGTAGGCCGAGGACGCTACGCACGCCGAGGCTGGGAGGCGACACCGTCGTTCCCCTACCTTCAAAAACAGTGCCCGCGGAGAGCACTACCTTCAAAAACAGTGCCCGCAGAGAGCGGGCGCTTGCGGCGTAGGCCGAGGACGCTACGCACGCCGAGGCAGGGAGGCGACACCGCCGTTCCCCTACCTTCAAAAACAGTGCCCGCGGAGAGCAGGCGCTTGCGGCGTAGGCCGAGGACGCTACGCATGCCGAGGCAGGGAGGCGACACCGCCGTTCCCCTACCTTGAAAAAACTTGGCGATGCACTCCCTGGTGCAACGCTCGTGAGGGCACGATATCCAAGTGGTGCGCCGCTTAAAGCGAGGCACTCCCTGGTGTCTCGGCTGTGTCGCAAATTTTATACTCTGTAGAGTGTGTGGGAACGTCATCCACATCTTGTTTATACTCCGTAGAGTGCGTGGGATCAACATCTACATCTTATTTATACTTCGAAGAGTACGCATATGAACAATTTCCATGCGTGCGCGTGATCCGCGTCTTGTTTATACTCGGTAGAGTGCGCAGGGACAACATCCGCGTCTTATTTATACTTCATAGAGTGCGTGGGATCAATATCCACGTCTTATTTATATTCCGGAGAGTACACAAATGGACCACATCCATGCGTGCGTGGGATCCGCGTCTTGTTTATACTCAGTAGAGTGTGCAGGGACAACATCCGCGTCTTATTTATACTCCGTAGAGTGCGTGCGGAGGCGGACCTCAATGCTACATCTTATTTAGAGTCTGTAGACTGCGCGCGGGGGCAAGCCCCCGCGCGTTGCGGGCGGTGAAGGTGCGTGCGGAGGCGGACCTCGACGCTACGTCTTATTTATACTCCGTAGAGTGCGCGCGGAGGCGTCCCCCCGCTGCGTCTTATTTATACTCCGTACAGTGCGTGCGGAGGCGGACCTCGACGCTACGTCTTATTTAGAGTCCGTAGACTGCGCGCGGGGGCAAGCCCCCGCGCGTTGCGGGCGGTGAAGGTGCATGCGGAGGTGGACCTCGACGCTACGTCTTATTTATACTCCGTAGAGTGCGTGGGAGTGTCATCCACGTCTTATTTATACTCCGGAGAGTGCGTGCGGAGGCGGAGCTCGACGCTACGTCTTATTTAGAGTCTGTAGACTGCGCGCGGGGGCAAGCCCCCACGCGTTGCGGGCGGTGAAGGTGTGTGCGGAGGTGGACCTCGACGCTACGTCTTATTTATACTCCGTAGAGTGCGTGGGAGTGTCATCCACGTCTTATTTATACTCTGGAGAGTGCGTGCGGAGGCGGACCTCGACGCTACGTCTTATTTAGAGTCTGTAGACTGCGCGCGGGGGCAAGCCCCCGCGCGTTGCGGGCGGTGAAGATGCGTGCGGAGGCGGACCTCGACGCTACGTCTTATTTATACTCCGTAGAGTGCGTGGGAGTGTCATCCACGTCTTATTTATACTCCGGAGAGTACGCGTAGGGACAACATCCACGCGTGCGTGGAGCACCCGCGTCTTGTTTATACTCAGTAGAGTGCGCAGGGATAACATCCACGTCTTATTTATACTCCGGAGAGTACGTCAACGCTTGAGGCAATCGTGCGATTTCAATCAAAAATGAGGACCAAAACAGAGGCATCAAAGAAATGGCCGAAGACTTGCGACAACCAAACGCTCCAGAATGCAGTACCAGGAAAGCATTTGACACTACGGTTGCCCGGAACAGACCAAAACCGGAGAAGCAGACACGGCCGGAGTGACGCAGATCCTTGGCTAATACGGAGACCGGCATTTCGCCTGCGAAGTCTGACGCTAACTGCGCGGAGGATGGCGTCGCGTCGAGGCCGTTGCTGCGAACGTTGAGTGGGGGCCGACGCGGAGCCCACGGGAGCTGGCGGAGCCGCCCTGCAGACGAGATGGTCTGATGCCTCGGCCAACGCGCAGAGACTTGGAGCTGACCCTCAGGCGAGGTGCGGACGTTCGGAGGCTCTGCGGCCGACACTGCTCGGACGTAGAGGCCGGTGGCGGGGGCGTAGGAGACCGAGACGTGGACACCGAGGGTTGTCGTACTGTACCTCCTCACGAGCTCCTCCATGCGCGGCAGGGAATGTCGAAGGCGTCGTCTGCGTGGCGGCGGTGTGCGTCGAACTTGCCGGTGGAGATGAACCCGGCCGAGTCTGGCACTCACCGAGCGCTCTCTTTCCTGCATGCGGTTGTGAGCGTGGCGACGATGAGCTCGGATGGGAGCTCGCGGTCGTCCTCCGCGACACAGCGCTGCAGGGCAGCAACTCGCCATGCCGCAGGCGCGCTGGCCGCTGACTTCGGCCTACGCCAGCCGACGTGCAGGCCCGTGCCGCCGCACCGTCCGAATCGAGAGCTACAGGCTCGGCCTTGCCGCCACGGCGCTGCTGCTGTTGGCCAGCAAGCATCCTGTCGCCTCCACGCCACCGACCAGCTTGGCTGCTGGTGCCGCGCGCCGCTTGGACGGCCGTCGCTGCCGTGTACCACCAAGGATCCCACCAGGAGTTGGGCACCGGCTGCCGGGTTGAACAGACTGCAGCCGACTACTAGGATGGCAATGTCCTTGGGCTTCACGCCGGCCTTGGCAAGGAGCTCGTCGAGCACGTCAGGCGATGTTGCACGACGGCGATGGCCGGATGGAGTCCCATGCGAAGGCGTAGGGGCGCGCGCGGAGACGACGGGGACTCCGCCCGTGCTGAGGTGACACTGCATGACGACATGCGGAGACAGGCGCGGAGCCGTCGGAGAGGTGGGGCGCAGAGCTGGCGAGCTCCAAGCAACGCCGCATGACCGCGCACGGAGACGACGGGGACTCCGCCCGTGCCGAGGTGACCCTGCATGACGACATGCGGAGACAGGCGCGGAGCCGTCGGAGAGGCGGGGCACAGAGCTGGCGAGCTCCAAGCAACGCTGCGCGAGGAGACGACGGGGACTCCGCCCGTGCCGAGTGAAGCTGCATGACTACGGTGGCCGGACGCATGCATACGTGCCTCCACATGTGAATGGATGGAAAGCATGCATACGTGAATGGATGGGTATGAGAGTGCATGCATAAGCCGGTGGATGCCTGGACGCCGTCACCTAGCGCATGCATGCAGGGTTTTTTTTGGTTCACTGTTCATGAATTAGTACTTGAGACGCATGCACGGATGGATTAGTACTTGAGACTCATGCATACATGAGACTTTGCTACGCGAATGGAAAAAAGGTCATGCATGCATGGGCGTACAGATGGGCACTTGAAGGATTTTTGAATGCATGCATGGTGGCTAATTCGCGTACGCATGCCTGAGTCCAGATTTCATGTACGCATGCATAAGTAAATACTTGGCTGGATCATGCAAGTACACGTAAAGGATACGAAGCGACCTTCTGGTTACGGGAGCGATGACACCACCGAGCTCTCGCTGGCGACGCAGAGCCACTGCACTCCCCAGGCCACCTCGCACTGAAGACCCTCGACACACGACGAGGTCCGGAGCGGAGCCAAGCACGCGGAGGCGGGGTCGCGGAGGCGAGGTCTGGAGCGGAGCTGAGGTCTAAGAGCGGAGTCGGGCATGCGAAGGCGGAGGCCGAGAGTACGGAGACTCAGTGCGAAGGCTCGATGCGGAAGCTCTACGTTACCTGCGCGAAGTACCTGCATCATCCCACCCTGGCCAGAGGGATCGTGCCACCAGGCCATCCAAGGATGATTCGATTAGATCTATTCAATATACCATCTACGAACAGGCGATTCGACTAGATCTACTCAATATTCTACCTACGAGCGGGCGATTCGAGTAGATCTACTCAATACACCCTCTACAAAACATGGTGAAATATACTTAAATGTTTAGTGAGCAGACTACTTATCTGTCTCAGGAGCAAAAAGATCCACATAGCCGCTGCTTTTGTTGAATACTGGAGAAATCCCTTCCATACGCAACTTCTAGTCGTCCCCACGGACGGCGCCATCTGTCGTGGCTATAGGCCAGACAGTAGAGAAGGGGACTAGTAGAAGGAGAAGAGGAGAGCTAGATCTGTGGGAGAGTTGGTGAGAATGAGAGGATGTCCCTCCTCCTGCCCCTCTTGGGGGTTTATATACATGAGTGGGGTATAATGGGAAATCTCCATTCTACCCCTTGGTACTTACAAAGGATGAGGGTACATTGGTATATTTACACTGGTATATTGCTCTACACTATTGGGCCTATTACATGTTGGACTAGTTGCATGGCCCAGTCACAGGGGGTTGGGCCACCCCCACAACAGTGCTATTAGTGGCTTCATCAACCTTGTGCTCCTTTCTGTAGGCTCTTAAGAATCGCTGTTTCTGCATGTTCTTGAGAATCGCTGGATTGTGGTAACTTGTCACTTGGAGTATAGAGTTCTCTATACTCATCAAACAAAGAATGAAAAGCAACATACACTGTATTCCACAATTCCTCTCCTTGTTCCTCACCAAACATTTCTAAAATAGTAATCTTTGTATAAGTAGATAGCTTGTATCTTGGGTCAAGAGCAATGGCAATAAAAATGAGCAAGTTCAACTTCTCAGGATCTCCCTAGTACTTGCAGCACTTCTCTAGCATTCTTTTACCCATTTCCTCGTGAATAGTATCATCACTATGACACCATTCTCATAGCAAAAGCAAAACATCACCTATTTCATGAAAGAAAATGTTAGCTATCACATGTTATGTGGCAGAAACATGGAGAGTAAGACCATAGAAGTGTCCAAGAAACTTGGTCATCTTCTTTGCATTATCTCAATTTGCACTTTCAAGAACTCCAAGACCTTTATCACCACCTAATTTGATTGCATATTATGGGACTTCTTCCTTATACCTTTCAAATGATGTCTCATAAGTTATTGCAACATTCAACATAAGGTATGTCGAGTTCCATCTACTGTAAACATCTAGTGATAAGAATATTTTGCTCCCACCTTTGCAAATTCAGCACATTTCTTAATTTTGAACAATTTAGATGTGGAATTCTTTACAAACATAATAGCAACACGGACATGAGCAACCAAGACATCAGCTTCTTTTGGGCCATCGAAAACTACCAAGTTAATAATATGAGCAGCACATCTCATGTGAAGATACTTGCCTTTAGCAATGATATTATTTGAATTATTCAAGATCCTTCTCATGTAATTTAGAGCGCTATCATTAGAGCTAGCATTATCAACAGTTACTGTGAAAACTTTCTCTATACCCCATCCCATCAAGCATTTCTCTAAGGCTTTCCCAATGTCACCCCCTTATGGCCCTTTAACAAGAAAAAACCAATGCTCTTCTTGTGTGGCTTCCGATTATTACCAATCAAAAGTGTTGTGACACATCATATAGTTTGTTGTGTATTTAAAGTCCATGTGTCGGTTGTGAGGCAAACTCTTTCACAAGAGTCCTTAAAAAATTATTTGAGCTTTACTTTCTCATCATTGTACACACAATGGCATCCCTAATAGTAGTTCTCCTAGAGGGTGCAGATAAATGTGAGCAAGCTTTGGACATAAACTTTCTAAAACCTCCACATTAAGCAAAAGCAAAAGAAAGCTCATCCTCACATATCATTTCCACAAAAGAAATTATAACGTTTTCAGGATTAAAATTTCAAGTGAAATTGCACAGTGATTACTATCTTCTTGATTTGGTTGTACTTGCAAAGTACCTTGATTAGGGTCTTTGTTCCTATAAGGATTATGTTTGCAAACTTTCAAGTGAGAGTTCAAAGAGGATGTGCCATTAATTCTTGGATCACAATGAAGCTCACGACTGTAGTGTTTGCACTTGGCCTTCTTGGCCGTATCTCCAATTTTGATCTTTGTGAAGCTTTCCTAGACATCTGATCTTGGTGCCATTGCTTTTCTTTTCTTAGCCTTGCTCTCTTTCTCCTTCTCCTCCCTTCTCCATGTCCTGCTTGTCCTCCTGCTGCTACTCCTTATTTTCGGACCTCTTCGCATCTCACTTTCCATGGCTTTCGTTAGGTTCCGTCATCTACAAATCTTGCAAGAACACTAATTGTTAGGTGACTCAAAAAACAAATCAAGCAAGACACCAGCCAAATTGAGTAAACAAAACAACATACATTATAGGATAGTTCGGTTGTTGGCGTCATGGTAAAAATTAAGATACCTTGATCTATGAAATCAGTTAAATCAAATCACCATTCACCACTAATATGTAAATATATTAATCTTTTCATTTCACAAATCCAATCCAACACATGAAAGTTTATAGAACCAAGACCAAGAAGAAAATTTAGTCGTTACCTTCTTCACTGCTTCGCTTCTGTGGCTTGATGGCACCCTAGGGCCTGGGCAACCGGTGCCATTCGGGTGTGGGTTAGAGGTGGTGGCCGGTTTGGCAGTGGTCGTGCGCCATTTTGGCGTGGGCTGGCGATGGTGGTGGCGTAGTGCGGCTGTGCTGAGGCACAATGTGGAGCCAAGCTGCGCGGCGCGCCTGCATCTGCATGCCTGCGGTAGTTTGAGAGAGAGGAGAGAACTGAGAGAAGGGGCCTCGATTGTGAGTCGATATGATTGGGTCGGTCTAGCATCGGTGAGTCATGAGAGGAGGCTAAGCCACCTGAGTGCTATGGCCAATGGGCCATGGGTCCTTTGTGGTTTGCGCTTGGGTATTGCTATATTGGTTTTGATTGGAGTCAGCTGTTAGGGAGACTAGGAGAGGGAGTTACTACTATTTCGGTTTTTTGGATATTTTGGTTTCTACAACTTAGAAACCACACTATAAACCAAAAGCTAAATAGCACCAAAAAATAAAACACACCAAATACCGAACAAACCGCAATTTTTAGCCTTTTCAATTTGATTCGGTTTCAGTAAAAAATTACCCACCTGTATGTGTAACATACGTTAAGTCTGGATGGCCCAAAGTAGCTCCATCCGTTAGAGAAAAAGATTGAAGTGAAGATTTTGATTTTGACTGGTTCAAAATGCAACTTTAAGTCTTTAAATTTGTTGGCATAAGAACCACAAGTGGGAGCTTGCTATGATCTTATTCAAACCAAAAGCTAAAAACTAAGGCATTGTATCCGATGAAAATGCGAATGTTGAAAATTTTGTGAAAACCAAACTTAGAAGTTTAAAGAAAATCTAAAAAGATTATGAGATTTAAAGGGAGGGTACCACGAAATTTCCACATAAAATTCAATCGAGTTTGCAAGATACAAAAAAGATAAATTTATAGTCAAAACAGTGAAGACACTATTTCAGCAAGTATTTTTTGTCTTTTTCACATTTCATAAATGTGATTGAGTTTGATATTGAGATTTTGCAGATATATAGCACTTACCATCCCTTGCGTTTGGTAATTTTTGTGGATTTTCAGAAACTCTCAAGTTTGGTGAAAATGCAAAAACGTTACAAGATTCGCATGTTCACTTGATATTCCCCCAAAAACTAAATATTCGTTTACTTGATATTTCACCTGTTGCAAATAATGCACAGAAAAATAGAGACAAGAGACACGAATTTTTACGTAGAAAACCCTTGCGAGAAAAAAACCACGGGCACTCGAAGGCAAATCACTATAATGAGGAGAGTTTACAATGGAACGATTACTCTTCCTATAAGCTACTGGGGTAAACATATATAGTGTGTGGGGAAAGAGTCCCCACACGAAGAGGAAACCGAATCAGAATCAGTTGCTACAGATTGACACCACGTCTGATACAACCTGTGCATGAACCTGCCATGCCACGTCTGACATGAGGCAATGAAGTGTCCTACACGGACACGATACGAATTCGGATCAACTTTAACAATCTCCACCTTGAGCGCCGAAAGTTCAAAGGGCTAGTGAGTAATACCGACTAAGTCTGAGCAAAGCTCAAATTTAGTAGCAGGAACTGACTTTGTCAACATATCAGCTGGATTATCATGAGTACTTATCTTGTTGACTTTAATATCACCTTGAGTAATGACACCTCGAATGTAGTGATACCTGATATCAATATGCTTTGTACGCTCATGAAACATTTGATCTTTTGTAAGGCAAATAGCACTCTGTCGGACCCGGATTTTTCAATCCAGAATTCCCTGTGAAACACCACACTATTCCCTGGACCAGTAGATAGTGCTCACATGTACATTGCTGCATCATTTCATACATCGCATAAAACATAATAAACCATAATATTATATAACCAGGTTTGAAATGTACCGCGTTGGCTGACCATTTACATAAGGGCTTATCAGGCCAAATGTCCACGTTACAAAGATAACAGCGGAAACAAAACAAAAGTAAGACCATTATCCACGGGCAAGCAACTGAGGGGTAATGTGTGCAACATATACTATCTAATCCTAGATAATATATGTGCATACGATCTCCATCTAGTGTACTTGTCTAGGACCCAAAAACATGGAAGCCGCCCTAATTTCCTTCGTTATTTCCTCCATCTGTGGCAGGGGCATCTTCAAAAGCGTAGTGGTCCTGGGTTCCTGTTTTCTGATTTTGGTAATGCGAGTGTAAGCACAATCCACCGTGCTCCGTGAGCCAATACACAGTATGTAATAGATAACATGCAGGGCTTATCAAGGATGGGCTTGGGTTATTTCATTTTGCCATAAATTGCCTTTAAATATATTACTTAGAAAGTTCCTAAGACCTAGCAGTTTGAACTCATATAATAGTTTGTGAGAGAAGACTATAGTAATATTGATATAGATTCCATCCACCATTACATGACATCTGCACCATATACTCACTTTTCAGCATTATATCCGCTTATCTTATCACTGGGATGACACCCAGGGTAACTCAAACCAAGGCTTTCCGCTGCCCTCTATTTTTCCAACCCACCCACCACAAAGTATTTTGAAATAGAACTATATCTAGTTAGGTTCCCATGTCCGCCCTTCACCGTGGGCACGACTATTCGAATAGTTTTGACTCTGCAGAGTTTGTACACTTTTACCACAAAGAGACAATCCGCTCGTTACTCCACATGATTCCTTAGTCATGTGGTTGAGTAGATCATTGCAGTAACTTTTCAAAATATCTAACCTCTTTTATCATCTCACCCTATGGGCTGCTCCCACTTGCGGTGGGTCCCATACGTTACACGGGATGTTCACCACGGATACTAGCGCATTCGGACTCCATTCTTCACAACGCTAGTACGACTGGAAAACTCCACCCTCCTCTTGGTGTCCCTTTAGACCTTCCTGTCAGACCCAGATTTTACAATCCGGAATCTACTGTGTTTAACTGCACTATTCCCTGGATCAGTAGATAGTGCACACAGTTACAGTTCTGAATATCAAAGTACATATCATGCGGAAATGTAAAATCAAATAATCAACTTACTCATGGGCCGATTAGGCCGAAATCAATAAATTGCAGCAGCGGAAGAACGAAGCACACAGGTGGGACCTTCAGGACATGCCCACAGGCAGCCAACTGGAGGTTCGCGACCTAATTCTTGACATCTTCATCTTCTTCGCCATCGTGATCCAAAAGTATTATTGAAGCGTAGTGATCCGATTCCTGCTTCTGAATTTGCCGCAAAAGCGAGCGTGAGCACTCCGACCCCGTGCTCCGCGAGCCAATACACAGAATGCAAATAAATAGTATGCATGGCTTAACAAAGGAGAGGCTCGGGTTATTTTATTTTTGCGTAGAGTGCTTTTGAATACAATTATATAAAAATTCCTAAGACCTAGCATTTTGAACAAAAGCATAATGTTAACGAACATGCAATAATAATAGCGATCCAGATTCCATCCACCGTTACATGGCATCTGCACCATATAGCAACTTCTTCAACGTTATAGCCGCTTAACTTACCACTGGGACGACACCCAGGACAATTCCAAACTAGGGCCTTACACTGCCCTTCCACTTTTCCAACCCATCATAAAGCATTTTGAAATAGAACTATATCTGGTTAAGTTCCCATGTCCGCCCTTGACCGTGGGCACGGCTATTCGAATAGTTTTGACTCTGCAGAGTTTGTACACTTTCACCACAAGAGACAATCAACTCGTTGCCCCACACGATTCCTTAGACGTGTGGTTGAGCAGACCATCACAGTAACTTTTCAAAGTACCTCGCCCCTTCCATCATTTCACCCTATGGGTCGCTCCCACTTGCGGTGGGTCCCATACGTTGTGCGGGATGTCCTCCTTCTGAACGTCTAGCAGCTGGCTCCCCACCCCTGCTAGCCCGCCACAGCAGAACTTCACCCTACCCGGGTGTCCCATTCAAGCCGTCACACAGACCGCCGCTTGCACTATCCCACACCTCCTCCTGGAAGGATGACTTTCAGGGTACGGTAAATCTACTAAGCCAAGTTGTAATTTACAGACTTGCGGTTGTACTGTTTTACACGGGTTGGCATGACAAGATTCAGTCCTTAGTGGTATCTGGGAGGTCTACCACTAACCACTTTGTGCTTCCACTGCACCACACTCTCACACCATCGAACCAATCCGCCCAGATATTAAAGCATATTGGGGTTTTTGGAAACATAAAATAATCATATCCAACATTTATCAGTCATTACCACCATGACTGCCCAAACCAGTTTCTCATGAATAAAAGTGATGCTTGGGACAATTTCTTGCCTCGAGTTCCTAATCAATGCTAAGCATGGCATACGGTTACGGACTTATTTTCGAAATGTTACTATTATATTTTTGCTAGGGCGACAAGGTTCACACATTCAAATACTCAAAGGAGGGGGTAATATTATTCAAGGTAAACAATGGCATATAACTAGAATATCAAATTTAGCATGCATTTGCATAAAACTAACAGCAATGCAATTTGTTAATTTAAAACAAAGTAATTTGCAGAAATGTAGGTTCAACATGATCAAAGTATTGACTCGCCTGGCGCGGTTTATCGCGGTCTTGAGCTCGCTCAAGCTTTCTCGTTTGTCAATCTTGAGGCTTGAGCCTTTTCCTTTATTCCGATCTCGGCCTCGCTTGATCCTTGATTCCTCCGGACTCCAATTTCTAATTACGTGCTAAGCAACTGAATTCCAATGAAAACAAATAACTCAAAGGACCCAAATAAATCCAAACACTTTAAATACCCGATTTAATTTAAATTATACATTTAGTATGATTTGAGAGTAGAAGGATGATACAGGTTAGTGTGTTGTAAGCATAGCGGTAGCTGGATTTGAGCAGAAGGGTGAGTTGTCGGAATACTTTACCATGAGGGAAAATTTTAGAAATACGAGGGATCGAAAGTGAAGATATACCTACAGGAATTATCTACTTTTGGGGAGGGAAGGTGGCCATACATAGCCGATTGGGGAGAAGCGAGGCTTGACCTATTTATTAATAAATTTCTTTTATTATTTTTGTATTTATCAAGGAAGTTCCATGAGTCGGGTTAGATCTATAGTCTGCTGTAGGAGTTTAGTGCACAAATTTCATCTCTAGTGTATGCATTCCTTGCAACTCAGGTTATGGCAAGGCAAGCTGGACTGATGGATGAGATCTGCACTTATTCTATAAATCTTCAATAATCCCATTATCATGCTTTATGTATCTTCGTTCATAGCTAGGCTAAATTTTAAGTTGAATTAAGATTTATTTGTATGAGTCCTAGCTTGTTAAACCATGCTTAGTATTATTACTTATTAAGTTTAACATCATGATTTAATTTAATGGTACCATTAGTATTTTGCATACACTTTAGTTATTATTTAATCCATTTCCTTAATCTTATTCTTGAGGGTATTTTTAGTTGAACTCTTTATTAAACTTTGGACATGTAATCAATTCCATCTTTTTCTTTATGAATTTATAAATAATTTCTTATTCTTACTTTCCATTCACCATGTGTCTTTACATACCTTGAATCATCTTAAATTTTCAACTTCATTTCATAATACTTTTAGTTTAACCTCACCCTTTACTTTTATGCCCATTTTTATTTACATCTCATACTCTACAATTGCTGCTGGAAATAAATGGAGAAGATGCAAGTGATGTACCATAGCTAGGTGCTAAACTTTGGTGGGGCCCATATGTCATGCACTCCAGAAAAGACGTTGGGGGGTGTTCTGTTCGGCCATCACAGAGGAGAGGAGGAAGAAACGGGGGAGGCGGCCGGTGCACGGTGGTGATGGCGTCGCCGGTGAGGGGGCAGCCAGAGGAAGGCCGCGACCCATGAAACGGACTCCGGAGTAGGTAAGGAGGAGGATGGGGGCTGTGCTTTGACCGGAGCGGCGGCGAGGCGGTTGGGCGGTTGCGCGGGGCGACCGGTGACGAGGGTGGAGAGGGGGCAGCAGCGCCGGCGTGGAGGAGGAGGGAGGATAGGGGTGGCATGAGCTGGAGATGAGTGATAGGACTCTCACCGCGCGGTTGGTCTTACCGGAAGGTTGCTGAGGTGGGCCGGCGGCGTGTGCAACGGCAGCGCGGAGGAGGTCACCGTGGCCGGCGTAATACGGTGAAGCAAAGGGCAGGGAGATTGTCGGGGAAGGTTCGGCGCGTCGAGGGGGTGCTCCCACTGCGGGGAATCGGTCAGGGGGCGACCGAGGAGGCGGCGGCGCTGGAAGTGGCGGTGGCCGGCCGGAGGCGGAGAAGACGCGAGCGCGACGTGCTCGGGCAATGGCGCTCCGATTAACGACGAGGGGAGGCAGTGGACACTCGGGCGCACGCCGTGACACGCTCAAGACGGGGCGAGCTTGCCGGAGGTGGCCGGAACGGGGAGAGGACCGGCGGCGGCACAAACCCACCGCAACTTGGATGGTCACAAGGGAGAGGGGCAACTGAGGTCTGGCCAGCATCTTATAGGCGGTGAATGTGGGTGGTAACTGGGCGAGGTGAAACCGGGCGAGGCCAAGCGAACCTGGGGCGGCGCTGAGGGGGAATGAACGCAAAGGAGTTGCGACCAGGGGAGGCGAATGCAAGGACGCTGGCCAGGGGGAATGAAGCACGCGGTGGTCAAAGCGTGGAGGCGAGCGAAACTGGGGCGGAGCGGGCGCGGCTGTAGTTGGGCGATCTGGTTCGGAGGGTGGCGCGGCCGGGTGCTGGTGCGGGCGGCGCGCCGGGAGAACAGGGGAGGGAGGAGGAAGAAGGAGAGGCTGCGGGCGAGGGGCCGGCTG
This sequence comes from Dendrocalamus latiflorus, assembly GCA_017311315.1. NCBI lineage: Eukaryota > Viridiplantae > Streptophyta > Magnoliopsida > Poales > Poaceae > Dendrocalamus > Dendrocalamus latiflorus. Next base: position 13,691,404 of record CM029628.1, on the reverse strand, counting down.
ACCATAGAAGGAAGGCGGGGTGGAGACGGGGCCACGCGCCAGAGAGAAGGGGCGCGGGCGGGCTGCGCGCGCAGGAGCTGGGCCGGGGTGATGGCCGGCCTGGCTCCCTCGCTTTTTTTTTCTTAAGCGTACACATGGATGTATATATGTATATTTACATTTTATATATATTGTTATTTTGCTGGCTTATTAAATTTTACATATTTTTATTTCCTATTGCTAAACTCCTTCTTGCACAATTTGTATATACTCCTATATATATGTATGCATATGTGTGTGTATTCTGTTCATTCGATTTTATTACTATTTATGGCTTTATTTTCAAAATGGGATTTTATGTTTACTGGATCATCTTTTCATATTCGCATTTTAAATCTTGATCTTCTACTAATTAAATATGTTTTCTTCTTCTTGATCCTTTTAACATTTGAAACCTTCTCCAAATTTTTCAGAAAATCCCATAAACTCCAAATTAAAATAAAATACATTGGAAAAATAATTCAAAAGCTTTAAATTTTTAAATTCAAATTTTCAGGATGTTACAAACCTACCCCCCTTAAATGAATCTCGACCCCGAGATTCCGATAGAGCAGAAAGATTGGAGGTGGGTTATATTGGCTAGCAATGGGTTTCGGGTGTTGCTCGACTTAGCTCCACAAAGAGATGAAAGTCTGCACAATAGGGGTTAGAACTTGGAGAGGTCAAAAGGAAAGAGAAAAACCTGGTTTTCCTGGATAGGTCGTAGTCTTCCAAGTACTTGCCCTTTAACATTGTTGTCTTCACGCCATCGTAGAATGGAGTAGTTGCATTGTCTATTGGACATACGGTTGTAGAATTTCATATTGATAGGTGGGTAGCAATTGTCCGTGCCCTAGGAAATAGACGGCCTTAGGAATGCAGAGGTGACAAAGGGGCCTATCTAGGTGGTGGTCTTTCACTTCTACAGAGATCCCGTTCTTAGTCTTTGGCTTTGCCAAGCACGACGATTTTCGCTAAAGGTACGTCTTGTAGTCCTCATCACCAGAAGATTTCTAGCCTTGCGAATCCCTTTGTACTAGTCTGATCAGCTCTAAGTCTAGGTTGTTGCAACTCCAACTATACGTCTTAGCAGTTCTTCGGCATTTCTATCTCATAGTGCTACCCCCCTTAAAATAAATGCCACTAATCATTATTTGTCTCTCCTGGCTCAATGTATGATGGGTCCTGTGGCGGGTTGGGGACTCATCTGTGGTTCTTTGGCTGCTTGATCAGCAGTAGGTTTTGGGAGCATTCTTCGGGTTAGCGGTCTTGTCTTCCACAAGGAAAACATATGGCCTTGCTCACAGGATATACGCCAGGGTGATGGTCGTCTTCGTAGTTGGGAATAGTCTACGGAGCATTGGTAGGTGCAAGGTCTTTTCTCTTCATATCGTCGACACATTCCTTGTCAATCTGTGTAGTCGGCGGCGATTTAATCTATGGGACCTCCGAGTGGGTGAGGAGAGAGTGTTAGCAAGACGGAGTCTCGAGTCTTGGTCTTTGGTGATCCATCACTTTGCTTCAGTGGTACTGAGGGGCTTTTCAATAGAAAGGTGAGAGGGAACAACATGGGATACGAGTAGAATCGTGGGGGATAAGGTAATCCCTACCCATTCTAACTTTAAAAGAGCACATCCAGGGAGCTGGAGTGATACTGAGCCATACAATCTTTTAAAAGCAAGCTTTTCCTGTGACTGCGAAATAGGACGCCCGAGGGCAAGAAGACAGTGCACAGGGACCAACGAAAACCTTGCGACAATACAACGTCTACTCGGGAGAACACACATAAGGGGCATAGGGTTTATCTGCATAGTTCGTTTAAAACGAAATCACCTTATCTTCCTGAATAACTTCAACGTTCCTAACCTTAAAATTTGGAGTAGGGGCACGAGAAGGGAAACAAAATTTTCCTTTTGAGGCGAGCGAAACTGGGGCGGAGCGGGCGCGGTTGTAGCTGGGCGATCTGGTTCGGAGGGTGGCGCGGCTGGGTGCTGGTGCGGGCGGCGCGCCGGGAGAACAGGGGAGGGAGGAGGAAGAAGGAGAGGCTGCGGGCGAGGGGCCGGCTGGCCAGAGAAGGAAGGCGGGGTGGAGACGGGGCCACGCGCCAGAGAGAAGGGGCGCGGGCGGGCTGCGCGCGCAGGAGCTGGGCCGGGGTGATGGCCGGCCTGGCTCCCTCGCTTTTTTTTTCTTAAGCGTACACATGGATGTATATATGTATATTTACATTTTATATATATTGTTATTTTGCTGGCTTATTAAATTTTACATATTTTTATTTCCTATTGCTAAACTCCTTCTTGCACAATTTGTATATACTCCTATATATATGTATGCATATGTGTGTGTATTCTGTTCATTCGATTTTATTACTATTTATGGCTTTATTTTCAAAATGGGATTTTATGTTTACTGGATCATCTTTTCATATTCGCATTTTAAATCTTGATCTTCTACTAATTAAATATGTTTTCTTCTTCTTGATCCTTTTAACCTTTGAAACCTTCACCAAATTTTTCAGAAAATCCCATAAACTCCAAATTAAAATAAAATACATTGCAAAAATAATTCAAAAGCTTTAAATTTTTAAATTCAAATTTTCAGGATGTTACACTTCCCTTGCCCTTGCAATACCAACTTCTTTCCACTAACGGTGAGATGAGCCTGAGGGTTTTGATAGATTTACTGAGTCAAGTTGCAATTTGCGGACTTGTGGTTGTACTGTTTTACACAGGATATGATGAGGACATCACTAGTAATACCAAAACTAGTAATGAGACTTCAATAACAGGACCAATAACAAGAGCACGAGCCAAGAAACTACAATCTCAGGTGAACCTGCTCCTTAATGAATATGTCATTAATTTTAATGAGAATTTCATACTACCTAAAAATAATATTTTACTTGTGCTCACATTTGAAGAGTCAGCGATGGATGGAGATCAAGGATATGAGCTACAAAATTCAGCCCATGAACAGTACCGTGAACAGTACAAGGCCCATGAACAGTAACCGTACGGCCCATGAACAGTAACCGTGCTACAGTGCGCGTGAATAGTACCACATGGGAAGTTTAGTGTTGAATAGCCTTGGGCTGAGACTATATATTGAGGGGTAGACCCCCATTGTAAAGGAAACCACTTTTGATAAAAGATTACTCTTGTTCTTTCTGTTGGCCGAACCAACATGAGGGAATTGGGAGTTCGTTGAAATCAAGATCGTTCAACCTTTCCGCTGGGAATTGGGAGCGCGATGGAACTTCATCGGTGGTCGTGAAGTTCAACACGTGTGATTGGGCGAATTATAGAGTGCTAACTCTTGCATTGGCAACGGGGGATCACTACGATTCATCAATTCCACGTGAGTATCTTGATCCTATGTCGAGAAGATCGGGCGACCCCGTATCAGGATATCATTATAAGATTTGGTCTTTATGATTACCTGGGCGGTTCTACCACATCCATAAATTGTGCTTCCATTGCACCACGTACCAGCCCCTATACCATCCGCCCAAATATTTAAGCAAAATTTAGGTTTTCGGAAGCATAAAATAATCATGTCAAGGTACACCCATTAATTCCACCATGACATCCCAAATCATTTCCTCATGATAAAAAGTGTTGCTTGGGGCCTTTAGGTGCCCCCGAATATCTAAGTATTTCTAAGCATGGCGATTAGCTGTAGACTTATTTTCGAAAGTTCTAATATTTTAGTTTTCGCTAAGATGACAAGGCTCAGATATTCAAGGGTTCCAAATGTGAGTAATACTAACAAGATCATTAATGGGTATATAACTAGCAACTTGAAATCGAACATAAATTTGCGCATAAAATAACAGTATGCAATTTGATAATTCAAAATGGAATTAATTTGCAAACATGTATGTTCAACATGATCAAAGTATTGACTCGCCTTGATCGCAGTGGGCTTGGTCTTGATAGTCGGGGGTTGTGTCGACTTCGGCTTCTTCATGGGCCTTGTACGCTATTTTTTCGATGCGCGAAAATTTGGATAAAAATTAGCAAACCAAACAAATTCTCACCAAAAATTCAAATGAGCTTAAAAAATTATGGTTTTCGTTCCATTGGATAGAGGTTGAATTTAGATGAATTTAGAAATTTGTTTCACTCAATTGGAGTTAAAATGAATAAGTTATGCCCTTTTAAAGTTCTCAGTTTAAATAAATTTGAGAAATAATTAAATCTTGACAGGTGGTCCCACTTCCGGTTTTTAAAATTTTCTTTTATTTTTATTTCCTTTACTCTTGTCTATGACAGGTGGGGCCGGTTGCTGTTTAACTTAAAGTGGCATGGCCCACATGTCAGTGGGTGATTTGCATTAACTAATCACGTTTAGCTTTAATGACTTGCCATTAACTACACTTAACCGTTTTTAACGTCGCTACTATTCATCTCCTTCCTCCGACTGAGGAACGGCGAGCTCGTCGCCGGCGGAGGAGACGGTAGCCGATGATGAGCATTCCAAAAATGGGATGCTCATGCCCATGCGCACGCCTGGGTTCGGTCCACTGGCCAATTCGGCGGTGGCGGCGGTCGACGGCGACCGAGGGCGGCGGCTCTACAAGGGAAGAGGGGTTACGGCGGCGCATGGCACAAAAACTCAATTAATTCGCAAGGGAGCATCTCGGCGAGCTCAGGAAGCTATCTCGGGGGTTGGCTCGGCTCAAGAGTGGCTGTGGTGGTCCGGCGGTGTGAGGCGGCGATGAGCAGAGGGGGTGCACGGTGCCGGTGAAGAGGAGATGGGGAGAAGCCCGGCCGAGGGTGGGAGTGGCTTCGCGCTGTCCTAAGGGTGCTCCGGTGAGAAGGAATTGAACCACGGCGGCGTCGGGCGGCGGATTGCACTTCGACCAGATTTGGGGAAGAACGTGACGCTGGTGAGCTACAGGGCATGAGGAACCAATTTGGGGAGGTGGAAGATAGAGGGAAACAGTGCAGGGCAAATGGAAGTCCATACAGGCTTTTATAGCCGGCGGGGATGGGCTAGCAAGGGGTGAGCGGCCGTGTGGTCGCATCGGTGTTAGGCGGCGGCGACAGAGCGCGAACTGTAGCACCCATGACTAGCGTGACTACTCACTGCAGAGGCAGTAGACCTTTTGTGCCGCTCAGACTGGGCGGGGGAAACAGTGGGCGGCGGTGCTGTTACTGTTTTGTTGGTGCGCCAGCCGAGGTGATGCGATAGCACAATGAAGATGTGGGCGGGGCGACGGTGGCCGACGAGGTTTGCAGGGCACGGCGAGCTGGCGGTCGGCGACGGTGAAGCTTCGGCTTTGGCTTCGCCAAAGTGAAGGGGGAAGAGGAGAGGGAGAAATGGGCCGGGCCGACTCGGCCAGGCCAAATGCTATTTCATTTATTTATTTTATTTATCTACATGTGTACATGTATACCTATATATATGTTCATATTTTGCTCATTTTCACCCCTTGATTGCTAGCCTCACTTTTATGCATTTATCCATTTTAGTATGGTACTCAATTATACATACATACATATATATGTATATGTATATGTATATGTATATGTATATGTATATGTATATGTATATGTATATGTACACATTTCTTTCACCTACTTTGGTTTATTCCTATTATTATTACTAAGCCCCAATTAAATTTTAAATTTTTGGGTTCAAGTTGTACTCCTCCTTTTGATGGATCATTTTTTCAGATTCGATTTTTAAAACATAAATTTCTATTATTTTCCACAATTCCTTCATGATTTATTATTTGTTTTATTTTTCATAAATGTTTTCAATTATTGGAAAAGAAACACCATAAAAATCCAAATATCGAGAAATTATATTCCAAATAATTCAAGGGCTACACGTTTGCAAATTCAAATTTTCGGGATGTTACACACTCTGACTATCACAAAATATTGTAGTGCAAGATGTACTTCCACAAAGCTTAATAAATAAACCTCTTAGCCAAATGACATCTTTGCAAGCTTCAAAAATAGCCATATACTTAGCTTCTGTAGTAGACAAGGCAATAGTAGCTTGTAAACTTGCTTTCCAGCTAACGACACACCCTCCAACAGTGAACACATATAACCAGTGAGAGATCTTCCTTTATCCAAATCTCCAGCAAAATCAGAATCCACATAATCAACGGGTCCATCTCTAGTCTTCCCAAATTATAAACAAGCATTAGATGTGCCTCGCAAATATCTGAAAATCTATTGAACTGCTTTCCAATGCTTTTTTCTAGGATTAGCCATGTATCTACTAACCATACTTAATTATTGAGATAAATCGGGGCGAGAACATACCATGGCATACAAAAGCGAACCAACTGCACTCGCATATGGAACTCTAGACATGTACTCAATTTCATCATTTGATTGTGGACATGAGCCTAAAGAAAGTCTGAAATATGTAGCTAAGGGAGTACTCACAGGTTTGGCCTTATGCATGTTGAAACGACGAAGAACTTTATCAATATATCCCTTTTGACTTAGATATAATTTGTCAAACTGTCAGTCTCTAATGATTTCCAAACCAAGAATCTTCTTTGCTGCACCGAGATCTTTTATCTTAAATTCACTATTTATTTGTGCCTTCAATTTTGAAATTTCAGTCTTGTCTTTTACAGCAATCAACATATCATTAACATATAGGATAAAATAAATAACTAAACCATTAACAATCTTCAAGTAAACACAGCTATCATAATTAGATCTTTTAAAATTTTGAGATATCATAAAGGAGTTAAATCTCTTATACTATTGTCTAGGTGATTGCTTCAAACCATAAGTTTCATCTTTTCTTTGGCATACAAAGCTTCATAAACCTCACTAAGAATAAGAGTATCTCGGCTATATAGAATAGTATCTCTAAAACTAGAGCTTCATAAATGCGGCGGTGGATGTCTCCTTCATAACCTCCTGTAAAATATTATTTGATAGATGAAGATGGATTTGAGATAAGGTCTTACGATCTTTACGTTGCTTCTCATTAGCGGACAATGTGGCTGGCATCTTGTCAATCCCCAGAAGTGCATTATCCAAATCAAGATATGACAAAACAGCTCGCATCTTGATTTGCCATAGAGAAAATCTTGTGTCGCAATCCAATAGTGGAAGATCATACTTCAGAGTTGTCATGTGGTAGAAAACCAAATTTTACTAGTATGAATTTGGGTATACCTAGCAAAATTCTGACAAAGCAACTCCTGGTACGATTTGGGGTGCGCGTAGCAAAACTCACCAAAAAAATCCAAACGCAGCTTGCTGTCTTTTTGGCCTTGATTTCCGTGCCCTCTTTATTGGCTTTGCATGCTACTTTTTCCAGGCTTGCTAGCGCTGCTCCTGATTTGCTGTGTCTTGGCCACTTTGCTCCTTGCTTTGGGTTGCACACCGTTTGGTTGGGAAACACTGTTGCTTTCTTTTCGGTGCTGCACTTCGCACGTTGATCGAGGCTGCGAGGAAGTCACGAGCACGTTGCTGCTGCGTCGATAAGGAGTGAAAATGGATCGGATGGTTTTGATCCATTCGGATGAAAATAAATAAGGATTATGTCGGATCGGATTTTCTTCGAATAATTCTCGGATCGAAAATGAATACGGATTTTTTTTAAACGAATACGAATACAGTAGGCCTGATATCCGGCAAATACGGATACGAATATGGATTATCCGGATAATACGGATTCGGATATCCGAGATTTCAGCCCAACATTGCCTAGCCCAAGCCAGCCTCTCTCATCTTCCCTGCAACCAGCCCACTAGCAAATATTTATGTTTATTAAAAATAAATTTAGTATTATCAGTAGAATAAAATTTGTACCGATTAAATTGATGTACTGTCGTTTAAATCATTCTGATGCAAATTTAAGTTCTTAATTAATTTATTAGTCATATGTAAATGGTAGAAATCCATTAAGAATTATTTAGGACTTTAGAAAAAATTAACTGATATTTGAAGTTTTAAAATCTGTACAATGGTATGATTATTGTAGATAAAAATACTTATACTTGTTTAGATTTCATTAATATTTTGACAAGATAAACTATTTATGTGTTTTCATTGATTTTGGATGTATACTTTAAGGGGTTTTTATGTTCCGATAAATATTCGTGACTGTATTCGTTTCGTATCTGTATTCGAAATTATTCGTAGTTGTAATCGTATCCGAAGTATCCGCATTCGTATCCATATCCGAGAAAAATATAAAAATAAATATGATAGAGATATTATCCATCTATATTGGATCTGTTTGCATCCATAGTGTCGACGTACTGGGGTGCCTATTGCGAACTGCTGCGGACGAAGACTCGCGCAAGGCTACGTGTGCTGCGATTAGGTTTCTGCCCTGATCAATATGGCTTCAGCTTCTGGCTTCAGCTTATTTTTGCACTATTCATAAATTTCGTCTTTTTTTGAACTTTTGGTTTTTTTGAGTTTTTTTACCGGTTCTTTTTTTCCTCGTATTTGTTTACATTATACGTGATGGGCTAATATGTTTTTTCTATTTTTAAAATTTTTTAATTTAATTATGGTAAATAAGCCTCTGTCAGCTACATTACTTTTTTCAACCAGCTACAGTGTTTTCAGCCATAAGCCATAAGACTTTCAGCCGAACCGATCACCACCTTCTTCTTTCATGACGCGATGCACGGACCGAGGAGACCAAGAGCTGGCCTTTATAACTTCGGCTTCGTTGTCGACTCGGAGACGAGACGCAAAGGTGTAGGCTTCCACATCAACTCGGAGATAGACGCGAAGACTTTTTGGATTCGGCAATTCGACGACGCCGAATTTTTTTTTTCTCGAATCTGCTGTGCTCTAATCTCCTGTGATCCGATACCATTTGTTGCAGTCTTATGCAGTCTCGACAAGATTTGGGCATGCAATAGAAACATACAGATACGTTGCCAAGGCACCAGCACGAGTTGCTTTTTGGGGAACGCACGGGAGTTCCGCACGGCATCCACATGTTAGAAGGAAAACACAGTTACAGAGTCGATACAAACGAGCTTTGCGATCGATCGTCTTTCAAGCCAAATAGATCTCAACACGAGGATGATCAGCGAATTAATCCCTTTTGTTTCCGTGCTGCGAACGAAGGTCTGCATTGTTGTCCACCACTCCGGCAGATTGACGCCTTGAACTGGCGTGAGAATCTGCTTGCTTGTCCAACCAAAGACCTGGAACCACACCTCTCGGGAGAAACTGCAGCACGTAAGGAGACGGTTGACTGTCTCTGGTTCTTGTTGGCAAATGACGCAGAGCTGATGGTGCGGCAGGTTCCTCCTCTGAAGCCCGTCTGCCGTCCAGCATCGATCCTGCAACGCCAACCAAACGAATAATTTGCACTTGAGAGGCGCCGCCCGGGCTTTCCACAGCAATGTACAACACGGCGGTTGCACTGACCCCAGGAATAGAGCTTCATAGGCTGACTTGGAGCTATGCGCCATGATCCCCCGTCCAGGGCCACAATAGTTTATGTGCCTCATTTGTCTGCAGCTGAACCTCTTCCAGCCCAAAGATGCACAGTCCGGGATGGCCAAAACTGACAGGCCACCTGAGATGTCCTGTACCCAATTATTTCCCTGCAAGCCTTTTCTCCTTTCCTTGGCTTTCTTCTCGATGCAGCCCCCAGAGATTAGGAGCAACTGATTGCACATTACTTCCATTAACCCAGTTGTCACACCAGAATAACCTTGTCCACGCTTGGAACAGTGCGGCCACCTGTTTCGGGTTACATTACATGCAACAATATAACATTACCAACAGTAGGAATGACATACCCGTCGAAACAATACTCCATAGTAGTAATAGCTCGTTGCGAGAGAGGCAACACGACAGTAAAAGAAAAACGCAACCAAGTAAGCGTCAACAGAGCATGTAGTTCATAACTTGATAAATGCAGATCCGTTACCCGTTTGGCTCACATGTGCTTCAAACCAATGTATCGATATGACCTGACGAGACAAAGCAAATTAGTTCTAATGGGCTGTATTGATCGAGTCAGGTATTCCGTGCTCAGTTATCTACATATTCAGCGTATTAGAACCCTTTACAATTTTTTTTGCAGTAATTTAGCTTTTTAAAAGCTTCCAGTGTTTACACCTTGCTCTTGGTGTTCTACCAACAACTGAGAACTACAAGATCGCGATGTATAAGATCAGTGATCACGTATTACCATGTAGATACGGCAACTATTTTTACATGAAATTTTCGTTCTCAACGGTGAAGAATACCAATATCGCTCAGTGGAAAAAGAGAAATTTGGCTTTAACTTTTACAATGCATTTCAATTTCAAAGTTGAATAAATGGGAAAGTAGATAGTAAACATCTCATACAGTGGTGACGACAATATATTACACAATTTCCTGACATGGGTAGTGAAAGCAATACTGTCAATCAAATCAAATTTACGTAGTGACATGTTAAGGAAATAGATCACGCAATTCAAAATGGAAATAATGAGACTACTATAAGTTGGTTTTTCTTTACTTGGTGAGTTGGCACTGATCGAAGAAAGAGAGGAAGTTAGGAGAGACAGAATACTTACTAAATAGGGAGTTCCGAGCTCATTTTATGAAAAATGGAAAAACCCTGCTCATCCCGTCCGTAGTGACAAACATCCCCAACCAAATTGGCACTGGAATAAAGACCTGCAAGAGCAGGGTAAGGAAGAATAAACTTCCGTGCTTGTCAGAAGTGGGCAACGCATATGACAAACAAATTGTAAAATTTCTACTATCCCGGGTGCAATATGGACTTGTCAAGTTCATGTTATACAGGTTGAAATAATAAACTAATCACAGCACTTAAGCACCCACAAGTTCTCTCCTTAACACGAGTTATCTCACCAACAAATGGTGCTCTATAAAATCAACAGGACCTTTCTGAAACGGCAAATGTATTGCACAACTCAAGCAAAGTACATCATGCATCTCAAAGCCCACTTAAAACACACTACAAAGAATTTACATCACATGCCTCCTCTGGCCTCAACAGCAGGAGTGTAGGGCCTCTAATTTCTTCGCCTACGCAAAGACAGCAGAAGTGGATCACACATGGTTTCACAAGTCATCCTGTGAAAGCTGGCTTATTTGATGCCTTGCATAACCCAACCAGCAATGTTGTCAGTTGTACCAGTAGATGTTGAACACTGAGACATATGGCAAAAAAACCATCAAATTTTACATGGAACACGTTTGATGCAGATGGGAAGTGAGGGGCACTGGCAAAATTGTCTCATCATAATTCCTGGCCATCCAAATCTGCCCTGACAGGATAATCAAGGCCCTGTAAAGCTGGCATTCTTCTCAAATCCTCTTCTGAGTACGCGGGGATGAACCAATACTTCTTGTCATTTCCAAAAACCTGATAACAGGAACTTCGTTTACTAAGATAGTTTTGCATGAAAGTAACTCTCACGTATGTTAGTATTTGACAGACAAAAACTGCAACTTGGCATAGAATGGCAAGCAGAAAAGGAAATAAAAAAGAAAAGTCATGTTCCAGATGTTGCAGCTCACAGATACTGGCAACTTTGCAGGGTTTTTCCTTAATTATATTCGGGCAATCTTAGTCATTTTACAGACCAAAAATAAAATCATATGGAATCACAAGTCAAATAATATGAAGCTGTAGCTTGCACAATTGTATCATGGCTCCTTAGCAAAACTGCCTGTGAAACATCACACCCAAAATGTATGAAACTTCAATTAATGAATATCTTGGAATATTGCAACAACATGATGGTTTTCTAACCACAATGTTATATTCCTAGTTGGATAAGAAAAATTAGGCACATGCATTGCTTAACATGCTTCCAACATTACCAAAGTTCTACACTTCAAGCCTTGTATAACCATAAATTTAGCTCTCACAATGATTATGGGATAAGAACATGACATGACAAAAGTGGGTTGAGCTGTCACACATATCTGAATATCAGCATTTCCACACGTAAAAGACATATCTACAGGGATTTTGATACAAACTTATCATGATAGGTGTATCATTCTCTTGAATAAACCTAAATTGGCACATGCTTGCACCATAGAAAAACAATTTAGTAAGTGATTGACTATTTAGTAAGCTCTTAAAAATAGAAGTCTGGACAACTGTAACCTGAGCAAAATTCCTCTTCCGGCCAAGATCATACATCCAACGTGGAGTAGTTTTCTTTTCATATGCCTGTACATCAAAGTAACAAATTAATATCATCATGCACATAACCAAAAAAAAGTTTGGCATTATATTGCTAGATACTTACCTCAATCGTTGTTGTATTAGCAGAAACAAGTGAAATATGCATAATCATAAAACCCAGAACACTCAAGGAAAAGGCCAGATTCAATACTGCAAAGAAAGAGAATAGTTTTAGTTGATGTTCGATCAAATTAGTATCAAGCATAATTTTTCCAGAAGTAGTAATGCATTTACCAAAGGTGAGAAATGTGGTTGCAAGTGCTGCAGGACTTCCTGGGATATCGACATCGCTGAAGAAGGCTATGAAGTGAGGCAATAAAGAGAGGGTAACGAGCGTTGTCTCAAGGAAGGTGTAAAACTGCATAGCACCATAAAAAGTAAATGATTTCACTTTTCAGAAACTTATGGATTGACATAGCAGTGTGGAAGCAAAAAGGACACTAGTTCGAAAAAAGTCTTAATAAGAAGCACTGGAGAAGCAGTGTCTATACTGTTAATATGATAAACAGAGCCATGAACACACTGATAACATCATAAACACATTGGTGCACTTGCTTCTACTCTGGCTTATCATTGCCTTGTTATTGCCTTTCATGTTACACAAGTGAAATAGATTCTTCAAGCAAAGGGGCAAAGCATTAAATAGTGTTCACTAAGGCACTAGGCGCTAGTCGAGCGGCCTGCTGCCTAGGTGGGCTAGGCAGCTGCCTAGGCGAGAAAAATCGGCTAGACAGACAAGGCGGGAGGGTGGCACTTAGCACCTAGGCAGGCTAGGCAGCCGCCTTGGGGAACAGAAGCGTTAATACTTCAACTATGAAAGAATGAGAATTCTTGCCAAAGAATGGTTAGCAAAAGTTAGTAGCAATAGGTGCTAACAGACTATGGTATTAACAAAATATAAAGCATGAGTTAATAAATATCCAATTTATTTTAAGTTATAGCTACTTGATTCTACCAAGTAGGGAAAGAAAAAGAGTTTGGAGAATCTGACATGACAAAAAGTGAAAGTTGTTAGTCTACCAAGTGAGAGTTAACAAAAAGTGCATTTGGACTGGTCCAAGAAACAAGCAATAATATCATGGAGATGGAGCACATAACATGGGCATCAAAAAGGTACTTGAGAGTTTTCAAGCTGATGTAGTTACGAACAGTCACTGAAAACTGTTAACTGTTATAGGTTCAGGACATCTGCAAGCATATAAATATTTTATGTTGACTTAAATAGACTCAATTTGATGGTATTGACTGAACAGTCACTAAATGCATTGTTGTTATGTTTGTTTCTGAAAATTGAGCTACAATCAGACAATCAGTGGTATAAACTATTTGGAAGGCAAGGTACAGTATGAGTATGATGAATATCTTGGTTTAAGCAGCAGAAAAGAATAAAATACAGCATGTTAAAGCATGTTAGTAAAGAGGTAATTCAATGCTCTCCCCAAAAGTGAAAAGCATAAATTTTAAGCGTATGGAGGCCGGAGGGTCTGATTTGCAACCACCCACTATTCCACTACTAAAAGCATTCCTTCAAGATTTGTGCAATTTAGTTTTTGGGAGATCATAGAAGCAGAATTCTAACATGTATTCCAATTTTTTAAAAATGCGTAATGATATTCAATTTCAGCTTATGGTGCCAAAATTCTATTAATATATTGCTAGCATGAAGCACAAAGAAGCATGAGAACAACCTCTAAAGCACACTACCAAAATAGTAGGATAAAGAAAGTAGCTCATGCATTCCATTATAGGATACAGTATTTCACATTTTCAATTAAGATGGCAGCAACGTCATGCTCAGATGTTTCTCACTTAACTACTTGGAGCCAATTGTATCATCATTTGGCATGTACAAAGAAAAACCAACCCTAGCAAGGGGAACAGCACAATCTAGGTTAATTTATTGCTTTTGAAATTAGCAAGTCTTTAACATACTACAGTACAGAAAAATTAATTAAGACAAGAATTTCTAGTTTTGACAGGTCAACAAGTACCATATATGTCTAAGAAATTTATAGCATCAAAGCCTACAGTTATTTGCACTGACAATTTTTTAAATGTCGAATTGCAACATGCAAAGGATTTGGTTTGATGCGTAGTACGTAGGAGATGGAAGAGCCATATTTGGATTTTGCATCTCAAGTTACATGGGAATTAGATTAACTTTTTGGTTAGATGATCAAGCAACAACGTAGCTGAACAAGGCTATAGTAATGAGAGAATCCATGATGCACAGACACATCAAGGAGCCGGTGTGTCAGATACTACAGTAATGAGGAGCCATGATGCATGGACACATCAAGGAGGTGTGCAGGAGACTACAGTAATGAAAGGAGCCAGGATGCACGGACACGTCCAGGAGGCGGTGTGTCGGACACACCACCGATACATATGAGAGGTGTGTAATCAGTTTCTTTTCCAACACACATGCGACACGACAAGGAGACACGGTCCAACCCAATACAGCCCAAGCTATCCCTACATCTCCTTCCTCTTGGCATCTAGTTCTTTTGATTTGACACTTATTAATCATTGACACATTTTTGTACTTTAATACATAGAAGAAATTAAGAATTTTCTGGGGAATGGCGAATCCCCGACATAAGATAGATATATTCCCATATCCCCGTGAACAACTATATATTGCAACCAAAAATATATATAACTGAGAATTTATATATTATTATCTTAATACAAAGATACGCAGCTCTCCTGCGTGTTCGAGAAAAAGAATTTATATATTATTTTTAATATATATAGCTGTGTCGCTGTGTCGGCATTTTGGGATAAATGGCAAATCCCTGTGTCAGTATCGCTTCATGACTCATCCCCATGTCTGTGACAGTGAAACATAGGAGAACAGTTTAGTCATTCCCATTGCGGTACATCATTCAATGACTTAGCTTACACAGCAGCATCATCCAAAAACAGAAACTGCTCTTGGTATACACGGTGGATTAAATACACAGTTGCCCCAAAACTATGCGAGAATAAATTATATTTATTTTCCTTTTCAAAGCTACCAACATGTAGAAACATTGCATAAACAAAAAATATACGTTTCTTATTTCAAAAGATAGGGTTAGTGTATCGACCAAAAACATTACATATCCTACAAACATAATAAGAAAGTGCAAGTAGTTCTTAATTAATCTCCCTCCTGAAGAGTATAGTAAAATTGTACCAGGAAGAGAAGAAAGTATTTGTAGTTTAGCGCCCCAACACAATTAACAACCCACACACAATGATGATCCATCTTGAGAACACATCTTCCACCTGAAAATAGTTTAGGCATAAATACACGACAAGTTGGTCGACTATGCAATTCATAACATCTAGGACAACATAAAATTTATCCTGAAGATTAAACTATGAACTTACAAACAGAGCAATGATGGCACCGAGGCGGCTTCAGCTGGTTGCACTTCCTACAGAACCTAACCCTTGGATTTCCCGTATCACTGAGAGCCATAGATTGCTGTGAGTTCATTTCGCTACTGAACTCCGAGCTAGAGAGGGGAGCAGTTTCTCCCCTTTCCTCATCAAAATCAAGATTCCAATTTTGTGGAACAGAACCAGGGTCGGTGAACACAACAGAAAAGTAGCTCCATAAAAGCATAGCAAGCTGCAAAGCCAAAAGAACTATTTATATTAACACATGATACAAGCAAAATCAAAACAGAGAGAAAAGGTTGTAAGATAATGGCACTAGTCAACTATTTTGGTATGCAAAGTACTAGTTAACATTGTGGTTCTCTAATCAGTACCATAAGGAATGCACTTAACCAACTCATTCAGTCAATTTTTTCTTAACTTCTCTCACTATAATCAGCTCCATTTCAACACTCCAGGTAGCATATATCATAGAGAAATTTACTATGCTCTAAAAGCATACTAGCAAAACAATAGTTAGACCCTGGGCACAACAGTTCAATCATCCGAATCATTATCCAGCACCACCAAATAGAACAACCTCACGTCCTAGTATACAATCATTCAGCTCGTCCTAGTATACAGCCATTCAGATCGCTCATCGCCACTTCTACTTCATACCAAGAAATATCACCTAGATAAGCAAAGATCGCATCACAGTACCACTAACTAAACAAGAAAGTAACAGAGCACAACGAGAATGCCCTGCACAGCTGCACCAAAAATCCAACGAAATGCCGCGCTAAACATCATTCTTCCCAGCACGAAAGTCAAAACCAAAATTTTCGACCTATATGCCGAACATTGCTTCCAAACGAACTAAGATTGACACCTAATGGTACTCAATCCTGCTGCAATTTGCATCCTTTCCAACCAAAAAGCATATATTTCGCCTAAAGGCGAAATCTTTCACACCCAAAGCCCCCAAGTTATGCGACACGCACCAGGAAGTGGAAGAGGAACAGGACAGCGAGCGCGGCGAGGGTGCTGACGCCGCCGGCGAGGAGGGCGGGGCCATAGTTGCAGAGGACGACGGCGTAGTAGGTGACGCCGACGATGGAGAGGACGAGCAGGATCATAATGGAGCCCAGCCCCCTGAGCGCCGTGCAGAACCTGAACACGTTCCAAGCCATCGCAGCACCCGCCGATCTGTACATGTCTCCCCACCCCGCTGCCGTCGCCGTCGCAGCCCGGCCGCTTCCGTATCGCGGCAAGGGGAGAACCAGGGAGGAGCAACACCGCGATGGCGTCCTCCACTGAGGGGTTGAGGAGGAGGAGGATTGAAGATGGGAGAGGGAGGAGGACGGGGGAGGTCAGATGTGGAGCTCGCGGCGTTCTTCTCTACGCGTTTTCACTTTCCTTTTTTAAGAGTAATTTTGCTAATACAACAGAACCAAAGCGAAAACAGAAGGGAAGCGACTAGTCTGTAGCAAAGTTTTTGTCGTCTATTAGTGACATTTACCACTGAGTTACATAGTGTAACTCAAGAAATTTAAAAATACAATTAAAAAAATTATCATATATGTTTTACTAAATTACTAGAGCAACGTTATATAAGTTACCATTAATAATTTAACAAATTACCTCAATAAGTTTAGAATTACGATCAGTTTGTGAATTTCAGAAAGCTCAGAAATTATCATGAGTCAAACCCTAAGATAGTATTGTAGTTTTAAGAAATTATCTCCCTAGGTTAAAAATTAGCATCAGTTCTATGAATATATATATATAAAAAAATGAAAACTTACCATGAGTTGCACTTTTGTTACCGACCTAAAGTTAAAAAAATTACCTACCATCACTTTTGTTAATTCGGAAACTTTAAAATTTACCATCAGTTAGCTACTAAGTTACCATCTACATTTTCAACAAATTATCACTTCAAAAGTTCTATTTGATTTCATTAAGGTAGACAAATATGAACACTAGGCTAATTAAATTTCAGCCCCGAGTTAAGAGATAAGAGAGAGGAGCATGTGCATATGCATAATGATTGATTGATAAGAGCTTAAAGAGTTTGAATGGTAACAAATGGTGATTGAACCTATGATGACTATGGACTAATTTGTGAACCTGTTATTTACTGTTTTTGTGACACCCCGGCCCATGTTGGCCCATGTGTGTGTGCACATGAATTTCTGGGTTAGTCCCACCTTGCTAGCTTAACTTGAGTATCCCTTACATATAAGCCTAGGAGTTCCAATGGTAGCACCCCCGGTTAACCGTTTTGCGCGAAGCGAGGACGAAAGTGCAAGCGGGTTGCTACGTGTGCGTGGCCTATCCAAAATGTGGTTAGGTCTGAGCCGGTTTGGACCCTAGGGCGTTACAAATGGTGTCAGAGCTGACTCTCGCGGTTACATGGGCGCGTGCGGGTCAAGGGCGCGGGCATATGGCGCATGGCGCGTGTGGGCCCGTAGCGGACACATGGCATGGCATATGTGCTGGCACTGAACGTACGGACATGTGCTAAGAGAGGAGATCCTTATCATTTGCCCTGGTGTGGGTATGTTGGTCCGACGAGGACGTCAGGTCCTTTGAGAGGGGGCGTATGTGACACCCCGGCCCATGTTGGCCCATGTGTGTGTGTGCACATGAATTTCTGGGTTAGTCCCACCTTACTAGTTTAACTTGAGTATCCTTTACATATAAGCCTAGGAGTTCCAATGGTAACACCCCCGGTTAACCGTTTTGCGCGAAGCGAGGACGAAAGTGCAATCAGGTTGCTGCGTGTGCGTGGCCTATCAAAAATGTGGTTAGGTCTGAGCCGGTTTGGACCCTAGGGCGTTACAAATGGTATCAGAGCCGACTCTTGCGGTTACATGGGCGCGTGCGGGTCAGGGGCGCGGGCATATGGCGCATGGCGCGTCTGGGCCCGTAGCGGACACACGACATGGCATATGTGCTGGCCCTGAACGTATGGACATATGCCAAGAGAGGAGATCCTTATCATTTGCCCCGGTGTGGGTATGTTGGTCCGACGAGGAGGTCGGGTCCTTTGAGGGGGGGGGCGTATGTGACACCCCGGCCCATGTTGGCCCATGTGTGTGTGCACATAAATTTCTGGGTTAGTCCCACCTTGCTAGCTTAACTTAAGTATCCTTTACATATAAGCCTAGGAGTTCCAATGGTAGCACCCCCAGTTAACCGTTTTGCGCGAAGCGAGGACGAAAGTGCAAGCGGGTTGCTACGTGTGCGTGGCCTATCCAAAATGTGGTTAGGTCTGAGCCGATTTGGACCCTAGGGCGTTACAGTTTTGCTTTGTACTTGTTGAGTCCTGGACTCACCCTTGCTTTGTCGTTGTTTTTAGGTGAATGATGGTGATATGCGTTGTTGGACCGAAATGGCGACAGAGGGGGGTGAATGTCGACCTCTTCAAATCTTGCCCCCAAAAAGTACTCACTTCGAAAACTCTCCTCAATAGCTATGGAAAGCTAAAAAGAAGAGAACCAAGACTCTTTGGAAAAACCACAGCAAGCAAAATGTAGAAAGACAGTAAACACCCCAAAGAAAACAAGAGGCAGCACCAAGTGCACAGGAGGCCGGTCTGACCGCTGGGTAAACAACGGTCTGACCGTTGGGTAAACGCCAGTCTGACCGCTGGGTAAACGCCGGTCTGACCAGTCTTCTGAATTTCAGGAAACCCGAGAGCAGTCCAGAAAACTGAATTTAGGGCAAACTCTTCAGACCTCCAAAAACTGACAAATTGAGGGTTTTGCTCCTAGCCTTTCCACCTCAAAGCATCACAACAATATTCTAAATAGCAAGGAAGGCTTGGAAAACTCAGGAAACCAACTAAAACTCCAGAATTTCAGAATTTGGACAAAAACCTGAAAAGTACAGAGAGTTGCCCAAAAACTCAAATTCCCATTTCATCTTTGATCATTTGGCTACGAAACTTTGAGGATAGGTTAGCAATAGCCTCTGGACCTCTCATGCCAAGTTTCATGCCATCTCGAGAAGGAAAACAAAAAATACATCAAAACCCTAGGAAGGGAAAAGAAGAACAGGGGAGGTCAAAAGTCAGAATATGAGATTAAACAAAGTTTTGCTCTTGGGAAAATCGATCAAATGATCTTGAGGCACCATCCCAACCTAGAGCAACCCATTTTGGCACTACCCAGCAACAAACAACAAGAAATGAAAGATTCAAGAAGTCAACACAGAAAGCATCGAAGAGAAAAGAGAGCACAAGAGGAAAAACGTCAGATTTCCATTTCAAATCAAAAAGGATTACAAGGAGTCCCGATACGCATGGACATTAGAACAAGAGGAATGATTACATGGATTCTCTACTCAATCCCTCTCCACACCCTCTCCAATCTCAAGAACACACACTACATTCTTTCCTGGAGGAACACACACAGAGGGAGGAGAATACTACGAAGGGGGCATATCCTGCTGTATATACCAACCCTCCAACCACTAAAGCTCAAAGGTAAAACCACCTCCCAAAGCCTCACTAACTAAAGCCTAAAGCCAAAACAAACTCACAAAGCTCATTTTGACTAAAGCAAACCTTAGAAACCCCTTGGAGTGCATGAGTGGGCATGCAGCCACCAACATCTATTTATAGCCCTTGGCTAACGGGTCTCCAACCCGTTACGCCAGCTAAACCCGAACGGAGCCCGCTCTCGCTTTTGTAGCCTCGCGAAATCACCATTTCGCCCCTCCTGCACCTTCCGGGAAGCTTCCGCGCTCCTTGTCGTCCAAGCCTCGCAACCACATCGAATCTCCGCCGTCTTCGACACATCCGACCGTTCTGACCTCGACACCGCCCGTGTCTAGTCCGGTCACCTCGTGTCTCGCCACGACTCCGTCTCGACATCCTGCAGCCAACATAGACAAGAAACACATCAAATAGCACCGCTCGATACATGTAAGCATAAATGCATTAATGAAATAGACCAACCTGACAAGTCGACATAATACACATCCTAACCATTTTGACCAAGTCCGACCGAGCCCGATTGCACCACGCAACGTCAAGGACCGAACCAACCAAATCAAACTCGACTTTCCTAAATCGATGTCAATTACTCATCACATACAAGGGATGACCCTCACATGGTCTCTCAATCTCCCCCTTGATGAGTATATTGACAAACTCAGAAAAAACGCAAAGTTGAGTTTGAAATGTAAGAAAGAAGTCAAACATGGTCCAAAGAAAAGAGAAATGAAGCTAATGACCATATCGACACAAGGAGCACAAGAAAGAGCAATTTTTCCTCAAAGCTCACAAAATGGCTTTTTCTACCACTATTCTCCCCCTTTTGGCAATAAACACATCAAGGATGCAGGAAAGACAACAAGTGATGGAAATGGATGAAATGGCTGAAGTTTGATTATTCTAAGCATTTAGAGCCATGAGAATTATCCAAGATGACCAACAAATATTACATCAAGCCATAACTCAATAGAATGCTATCCAGATCATGACAAGATATATATAAGACAGCTAAACCAAATAGATGACAATCTGAAATTTAGTGCAATTTGAGAGCATGTCAAGTCATCCATGATCAAAGTCTAGCTAGAGGTATCCAAGGATGATGCAAACCATGACAATAAGCTAAGCGGAACCAAGAAGCTAGTATTGAGCTAAAATAGAGTGCTACAAGTTCTAGAATGAGACATTTGTTCAAGTACTTGTAATCTTTGTAATTTTAGCAAATTGAGCACATTTGATAAGTTTTTCTTTAGAAATCTCATGATTGTTGCCAACCAGATTTTTGTTTTATCATGTGCTAGATCTCAAGCCTTATGCAACCACTCCAAGCGAGAAGCTTAAGGAGATGATCTTGGTCATCCAAAACTCCCCCTGAGTTCATGCCAAGTGCAATGGCAAGCCGTCTCATGAGAAAGAATTGGTGAGATCAGTTTTTTTCGCACAAAAGAGATCTTTTTGCATTCATAAAAGATTGTACTAACTTATGCATCAGCAAGAACTAGCATAGCTCAATCTAAAACTTAATAAAGATTCAACGCTCAGCTCAGCCTTTTTGATATGGCATGAATCATAAAAGGATAACGCAAGAAAGACTAATCTCGAGAGCTAGCATGACAAGTTTTGATTCAAGTTGATCAATTTTAATTAACTTATAATGGCAAAAGCTAGCCTACACATATGAAGTCATGATCAACCTAGCAAATAAGCACAAGTCATGGCAGAATGTAAAGCAATGTAATCATGTCATGAAAGGATAATAATCAAGGCTCAATGTAGGTATTTATAATGCAAAATGACATGCAAGAAATCCAGCTCCCCCTCAACATGTGATGCAACTTTTAGTTCAAGCTGAGTTATGTCAAAATTAAGCTCCAGAAGCTCCCAAATGAACTCCCCCTGAACCAAAGCAATAAATCGACAAGCTGGGAAAGAAAATCAGAACGGGCAGTCCTTAAAGCATAGATAAGATATAGATGATACTATGGCTCAGACTGACTCTCATCTACCCCATGTGACTCGAGGACTATCAGCTGGTCTACTAACAACCTAGGGAGTAAACACGCACCCTGTCTACCCGAGGGTGGCCCAACCCTCGCTAGAACCCACGAGAAGTGAGTAAGCTCAACCTAGAGAGAAGAGAGACAGCTAACAAGCAGCATCCTAGAATCACAAGATAAGAGCAGGAAGTCTGAACGCTAGACAAGAAGACCACTCTAACCTATGGTAGAAGTACTAACCCAATGCACCCCAAATGCAATGCAACAGATAGGAGTAAGAGCATAATAAATAAGATAAAGCAGTAAAGCACAAAGCTCCCCCTCACAACAGTCCATAAGGACAAACCACCTCAAGCTCTCCCCGCAGAGCTAAAAACCTAGAGCTATCCAATGGCTTGGTAAAGATATCAGCCAACTGGTGGTCACTCTCCACAAACTGGAGTACGATGTCACCCTTCTCTACATGGTCTCTAAGGAAGTGATATCGGATATCAATATGCTTGGTCTGGGAGTGCCGCACTGGGTTCTTAGCGATGTTAATCGCAGAAATGTTATCACAAAAGAGTGAAACACTGTCGATAACCAACCCAAAGTCCCGCAGGGTCGAGACCATCCAAAGCACTTGGCTACAGCAACTGGCTGCAGCAACGTACTCGGCCTCTGCGGTGGACTGTGCAACACCGGACTGCTTCCTCGAAGACCAGGAAACGAGAGAAGTGCCAATGAACTGGTAGGTGCCCGAAGTGCTCTTCCTATCTATCCTACAGCCAGTAAAGTCTGCATCCGAATAGGCTCTCAAGGAAAGGCAAAACGAGGAAGAGTACCAGATACCATAGTCAATGGTAGCTCGAAGGTACCGAAGAATGCGTTTCACCGCCTGGCGATGAGAAACGCGAGGAGAAGCCTGAAACCGGGCACAAAGACACACAGCAAAGTATATGTCTGGTCTCGAGGTAGTGAGGTACAAGAGAGAGTCTATCATGCTACGATACTCCTTCTGATCAACTAGCTCGCTGTCCTCATCTGGGTCAAGTGTGGCGGATGACGCCATGGGAGTTGACACAGCCTTGCCATCACTCATGTTGAAGCGTCTCAGGAGGTCACGGGTGTACTTGCCTTGATGCAAGAAGGTACCCTCCTGAGTCTGCTTGATTTGGAAGCCAAGGAAGAAGGTCAACTCACCCATCATGCTCATCTCAAACTCGGTGCTCATGACATCCGAGAACTGTGAGACGAGAGTATGAGAAGAGCCGCCAAAGATGATGTCATCCACATAAATCTGGACGAGCAGAATATCAGTGCCATGCCAGCGGATGAACAAGGTCTTGTCTACTTTACCCATCTCGAAACCATGACTCAACAAGTAGGACTTAAGCCTCTCATACCAAGCTCTAGGGGCCTGCTTAAGTCCATACAAAGCTTTGAAAAGCTTGAAGACATGGTTTGGGTATTGGGGTTCTTGAAACCTGGAGGCTGTCAGACATAGACTTCTTCCTCAATAAAGCCATTGAGGAAGACACTCTTGATCTCCATCTGGTAAAGCTTGAAACCCTTAGAAGATGCAAAGGCCAGCAGGATTCTAATGGCTTCAAGTCTAGCTATAGGGGCGAGGGTCTCCTCGAAATCTAGACCCTCAACCTGGGAGAACGCCTGAGCTACCAGTCTAGCCTTGTTTCGAACAACCATCCCATCCTCACTCTGCTTGTTCTTGAACACCCACTTGGTCCCAATGACATTGTGACCAGGCGGGGGTTCAACAAGCGACCAGACATTGTTCCTCTCGAAATTTTCTAGCTCCTCATGCATGGCATTGACCCAAGACTCATCAGACAGAGCATGACAAACGTCCTTGGGCTCAAAAGAGGCAACAAAGGCAGAATGGAGATAGAAAAGTGACGTGGCAGACTTTGAGCGTGTGACACGCTCAAAGAGGTCTCCAATAATCTGCTCGGAAGGATGAGCTTTCTGGATATGTCTAGGAGGTCCAGGATGAGATGAAGAAGTAGCCTCTACCTCATGAGCAGATGAGGTAAGAACAGAGCCACTAGCTCTAGAAGAAGCAGAAGGCATGGGCTGATCACCTCGAGGTGAGGTGGAGGAAGGCACCTCAAGGGGTGGATGAGGGACTGGATCGGGTAGACAACCCGCATCTCCATCGTCCTCATCATCCACAAAGATGGACTCGGACTGCTCTAAAGAACCTGAGATATCGGGCCTAGTCGAAGGTCACCTCACAGGTCTCTACCATTTTGCTAGACTCGCAGTTCCAAATCCGATAAGCCCACGAAGAAGTCGAGTATCCTAGAAAGATCCCATCACAAGAACATGACTTGAACTTGTCTAGGTTCCCGGACTTCAGAATAAAACACTTGCAACCAAACACACGAAAATGCGAGACACTGGGCTTTCGCCCATATCTCAGCTCATAAGAAGTGCGGTGCAGGTGTGCCCAAAGAAAAACTCGATTTGAAACATGGCACGCGGTAGCTATAGCCTTAGCCCAAAACTTCCGCGGTGTAGAGTACTCATCGAGCATCGTCCTGGCCATCTCGACCAAGGTACGGTTCTTCCTCTCCACGACGCCATTTTGCTGTGGGACGTGCGGAGAAGAGAATTGGTGCTTTACACCTGTCTCATCGCAGAACCTCTCAAAGTAGAAATTCTTGAACTCCGTGCCATTGTCACTGCGGATCGCTCGTAAGGCACCCGGGAGCTCAACAGAAAGCCTACTGAAAAGACCTGAGAAATGTGTAAACGTCTCATCCTTCGAGGCTAAGAAAAACACCCAAGAGTACCTCGAGAAGTCATCGACCACGACAAGAACATACCACTTCCCTCCTGCTGACTGCACTCGAGCTGGTCCAACTGTGTCCATGTGGAGTAGCTGTCCCGATGCATCGGTCATAGTCACTATGACCGGAGGGTGAGAAGCGGCAACCATCTTGCCGTGCCGGCAAGGAGTACAAACTAGATCTTTGACCATCTTGAGTTTCGGCAAACCACGAATGAGGTCGTGGCCGCTAACTCGGGTCAAATGGTCAAATCCAATATGACCAAGTCTCCTATGCCAGA
Organism: Dendrocalamus latiflorus; assembly: GCA_017311315.1. NCBI lineage: Eukaryota > Viridiplantae > Streptophyta > Magnoliopsida > Poales > Poaceae > Dendrocalamus > Dendrocalamus latiflorus. Next base: position 13,666,258 of record CM029628.1, on the reverse strand, counting down.
ATGAAAGGTCGCGGGACTCAGAAGCAACTAAACACCTGAGAGGATCACCAGAAGACTCAGAAAAATCAGCACGAAAGATCCTCCCAAAACGAGAAATCCCGCAAACCAGACTACCCGAAGAATCAAGAATTTTGCAAGCGTTGTTCTTAAAGCTCACCTCGAAACCGTCATCGGTAAGCTGAGAAATAGAAAGCAAATTATACTGCAGCTTACTAACCATAGAAACATCTTTCAAGATGAAAGAATCATTAACGCGCACTGTACCTTTGGCGATGACGCGCCCAGATGAAGCGTCTCCGAAGGTGATCGTCTCATCACCTGGAGCACGGGTAAGGGAAGAAAACCAACGGGAGTCTCCGGTCATGTGTCGTAAACACCCGGAGTCTACAAGCCAAACCTTTCCCTTCCCTGCCCGGCGAACCTGAGTCAAACAGAGAGTAAAGTCTCAGTACTGGGGTAAATCAAGAGTGATTTTGGTACCCAATAATGAGTACACGTCGAGCAGATGAAGTAGTCAAGCACGACTAACCTCTATCTACCCTACGCTCTCTGTCACTCAACAAGCCAGAAGGTCTGTGTGCAGACCCGAAGCTGTTGTTGGGCTTGACTGCTATAGAGGAGCGAGTCAAGACACCAGCAACATGCTGATCACGCCGTGGGTAGCTATCTCGACGGGGAAAATGAGATCTACCCTCAGGACGGCGGTAGTCACGACCAAAGGGAGCATGAGGACGAAAACCAGAAAACTCGAAAAAACCAAGTCCTCGATGCTGCCCAAAACCATCTGAAGCATCTGAAGCAAACCTAGACCTCGTGTTGGTCTTAGGTGCACTCAAGGTCTGGGGCTGACCCTGAATACGCCTAAGAGCTGCAACACGGTCTCCCTGCACGATCCTGGCACGCCTGAAGCATCGATCGATCAAGTGTCCATCCTTCTGACAGAAGGTGCAATGATACTTCACCTTCTGAGGGGCAGAAGCAGCATGAGATGACTTCGCCTTCTGAGAGGCCGAAGCTGCAGGTGGACTCACCTTGCTGTCAGAAATCCCTTGTACAAAGCCCGCAGACTTGAATTTAACTTCATCAGATCTGGGCTCAACCTCGATCACACCTCCTACTATGGGTCTGAGAATAGCAGGTGGATGCTTTCTAATGTCCTCATAGAAATCATATCCTAGACCTTGATTGAACTTGTAAATCTTGGACTGGTCTAAAATAAGATTCAGCTTCTTCTTGCCGCTTACAAACCTCCCGAGAGTGTTCATAAGGTACTGACACTCCCGAAAGAGAGAGGTGCAAGAAGAGCAGGGGGAAGAAGAGACAGCAGAAGGTAAGGGAGCAGAAGAAAAACCAACAGTAGAGGAAAGAATGGCTTGTGCACACATAGCCGACTCTGAGGTGACAGTCCTACTACTAATCAGTTGGTTCACGTCACTAAGCGTCTCCACCTTACCCTTGGGCTCCTCCCCCACCTCAGCAATCACATCACAATGAGTTGATGACTTCTCTAGTAAATCCTTAGTTAGCTTCACACATTTTTCATTCAAAGCAACGAGTTCAAGTTTTAGTTTTTCACAACTCATGCATGGTGAGCTAACAGGGTCCTTAGTCGCAAACTGAACCAACTTGTTGTTATGATTAACCACTTCTTGGAATTGCTTGGAAACAGATTCAAATTCAAGGGTTAATTTTGGACAATTGGTGCAAGACACAACAGGCTCGAGTAAAGAAGCACGCAACTCAGCAATTTTGTGATATGCCCGTTTTAGGTTCATCTTCAAGTTATTGCAATTTTCACATGACTCGGGCAGATCTAGAAGCATGGTATAAAGACCTCTAAAAGTATTGTCCTTATCCTCACATGAGGTGCAAGCAATAGTCTCAACAGTAGTAGATGACGAAGGAGCTACCCTACTCATCTCAAGCTTAGCTAAGAGACTAAGATTCTCCACCTTAACAATGTCAAGCTCGGATGACAAACTATCATGTGAGGTCCTTAATTTCTCCATATCAGCCAACAGAGCACAGCATGTATCACAATCATCACGGGAGGGAGCAGATGTAAGTGAAGTAAGCTCCCATGATAGTCTATCTACTTCTTTCTTCAACTCAGTACACCTAGCCCTAGACTTAGCATGGAATCTACCTAGCTTAAGGAAAGCATCATTAAGCTGGTCGTAGGTGGGGCTTACCTCGTCGGAGTCGGAGTACAGCTCGCTGTCGCTCAGTTCACCCTCAAGGGCCATGAAGCACATGCCGGAGAAGTCGTCGCCGCCCTTGGGTTCTTGCTCGTCCATTCCATCGTCGTCGCTCCACCCCTCCATCTCGCTGAGATCGAGGTCGTTGAAGGCGGTGAGGACGCGGTGGAAGAGCTTCTTGGCTTTGCCAAGGTCACGGAACTTCTTCTTGCCTTGTGAGGGAGCTGAGGGCTTCTTGTTGTTGCGGTTCTTGTCGGTGTAGTCGTTCTTGCCCGAACCGCCGTAGTCACCTTTGCCCTTCCCCAGCTTGGGACAGTTTGCCCAAATGTGGTTGGGGCCACCACACTCGAAGCAAATCACGGGTCCTCCTCTCTTTCCGTCCCTCCTCCTCTTGTAAGCATGGGAGAATCTCCAAGCTAGGAGGGCCAGCTGCTCATCCGCAAGCAGCTCTAACTGATCATCAGTTATGTCACAGAGAGTAGCAAGGGAGAAACCACAAAGTGACTCGGAAGAAGATCCAGAAGCGGGATCGGTGACTAGGGCCATCGACTGTGACTTCGACTTGCGAGAGACAATGTCAATCTCGTGAGTCTTGAGGCGCGAGTACACCGCATCAAGAGTCAAAGTCGAGAGGTCTGTGTGTCCTTGATGGTAGTCACCTTCATCTCCCAAACGCGTAAGTCAAGAGCCGCGAGCATCTGACGAGCGTTGTCCGAGTTGGGGTATGTGAGACCGACCGCTCGGAGGTTGCTCAAGATCTTGTGAAAACGCGCAAAGCACTCATCAAGGGACTCGCCAGCGAGCATTTCAAACTTGTTGTAATCTCGCTTGAACTGGTCCTGTCGCACCGTCTTTATTTGGGTGGTGCCCTCATGGTAAGCATCGAGGGTGTCGGAATCCGGAGTAACGACTCCTGGATCCTCTGTGTAAATCGCACTAGTCCAGGATCAGCTAGTGCACACAGTACAACAAACATAAATACCAAGCACAAATGACTGATTATATTAAATAAAAGGGTACGACTTTTTGGCCAAGTCTTACATCAACGCTCATTAGCAAAAATAAATAAAGGAAATAACTGCGGAAGCAAACTGATAAATAGCGAAGCCCAAGCCTGCCCACAGGCAAACGACAGTAAGACGCGGCCTATTCATCCAGATCTTCACCGTAGTTGACGTCTTCCTTCTCTGTGTGGAGAAAGCAAGGTGAGTACAAACTTATACTCCGCAAGTCACACGGAAAATGCACCATAATGATAAAGGCTTCAATGGAAGGCTTATAGGGTTAGTTTGCATAAAACATCATTTAAGAAATACAATAAGTAGATTGAAATTGTGGAATGTAATACATTAAGTAAAAACAATACTTGTAATTGAAAATAATACCGTCAGTGCAGGCTCCGACCATACACCAACCTATCCACGGGCATCCCACCCGGACCATCTTTTTCAAAAGATCACGTATGGATTCCATCCATCCACACGTTTCCAACACTCGTGGATTCCATTCATCCACAAGCTTCCAATATCTCTCATGTGTTCCATCCACCCACAAGGTTTTTATTCTCTCATGGATTCCATCCATCCATAAGGTTTTCGAAAATCATTTTTGAAAAGCAAAGTCTAATCCATGAAAAAATTTTACTCAGCATGCCCATGACCGTGGGCACGGCTATCCAGGATAGATTATACACTCTGCAGAGGTTGTACAACTTTACCCACAAGACACGATCATCCCATATTGCCACCGGATTACACACTTCCTTTGGTGTGCGGCGAGGAGTCGTGACAAGGCCTTTACAATGCAAAGCCTTCAACCTGGTCGAGCCAACTCTAAGGTTTCACCCTAGTAAGGAATCCACCAGACCGGGACCCCCTCTTGAGCCTAGACGAGACTTCTCATGGCTTAACCACTGTAGGGACCCAGATATTAACATCCGGATTCCTCTGTGATTCCACCGCACTATTCTCTGGATCAGTAGATAGTGCTCACAGATTATAGTTCTGATTATCAAAGTACATATCATGCGGAAGCGTAAATATAATAGTAAACTTACTCATGGGTCGATTAGGCCGAAATCATGAAATTGCAGCAGCGGAAGAACGAAGCACACAGGTGGGACCTTCAGGACATGCCCACAGGCAGCCAACTGGAGGTTCGCGACCTAGCCCTTGACATCGTCATCTTCTCGGCCAGCTTGTCCAATCTTGTTGCTGAGGTGAGGTGATTTGATTCCTGATTCTGAATTTTGTCGCAAAAGCGAGCATGAGCACTTCGACCCCGTGCTCCGCGAGCCAATACACAGAATGCAAATAAATAGTATGCATGGCTTAACAAAGGAGAGGCTCGGGTTGTTTTATTTTGCGAAAAGTGCTTTTGAATACAATTACTTAAAATTTCCTGAGACCTAGCAGTTTGAACCAAATCATAATGGACAAGGAAATGCATTATTAATATCGATTCAGATTCCATCCACCGTTACATGGCATCTGCACCATATAGCAATTTCTTCAGCGTTATAGCCGCTTAACTTACCACTGGGACGACACCCAGGACAATTCCAAACCAGGGCAGTCCTTCGCCCTTCAAGTTTCCATTCCCAGTTTTCAATGTTTTTAAAACAGAACTATATCCAGTTAAGTTCCCATGTCCGCCCTTGACCGTGGGCACGGCTATTCGAATAGTTTTGACTCTGCAGAGTTTGTACACTTTCACCACAAGAGATGAATTATCTTTGTTGCCAACATGCTTCCTTAGGCATGAGACCCAGATAATTTATCACAAAGCCTTTACCTTACTCCGATCTAGCTAGACACCACCCACGCTGAGGTTTCACTGCTGAAGGGTTACACCACCACAGTCAGAAGCCCCCTCTTGCGCCGTGCGAGTACAGTACACCCTGTGCCTCACTGTGAGTAAACCAGTACACCCTGGCATCCACTTTCCTCGGTGATATCTGAACTAAATCCTTGCAAGTTATTCAGCTAGGTCGTACCCATTATAGACTTGTGGTTGTACTGTTTTACATCAGGAGGTCATCACAAGATTCAGTCCTTAGCATTATCTGAGCGGTTCTACCACACTCCATAATTTGTGCTCCCACCGCACCACATACCAGCCCCCAAACCATCCGCTCAGATAAATAAGCAATTTGAGGTTTTTGGGAATATAAAATAACCATATCCAACATACACCAGTCATTACCACCATGACTGCCCAACCAATTTTTCTCAGGATTAAAAATGATGCTTGGGCGCTCTCGCACCCATGAGTACCTAAGCAAAACTAAGCATGGCATATAATTAGGGACTTATTTTCAGAAGTTACCATTATAATTTTGCTAGGGCGACAAGGTTCACATATTCAAGTATTCCAAAGAAGGTGTAATATTAATCAAGCAAACAATGGGCATATAACTAAAGTCTTAAATTAAACATGTATTTGCATATAGAATAACAACATGCAATTTGATAATTCAAACCAAAATAATTTGCAAAAATATAGGTTCAACATGATCAAAGTATTGACTCGCCTGGCGCGGTTTACCGCTGTCTTGAGCTCACACAATGCTTTCTCTTGAGCTTTTGGTCTCTATCTTCACTTCGAGCTTGATCTCGCTTGATCCATTGAATCTTCACGACTCCCGATTTCTAATTACGTGACAAACGACTGAATCCAAATAAAGCAAATAACTCAAAAAGATCCAAATAAATCCGAATAAACTCAATTTAGTTTTATTACGAGTTAATGGGTGATTCGGTGAGATGAGGCAAGGTTGGTAATAGCATACGATAACTTGATCTTTTTATTAATAATCTCTTTTTATTATTTTGTTATTTATCAAGGAAGTTCCATGAGTCAGGTTTAGACCTATAGACTGGTGCAGGAGTTTAGTGGACAAATTCTATCTTTAGGGTATGCATTCCTTGCAACTCAGGTTATGGTAAAGGCAAACTGGACTGATGGATGAGATCTGTACTTATTCTATAAATCTTTTAGTCGAAGGTATTATAACACTTGGATATCTTTATTAAGTTTTAGAATAATCTCTGACATAGGCCTTTACTATTAATTAGATTAAGATAAATAGCAAGGGCTCAATATTTATTCTTATATGGTAATTAATTAAAATTTAAATCTCTAATAATCCCATTGTCATATTTTATGTATCTTCATTCATAGCTATGCTAAATTTAAGTTGAATTAGGATCCACTCATATGGGCCCTAACTTGTTATATATATACAATTATGCTTAATACTATTATGTACTAAAGCTAGTGTCAAGATTTAATTAGTGGTACCATTACCATTTTATTTGCACCTTTGTTATTATTAAGCTTAACTTTATTTCTAATTCTAATTTAGTTATCTGGCAAAGCTGAGTATGTAAGGTCATACTTCAATATTTGCTATTTAGCATAATCTTACGGCTAAAATTTAGTTAAGGCTTGTTGAATATTGGGCATAGATTTTAGTTATAATTAATGGTAGCCTTTATTAAATTTTAACATTTAACCAAAGTAGATTTTCTTCATTATTGCCCTTAATTAGTATTGACCTTAATGAGTATTTTAACCTTTGAATTCATTTAGGCAGATCGCATTAATTATTCATATGTGATAACTAGTCCATATACTAGTGGCCTTATACCCAATCATTTAATAGTCAAAAATGGTTCTCTTGATTGTTTGGGGCATAGAGATAATATTTAATGTCTAAATCATGCTATGGTCAACCCTACAATACCCACTAATATACAATGGCTTAGGTTTTATTTCTTTAGACCACCCCCCTACTAATGCTCTTTTATCGATATTTGGATTCATTTACCTATGCAGAGATTATTGCACAAGGTAACGTTTCACTATTGCTATTTGCTAAAATATATCACTGAGGTTTGTTTAAGGTGGCATGTTAAATATTGCGCATATATCTTAATTTAGTTTAAGGGCAATCTTTAGTTTTAAATCCTCGCTTTTGTAGGTAAACATATTATTTAATCCATTTCCTTAATCTTAATCTTGAGGGTATTTTTAGTTGAACTCTTTATTAAACTTTGGACATGTAACCAATTCCATCTTTTTCATTATGAATTTATAAATAATTACTTATTCTTATTTCCCATTCACTATGTGTCTTTACATACCATTGAATCAACTTAAATTTTCAACTTTATTTCATAATACTTTTAGTTTAACCTCACCATTTAATTTTATGCCCATTTTTATTTACATCTCATACTCTACAATTGCTGCTAGAAATAAATGGAGGAGATGCAAGTGATATACCATAGCTAGGTGCTAAACTTTGGTGGGGCCCATATGTCATACCAGAGAGGAAGACAGAATAAGTTGCCTTCGGCTGGGGAACAGGGCAGAGCAGGGGAGATAGCCGGCGCAAATGGGTTGCGGCGGCGCCGACGAAGGGTGGCCGTGGAGGGGTGGTTGTCTACCAAAATGGATGTGTCAGAGGGTAAGGGAGCCGTGGGTGGCGGCACGTCGGCTGGAGCGGCGGCGAGTTGGGCGGGCGGTGGATTGAAGCGGCCGGCGGCGACGTGGCTACGGGGCGGCGGCGCCGTGGTGGAGGGGAGGAGAAATTTATCGGCGCAAGAGCAGTAGGGGGACGTGGGGATTCTTACCACGCGGTGGCCCAGGCCGGAGGGAACTCGAGGCGGGCCGGCGGCGTAAGCCCGTGGCGGCGTGGTCTTGCGCACGGCGCTGGCGATGTACGGGCGACGGGGGCTTCGGCCGGCGGGCGGAGGAGCTTCGGGTCGCCGCGGCGAAGCTTCCACAAGGAGGAATTGGAGGGAGCTTGGCGGTGGAGGGAATGGCGGCGGCAGAGGCGCGTCTGGCCGGCGGTGAGGAAGAAACCGATTCCGGCGAGCTCAGCGCACTGGAGCCCAATTAATTTGGCGGGGAGGTATAGGGGGAGCAACGGCTCACTGTGACGCGGTCGGGATGGCGAGACCTTGTCGGAGCAGCCGGGGCGGCGTGGAGACGGCAATGGCGGCTCACGGGCGCGGGACGAAAGGAGCTCAGAGGGGCAAAGGGAGTCGCACGGGGTACTTATGGCCACGGGTCGATGGCGAGGACAGTGGGCGCGCGTGGGGAAACGGTGGGCGAGACTGTGGGCGGCTGAGGCAGCTTTGCGTCGCGCACGGCAGGCCGCAGAGCTGGGGCACCGCGTGGCCGGCAGTTGCTGCGGAGCGGGGAGAAATCCCGTGGGCGGGATGGTGATACCGGGGCGGTGTCCGAGCGCGCCGCACATGCGAGGGGACTGCTCGGGAGGCGACGGTGCCCGGGGCATGCATGGACGCCACGGGGAAGAATGGCGCAGAGCGGAGCAGAAGGACATGATAGCGCGGGCGCACGCGAGCGAAGAAGGGAGAAGGGAGTGCGGGCGGGGGAAGGGGCCACCGGCCAGAGAAAGGAGACCGGGAGAGAGGAAAGAGAGAGAAAAAGAAGAGGTGACTGGCTGGGGCCCACTTGGCATAGAGAGAAAGGAGAGGAAAACCTGAGAATTGGGATTCTGAATTTTAATTTTAAATTTTTGTTTCATATTTATGATTACTGATTTTTGCATGACATTTAGAATTTAAGCTTTAAATTTTCAGATATTAAATGAGAGCTTCTATTATTATTGTGTCTGTTATACGTATATATATATATATATATATATATATATATATATATATATATATATATATATATATATTTCCTATTGCTAAACTCTCTCTTGCACAATTTGTGTATACATATGTTTGTATATATGCATGTGTGTTTGTATTTTGGTTCATCCGCTTTTATTGTTATTTATGCCATTATTTTCAAAATGGGATTATATATTTTTGACTCGGGTTTCTCTCTTCTTATACTGGATCATCTTTTCAGATTCGTATTTACAACTTTAGTTTTTTTTCTATTATTTGCACATTCCCTTCTAGGGCATTATTAATGCTTATTTCTTTTTGAGCTTCTTAAATTTTTGAAACCTCCACCAAATTCAGGAAAACACCATAAAATCCAAATTCCAATAGAATATGTTGCAAAAATAATTCAAGAAATTCAAATGTTCAAATTTTAAATCTTTGGGATGTTACAACCACGCTCGCCCATGTGAGACTTCACATGGCACCAACCACGCTCACTTTCAACCTACGGCTTGACTCAGATTGGGACTTCGCAAATTATTCAGCCAGGGCTGTCCCATACCAGCCATGTGGTAGTACGATTAGGGCTTTGCAACAGTAGCTCACAGACCGGTTCTTAATCTGACTTAGGCCCAACCACATACCCCTGTGCACGACAATCAACCACTGCGGCTCCAACCAACAGGGCATGCCTGCACCCGCCAATCTAACCAATAGCCTAAGTCTAAACCAAGTTTGATATTTTGTTTTCAAAATACTTCATAACACTCCTTGACTCACCAAAGTCAAGAGTACATATCAAAAGTATATCATTTTATGTGAAAGGTTCATCATTTTATGTGAAAAGGTATCCCAAAACAAAATTATATGACTATGCAGGGCTAAGCATTTGATTAAACTCTCTAGCCAACACTAATGTATTAACTAGAGTTTTATTCTAGGGTGACAAGGTATTGAGGAATTCAAATTCAATGGAGGAATTAACAAGTAGGCAATAACTAAATTTAAAACTGAATTAAAATACGTTGAATAAAAATATGCATGCAATATAGTTTAAATCAACATAATTTTATTTTGAAAACTGGGATCAACATGATCAAGGAGTGTGACTTGCCTTGCTCTTCAAATTGGTTTGAATCTTCGTCGAAGAATTTTCCCGAATCGTCGAAGTCTACACGTGAAAATAACCCACAAAATTCAAATAAATTCAAATTAAACTCAAATTGACTTCAAATATTTGAATTGAGGCCAGACATGGATAGAGGGGAATTTTTGATGAATTTAGAAATTTGAATGGGCTAAATCGGAGTTAGGACGAAGAAGAACGGGCTCCGGGAAGATTTGAAAAGAGAGAAAATGGAAAATCAGAATTTTTGGAATTATTTTTCTAAAGGAAAATCTGAATTATTGCGTCAGCAGGGAATTTCTTTTCGGCCGGATTTATTTTTCAACGGGAAAAGGATTAATGACGCCAGCATTGCGTCAGCCAAGGGTAGGCTGACACTGACAGTGGGCCTTGGTCCATGGACCGAGTCCATGGGCGGGTGAACCGGCTGAGGTGGCATGGGGTGCGGGGGTGGCAGCCGGGTGCCCGCGTGGCGCCCTCGTGGCAGCCGCGTCAGCAGCCACATCACCGTCGGCGCTGACGTGGCATGGTGCTGGCGGGGAGGAGCTCGGGCCTGGGAGCTCGCCGGCGAACGGCGGCTCGCCTGCCGGCGGTGAGGGGCCGAGGAGAGAGAGGAGGAGACGGGTAGCTCGGCGGTGAGGTTGGCAATTACCGGAGAAGGCCGGAGCAGGGCCGATGGCGAGGAGGGGCGGCGGCGCGCTCGGGTCACCGGCGAAGTCGGCCTTCGGGCGGCGCTTGAGCCGGGCGAAGGGACGGACGGGGTCGAGGGCGGCGCGGCGAAGCCGAAGGTGGCGTCGGCTGGACGCGGGCGCGAGCGGAGCGGCCGGAATTTCTTACCGGAGGATAGGGGCGGCGGCGGCGGTAAGGGCGCACGATGCCGAGGCGAGGGGAAGCTCGAGAGAGGCGCGGGAGAGCGGCGGGAGGTGGAGTAGGGAATGGAGGAGCTCGGCCGGGGGTTAAATAGGGGAGGGGAGAGTGGCTGGGGATTTCTCACCGGAAGTGGCGCGGGACGTGCAGCGGTTACGGCGGAGATCGTGCGGGAAGGTGGGGGAAATGGGGGCGTGGGCGCGCAGATGGCGGAGGGAGTTGGTGCGCGGATTGGGGGAGAAGAAAGAGGGACGGGGTAGGTGGGTGCGGGAAGGCCGGCGGGGAAGACGGGGGCGGCGCGGGAGGTAGGGGATGACCTCGCGAAGAAGACGGATCCGACGGGCGGGGTCCACACGCAGCGAGAGATGGGGCGAGAGGCGGCTGACGGGCGGGGCCCGCGGGCAGAGAGACGGAGGCGGAGGGGAGGCGCGCCGACAAGTGGGCCGGGGTGAGGAGAGAGAGGAGCGGGTGCGCGGGTGGTGGGGATTTGGCCGCGTGGCTAAGGGCGGGATCGGACGGCCCGGGGAGAGCGGGGCGGGTGGATGGCTCGGATGAGGACGAGTGGGGGCGACGTGGCGGGCATCGGAAGGGGGTAGGCAGGATGAGGTGGGTGGTGGGGATGGGCCGGGTGTGGTGACGTGGGGAGGATCTGGCCGTCCACGTGGCGGCCAGAGGAGGGAGGAGGGGATTTTATTTTTGGAAATTGATTTTGGATTTTCAGAAAAGCCTAGAAATTCCAATAAAGCTTAGAAAAATATGAAATTACTTCCAAAAATTCCAGAAAAATTCAGAGAATCTCCTTGACACTTTTTAGACTCAATAAAATTATTTTCAACTAATGTTGGTATTTAATTTCTATAATTCAAGATATTTTTTAATTTCAAAAATACATTTTAAACTCCAGAAAACTCTGAAAAATCAAATAAGAGCCAAATAAATCCAAATAATTAATTTAAAGTAGTATTTTTATAGAAAATCAAAATATCCTTTTATTTAATAATATTTTTAGGTTTTTCTTAAAATGCTTTCCAAATCCAGCTTTTTCAAAACAGAAATTCAGGGCAAATCCAAATCTAAAATTTAGGCACAAAAATACTTATTTTAATTTAAAATTTTATTTTAATCAATTTTTATTATTTAATTATTTATTTTTATTTTCAGAAAAACCTGGGCTGTTACAGAGGGTCTCCCAAATATCGAAGGCGGACGAAAGATGAGAGATGCGGTCAAACTCACTACGACTCAACCCCTGGATAATGATGTTCCTTGCCTTAGCGTTTGCCTCAACATCAGCCATGTTCTTGGCATTGATGTTCTCATCGGCAGGAACAATAAATCATACTTTGACCATACGCCAGATGGCGTAGCCCTGAGCCTGAATGTAGGTCTCCATCCGGCTCTTCCAGAAGGGATAGTCGATCCCATCAAAGACCGAGGGCTTGGTCGAGTACTTGTCCGTCGCCATGGCTCTAGAGACCGGTTAAGATCTATTGAGAAGAGCTAACCGGCTCCGATACCAATTGTTGGACCAAAATGGCGACAGAGGGGGGGGGGGTGAATGTCGACCTCTTCAAATCTTGCCCCCAAAAAGTACTCACTTCGAAAACTCTCCTCAATAGCTATGGAAAGCTAAAAAGAAGAGAACCAAGACTTTTTGGAAAAACCACAGCAAGCAAAATATAGAAAGATAGTAAACACCCCAAAGAAAACAAGAGGCAGCACCAAGTGCACAGGAGGCCGGTCTGACCGTTGGGCAAACGCCGGTCTGACTGCTGGGTAAACGCCGGTCTAACCGGTCTTCTGAATTTCAGGCAACCCGAGAGCAGTCCAGAAAACTGAATTTAGGGCAAACTCTTCAGACCTCCAAAACCTGACAAATTGAGGGTTTTGCTCCTAGCCTTTCCACCTCAAAGCATCACAACAATATTCTAAATAGCAAGGGAGGCTTGGAAAACTCAGGAAACCAACTAAAACTCCAGAATTTCAGAATTTGGACAAAAACCTGAAAAGTACAGAGAGTTGCCCAAAAACTCAAATTCCCATTTCATCTTTGATCATTTGGCTATGAAACTTTGAGGATATGTTAGCAATAGCCTCTGGACCTCTCATGCCAAGTTTCATGCCATCTCGAGGAGGGAAACGAAAAATACATCAAAACCCTAGGAAGGGAAAAGAAGAACAGGGGAGGTCAAAAGTCAGAATCTGAGATTAAACAAAGTTTTGCTCTTGGGAAAATTGATCAAATGATCTTGAGGCATCATCCCAACCTAGAGCAACCCATTTTGGCACTCCCCAGCAACAAACAACAAGAAATCAAAGATTCAAGAAATCAACACAGAAAGCATCGAAGAGAAAAGAGAGCACGGGAGGAAAAACTTCAGATTTCCATTTCAAATCAAAGAGGATTACAAGGAGTCCCGATACACACGGACATTAGAACAAGAGGAATGATTACATGGATTCTCTACTCAATCCCTCTCCTCACCCTCTCCAATCTCAAGAACACACACTACATTCTTTCCTGGAGGAACACACACAGAGGGAGGAGAATACTACGAAGGGGGCATATCCTGCTGTATATACCAACCCTCCAACCACTAAAGCTCAAAGGTAAAACCACCTCCCAAAGCCTCACCAACTAAAGCCTAAAGCCAAAACAAACTCACAAAGCTCATTTTGACTAAAGCAAACCCTAGAAACCCCTTGGAGTGCATGAGTGGGCATGCAGCCACCAACATCTATTTATAGCCCTTGACTAACGGGTCTCCAACCCGTTACGCCCGCTAAACCTGAACGGAGCCCGCTCCCGCTTTTGCAACCTGGCGAAATCACCATTTCGCCCCTCCTGCACCTTCCGGGAAGCTTCCGCGCTCCTTGTCGTCCAAGCCTCGCAACCACATCGAATCTCCGCCGTCTTCGACACATCCGACCGTTCTGACCTCGACACCGCCCGTGTCTAGTCCGGTCACCTCGTGTCTCGCCACGACTCCGTCTCGACGTCCTGCAGCCAACACAGACAAGAAACACATCAAATAGCTCCGCTCGATACATGTAAGCATAAATGCATTAATGAAATAGCTCAAACCTGACAAGTCGACATAATACGCAACCTAACCATTTTGACCAGGTTTGACCAAGTCCGACCGAGCCCGATTGCACCACGCAACGTCAAGGACCGAACCAACCAAATCAAACTCGACTTTCCTAAACCGATGTCAATTACTCATCACATACAAGGGATGACCCTCACATGGTCTCTCAATCTCCCCCTTGATGAGTATATTGACAAACTAAGAAAAAGCGCAAAGTTGAGTTTGAAATGCAAGAAAGAAGTCAAACATGGTCCAAAGAAAAGAGAAATGAAGCTAATGACCATATCGACACAAGGAGCACAAGAAAGAGCAATTTTTTCTCAAAGCTCCCAAAATGGCTTTTTCTACCACTGTTCTCCCCCTTTTGGCAATAAACACATCAAGGATGCAGGGAAGAGAAGAAGTCATGGAAATGGATGAAATGACTAAAGTTTGATTATTCTAAGCATTTAGAGCCATGAGAATTATCCAAGATGACCAACAAGTATTACATCAAGCCATAACTCAATAGAATGCTATCCAGATCATGACAAGATATATATAAGACAGCTAAACCAAATAGATGACAATCTGAAATTTAGTGCAATTTGAGAGCATGTCAAGTCATCCATGATCAAAGTCTAGCTAGAGGTATCCAAGGATGATGCAAACCATGTCAATAAGCTAAGCGGAACCAAGAAGCTAGTATTGAGCTAAAATAGAGTGTTACAAGTTCTAGAATGAGACATTTGTTCAAGTACTTGTAATCTTTGTAATTTTAGCAAATTGAGCACATTTGATAAGTTTTTCTTTAGAAATCTCATGATTGTTGCCAACCAGATTTTTGTTTTATCATGTGCTAGATCTCAAGCCTTATGCGACCACTCCAAGCGAGAAGCTTAAGGAGATGATCTTGGTCATCCAAAACTCCCCCTGAGTTCATGCCAAGTGCAATGGCAAGCCGTCTCATGAGAAAGAATTGGTGAGATCAGTTTTTTTTCGCACAAAAGAGATCTTTTTGCATTCATAAAAGATTGTACTAACTTATGCATCAGCAAGAACTAGCATAGCTCAATCTAAAGCTTAATAAAGATTCAACGCTCAGCTCAGCCTTTTTGATATGGCATGAATCATAAAAGGATAACGCAAGAAAGACTAATATCGAGAGCTAGCATGACAAGTTTTAATTCAAGTTGATCAATTTTAATTAACTTATCATGGCAAAAGCTAGCCTACACATATGAAGTCATGATCAACCTAGCAAATAAGCACAAGTCATGGCAAAATGTAAAGCAATGTAATCATGTCATGAAAGGATAATAATCAAGGCTCAATGTAGGTATTTATAATGCAAAATGACATGCAAGAAATCCAGCTCCCCCTCAACATGTGATGCAACTTTTAGTTCAAACTGAGTTATGTCAAAATTAAGCTCCAGAAGCTCCCAAATGAACTCCCCCTGAACCAAAGCAATAAATCGACAAGCTGGGAAAGAAAATCAGAACGGGCAGTCCTTAAAGCATAGATAAGATATAGATGATACTATGGCTCAGACTGACTCTCATCTACCCCATGTGACTCGAGGACTATCAGCTGGTCTACTAACAACCTAGAGAGTAAACACGCACCCTGTCTACCCGAGGGTGGCCCAACCCTCGCTAGAACCCACGAGAAGTGAGTAAGCTCAACCTAGAGAGAAGAGAGACAGCTAACAAGCAGCATCCTAGAATCACAAGATAAGAGCAGGAAGTCTGAACGCTAGACAAGAAGACCACTCTAACCTATGGTAGAAGGACTAACCCAATGCACCCCAAATGCAATGCATCAGATAGGAGTAAGAGCATAATAAATAAGATAAAGCAGTAAAGCGCAAAGAATGGGCCTACGCGAATGGATGGCATTGCGGTTGGGTCTGCTGAGCAGTCTGTAGCTGGGGATCAGGTAAGGTCTTTAGCCTTGCTGTGGGAGTTCGTAGAGAAGATTCATGTGTTACGATGACAAGCGCCTGCAGCCGCTGCTGCGGTCGAACCTGTTGCTATTTCGACTGCCGTTCCAGTCGCGCCGGAGCTAAGAATGGGCCTACGCGAATGGATGGCATTGTGTTGGATACATTTGATGGGACGGGTACGCTGGTCCAAGCTGCAGATTGGTTGCGCTATATGGGAAGACAGTTCGAAGCTTTAGAGATGACTTCACAGCTTAGAGCTCGCTTTGTGGCCTTTCAGTTAAAAGGTCAGGCGGACATCTGGTGGGAGGGAGTCCTTTCAACCAGGACCCCTACCCAAGGTCCAGCCACTTAGGAGGTTTTCGTCAAGCGGTTCAAGATGAAGTATTACCCAAAATCTTTTGTGGAAAGTATGGAGGTTGCCCTGTCGACCCTCGTGCAAGGAAAGATGACAGTAGCTGAGTACGAGGCGCGGTTCAACGACTTGATCCGCTTCGTACCGTTGGTCGCAAGTAATGACCTTGAGAAGGCCAAAAGGTTCCGCCGAGAGCTCAGTTCTGAGTATCGGCATGCTATGGGTGCTACTGCGCCATGTGACTTTAGGTACGTGGTTGAGCAGGTTAGGGGATGGAGATGGAGATGCACCTCACTAAAGAGTCGCAACCCTCTGGTGGTTTGAGTGCTTCTGGTGGTGACCAAAAGAGGAGCTATAGTGAGAGGGGTGGGTCACCTCAGCGGCCCGCTCCTAAGAAATCCAAGTGGAGTTGACATTTTTCACAGTCACCCTAGTCTAAATCGTTGACATCGTCGTCTTCTGCACCACCGACATTGCGTCCTATCCCCGAGCAAGGCATGATTTGTTTTAAGTGTGGTGATGGGCACTGTGCTGCTGAATGTTCCTAGACGGGGAATTGTCGGCACTGTGGCCAAGCGGGACACAAAATGATGGTTTGTCGACAAAATCCCGCTAGCATCATCAAGTGGGAGCCAGTATCTTCATCTTCATCAAATGCTACACCTCGGGGGTCAGTCCAGACGTTGGCGGCTGCCCCTATGTTGCAGCCTCCTCTTTCTTGGGTTCCACCCGCCGTGTATTACTGGCATCTTGCACCGACTTCTCCATTCCAGCATGCTACACCGCCTCCAGTCCCGTTGTGAGAGACCATGTGGAGGTATCCCCATGTTTGTGATGAGTAATTGACGATTGGTTTAGAGAGTTTGAGTTTGTTTTGGGTATCCTAGCTTTGAGTACCTTTCATTTATGCTATTATTGATATACTGTTTTGTGCGGTGCTATGTGATGGTTTGCTTGTCTGTGTGACTGCAGGACTTCGGAGCTAGGTCATGGTGAGGCGAGCAGGACCGGGACTAGGCACAGGAGGTGTTGAGGTCCAGACGGTCGGTGATGCCGAAGATGATCGAGGCTGGTGAGGTGGTTGCGAGTTGGGAGACGAGGAATCAGAGCTGGAGCTACCGGTGGAGGACACGACGAGCGACGACGAGAGAACCGGGACTAGGCTCAGGGAGGAGTCGGAGGTCCAGACGGTTGGAGGTCGGTTGCGGTCGTGTGCGACAGAACGGACCGGACTAGACTCAGGGAGGAGTCGAGGTCCAAACGGTCAAGGTACCAGTTGCGGGAAGCTTCCGGGAAGGTGCTTGAGGGCAATTTGGTAAATTGACTCAAGCAAATGAGTGGAGTGGATGGATTTCCCTCCAAAATCTGGTTGTGTGTGTTGACTTATTGCCTCATATGGTGTGTGAGGTGAGGGAGTGGTTGTTGTATGACATTTCTTGATTTGCTTAGTTGGGGTGAGCTCTTGCCTTCAAAAGGTGAAGAGGGAGGCAGCAGTAGGTGCTCAGTTCAGCCAAGTGGAGAGCAAGAGAGTGAGCAGTAGTGTGTTCTCTGCATGTGTAAGTTGTTTCTCTCAAGCATGTAGTGAGAGGGTAGCATTTCTTCTCAACTGCGTATGGGGACGTAGTGAGATGGTTGTGAGCTAAACACTTCATGTAATCATTCATCTATTTGCAATGAATCCATTTGAGTTATCAAGAAATTCAGTTTCTGTTTGCACTTCTTGTCTCTTTGTTGATTTTTGTTCTTGATTTGTTTCCTTGTTGAGAAGCTGCAAATGAGATGCTCTGTGATGGGAAAATACTCAAGGCCATTTGACCATTCTATTCCCAAGAGCAAATGGAAGATTCAATGATTTCTGAGTTCATCGCTCCATTTCCTCTGTTCTAGATTTTCTAGGGTTTCATGGCAGAGCATGTGTGGATCTTTTGATTCCCTTCAAAAGATGGCTTAAGATTTGGGTTCTCAAGTCCTAAGATCATTGCTAAGTTGATTGCAAAAGGTCATGAGCAAAGGATTCAAATTGATGAGCAAATTGTAAATCTGTCCTTTCTCAAATTCATTGTCAGATTTTTGCTCCAATCTTGATTTCTTGCTCTCTTTATGAGTTCTTTTGTCCCCAGAGGTCTTAGAGCTATTAAGTGCGTAATCTTGACCTTTTGGCCTGAGAAGAAAAGAAATTACTCCTCAATTTTTCAGTTTTCGGGCTGCTGCAGCATTTTCTGTTTTTGACTGAATTCTGGGAGTCTAACCTGATAAGCATGCGGTCTGACCAGACCCTGACCGCCGGTAAGACCGGCTGTTGAACTGCGGTTGGACCGGCCAGGGGCGGTCAGACCGGCAGGTCTCGGGCGGTCTGACTGGAAGCTTACCGGTGGTCTGACCGGCCCTGGGAGTGCGATCTGACCGCCCGATGCATTGCGGTCAGACCGCCCCTTGCTGTTTTTCTCTGGTTTGATTTTTTTCTTGGCTCCTTTTTATTTGCCTCGCTTCCTTCCCTGTGTGTCGGAGTCTCTAGTGAGCATGAGCTTTTATCCTTCATAGCTTCTATAGCTATCAGAGATTTTAGTGGATACTTTCGGGGGCAAATTTTAAGAGGCACCATTCACCCCCCCCCCCTTTGTTGCCATTTCCGATCCTACACGTTGTCGCCACAGCAGAGTGTTGTGGCTCTTGCAGCCCTGGTGCCGCCTGGAGTCTACACATTGCCTGCCACTGAGTCTGTGAGTCAACCGGACGTGGTGATAGGTACTCTGTTAGTGGATTCACACGGTGCTCTCGTTCTTTTCGACTTCGGTGCCACTTATTCCTTTATTTCCCGTGAGTTTGCTAGAAAGGTAAAACTAAGTATGCAACAGATTTCACAGTCAGTTATAGTTAATTCTCCAGGGGGTATTATTGTTCACTCTATGGTTATTCCGATAGAGAATTTTGATGTTATCCTCAATATGGACTGGTTGCATCGCTACCGGGCAGTGATTTCCTGTTTCTGAAGGACAATCACTTTGCAAGCTCCTTCAGGGGAGGAGATAATCTTTCAGGGGAATGCACCTCCGGGTTCTCTTTTTGTGTTGGCAAGCCTGTTCCCTGGCTGACGAATGTTTAAGTTTGGGTTACTTCTATCACTTGTGGAAAAACCGTGTGCGCCTTTGCGCATTGAGGATATTCCAGTGGTATGTGAGTACCCCGACATATTTCCTGAAGAGCTTCCGGGAATGCCACCCGCAAGAGATGTGGAGTTTAGGATTGAACTTGTTCCTAGCACTCGACCTATCTCTATGTCCCTGTACCGTTTAGCGGGACCACTACAAGAAGAGTTGAAGAAGCAATTGGATGAGTTGTTGTCCAAAGGGTTGATCCGTCGCAGTGTGTCACCTTAGGGAGCCCCCGTCCTATTTACTAAGAAGAAGGATGGGAGTTGGCGCATGTGTATATGTTGGATCGAAATCGACGACTGAGGGGGGTGAATGTCGCTTCGAAAAACTTGCCCCCAAGAAGTACTCACTCAAAAAGGTTCTTCTCCGATAGCAATGAATGCTATTAAGAAGAAAGAATGGTTGAGCTCCCTGGAACAGCGCACTAACAGAAGAAAAGCAAATAAGATAACCAATCTAGGGAGAAAATGAAAATCTGCTCAGAATGCAGTCAGGCCGGTCTGACCGCAGTGAGCTGGGCGATCAGACCGCCTAATAGCCGCCGATCAGACCGGTGCTACTGGGCCGGTCTGACCGGCTAACAAAGTCCGGTCTGACCGCAATAGGATAACTGGTATGACCGGTTACCCTGAATTTCCAGGCAATCCCAAACCCGAAAAACTTGTAACAGCTGAAACTTGCAAATTTCAATGGGTTTTGTAAA
Organism: Dendrocalamus latiflorus; assembly: GCA_017311315.1. NCBI lineage: Eukaryota > Viridiplantae > Streptophyta > Magnoliopsida > Poales > Poaceae > Dendrocalamus > Dendrocalamus latiflorus. The sequence continues at coordinate 13,646,191 of CM029628.1, read as the reverse complement.
AAGAAAATAATCTCCCCAGACTACAACCACCAGACTAAGATCTAAATAGCTTGGGACCTTAGGACTCCAAAAGATTTCACCAAAAAAGATATATATCAAGATTTTGACAAAATCTGGAGCTCTTACAGGAAATTGGATGATTTCCAAAATACTCTACCATCTCAAATCTTTTGCTCATGAGTTTTTGCAATCACCTTAGCAGTGATCGCAGGGCTAGACAAACAAAATCTCAAGTCATTTTCTGAAGGGAAACATGAGATTCCAATGCCTTGACTAGAAACCCTAGAAATGCTTGAACAGAGCAATTTGGTGAAAAGGGGATCTTTGAATTTCCTACTGTGCTCTTGGGAGTTTATTTGATCAAATGATCTTGAGGCACCCTCCCAACATAGAGCAATCCATTTTTCACCTTCTTGGCAAGAATCAACTCCAAAACACAAAAAGTGAAGAAATCAAACAGAGTAAAAACACGAAGAAGGAAACTGGAGACAAAAGCAAACCAAGTCAAATTGATTCATCCCCATGAATGATTGAGTACAGAGGAAAGATTACATGGAGTATCAACTCATATCCTCTCTACTTCCCCATACATGATTGAACAAGATTCACTACATGGTTTTCCTGGAGGAACACACACGCAGGAGACAACAGCAAGCAGAAATCTGCCCTCTCCTACCAACTCTCACCAACTAAAGAAAAGAGATACAAAGCAAAACAACCTCCAAAACTTGAAGACCATGCAGGAGACACCCTCCTTTTATTGCCTCCAACTAATGGGTTTGATTCTCTCTTTACCCACTAAGCCTCCACTAACTCTAGTGCTTTATCCATAATCCGCTTCCTTTAGTGCAGCTTTGCGTATTCACCAAAACACCCCTCCTGCAACTTCCGGGAAGCTTCCTCGTTCCTTGCCTTCCAAGCCTCGCAGCTACCTCGAGTCCTCGCCGTCTTTGGCACACCCCGACCGTTCTGACCTCGGCACCACCTGCGCCTAGTCCGGTCCTCCGTGCCTCGCCACGACTCCACCTCGATGTCCTGCTGCCATCACGGACAAGAAATACATTACATAGCACCGCTCGACACATGTAAACACAATTAGCATCAATGAATCATACTTAAGCATGAAATGGCCCAAATGACCGATCGGGAAGAAGAATACGCCTCAAGTCCGACTAACCACACCCGACTGAGCCAAAAGCCATCATGGCACGAAACGCACAAATCAAACTCAATCTTTCCAAAATACTTGTCAATTACTCATCACAAACATGGGGTCATAACCACATGGTCTCTCAGTATAAATTATCGTGCTCTTAATCGGGTGACCATAAAAAATAAATACACGTTGCCTCGCACCGAGGACTTGTTTGATCAATTGAAGGGAGCCAAGGTGTTTTCCAAAATTGATCTACAATCTGGGTATAATCAGATTTGAGTACGGGAGCAAGATATTGAAAAGACAGTTTTCTCCACGAGGTATGGGCACTATTAGTATAAAGTTATGTCCTTTGGACTAACAAATGCCCCTGCTATCTTTATGGAGATGATGAACAGCATGCTACACAAGTATTTGGATGACTTTGTAGTTGTGTTCATTGATGATATCTTGATTTATTCCAAGACAGAGGAAGAGCATATGTAGCATTTGAGGCTTGTGCTTGAGATTATGAGGGAAAATCAATTCTTTGCCAAGTTGAAAAAGTGCGAGTTCTGGATTTCTGAAGTGGGCTTCCTAGGACATGTGATCAACTAGGAGGGCATTTCAATAGATCCAACCAAGGTTTCTACAGTAGTAGACTGGAAGAGACCATCCAATGTTAAGGAGGTGAGAAGTTTTCTTGGCTTAGCTGGTTATTACCGGCGTTTTGTGAAAGATTTCTCCATTATTGCTAAGCCAATGTCTCAACTCATGCGGAAGGGCGTGAAATTCCAGTGGACCGGTGAATGTGAGCGCAGTTTCAATGTTCTGAAAGAGAAGTTAGTAACTACTCCTGTTCTCACTCTTCCTGAGCCAGGGAAGCGTTTCACAGTCTACTCGGATGCATCGCGAGTGGGTTTGGGTTGCATGCTTATGGAAGATAACAAAGTGATCGCGTATGCCTCGCGACAATTAAAGAAACATGAGCAGAATTACCCTACTGACGATTTAGAGTTGGCCGCAGTGGTTTTTGCTCTAAAGATTTGGAGGTATTATTTGTATGGAGAATCCTATGATATTTTCACTGACCATAAGAGCCTCAAGTACAATAGCTACCACTCCAGTGTTTGGGCCGCGCCATTTGAGGTTTTGTATGGGCGGAAATGTAGATCGCCACTCTGTTGGGATGCTGATGTGACGATGGCCCGATCTTCCGAGAGGTACTGATAAGTCGATTGTGGAGATCTCGACGTTGAGATCCAAAGGATCTGACCAAAACAGATCGAACCCCTCGCAATCACTACACCACTGCTCTGTTGGTTATCAACCGTGCCGAACACGATTGACCTCGCCAAGAAGGCTATCTCCTGCAAGCGAATCGAGAACACGAGCAAGAGAGTAAAAGATGCAATCTGTATTGCAAATAAATATTAAGTTCACAAGTTGGGGTTTCTCAACCGAACATGCGGCGAAACTGCTAAGCAGAAAAATCTCTTAAGAAAAACCCCAGGAAAACTAAAGGGGTGCGGCCTCCTTAAATAGGGGAGGGGAAAGCCGCACTTATCTAATAACAAGGGATATGGTACTATTCACAGTTACTGTTCACGGGGCCATGGTACTGTTCACATAAACAGTACCAGCCCAAATAGCCCAAGTTACAAGGCCCTCAGCCCACTTTGACTCGGACTGGAAAAGTAACGTGATTTGTTTCCCAGTTTCTGATCTGCTCGGATGGAGTTTGGAGGTGAGACTAGATCCATCTGAAAGTAGACTCCAAGAGCTTTCCAACGAGTACTCACGGGCCCTGAGAAGCCTTCTGGATCAAACGTTATGGCCGTTTGAAATTGGCCTGTCAGGCTGAATCCGAAGTGATCTGGAGGCCGAATTGGATTCCAAAACCTGTCCAACTTGAACCCTTGCTTCAATTGGTTCCAAAGTGATGTGGTGCTACAAATATATATTTTCATCATTAGGTAGCATCATATTCTCATTTAAAATGTGTTGAAGTTGAAGAAACGAATTCACCTTTAGTTCAATCTTGATATTGACCGCTATGGTCGTATGTGTTGGTGGCGTGGTCACATCATCCTCCCCTTCTTGATAGAAAACCTTCCTCGGTTTTAACATAGGTGTAGCATCACGTATTGCATGATCTTGATCATAAATCTTGGTACATGATAACAAACGCAACAAACTCTCATTATGTAATATCATAAGTTCTTTATCAAATAAAGTAAAATCTCTTTGAAATGAGCTCACCTCATAATTTAAGTGATGTGTAGGAGCTCTTGTAATTGGAACAACAAGTATAGCAAATATGGTTGTATCCATAGGGTACATGTTCTTATCATCCTCCCCTTCTTGCAAACAAAGTCGTCCTCGGCTTTTGATAAGCTGAAAAAATGGTAACAAAGAAGCCAAGGTGTATGCATGGTATATGTATGTGTCATCCGTTTTAATCGTTTTTCGTTGTTGCACAATTAATGTTATAAAACAGCAATGATCATAAAAGCTCGTTGTATTATTAACCCAAGAGTAATCATATATGTTAATGAACAATTCAAAATTTCTCACACAGTAATTATTGCAACTTGTTTTGCAAATGTAAGTGAAGCATTTATGCAATTCAAATCTTTGAATTTGTAAACTTGTAGTGGTGGCACATATGGGCAAAGCTACAACTTTTGGAATCAAGCAAAGTTCATCTATATAATCATATCTCAATCGAACAATAGCAAATTCATCTAGTAAGAGTGAAGAGCTTTGTATGTTATGCCATAATTCATCATCTTTATTCAGATTGTCTATACTAGATGGTGCAAAAAGAGATGAACACATAGGCATTGAATTAGTACTAAATTTTACTTCCCTCTCACATTCAACATGATTCAGCATACAAGAATTGTTGTCCCAAACAACAACTTTCAATTCATCCATGTGATCGCAAGTTATGCATATTCGATATACAAGAAATTGATTTTCCACACCATAATCTCCAATCAAATTAAACTTATATCCAGGGGTGTAGGTACTAAATAAGAATTTCGAACATGCAAGTTCAGAAACTTTATCCATAGCATGTGACAATTTCATAGGTAGATCCAACATGATGTAACACAATGAATTAGCAGGAGAAATTCTAGTCAAAACTTCTTTATGTGTTATTAATTTAACATGTGCAAAATTATGAGAATTTAGATCAGCACATGGTTTATTTAAGTCAACACAAGGAATATCAAAAGATTGCACTACAGTAGGTATATACTCACAAGGTTGCTCTATGTCTTGTTGTAGCACCAAATCAATACCGTGAGCGATGATAATACCATGTTCTTTACCTTTTTGGCTCTCCTCAGATGATGTAAGTGCATCCATCTCCTTATCTTCATTCTCAACCAATGGGGTCAGTGATTCAATCGGCTCATGCTCTTCTTTGGCATGGTTCTCAACTACCTGCAAGTTGTTAGTCACAGAAAATGGCACAAACACAGGTTTGTTCTCATGATCATCACCATTACCTGCAAGGTTAGCTGCAAGAGCATATTCATCCTGAACATCACTAGCACTTACATAACCACCATCTTCTGTTGTAATGTACGCCCGCTGACTTGTGCAATCTCTCATGACGTGGCCCATCCCTTTACAACGGTGGCACACAATGCCCGTCGTACAGCCCGTGGAAGCAACCGATGAAGAGCTCTGTGCTGGTGCTTGCACACTAGTAGATTTGCTCGTCTCGGGTGCGCGTGATGGTGGCGGCGGTGCTGCTGAACGCGCCCTCCTCACAGAGGGGGCAGCAGCTCGACAAATAGGAGGTGGGGCTATCTTGGCTTGCCCAGGCGTTGATCTCGATGTAGACGTACCTCCAAAGTTGATCCTTGTCCTTTGTTGCCTACCCTGCAATTCTTTTTCTGCCAAACAAGCAAGCTGGAACAATCTATTGATATCGTTATACTCTTTGTAATCAATTATGTCCTGAATTTCACGCCTTAAGCCCCCATAAAAGTGATCCATCTTATCCTCCTCATCTTTTACAACATTACAACGCAACATGCCTATTTGTAGTTCTTGATAATATTCCTCGACAGATTTATTACCTTGGTCTAAGCACTGCAATTTCTTATGCATTTCATGTTTAAAAGCAGGAGGAACAAATCTAGCACGCATAGCTCCTTTTAACCGCTCCCATGTATTAGGTTGTAAGCGTATGGTACCCAGTTCATTCCACCAGATAATAGCAAAGTCCTTAAACTCACTAGTAGCTTGTCTAACTCTATGTTGTTCAGGAACCAAGTGAGAATTAAACTTCTGCTCCACCGTCATCTCCCAATCAAGATATATTTCAGCATCATAAAGACCAGAAAAAGATGGAATGGTAAATTTGACTTTAGCAGAAGGGTCATGATTAGAACGATCATTGTGGTGCTGAAAATTATTACCTCCCATACCGTGACGGTTTTGATGTAGGCGGTGTCGTGGGCGTGCATCTTGGGTAGCAAATGAAGCACTGGTGTTGCGGTTTTGTCTCTCATTATCATCTCCCTCCTCACGATCTTGGCCCGCATCGTGATCATACTCGCGTCCATTGTTTGGTGGCCGATTCACCATTCTTTCAAGGCGTGCAGTGATTGTTGTAATACTCTCATTGATGGAACTAATGGAGCGCTGCCATGTGTCCATCGAAGTTTGAAGCTTCCTATTGATGCGTTGTCCATCCAAGAGTGTCATGAGCTCTACCTTTAAAACACACACTTGATCATCAAACGACCCACCTGTCATGGTTAGTAGAAAACAAAAGACAACACAAAGGTATTATCCCTATCCACTACTAGGTGGTGGAAGGTGGAATCACACATTCTCAAGCGTCTTACCACACTCTTACAAGTGTTCTTATCAATGCAGCAGGTGGTACAACCGGTGGCTGGTTCGTGACACCGTGTCGAGCGTGGGTACGATTGCAAGAGGGAACCTGTTCTGATCAAAAGTAGGTGTAGCTTGGAAGGCACAATATGGTAGCAATGGAGAACAATCAGTTAATTTCAGAATTGCATAGAATTGAATTATAGTCCGTATCTAGCACTTAGCCTATGTTGCTGATCAACCACGAATGGAAGAAGGCTAAAAACAAGTGTATGGCAATGTGTATGAGTGGTAAATACAAGATAATTCAATCCAAAGCAATTTGGAATTGAAGAACACAAGGATTGACCCAAAACTAAAAACTGAAGATTTATGTCCACTGGATAGCACGTCGGTATTTTGGCCATAACTTTTTGTCAGATGCCTCTATCTCACTGATTCTTTTTTTTATGTTTTCTGACGGCTTTTTCTACAGATTTTCTTTTGGGGCCAACTTCCAAAACCCGACACAGAAATTCGCACAAAAATCACAACTGCAGACTGTTGCAGATTCAAAACAGATAATTGGGTCAACTTTCACCGCATATATCTCTTAACTGCCTTGCTGGAATGACGTAAAATTTTACAGATAGATGGATAACAAATTTTTGAATCTAATGGCGGTGGTCTCACTCAAAAATAATCTCAGAATCAAAAGATATGTCATTTTTGGTGGCGGCTGCAGAGAAAGGAAAAATCAACCGAATTTGGAAATTAGGGTCTGGGGTGGGGAATTTTTTTGTTTGGATTTTTAATGGAACAAAGATGTGATCAGCAACTAGACAATGCTAATATGGACACAAATTCAATTTAGCAAACCAAAACTAACAGATTGAAAGGCACAACGGGGTTGGGACAGCGGAATTAATTCTTTTTGTGGGGCAATTGTTTTTCTGGACTATAGGAAATAAAAACCAATCTACTAACTAGGGATACAAGAATTACCTCACGGGAAACCGTTCCTCTGATACCAACTGATGTGACGATGGCCCGATCTTCCGAGAGGTACTGATAAGTCGATTGTGGAGATCTCGACGTTGATGATCCAAAGGCTCTGACCAAAATAGATCGAACCCCTCGCAATCACTACACCACTGCTCCGTTGGTTATCAACCGTGCCGAACACGATTGACCTCGCCAAGAAGGCTATCTCCTGCAAGCGAATCGAGAACACGAGCAAGAGAGTAAAAGATGCAATCTGTATTGCGAATAAATATTAAGTTCACAAGTTGGGGTTTCTCAACCAAACATGCGGCGAAACTGCTAAGCAGAATAATCTCTTAAGAAAAACCCCAGGAAAACTAAAGGGGTGTGGCCTCCTTAAATAGGGGAGGGGAAAGCCGCACTTATCTAATAACAAGGGATATGGTACTATTCACAGTTACTGTTCACGGGGCCATGGTACTGTTCACATAAACAGTACCAGCCCAAATAGCCCAAGTTACAAGGCCCTCGGCCCACTTTGACTCGGACTGGAAAAGTAACGTAATTTGTTTCCCAGTTTCTGATCTTCTCGGATGGAGTTTGGAGGTTAGACCAGATCCATCTGAAAGTAGACTCCAAGAGCTTTCTAACGAGTACTCACGGGCCCTGAGAAGCCTTCTGGATCAAAAGTTATGGCCGTTTGAAATTGGCCTGTCAGGCTGAATCCGAATTGATCTGGAGGCCGAATTGGATTCCAAATCCTGTCCAACTTGAACCCTTGCTTCAATTGGTTCCAAAGTGATGTGGTGCTACAAATATATATATTTTCATCATTAGGTAGCATCATATTCTGATTTAAAATGTGTTGAAGTTGAAGAAACGAATTCACCTTTAGTTCAATCTTGATATTGATCGCTATGGTCGTATGTGTTGGTGGCGTGGTCACATCAGATGCTGTAGGCGAAAATGCAGTTTTGGGTCCAGATTGGGTCCAACATACAGTGGAACGAGTGGCGGAAATTAGATAGAATCTGCTAGCCACCCAGAGTAGGCAAAAGAGTTATGTAGATATTAGAAGGCGAGATTTAGAGTTCGAAGTGGGGGATCGGGTGCTCTTGAGAGTGTCTCCCACTAAAGGAATTGTGCGATTTGGTACCAAAGGGAAGCTTAGTCCACGGTACATTGGGTCGTTTCCGATTCTGGCACGAATTGGAAAGTCGGCATATCATTTGGATCTTCTTGAGTCTATGCGAGGAGTTCACAGTGTGTTTCATGTTTATATGCTAAGAAAGTACTTAAGGGATCTGGAACATGAAATTGTTCTAGAACCATTGCTCCTTAAGCAAGACCTCACCTTCGAGTCTCGTCTAGTTCGGATTCTGGAGGAATCGGAGAGAGTGTTGAGGCATAGAACGTTAAAGTATGTTAAAGTCCTATGGTCGCATCAGACTGAGCGAGAAACGACGTGGGAATTAGAATCTCGCATGCGCGAGAAGTACCCAGAGTTGTTCTCTATGGGTACGAGTTACAGTTGATTTCTGTTCAGCATGGTTTGTTTGTTTTCATACAGATTATCGAGTTGCAGAATTCGGGGTTGAATTCTGTTAAGGGGGGAAGAATGTAATACCTGGGCCAAATTTAGCCAGCCCAGCCCATCCCACAGCCATATAAGAGAGAGAGAGAACCAGAGGGAGAAGCCAAACCCATTTTTTGCTCTTCTCCTTCCCGTGCATTCTCGGCTGTTGCCACCTTCCCCCCGTTCTCTCCCTACTGTCGCCGCCCCTGCCCTGTGTTGCCGGTGTGCCACCGCCGCCAGGCCACTAGCGCTGGCACTGCCGCTACTCTCCCCTCGTGCGTGTTGCTGTCGCCTAGCACCGCCGCCCTCGCCTTGCTTTCCCACTCCTGCTGCTACCGCCGCTCCTCCCTGCAGCTCACCATCGCCTTCCCCTTGCTCTGCTGGCCGCACGCCGCGTAGGAGGGAGTTGAGGGGAGAGCGGGGAGCTGGCCGAGGGTGGGGAGCTGGCCAACTGAGAGCGAGAGGGAGTAGTAGAGGAAAGAAAGAGGAGGGAGGCGAGAGATGCTGGCTGAGCAAGGAGAAGTTGAGAGCCAGGTGTCGGCCGAGCGAGAGAGAAGAAAGAGGAGGAGGGAGTTGTCGGCGAAGAAAAAGAAGAAAGAAGGAAGAGCGCCGGTGGAGTGAAGAGAGAAAAAGGAAGCGGCAGGAAAGAGAAAAAAGAGAGAACCGCCGGCGGAGGAAAACGAAAGAGAAGGAGAGAGAGAGCCAGCCGTGGAGAAAAAAAAGAAAAGGAGAAAGCCAGGGGCGCCAGCTAAAAAAAAGAGAAGAAAGAGAAAGAAAAGAAAAGAGAAGAGGAGGAAAAGGGGGAAATCTGACCCACTGCCGGATCTGTCAAAATCGGCTGAGAAAAGGAAGGTGGTGCCCCAATCCCGACGTTGGGGCCAGGGTAACGCCTCGAGAAACCTTCTCCCTGTTTATATGTCGAGTCAGGCATAAGTTAATATGTCCATAATTAGAATTGATACATGTGGCCATTTAGGTATCGTTTATTAATATGAATGTCTGATCAGTGCGATCGGTACTGCCACTGTTGATCTGGTTGATCCATGGCAGAAGATGGGAGAATAAATTGAGGTTAAATAGGGTAATCGATTAAAATGAGATTAAGTGTATAGAAATCAATCGGCGAGTATAAATAATGAGATTGCTAATTTTACAGACTGGTTAAACATCGGGACAATGAGAGGTTGCTCGGCGGGACATGATTTGATTATGTCGGGTTGGACGTTAGAGCGATGTTATTTGCTCGTACATGAATGTATTGCATGAGTGATGAATTGAGATGATTAATGCTTGTTCAGGTGGCGGTTCGAGTCTGGTGCCGTCCACACACCGCCCGCCAGGTTAACAGGCAAGTGCATAATAAAGCGGTAAATTTGGGTAATGTTTGTTGATATATGTATGATGATGCATTGCTTATCATGTGATGGTAAGTTAACTATTTCTGGATGCATGATGAGAAATAATGAATGACGGTTGTTGAGACATGACATGTTGATATGCATAAATGAAGAATTTGCATTGCATGCATGTCATGAAAAGAGATAGTGTTGTGGTATCATTGGTCCACTTGGTGTGGACGCTCCACGGGAGTGGAGATTGAGGTTCCCGTATGAAAAAGAACGGGCAACTGTGGTCCCCGTATGAAAAAGGACGGGCTTATGGTCCCCGCATGGAAACAAGGCGGGCCTGGGTGAGCATCGACGGGTGGGCTCGCTCTACTATACCGGTATAGGCTAAAGAGATAAGAGAGAGGAGCATGTGCATATGCATAATGATTAATTGATAAGAGCTTAAAGAGTTTGAATGGTAACAAATGGTGATTGAACCTATGATGACTATGGACTGATTTGTGAACCTGTTATTTACTGTTTTGCTTTGTACTTGCTGAGTCCCGGACTCACCCTTGGTTTGTTGTTATTTTTAGGTGAATGATGGTGACATGTGTGGAATGGGAATAGTCCTTTTGGCACTGCACATATGCAATAACAGTTAGCTTTATAGAGCTTTTATGTTTAATCTAATATTAAGTTTTTGGTGGCTCGCCGTTTGGATTAGTTTGATTTCCCTGTTTAAGGGCCTCTATAGTGGGACAACCCTGAAAACATCCTTAATTCTAATCACCTGGACCTTGCCAAAATTGGTCCCTAACTGAGCACCGTACACCAACTTCCTTGGCAGGCATGGATAAGCTAACCCCCACCCAGCGTCAATGGGAATAGAGCCAACAACCCTGATTCTGAGGATACACGGCATGACCTCCTACATAATAATAACGATGAGTTAAGGTGTCCACCAGATCTATCTATGTAGCATTCTAGATATGTACATTATCTGGATGTTGTTGATAGGTAAGTGGGTGTTGCTATGTTCAGAAAGTGGCACAAACGCGTAGCTATTCTGACGTTGAGGGGGCTACGTACTGTAATAACGAGGGTGGCTTTGCGACTGGTTGCGGACTTCTTTCAGTTCTTCCCTCAATGCATCTATCTCTCCTCGAAGTGAGGTAGTTATGCTCAGGTTTTGTATCAAATTCCCATTCCATACATTCCTTGCGCTCGGCCTTGGATCTCTTCCTACTCCTATACACTTCGGAATCATTTGGGAATCCGTGCCTCCAAGATACATAAACCTCTAGGCCTCGCGTGCGACCTCGGTACCCCTTGTTTCCCAGTGCCGTGGACAATATATCCCTCTCTCTGACCGCTTGGAAGGAGTCGTCAATGTTTGCTGCAAGAGGCAATAATGTTATTTTAGACCCCATAAAATTATGGATCTATTAACAACTAGGTACTTTAACATATCTTACCATACGTTGGGACACTTCCTCATCTACAATGTTTTTGAAAGAAGCGACGCCCAAACACGTGGTTGATGACCTCGCTCTTAACTAGTTTCGGGCACACTCATTTGTGAGCGCAACAAATGATGGCAAGGCCTCCGATCAAATTGCGAACTTATCTTCCATCCTCCATTGTGGGATTTTATCCATGTACCTAGCAGTGTCGAGCTTGTGAGGGTGAGTGTTTTGTGCCTAGAGAGTCTTGTGCACCACACCTTGCTTGTTGAAATTTGGTTGTCATCTTTATCCACACAAAGCCCTCCTATGTTTCCGACAACACGAAAGGATACCTCGTGAAGGACGTGCGATCCTTGGTCACGTACATCGTGACAAACGTGCTTTTGAAGGTTTTCCACGCTTTTCCCATCATGAGGAGCATCTGCCGTCACATAAATCCCTGGACTTCTGCTGGGATCTTGAACATGTTTGAAATTTCTGTCCACAACACACTTTTCTCGTCTCTTATCAAAGCTTTCCAGTTTACTATGGTGATAAGGACTCGTTCCCTTCCAATTATCCCACAGGTAGCCCAAAATGCTACCACTGCTTTCTTCGATTGCAGAGGGATCCCATTCGGAGAGACCTTCGTGATGGTCATTCGGGCTGTTGGCATTTTTATACTCCTCTGCCATGCTTAGTTCCCAAAGTCTTCGGAGCGTCAGACTCATTCGGCAACATCGATGGCGATGATGACGTACTTGGTTGATCTTTATGACATCAAAAATTGAAAGAACGTGAAGTGTGACAAAAGGGAATCGTGACCCGAGTGGCCAAGACGCTGGTGCCATGTGTCAATGGAGATGACGATGAACCCTGAGTAGGTGGAGAGGAAGATGAAGACGACGTGAGAGGGTAGAGATCGCCATCGCTATCACATCGGAGAATCTCCGCCTTGGTGTGTAGGTCCTTGATAGAAAAGCCACGAAGGTCAAACTCCACAGATACATAATTATCACGGGTAAGATTGCGAACGGAAAGTAGATTTTTAACAAGATTTGGTGCAATGAGAACATTAGGAAGATGGAGAGGACGGAAGGAGGTAGGGATGAAAGAAGAGCCCATATGAGAGATAGGTATAGATGAGCCATTACAAAGAAGTGCCCATATGAGAGATAGGGATAGATGAGCAATTAGAGCAACTCCAGCAGGGCCCTCAAACAAGCCCCTAAACCAAAATTTGAGGGCTGAGGACAAAAACACAGGTCCAGCAGGGCCCCTACTCAGGCCCTCAAAAGTAGGAGGCCCTCAAATTCTCCCATCAAGCCCTCATTCCTGGGGACCCTGGAGGAGGCCCTTACTTTTGAGGGCCTGTGTAGGGGCCCTGCTGGACCTGTGTTTTTGTCTTCAGCCCTCAAATTTTGGTTTAGGATGATGAATGGGTCCCACATGGCAGTGTCTATTAGGATGAATTTGAGGGCCCTGATTTGAGAGCTGCTGCTGGAGTAGATGCAAAAAAATCAAGCTCTCAAATGTTAGGACAGCCCTCAAATCAAAAATAGGGGCCTTGATTTGAGGGCTCCTGCTGGAGATGCTCTTACCAACAACAATATGGGAAGAAGGATGGAAGGGAGAGATGGAGGATAAGGTACCATCATTGGACGCCATGTGAGAGGAGGCGCCAGTGTCCAGGAGCCAGTTAGTGCTGCCGGATGAAGATGTCTGCAGCGACATGTTGTTGAGGGCCTGGATCAGTGCTCCCTGATCCCATGAGGGCGTCGTGTCGGTGGGAGCCATCTGGTACTGATGGGCAGGCGTAGCCGGCGTGACGTGAAGCGCGTGCGGAGCAGGAGCGTTTGGTCATGCGCCTAGGAGACCGGCTCCGGGTATGCCAGCAGACGTGCGCGGCATAGGCCAAGCCCGGAACATGCCGACCCACGGGCCATGATAAAATGCCGTGTACTCCGAAGGAAGAGAAGTCATGATAAAATGGACTAGGAAACCATCAGATATCTCCATGTCCATGCCCTTGAGCTTTTTTGTCATATCAGTCATCATTATGATATGTTCTCTTATGCTGCTGGACCCATCATACTTAGTGGTTAAGAGCCTCTGAATCAAAGTACTAGCATAAACTTTAGTGGAGCCTTTGAATTTCTCCTCTATTGAAGTCAGATACTTCTTAGCATTTTCAGAATTGAGGATTGCTCCCCTGATACCGACTGAGATAGAGGCCTTCATAATCATTAGTGATAGACGGTTAGACCGCTCCCATTTTTTAGCATTAGCTTCATAAGTTTTCTTTTTCTCATCATAATTTTCCACACCTTCGGTGGGGGGAACGGGAATGGCTACCCTTAAAGCATAATCAAGGTCCAAAACCCCAAGGACAACATGAATTCTTTCATTCCATGTGGGAAAATTGCTCCCCGTGAGCTGGTCAATGTTATCAATTGTGGCGGCAACATTTGAAGCATCTAGTGCTGAAAATCAAAATACAGGGCAAAGATTAGAAATAACATAAAGATATATATTGCATGCAATTAACCCAATGTTGGTATGATTAATGATATGCAAAACTACAGTTCTAATTCATATCACCGTTGGGCAGAAAATGATAAAGAACTTAACAATTTATATGGCGACACAAGATTACAATCAACGTTGGTCAGAATGTAATCATATGTATATGTAATGCCAAAATAAAACATAAAAAATCCTAATTAAAATATCTCGTTGCTTCAATTTTAATTAGAGATAAAACACAATAATGCGGCAATGATACATCGTAATTTAGGCAACTGAAAATAATTAAAACAGTGCACAAAAAACTCTATTGCAGCCGGCCCCAAAAAAGGAGCTAGCCCAAAAAAACACACTCATGCGCCACAAAAATCCCGCACGGGCTCAAAATACCCGCATGGCCCAAAAATTGCCGGCGCGGCCTGAAAATTGTGCACGGTCGAAAATTTGCGCACAGCTGAAAAATCCCGCACACGGCCCAACTCACGGCGCGACCCAAAAAATTGGCCACGCGCGGCCAGTCCAGAGGACGCGTGCGGCCCAGAAAAATAGCCTCACGCGCGCGGCCCGTTGGATCTTCATCCGACAGCTTAGAACTACAGCCGGCCCAAAAAAAATTCAGCCCGCAGAACGTCGACCGCTCGATCCCGTCGGACGGTCCAGCCGTGCGACAGCCGAGACAAAAAAAGGCCAAAACCCTAACCCTCAACGCCATTTCAGCCTCTACACACGAAAAACGCGGGCGGCAGCGGCGCACTCGCACGGAGGTGACAGCGCGGCGACGGCGTCGCCCTTGCGAAGCGGCGGTGGCAGCGCGCTCGCGAAGAGCGGCGGCGCGGCATCGGCGGCGCCCAAGACCGGAGTTAACCAGGATCCAAAAGCCGTAAGTTTTTTCCCGCCGCCAATCTAAAATTCATTCGGGTTTGAAGGTTCGGGAAAAGGGATTTGGGGATTTACAACAGGATTTTGCTAGAGTTTTATTGATCCCCTCCTTCTAATTTCTAAACCGACCCACTAATCAAAAATCCGAGACATTAATCTTAGATCCAAGCCTCTAGATTCGAGTTCGGTGTGACTAATTAGGGTTCTAGATGATCCTAGGGTAGCTCTGGTACCAAATGCTAATTAGATCTAAGTCTAAACATGAGTCAAAAGTTTTAATCCCAGATCAATCACGAACACCTAGCAAAATACTTAGAGCGGAAGCGTGATTAACATACCTGAACTGGGTGAGGCCATGGGGAAGAGGTCGGCAGCGCTGTTGATGCAGAGGTGGCCAGCGTCGGTGAAGCCGAGGTAGCCGGGACTACGGTTGTCGCCGTGGACGAGGACGAAGGAGGGCCCGGTCTTCGTTCACCTTAGTTTATCGGGTCTGTGCGGGACTTAGTGGCCTAGAGCAACAGTGAACCCTAAACTACCGAGTCTCCTGATTTTATATGGCGCTAGGTGATTGGAACCGAAACCAAACGAGGTTGGTTGCCGCCTTCGATCAAGGCGTGAGGTGGAGGCATAACCTCCCTGAAATCTCGGGGTTGTTAGCCGAGATCAACCCAACATTCTCCCCTTTGATCGTAAGGCTAACATCATAAGCTCATTCTCAATAAAACAGCATACCAAGGCAATGTGTTGCATGGCCAATGAAGTGTCATATAACCCCAGTACCTATAGTGTACTATTCCATCTTGATATGGATATTCATTATACTTAATGGGAGTTGGTTTGTTTTAAGGTCCTTTTATCCAGAATCAGAGGCTTTCCAATAAACCCATGCCGGCAACATGATCACGAAAGATATTGGGTGGTAAGCCTTTAATAAGTGGATCCGCAAGCATTAATTTAGTACTAATATGCTTGATACTTATGGTTTGATCCTGGATTCTATCTTTTACAACATGATACTTAATGTCAATGTGTTTGATAGCACCACTTGACTTGTTACTTGCATAAAAGACTACGGGTTTGTTATTGTAGTATAAGGTGAGTGGTTCAGAGATGCTATCTACCACTCTAAGTCCTGGGATAAAGTTCTTAAGCCATACAGCCTGCCCGGTAGCCTCATAACATGCCACAAACTCAGCTTGCATCGTTGAGGATGCCGTAAGGGTTTGTTTGGAGCTTTTCCATGAGATAGCTCATCCAGCGAGTGTGAAGATATAACCTGACGTGGATTTGTTAGTATCAACACATCCCGCAAAATCTGAATCTGAATAACCAACAACTTCAAGGCTTTCAGAATTCTTATATGTGAGCATGAAATGCTTAGTAGCTTGCATATAACGCAAAGCTTTCTTAACGGCCTTCCAGTGGTCCGGTCCTGGATTTGATTGATATCTGCCAAGCATCCCGGTTACAAAAGCCAAATCAGGGCGCGTGCATACTTGAGCATACATAATGCTTCCGACAGCTGAAGCATAAGGAACCGACTTCATCTGATCAGTTTCATATGGGTTCCTTGGACATTGAAATGTCCCAAACTTATCGTCCTTAACAATAGGAGCAGGCAAGCCAGATGCATATTGTATCTCTTCAGTACTCTGTCAATATATGCCTTCTGAGATAAACCTAATATTCCTTTAGACCTATCTCGGTGAATCTCAATGCCAAGAATATAAGAGGCATCACCAAGATCCTTCATATCAAAATTAGATGAAAGGAATCTCTTGGTCTCAAACAATATATTCTTATCGCTGCTGGCCAATAAGATATCATCCACATAAAGTACTAAGATAGTGAATTTACTCCCCTTAAACTTAACATATATGCAGTTATCAACTTCATTTTCCTTAAAACCAAAACTCCTTATGATCTTATCGAATTTGAGGTACCACTGCCTCGACGCTTGTTTTAAACCATAAATGGATTTCTTAAGCCGACATCCCATATGCTCCTTGCCTTCCACGACAAAACCTTCCGGTTGAGCCATGTAAACGTTCTCTTGCAAGTCGCCATTAATAAATGTCGTCTTAACATCTATCTAATGCAGCTCTAAATCATAATAAGCTACAAGTGCCATAACAATTCTGAATGAATCTTTAGTTGAGACAGGAGAAAAGGTGTCATTATAGTCAATCCCCTCTCTTTGAGAAAAGCCTTTTGCTACAAGCCTTGCTTTGAACCTTTCGATATTTCCCTCAGAGTCATGCTTGGTTTTGTAGACCCATTTACAACCTACTGTTTTGACTCCGACGGGAATCTCTACTAAGTCACATACATCATTAGTGCTCATAAGTTCATCCTTCATGGCTTCAAGCCATTTAGAAGAATGTTCACTCATCATGGCCTCTTTATAAGAGGTGGGATCATCTACCTTCCCTATATCATTAGTATCCTCATTCATATAGACAACATAATCATTTGGGATGGCAGATCTTTTCTCCCGCTGTGATCTTCTAATAGGTTCATCAGTTATTATAGGAGACTGATGAGGCTCATCATTAGGTGTAACATTACGAATTTTAGAGACCTCAACAGTAAGTGCAACAACAGTATTCTCTACTGAAGGTGCATCCACCTGAGGCACATGAATAAAGGTCTCTGGGATGAGCGGTGAAGGAACATAAACCCGCTTCTCCTCAAGATCTATTTTCCTGGGCTCCAGGTCCTCGTTATTTTCTAAGAACACAGCGTGCCTTGTTTCTACAAACTTAATTATGCTATCATGACAATGAAAACAATACCCTTTGGATCTCTCAGGGTACCCAATAAAATGGCAACTTACTGTCTTAGGGTGTAATTTCCCAATATGTGGATTAAATATCTTAGCTTCAGCATTACAACCTCACACTCGTAAGTATTTCATACTCGGTTTCCTCCCAGTCCATAATTCATAAGGTGTTTTAGGCACTGATTTACTAGGAACCCGATTAAGAATATATGCGACTGTCTTTAGTGCTTCCATCCACAGACTAATTGGTAAACTAGAATGGCTAAGCATGCTCCGTACCATATCCATAAGTGTACGGTTGCGTCTCTCAGCTACCCCATTCTGCTGAGGTTCACCCAGCATAGAATACTGGGCAACAATGCCATTTTCCTGAAGGAACTTAGCGAAAGGGCCAGGAATTTGCCCATAAGGGGCATGTCTTCCATAATATTCTCCCCCACGATCCGATCTTACCACTTTAATTCTTAGGTTGTGCTAATTTTCAACTTCAGCCTTAAATATCTTAAATTTGTCAAGTAATTCAGACCGGTCTTTAATGGGAAAGATATAACCATAACGGAAGAAATCATCAGTGAATGTGATGAATGAATCAAAACCATCCACTGATGTCACAGGAAAAGGACCACAAATATTAGTATGAATTAGTTCTAAAAGTCCTGTGCTGCGAGTGGCTCTCTTCTTTATTTGCTTTACATATTTTCCTTTAATGCAATCAATGCAGTGGTTTGAGTCAGAGAAATCTAATGGGTGGAGAATTTCTTTTTTAATGAGACGCTCCATCCTCCCCCTCGAAATGTGACCTAAACGACAGTACCACAGTTTCGAAGAAATCTCATCATTCTTTTTACGCTTAGCATCACACATATTCAAACATACAGGAGATTCATTAAGGGAAAGCATATAGAGCTTGTCTTGTCTAAAGGCAAGACCAACATCATTTGAATTAAACTTAATAATGCATTTATTATCACCAAAAATACATTAAAACCTTCATCGTCCAATAAAGAAACTGAAATCAAATTCCTCCTAATGGAAGGAACATAGACTACATTATTAAGACGAAGCATGAAGCCGCTATCTAAAACTAATGAAACAGATCCAACTGATTCTACTTCGATTTCATTTCCATCCGTGACTCTAAGACTTCGCTCCCCCTTTCTTAGTGTTTTCGCGGTAAGGAATCCATGTAAAGAGTTGGTAATGTGCACAGTTCCACCTGAGTCAATCCACCAAGAATTAAGAGAGAAATCAGCATAAAGAGTTTCATCAATGAACGTTATTGTATCATTACCCCTTTTTGCGAGCCACTTTAGAAAACCAACACAATCCTTCTGGAAATGCCCTGGTTGCTTGCAGAAGTGACATTCCCCCCTTTAGGTGCTCCAGCGGGAGCAACATGGGACTTAGGTGCATTGTGAACTTTATGCCCTAACTTATCTGAATTAGGGGAGAACTACAGCTTTTTCTTGGATTTGAAGTCCCCTTAAAATTTCCTTTTGTTAGAGCCACCAACTTGAAAAGCAAAATCCCTCTTTTCTGTCCTTATTCTCTCTTCCTCCTGGACACACATGGCGATTAAATCGCTCATGCTCCATTTTTCTTTCTGAGTATTGTAATTAATCTTAAATGTCGTGTACTCAGAAGGAAGAGAAGTCATGATAAAATGGACTAGGAAACCATCAGATATCTCCATGTCCATGCCCTTGAGCTTTTCTGTCATATCGGTCATCATCATGATATGTTCTCTTATGCTGCCGGACCCATCATACTTAGTGGTTAAGAGCCTCTGAATCAAAGTACTAGCATAAACTTTAGTGGAGCCTTTAATTTCTTCTCTATTGAAGCCAAATACTCCTTAGCATTTTCGAAATCGGGGATTGCTCCCCTAATCCCGACTGAGATAGAGACCTTCATAATCATTAGTGATAGACGGTTAGACCGCTCCCATTTTTCAGCATTAACTTCATAAATTTTCTTTTTCTCATCATAATTTTCCACACCTTCGGTGGGGGGAACGGGAACGGCTACCCTTAAAGCATAATCAAGGTCCAAAACCCCAAGGACAACATGAATTCTTTCTTTCCATATGGGAAAATTGCTCCCCGTGAGCTGGTCAATGTTATCAATTGTGGCGGCAACATTTGAAGCATTTATTGTTGAATATCAAAATACAGGGCAAAGATTAGAAATAACATAAAGATATATATTGCTTACAATTAACCCTACGTTGATCTGATTAATAATATGCAAAACTACAGTTCTAATTCATATCACCGTTGGGCAGAAAATGAAAACGAGCTTAACAATTTATATGGCGACACATGATTACAATCAACGTTGGTCAGAATGTAATCATATTTATATGTAATGCCAAAATAAAACATAAAAAATCTCTAATTAAAATATCTCGTTGGTTCAATTTTAATTAGAGATAAAACATAATAATGTGGCAATGATACATCGTAATTTGGGCAACTGAAAATAATTAAACAGTGCACAAAAAATAGACTAAAGCATAAGACAATGCACTGGAAAAGAAAAAACAAAAAACTCTATTGCAGCCGGCCCCAAAAAAGGAGCTAGCCCAAAAAAACACTCATGGCCCACAAAAATCCCGCATGGCCCAAAAATTGCCGGTGCGGCCCGAAAATTGTGCACGGGTGAAAAATCCCGCACGCGGCCCAACTCACGGCGCGGCCCAAAAAATCGCCCACGTGCGGCCGGCCCAGAAAAATTTCGGCCCGCAGAACGTCGACCGCTTGATCCTATCGGACGGTCCACGCACGCGGCAGCCAAGACAAAAAAGGCTGAAACCCTAACCCTAAACGTCATTTGAGCCTCTACACGCGAAAAACGTGGGCGGCAGCGGCGCACTCGCACGGAGGCGACAGCGCGGTGACGGCGGCGCGGCGATGGCACGCGCTTGCAAAGAGCGGCGGCGCGACATCAGCGGCGCTCGAGACCGGAGTTAACCGGGATCCAAAAGCCGTATGTTTTTTCCCGCTGCCGATCTAAAATTCATTCGGGTTTGAGGGTTCGGGAAAAGGGATTTGGGGATTTACAACAGGATTTTGCTAGAGTTTTATTGATCCCCTCCTTCTAATTTCTAAACCGACCCACTAATCAAAAACCCGAGACATTAATCTTAGATCCAAGCCTCTAGATCTGAGTTCGGTGTGACTAATTAGGGTTCTAGATGATCCTAGGGTAGCTCTGATACAAAATGCTAATTAGATCTAAGTCTAAACATGAGTCAAAAGTTTTAACCCTAAATCAATCATGAACACCTAGCCAAAATACTTTGAGCGGAAGCATGATTAACATACCCGAACTGAGTGAGGCCATGGGGAAGAGGTCGGCGGCGCTGTTGATGCAGAGGTGGCCGGCATCGGTGAAACCGAGGTCATCGGGACTGCGGTTGTCGCCGTGGACGGGGACGGAGGAGAGCCCGGTCTTCGTTCACCTTAGCGCACTCAGTAGATCGAGAAAATTGATACTTTGCCATTCTATTCGGTGGGCTTCGACAAAATGTCACTCTCTTGAATGACTACTATAAAATGCCACTCTTAACATTGACACTTTGATTATTTGCCATTTTGAGGGTTTTTTAGGATTCTTAATTATTTTTTAACCATTTTCAGATGAAAAAATTGATCATATACCCTCCATTTAGATGGAAATTGAGGATTTACCCTCCTGGCCCACGTGTCAGTGACTTATGATGACCCCATGTGTCATTGAGATGTGGAGGGTAAATCCTCAATTTTCCAACTAAAGGGAGGGTATATGATCCAATCTCCCTTTTCAGATTATTTGCTATGGGAAAAGACACATTTACCCTTGGACCATTTGCTTATTGCCTCGAGCATGAGGGTGGTGGTGACGGGCTGGTCGGGGTACCTCGGCGGCCGCCTGTGCGCGGCGCTGGCCGGCGCCGGCCACGCCGTGCGCGCGTTCGTCCGCCGCTCCAGCGACGTCTCCACACGTTGCATGAATTGCTCTGCTACACACCTCTCGCATGAATTGCAAAGTAGTTTTAAATAATTTGTTTGCAATGTAGTCAGAAGCTCCAAACCTCTCGCCAGTAGTTAGGAGATCTCCCACTTATCAGTTACCCTGTATGTCCAGTATTTAAGTTTATTGTTTGCAGATAGGTCATGCTGTTGTGACGTTGTGTTTAATAGATTCTCCATTCTGTGGATTGCAGACAGTATATGTTCTTAGACATCAATGGGCGTATTCATGTGACAAAGCCAAGAGGGAGCTGGGCTACAGTCCTAGAAACTTAACTGAAGGTCTATCAGAGATGCTCTTATGGCTCAAGAATGACAAACTGATCAAATTTTAGCATTTTACCCGTTGTATTACTCACGTCTGCTACATTTCACGCTTCATGTACACTGAGATGATGTTTTGGATGTACTAGCGACTTTGAGATGTATATACTTGCTATGGAATACTGTTTTATCATATCGTTAAGAAGTAGAGATGTAATAATGTAATACTGATTCCATGCTATGAAGGAACAAATAATGTTATTTTCAGATGAATGTTGGTTAATTTGATTCTATGTAAGTTGTAATTGCATTAGCAGTTGATCGAGGCAGTACACTGCATTGAAAACCAGGTAATTTCAAATTTAGGGACAAACGCACCCAACAGTTGAGTATTTAATAGGTATATGCAGGAGATCTTTAGGCGCACAAAATGCTTTGTCTAAATTATAAAACAATGCCTTCCGAATACAGTTCTCTATTGAAATTGCGCGATACCAAATCATAGTTCATGATCAAAATGTTGAGCCGGAGAAGCTTAGAACAACGTGTGTAGCAGAGCAATTCATGCAACGTGTGGAGACGTCGCTGGAGCGGCAGACGAACGCACGCACGGCGTGGCCGGCGCCGGCCGACGCCGCGCACAGGCGGCCGCCGAGGTACCCCGACCCGCCCGTCACCACCACCCTCATGCCCGAGGCAATAAGCAAATAGCCCAAGGGCAAATGTGTCTTTTCCCATGGCAAATAATCTGAAAATAGTTAAAAATAATTAAGAATCCTAAAAAACCCTCAAAATGGCAAATAATTAAAGTATCAATGTTAAGAGTGCCATTTTATAGTGGTCATTCTAGGGAGTGGCATTTTGTCGAAGCCCACCGAATAAGATGGCAAAGTATCAATTTTCTCGAGTAGATCGGGTCTGTGCGGGACTTAGTGACCTAGAGCAACCATGAACCCTAAACTGCCGAGTCCCCTGATTTTATATGGCGCTAGTGACCGGGACCGAAACCAAACGAGGTTGGTTGCCGCCTCCGATCAAGACGCGAGGTGGAGGCATAACCTCCCTGAAATCTCGGGGTTGTTAGCCGAGATCAACCCAACAGTGCCATCCTGGCAGACTGCGCAACGCGATGCTCCTCAAGGAGAAGACAGGAGCGCGTCTCGAGAAAGGATGGAAGCGGTGATTGCATCGTGAGAACGGGGATGGCATTGTGGAGACGCGGGTTGAGGCCGCGTAGGAGGTTGATCACCAAGTCCATCTCCGTCACCGGCGAGCCAAGGTCGCGGAGATTGTCTGCAGGTGTCTTCAGCTTGGTGCAGTAGGCCATCACCATCATGTCGCCTTGGTAGAGACTCCAGAACTCGGCACCGATGTACACGGATCGAGTCTCCTTGTTGTCGCGGAACAGGCACTTGATGCTGCGCCAAAGGGAGTAGGCCGTGTCGTCGGGGCTGAGGACGATCTGGAGAATCTCACCGAACACCGTGGTGTATAACCACGACACAATGGAGAAATCATTCTGCACCCAGTCGGAGTCGCCGTGCACAGCCAAGGAGCCGTCAATGTGGTTGCCAAGGCCAAACTTGCCGAAGACAACATGGAAGAATTGGATCCATTGGCCATAGTTGGACTCATGGAGGTCTAGAACGATGGGGAAGTGTGTTTTAATGTTGATGAATTGGATCTGAGAGGAAGGAAGAGGGGTGGTGGCGACTTTGGCGCTGATGGCTGTGGGAGAACTGGGCTCAGAGGAGGTGTTGCTCATGGTGGAGAGGGAGTTGGGAAGAAGCAAATTCATGGGTATTCAGCTGAATACCCAAATTTTTTTGCAAAAAATTAGCTATACATTAGGTATAATATGTATATATATTAGTAAGTGGGTTTAAAAATGAGAATCCGAATGGAAAAAGAGCTCCGGCCGGCCGATTCCCTCGCGGCCCAGTCGCGCGCCTCGCTCCCACAGTCCCACGCGGCCACGCCCGAACCGAACGGCCCGTTGGCCCATTTCCTCCCACGCGGCCACTGACTCCGCACTCGCCCAGGCGCCCACGCGATTAGGTCACTCGCCACTCGGTCACTCGGACGCCTGCGGCTCGGCGGCGAGCGACTCAAGTCTCCATTCTCCAACCCTAGCTCGCCCGGGCGGCCGGCGGCGGCTGGCGCGCTCGGCACCTCGGCGGGCGGCGGCTCGGCGCTCCTTCCTCGGGCTCTCCGCCTCTCCGGACTCCGGCTCTCCGCCGGCAGCCCGCAGCGGCGCAGCGCAGTGCCGCAGTCCCTGAACCTCTCCGGGCTCCGGCTCTCTGGCGTCTCCGCCTCTCCGGGCTCTGGCTCTCCCTCGTCCAGTCGTCTGTCTCTCTGCTCTCAGATCCGGCGCCGGCGGCTGGCGCGCCGCGCGCTCCTTCCTCAGCTCAGGCTGCTCCCCCGGCTGCTCCGCCTTCGACGCTCCCCTTCAGCCCTGCTCCCCGCCGCCCCTAGTGGCCAGTGCCGACTGCCGAGGTAATCCATCCCCTCCCGGCCTCCCCTTCCTTCAGATTGTGATATGTGTAGGTATATGGCAATATTTGTGTATATGAGTGTATTTATTGTGGCCAGTGCTGAGTCTGAGATGTGTAGGTATATGGTAATATTTGTGTATATGAGTATATGGCAATACTTGGAAGTTGGAAATGGAGTAATGGATTATGGATGTTTGGTACTTTGGTTATGCAATTGTGAATTGGCCAATATGTTTCTCAGAATCTCAGTTTCTGCAGTAGTCCAATATGTTTCGCTAGCAATTTGCTCTTTGTATTTGCATATAAATGAAGAGATCAGGGGTGCAGCAATCAGCGCAACACAGCAAAGAAACATTGTTTTCTCATCTGTTTTTCTGCTGGCTCAATCTCGTGAGAGTTTTGTGCGAGCGTGAGCGATCGGGATCCTTTTTTGCCAACAATTACTGAAAAAGATAAATTTATAGATGTTACTGAAAAAGATCAATTTATAGATGACATTGGACTGATAAGTGAATACATATGTGCAGGAATTATGGGTTTTGGAAAAAGTACTGTCGAAAAGATCATAGCCGAAGTTTTGGGTTATTCATTCTTTGACAGGTTTGTTTTTCCGGATGAAGCTAATAGTAGCAATTAGCAAAAGGAATCTTGCCCTTGGTGCTTGTAGTGATGCATATGTACTGAATTACTAATGGCAAGGCTTGTTGTTCTGCAATTTCGTTTACAGTGATAAATTGGTCGAACAAGCCGTTGGCATGCCTTCAGTTGCTCAAATATTTAAGGTTCATAGTGAATCCTTCTTCAGGGATAATGAGGTAATGGTTGCTGAATTCATTTGCTACTAACATGATCTAGTACACTCTATGACGTATAGCATTCATCTATTTCTAGTAATCTGAATTGGGAGAGAGCTGGAAAGAGCAAAAAATAGCAGGATTAACAAGGTATGCAACTGTCATTAATCTCTATAATTTGATATTTAATTCATGTCATTATGCTAGCCTTATGTCACCCATTTTATCGTAAGAAATCACTAATTTCTATATTTTTATTGTATCTATATACACGTATCGTTGTATCGGTGTTTTGGGGAAACGGTGAGTCACGGTAGCGACGTATCCGAACAACCGAGCTTTGAAGTTCGAATACCCATCCTAAAAATCTTGGATTCGCCACTGGGAAGAAGGCGGAGCAGCAGAATATGTATAGAATCTGATACCACGTAGAGCGTCAGAGAGTTCAATTGATGTAACAACAATTGTATTGATCATTGGTTGCGTATATATACACGTACAATAGATACATGTTCATAACGAACTACCCATAACTAACTAACACCAAGTCAGCTATAAACAAGGGATTTGCCAAGAGAATAGGGCAATGCTAACAACGCATGCATACGGTTGCTAACAAGGTGTGTGGATGCAAAAATATGAATCTATCATGTGCATAATTGAAGACACCGGATAAACACTATCGAAGGGAGGTCGGACAACGACGACTTAAGATAGAACGATGCTAGATGCCTAGGAGAGAGACCAGAGGTAGACTGGGACTTGGGAAATACTACTTCATTTTTGACTTGGGAAATAACAAGTTTGATGACCTCTTTAAATAGGCACGTCCCTAACAACCGAATCTAAGGATATGACATACAGATGGCAACCACAAATATGCTAACTAATTATGCTAATGCTACTAATTGATCCCAAGCAAATATCCTAACTTATCGCTTCCTTATTCTTGCGTACAGCTGATCTCCTGCCACATGTGGTGATCTGCTACAAGATCATGAACCGCTAATGCTGCCGAAGTTGCTGCTGCTACCTTGCCACGCGGCCGCGGGCCCAGGCCCATGACAATCAGTGGCATGGTTTGGTCCAAACTGAAACTGTTTCCCGTATTAAATTTATTGAACAAGAGGATGCTGTCTTCTTCCAATATGAAAATAAGGGACTTATTCTTCTCAATCCCTTTATATCGTTCTGAATTTTAGAGCTGTTCTGTCTATATCCCTGCAATCTGGGATATATTAGTGCCTCCTAGAGCTCACAACTTTTTGTCGATGCTTTCTCATAGTAAGATACTAAATAATCTCCCGAAGAGAAAATGATCTTATCCTGATACTAGCTTGTTTTTACTGATAAAGAATCAATAGTTCATCTATGTTGTTGGTCAGCTGATGTGAGACAAAATCACGACTTACTTTTATGTCCAAATTAGCACGGATTTTGAACCTGTTGCTAAATATTGGAATGGCAATTCCAACCATGTTGTCCTTGATACAACAAGCTCTGCTCGTATGTGGTCCATTTGGAAGTAAGAAATACTGTGATTTTTTTCAGATTGAGCTTTGGGTCAGCATAAAAGTCGAAGGGGATATTAAAGATGCTAAAATCTTGGAGATTAATGTTACAGAACTCTGCGGGCAGGTGATGGAGCATTTTTAAAGAGGGCTGAATGGACCAATATGACCGCCAAGTTCAACAACTGGAGCCTGCTCAGTTCTTTCGCCTGCACCTGAAGAATTAACAGAGGTTATGGAGATATGATTAGAATATTAGAAATTAAAGTTTTTAGCTATAGGCATTTTTGCTTCTGTTCATTTCCTGCGTTGTAGCTGATGCCATAGTAGCCTGTTTTACCTTTGTGTTGGCTTGTGTGTAATTTTGATGGGTGCCTACAATTGAAGGCTGTGTGGTGCTTAAAGGATTGAACTAATTTGATTTCCTGTTTCAATTTCAATAGAGTTCGGACTGGAGCATTGCTTCGGCCACTGTTCTATTTGTCCAAAATAACAAACATTGTGCGATCCATCCATTCGCCGCTGCGAGGACAAGCTTTTGTGGACATGCTTCCTACTGTTGACACCGATGGAGGCAGAGTGGGCAATACAAGGCCTAATAAGTTTTTCTGCTGCCTACTAGCATTATATGTTTCCTATAGGTGTTCAATCATTATGGCCTTTGAAATAGTACTTTCAGTACGTGTATATCATGGGTCGTGAACTTATGCTATATTATTATTGTTTGGACGAGAATAACTATATTTGCTGCTAAACTTATGCTATATTAATATTGTTTGGATGAGAATAACTATATTCGCTGCTATTTTGACTGTTCTCTAATATTACAATCTTAATTTGTAAGAATGGGACGCGAGTTTCTTATTTCATCACTCACGTCTATGTTTTGTCCATGTAGCCACAGGCACGCCCAAGGACGCGCATCAACCGCTTGTTACCATTAGATCTCGCTTGCCCGGTGGGCTGATGATGGGTGTCAAGAGGTATGGTTCCTATAGCCAGCCCAGAGATAAGACACGTTCTGGTTAAGGTTTCTGCATCCTCTAAAACAAAAAAAAATGGCTTTTTTGTAATTTATGTTCTCTTTTCCCTACAAAAAATCGTACCAACAAAACAAAAACAATTATTTTTTTCTGAAAGACATCAAAACTTTAAACGCTTAGACCTTGGTCTTGTGGGATGTTCAAATCATCTTCGCCTTTCGTCAGTGTCTTCGTTACCACATATGTAAATATTGTTTTCCTGGAGTTATAGAAGATATCGACAACGTACAAATCTCGGAGCAGATAAGATGTCAAAAGCTCGACTGATTTACGAAATTGAGAGAATTGCACTTAGTTCCCTAAACTTGAAAAATTACATTCATTGCTCACTAAACTTGCTAATTTTTGCACGTTTGCTCGCATAACTAACAAAATTAGCTAGCATGTCAGCTTGGGGATCCTACTTGGCACCTAGTCACCCTCTCTCTACTTCACTCTCCCCTCCCCTAAATTCCACAACCACCTCTCTCACCTTAGCCCTATGACTCACCGACGGCAGGTGACGATTTGTTTGGTGGCGCTTGATGGCCACGTTACTGCTTTTCTTAGTGTCTGTCGCCCACGAGGTTATACTTGGCACCCTGCAAGTACTCCTATACTTTTTCTCTTCAAAACACGGTACAAATAATTATAAAAAAATTTGAAACAAATCGACAGCATTGACACAAAATCAATCTATCACGCTACATAATTTCAAATGTAAATTCGGTGCACAATTGAGAAATAGAAAACAAATTCTACCGAAAAGAAAATCAGAAAATAAGAGAGGGAAATGAAAAAAAAATAAAGCCATGTTCACTGAAATTTGTTCTTTTTTGTTTATCC
Source organism: Dendrocalamus latiflorus (assembly GCA_017311315.1). Lineage (NCBI taxonomy): Eukaryota > Viridiplantae > Streptophyta > Magnoliopsida > Poales > Poaceae > Dendrocalamus > Dendrocalamus latiflorus. Next base: position 13,617,746 of record CM029628.1, on the reverse strand, counting down.
TAATGTAAAGTTTTTGGTTGAATTTTTGTAGATACCACATATAACCTATGTAACCAAAATTTTTAAATTTTTTTGGACTTTGCACTGTGTTTTGAAGAGGAAAAGCACAGAGTACACGAAGGATGGGAAATACACCGTATCTCCTCGTGTGTTTGCCACTCTTGCTGCCCAACAACTGCTTGTGAGACTTACGTTACTTACGGTCACGGAGTGCCTCTCCACATGATGCACTTGCTTGTATAATTTTTCTATAATTTTATCTCTTCCAAATTTTCCAAAAAAATTCTACAAATAGTATACTTGAATGAATTTTAGAGAAAAATTCATAAGGAATAAAATTATGAAAAAAAATACACAACTAAGAGCACTATGTGGGGAGAATCTATATAAAATTTTATAATTTTTAGAGCTTATTTGCTATATTTAAAAATTCATACAAAAATATATCTTAATGGAAGAACCAGTACAATAGTCCAATGCCTGCAGATTCCAATGCATCTATGCTTCCGTTGAATTGTGGAGCAACTAAAAAAATTAACCTCAGTCCATTTCATACAAACACGCAAACCAAAACAATAGTCACAACACTACACCTTGCAAATGATGACCAACAGAAGAAACAAAACAACACACAACATCATGTTTCTGACCTGGCCAATGCATGGGACCTGAAGTAAGCAGCTTCCGTAGTGTCCACTTCATCGCGCTCGGTGTTTTTGAGCCACTCAACAAGTGGTTCTGGTGATGTCTCGGCCACATAGGTGTGGATGGCCATCACGTGACGACGACTGCGGAGTGCCGTCGGTAGCTTTGAAGCATGGCTCTGGATGGACAGTCGAAAGAGGCGATGATACTCCCCTGCGGTGAAACTGGGATGGCACTGCCTAGTCATCTGCAGGTTTACCAACAAGAGAGCATTAGTAAACAACTCAATGTGTAAGCTTCCAATGTGATAGCAAAGATAACAAGCAGTCATGCAACAAATGCTCAGAACTAGTCGTTCATGGTTCAAGAGAGCATTTGTAAACAACTCAATGTGTAAGATTCCAATGTGACAGCAAAGATAACAGGCAATCATGCAACAATTGCTCAGAACTAGTCATTCATGGCTCGTTACAACAAATTATTTTTACTCATACACATTGGACAAGATAGTAATGCACAACCTGGGAAAGCTTAAAGACACAACATCTGAGAGCCCTGTCGAAATCAACTGATGAGTGTCTGCTTGGGCACACACCGAAGGAAGAAAGCATGTTTGGGCAGTCCCTCAAAGAGTGTCCAGTAGTCTTGCATAGCCTGCACCTCCTACGTTTAGGCATGTCTTCATGTTGGCTAGTATCTATATCATTCCAAATGCACCTTGACTAATGCCTGCCCGGCCCAAGATGCCGTAGTGCGCTATTAGGCCACAACTTCACATCCCCCTGTCATAGGTCCTTATAGTGCCCTTCCACACCATATGAGTTGAACTCCGCGTTCCCAGTATCATACAGGTGATGCATATCGCAAAAGTCCGATGCGTACATTGTAGAAGATTGGTGTAGTATGGACAATGCAGTCTATACGTGGGAGCAAGACTTGTGCAGTAGTTGAGGCTTGTTGCAAGTGCAAACATCCACATCTCCTATAGTGCAAATATGCTTCTGATCACCTCTCAAGTAGCCCATAACATACTTGTCCTGGAGACGGATTTCGAACTTCTTCCTCACACTGTCCATCATGCAAACTACATGGGTTCGGCCCTTCATTATTTTCTTCTCCATATAGGTAGGGTAACCTCAGAGTACTGCTTCCCCTCATCCAATGCTTCTTTGCCATCAGAGTTCGGTTCACGAAGTAACCGACAGTGTGGTTCTAAGTCTTGTCCACAATGACGGTGATGGGCAGGGCACAGACCCCTCTCAACACACCATTGTACACCTCAGGTATGTTAGTCGTCATGATGCCATATCACGCACTGTGTGTGTTGTGGAGAAGGGACTACTTCTCCAAGTTTGAGTAATGCATGCTCATCCACTCAACAAACTCGCTTTGCAATGTGTCTGCCCTAAAACCTCTGCTCATACGGGCTATTTCCACCTCAAGCTCTCACCATACAACGTTGAACTTTTGCTTTTGGTTCTGGAGGCACAACTTCTTGAACTTCTTCATAAGGTCCTTGCTCCGAAAATGGCTGTGGAAGTTGGCCGCAAGATGTTGCATGCACCAATGTGTGCGCATGTCTTACCATTGGAATGGTGGCCTTATGTCATGCTGCATAGTGCTCAGCGTGGAACCAACCTGGCATGATGGTTCGTGTTGACACACACATCTGGTCAGTCCTGCAAAATATGTTGCTTTATGTTGGCCAGGGACCATAGCCAGCTATCGGTGTTTTCGTTCTCCATAATTGTGAAGGCAATTGGGAGCAACTGGTCGTTGCCATCAGTAGTCGAGATGGTGCGCTTGTACTTCCCACATAGGAAGGTCCCGTCTGTACTGAGGACGGGTCGATAGTGCTTGAATCCCTCCACTACTGGGCCAAATGCCTAGAATACACGATCTAGGATTAGGGAATTGGGGTGTTAGAAGGGTGAGGCCGGTCCATCCTGTTGATGCGTGTGGCCAGATTTGCCTCGGCTATCTGGTGCAACATTTTAGGGGCTAGGTCCTACGCCTCCTTATATGTACCGTACATCTCTTCAAGCACCTTTCGCTTTGCCTACCACACCTTGTTGTAACTCATGTCATAGCCTACTACATGTGTGCTAGGTTAGGAATAGTTACTACGACACATTCACAGCTGGACAGATCAAGTTCGAACGGACCGCCACACACAACCTCACCACCGTGGAACACGAATAATTTATCCATTCTTATGGAAAATTCCACAACAGTAAAGCATCATTCCTTTTAAAAAAACATACATATGACATTGAAATTTACTTACCGATAATGGAGGAGCGTCCGTACACCACACGTATGAAATACTGCATATATGTATGTATGTATGTACACACACATATATGGTGCTGAAAGCAATCCAAAGGCATGGAGGTTTGGTGCCCCTGTTATTTATACTATATATATATATGTATATATATATATGTATATATATATATATATGTATATATATGTGTATATATATATATGTATATATATGTGTGTATATATATATATATATATATATATATATATTATAGCATTATTACCTATGTCATCAAATAGTACTCTAAATGAATAACACAACAAACAACCAACTAATACTGCAGATTGGTATCCTCAATGTGGGACCAAGAAATCTGTAAATGGAGGAGCACTGCTATTTGGGAGAGGCTGCGAGCAATGCGGAAGAAATGGTTACAGAACTTCTAACTACGTGCGTGAAATGATTAGTGAAAAAAATGATTACTAGCATGAAATATTGATTATGAAACAAATAATTATATGCACAAAATTGTGACAAGGTAATAAATAATTATGCGCATGAAATAATGAATACGAAACAAACAATCACGTGCACGGTATGATTATAGAACATCTAATTACGCACATGAAATAAATATTATGGAAGAGATAGTTAGGCATATTAAAAATAATGATTACGGAACAAATAAGTATGATGGTTACGGAACATCTAACTACCCGTGTGAAATGATTAGAGAACATCTAATTACGCGCATTAAATATTGACTATGGAACAAGTAATTATGCGCGCTACAAAAATTGATTACGAAACAAATAATTACGTGCGTTGTAACATAATTAAGGATATAAATTTAATTAACGTAGCTGCTAATGACGTAACGAACGATCGACCAACTACAAATGATCGTCGATTGTTCATCGGCTTCATTTAAATAGCTAAGCGTAGGAGACAGCAACACGACTTGACAAGATGTGACGTGACAACGACGGGACGTAAAGCTAAAAAAATGCATAAAACGCCAAAATCCTTAATCATGGAAAAAAAAGAAAACAAAGAAAATACCAAAATCCATAATTATGGCACTGTAGTAGCATTGCAGTATATTTTCTGAAAGATCCATTGAGACATATTTTTTTAAAAAAATTATAAATGTAACAATTGAGCTCCCCAAACTGCAAATTTTTTTTCTAAACTCTCCCCCATGCAGTGCTCTTGCTTGTATAATTTTTTTTTATAATTTTATCCCTTCTGAAATTTTCTCAAAAATTCATTTAAATCTACTATTTGTAGGAATTTGTTGGAAAAATTATACAAGCAATTACACCATGTGGGAAGGAACCACAAAAGTATATAATTTTTGAAGATCATTTTCTATATTTCAAACTTCTAAAAAAATACGTAAATAATACAAGCAATTACACCATGTGGGAATGAACCACAAAAAAAGTAATTTTAGGAGCTTATTTTCTATATTTAAAAAGTTCTCAAAATATAAGTAAATAAAAATTTCCCAAAATATGGTACTGTAGCACCTGGCCCTTTACGCAGGGGCGGTGACCTGCCTCGCCTGGGGCTAAGGGTATGTTTCCACCGCGCCTGGTGGCAGGTCGGATGACCTGCCTTATTCGGACGCGCGGCAGGTCGTATAAAGAGGTTAGATTTACAATTTCTATCGAGAAAAGGCTAATTTTGCAAAAATTTAATTTTAAGAAGCCAAAAAATAAAAATTCACCGGCGAGTTGACTGTGCCAAGACTGATCTGACAGGGCATGTGAGGTGGTCAAAAACCGTGCTGTGCCACATTGCTCCCCCTTTCTCGTCTCCCCAAGCTCCAAGATCCATCCATGGCGTACACCACAACCCTCTCCTTCCTCTTCCTCTCGCTGGCCACGGCCCTCTTCCTTCTCATCCTCCTGCGGAGCCTCATGATCAGGAAGCGCCACCGGTGCCTCCCGCCGAGCCCGCCGTCCCTCCCCGTCATCGGCCACCTCCACCTCTTTAAGAAGCCGCTCCACCGCGCGCTGGCTGCGCTCGCGGCGATGCATGGCCAGGTGCTCCTCCTCCGCTTCGGCTCCCGCCGCGTGGTGCACGTCACGGACCCCGCCGTCGCCGAGGAGTGCCTGACCACGCACGACGTCACCTTCGCGAACCGCCCGCAGCTCCCATCCGCGCGCCACCTCTCCAACGGCTACACCACGCTGGGATCCTCCAGCTACGGCCCCAACTGGCGCAACCTCCGCCGCATCGCCACCGTCGAGGTGTTCTCCACGCACCGCCTCCTCCGCTCCGCCGCCGTCCGCGCCGGCGAGGTCCAGGACATGGCGCGGCGGCTCTTCTTGGCCGCCGCCGGGGCCGACGCCTCGAAGCCCGCGCGCGCCAACGTTAAGGCGCGGGCGTTCGAGCTGTCGCTGAATATCGTGGTGCGGATGATCGCTGGGAAGCGGTACTACGGCGAGGGAGTCGCGGAGGCGGAGTCCGAGGAGGCGGCGAGGTTCCGGGGCATGGTGCGCGAGTACTTCGCGATGCACGGGGCCTCCAACCTGCAGGACTTCGTGCCGGTGCTCGGGCTGGTGGACATCGGCGGCGCGAGGCGGCGGGCGGTGAGGCTGTCGAGGACGCGCAACGCGTGGGCGCAGCGGCTCATCGACGAGCACCGCGCGGCCGCCGCAGAGGGAAGGTTGCAGGGGAGGACGATGGTCGGCGACTTGCTGGACATGCAGGCGTCGGAGCCGGAGGCGTATAGCGACAAGGTCATCAGAGCGCTTTGCCTGGTGAGTACTAATTGCTCAATTAGCTTCTTTGATTGCTTCTTCTTGCTTACTAAGATCTGACACTGGAATGCACAAAGGGGGGAAAATCTAAGGAGAAATGCAACTGCTAGTTCGTACTCATACCCGTTCTATTTTGCGAATTGCGATATTCAAAGATTCTATATAATCGTAATTAGTAGCCATTCATACGAATTACGAAGTAGATAAGTTCCATTTCGTCTATGAGTAAACGAGTATTAAGCTATTTCCCTCGCATAAAAAAAACTAAGCTATCCATTGATGCTAAAAAAAAAGCTGCTCAGTGTTAATTACTTAATTTGGCCACGTGCTCAGGATCATGATAGAATCTTTACGTTCTAGGGTGGTAGTTTACAGTCCTATTGTTAGTTTAATTAGTGGAAGGCAGTGCAGTACTCCACCGACAACTCAGCTAGGTTGTTCGTCCATCCTAAATCACATCCTTATCAAGTATATTTCCTGCTAGTCTTCCCTGCCACACAGATATTGGATTCACTTGTAGCAATTTTGAGTGAGGTTGTGGCTGAATCAGAAAGGGTCATATTTGGAACGCATGAAGAAAGAAAAACCAACAGAGACTCCAGAATTGAGTGTCACGGTCAGTGGATGGGATCATATGGGAATGAAAACACAGGAAGTATTATCACAAGGTGTTTGTAGATTCTAATTCTACAGTGTTCCTAATAAATTCCTTTGTTCCAAATTGCGAAAAGAAATATATAGCTGGAGAGTGGATCCTATGCCATGTTGCAATCTTAGTGCAAGCTCAGATTGTGTTGATTAGGTGACAATAAATATTGGTACAATAGGTTGGGCTAATCCTGGAATAGGCCAACTGAGGCCAGAGGTAGTAGTCGATCTCGGACCATTAGATTGCTCATACATCCAACTTCAAGGCAGGCCGCAGGTTGGACCATAGAGCTCTCTCAGTTTGGAGATCATCAGTCCATTTATGTATTGACCTCATCTTTGATATAATTCTCTTTATTTTCTCTTTATTATTTGATTTTTTAATATTTCTAAAAATAACCACTCCCTAACTAATTTCCAAAAATGAACCATGTCTGCCACTCAACCGTTGATTGCATGGCAAGGGCTGCCATGGCAACCGCCAGCGGGGAATGACGTGGCAAATTTCACTTGGCACTCCTCCATTGGTGTTGTTACTGGCATCATTGATTTTTCAGAAAAAGTGTTTAAACAGCCCATCACCTTTCAAGTTCACTTTCCACATCGCCAATGATGGTGTGCCAAACATGTTTCATTTTTGGAAATAAGTTGTGGATGGATTTATTTCAAAATCTTGTTAAAAAGGTTTATTTACTAATAAAATACCCCTTCATATGATGCTTCAGACACCATATGTCCATTGAAATAGATGACGAATAGTTTTAAAAAAAAATCCCAAGTCACTAACATCCCTAGTTGAGATAGGAAAGGTGTTTATAATGGGGGCATATCTAGTGCAAACTAAGACTTCAATGTAACCAAACTATTTTGTATTTACTGCTATATCAGTATTGAAAATTCAGAGATAATACGTGGAATTGTTGTAGCACCCTTTATATTTTCAAGGAAGTTTTCTTTCAATAATCTCTCATCCTCGCAAAAATAAATAAGCTGTGGTCTTTATATTTTTTTGTTTATGTTATCTTTTAATTTACAGTTTACAGAAATCTCCATTGTTGATTTCTGTTTGCATAGACTGAATATTAATTTCCATTTTGTAGACAGAAGTAAAAAACTGCAATTACAAATCATTATCGGAATCTTAATGTTAATTACAAACGGGCTGAAGTAATATTCTGCTTGATTGGACACACCTTTCAGTTGCACTAGATATGTCCACATGTATATGATACTTATTCAGATTTGGTGCAAAAGTAAGGCAGCGTACTAAGGTCTTTTGCTGTTTTGATTAATTTGGTGCATTTACCATACAACCTTGTGTTTATATACTAATAGTAGGATCTTTAGGAGGCCCAAGAGGAAGCAAAAAACTCCGACGTCAATCGATACAAAAATGTAATCCACTAAATTGATGGGACCAAATGATAATTTGGGTGTTCTCAAGCTTATGTTGATTTCTATCTTTACCGGTTCTAACCCAATTATGAGTTGTACTGCCTAAGAATTTACTTAGTAATTCATATGAGGAGTTTCCACTTAGTAAAATAATCAGAAAATGTACATTGATACAATACACTATTGAAAAAATATATGTAGCCCATGTAGATGCATTTGTTGGTGATTAGTTTTGTTTAATACATATGCTAAGCATCACATGAGTTTATGATCAGCCTTTTCTAATCATGTTCATTGAGATCTCAACCATTGGAACTTTCCCATTTGCATTTGACATATTGAATAGTGTTACCGTGCTGTTTACAATCGGATCTAATCATCATATGGCCTACAATACATAATTTATGCAATAAGTACTTTCATCAGCTTCTTACAGTTGTCATAAATTAATTGGCATATATGTGTGCATGTTGCCTTTGCTGCTAAGAGCACATGAGTTACATTGTTCTACTACAATTGGTCTAGTCATCAATACATTACACATACACATCACAAATGCTTATCTTCCTCACTAGCTGGTCCAATCTTTGCTGCAACAGAGCATCCTGCAAACTGGAACGGACACCTCATCGAGCACCATCGAATGGGGCATGGCGCAGCTGCTTAACCATCCGACCACAATGGCCAAGGCCAGGGCAGAGATCGACAAGGTCGTCGGCACAGGGCGCCTCCTCGAAGAAGCTGACCTGCCCAGCCTCCCCTACCTCCAGTGCATCATCACAGAGACCCTCCGATTGCACCCCATTGCCCCGCTCCTCGCACCACACGAATCGTCCACCGATTGCTCCGTCGCTGGCTATGATATCCCGGCGGGAACCATGCTTCTTGTCAACGTGCACGCGATGCACAGGGATCCGAGCGTGTGGGAGGAGCCAGAGAAGTTCTCACCAGAGAGGTTCAAAGACGGGAAGAGCGAGGGGAAGTGGATGCTGCCGTTCGGGATGGGGCGGAGGCGTTGCCCCGGCGAGGGCCTCGCTATGAGGGTGGTTGGCCTTGCACTGGGCACGCTGGTGCAGTGCTTTGAGTGGAGTAGGGTTGGAGAGGAGGAGGTTGACATGGCTGAAGGGTCAGGGATAACCATGCCTAAGGCCGTGCCGTTGGAAGCTTTGTATTTGCCTCGTCCAGAGATGGCGTCAGTGCTAAGGGCACATTAGGAAGTTGAGAAAAAAGTTACCTACTACGGAGTGTCGCATAGGATGCCTAGACGACAAGTGATTTTGAAGCCTTATTTTTCGATGTGGTCCAACGGTATTGATGTGATAAACATTTGTCTCCGTTTCTGTTTCTGCAAAGCATAGAGCATTAGAATTCAGAAATTATCCAGCTAGACTGTCTTCTCGGTTGAAAATTTCTGCCATCTTGATTATCGTCTACTTCCTCAGAGCAATTTGAAAGTAGAGTGGATGTTACAATAGGCGCTCCAAGAAACAAGTGACTGAAGCAATGGTGACATTGTTGCTGGTAAATTTTGTTAGACCTACAGTCATCAATTGGCTGGGATTGTAATAACTGAAAAGGTTGTAAAAACATCGGCGACCACATTGGTAGTCCTGCCTTCTTAGGCCATCGGTCCGAGCCGCCGCTGAGAGAAAAACGAGGTCGGTCTTGGCCCAGCCCGGACGGGCGCCCGGTTGGCTACCAGTACGCAATTCTCGTTCCTTAAGCCCGACCAACCCCACCAAACCCAGGCTTCAGGCTGGGCGGCCCGGCTTCAGGCTGGGTGGTTTGGGCCGGGCTACGGACCACGCCCGTCGCGTACCAAGTAACACGAGACTGGAACCGCACCGAAGATTCTGATTTCCAGATAGCATCTCGGTCCCACCATTCGCTCGGCCGCTCTAGATCCGCCTGTACGGTCTCAGAATAAATTACCTCTTAAGGAATACATCAAATCAAATCAGAAAGGGTATAAATTACTTCACAGAGAAACTAATGCTAGTCATTTCTTTATTTTTAAATGTTACCCTTACTGATAGATATGGTATGCCATGTCAGGTGTAATCCACCGCTCTTTTCCACTTCATTATGATATAGCACAAATCACATAACAAAGAATGAATAGGAGTATTTACAAAATAAAAGCATTCTCCATGTAGAGCAACAGCTTGTAATATGACCTTGATGCATGGCAATAATTTAAATTACGATATACAAATCTAAGTATGAGGATATGTGTTAGTTAAGCAAATATGACGCATTCAAAATACTATAAAAAATTATCTTGTCGTTAGATGTCATAACGTAATAGGAGCAATATATTTTGTAATATTGGCCAAATAAATATAACACTTGTGTAGAGGCTATGTTCAAGCCTAATGAATTTGTTACTTGAATAGAAATTCAATATCATGTCTACAACACAACAGCAATTTAGAGAAAAGAAAGACAATCGATGGGAATTTCTTCTCTTTAATTGGTGATAGAATTAACTCTTTGAGACAATTCATCGAGTAGTCAACATGCACATAAAATTGCAGAGTCAAATTCTTAGAGAGAATTGTGTTCAGGATTTATGCAGTAGACACACAAGCTAATTAGGTGTATACTCCATGAGCAAACAAAAGGGGCACATTAGATTCCAGTTAATTAAATTTGTTTGGTGGGCAATTCATCAAGCATGTCACGTGTACACACAAAAACAGAAAATTAATAGCCCAAGTTATCATCTTGTCTGCATATAACACTCGTAAGAAATAAAGCTCATTCTAATCATCTCTCAACCAAATTTGGACAAACAGCAAGCAAAATCATCATAATGGTCTTGGGAAAGGGATAATCACAATTCAAAAACTTTTGCGAGGAGTGGGGGTTGCAGGAGAGATGCGTTGTTCTTGCATGCTTGCGTATGTGTGATGGTGATGCTAATCAGCTTGGGGATGATGGCTAGTAATAAGGGAGGAATCCTGATGAATGGCTTGCAGGCTAGGATTCATCCTCAAAGACATTAGTGGGAACAAATCAATTGATGAATGAAAAATTCAAAAACTAAAGTCTGAGGTAAAAGAAACAACCACATATGTTGGCTGAACTAGTGGATTCCTACAAAATCAATAACCGAGATAAGGAAGGGAGTCCTGACCTCGATTGCTTGCTTCCTCCACCTCTTGAATTGCCAAAGAGGTCGATGGGACAAACGTGTCTCCAATGCAGACAAGTGGTCACTGCTGCCATCAAGGTGAGGTGGCTAAGGAGATTCTCGGTGGTGAGTACCGCTGTAGTCAATCCCTACCTCTAGAGCGCCCCTAGTTCCCGCTTCTTCCTCGCGACTAGGGCTGGATGAAAAACTCGAAGCTCGTTAGCTCGCTCGGCTCGTGGCTGGCTCGGCTCGGCTCGGCTCGGCTCGTTAGGATAACGAGCCGAGCCGAGCCGAGCCAAGATTTTAGCTCGTTAGCTATAACGAGCCAACTCGAGCCAGCTCGCGAGCCGCTCACGAGCCAAACGAGCCATGCTTCCAGGAATTTAGATATGCATATGCTGCTTCCATGGACCTAATTTGTACTCTATTGCATGTGTTAATGTGTAAATTTGTACTCTATTGTACCCAAACGAGCCATGCATGTGTTAATTTGTACTCTATTATACCCAAACGAGTCAAACGAGCCTAACGAGCCAAACGAGCCAAACGAGCCAAACTTCCATGGATGAATATATGATGGAGATATTTTTTGGCCCTAGCTCACGAGCCAAACGAGCTAACTCGAGCTTTTTGTCGAGCCGAGCCGAGCTGGCTTTTTAGCTCGTTAGTTATAACGAGCCAGCTCGAGCCAGCTCGTTATCCTACCGAGCCAGACCGAGCCGAGCCGAGCCGAGCCGAGCCAGCTCGTTATCCAGCCCTACTCGCGACTAGTCACCAGCTTGCGAAGTCACGCTGAGTCCTATGGGATTCAATGGAGTCACTGTAGATTGGCCTCATGCACCATCGCACCAGATCTGAAGCCCCACCATCGATATGTCTCTTCCTCTCAATCTCCATGCTACTGCCGCTGGCAGCAACTTCCATTAGGGTCGGATGATGCAGATTGTGAGGGGAGGAGAGAGGACTGGGTGAGAAGGTAGCTGGATCAGGGTTGAGCGAGAACCCACTGCCAACATCGTCCAACAAGAGGAGAACTCCTAGGATTTCTTAGATGGGAGGAGAGGGTTCCTCGACCTAGTTTCGTTTGGTGTAGCATAAAAGTGAGGAGAAGGTGGAAAACGTGGGGGATCGAGTAGTTTGTGTAATAATGAGTGATGAATGAGGTAGTTTGACGACCGGGCCCGTATGTTGGCACTCGTATTTCCTAGAGGAGCAAATGAGAAGGGGAGGGGTGGTGAACGCACAAACACCCCTTTTATATTAGTAGAGAGTAGAAGAATATTATAGGTTACCTAACACCCTTTTCATGTCGCAATATAGGTTGTTTTAATATTCTCAACTCTTCTCAAAATATAACTCCTTCTACAATTTCGAGGCACTTTTGCACCTTTTGTTCCTATTATACCTTTGATTAATTTCATCAATAAATGCTCTCTTTTTTCCATGCAATATCCTTCTATTTTATGTATGCAATTTCTACCTAACTCAAATTAAATGAGTAAGATTGTGCGAACGATTGAAGGATAACAATACCATTTCACCCACTCTCTTAATTTTTATACCCAACTCTAAAACGACCTATATTGTGACACAGAGAGATTATACATGAAGCAAGTTGGTGGAGCTGTCAGCTCAGTGGCGGATCTAGAATAGAAATAACGTGGAGGCCTCATATTTTATGTATTTATTTATCAACACATCTATCTAGGGGTGTAATCGGAGTGGATATGGACATATCTTGCTCATCCTGTATCCTATTCCGTATTTTTCTCGAGTTGGAGTCGAACACAGATAATACCAAATACCCATTTTTCTTTGTTCCGTATTCGTTCCATAAGCGTTCAGACGGTCGGTCGGACGAAAATTATCCGTTTCTTTTGCACCCCTACATAGGGCATTGGATAGTAGGGTGAAATTAGAGTAAGTACAGAGAGACTAATCGCTGATATGTCAAAGGAAGATCATTTAATATCCCCTACATGTTTAGATGTAGCAATCTGTATATATGTTATCTTGTTCCTAAGTGAAATCATAACAGACTTCCTCATATCACTTGACATACGAATGTATACGGATGGATATCACTCATCCCATATCCTATTCTATATTTTTTCCACGGAGTCAGACACGGATAGTACCGGCTACCCATTTACCCCTTTCGTATTTGTTCCGCGAGCCTTTGGTGGGTCGATCGGACATATATTATCCGCTTTGTTTGCACCTCGATCTACATCCATCAATAATGTAGTAATAGTACTGTGTTCTAAATTTTGTAATATCAACTAACTTCATGACAAAGTTCAATGGTAAATAGCTATTTTCCAGACAACATATCAAAATTAAGAAATCTACCATTAGTGAATGATCTAAGATGAATCCGAAAACCTGTTATTACACGTATTTTTTATAATATCTTGCTTTGCCAACGTCCTGCGTATTTTTTTTCTTTTCTTGCTCTGTTTGTTAACATGTTTAAGCCTTTTTAGATAGAAATAGTTCTTAGTATATGAGACACTAGTTTTTAATATATGGAGGCACATGCTATACAAACTTGAACTATAAGTACAGGCCTGTGCCCCCACATTTGTCAACGACCATCCGCCCCTGTGTCAGCTCATGTTCTCCTGTGCCTCAAGTCCTAGGTTCGAACCCCCTGGGTAAAGAAAGGCCCTAATTTGTGTTGCCCTAGGTGTCGCCCCAGTGATAATGTAAGCGGGTATGACGCTGAAAAGTTAGCATATGGTGCAGAGACCATGTAATTCAAAGCCCGGTCATACCGTTCTCCAGTAGTATCATGGTTTCAACTATGATACTACTAGACTTGGTCACAACCCAAATCCTCCAAAATGACCCTCTCTAGAAAATTGCTACTGCCAACTAAAAATTGGTCAAACTGCACCACAGTTCCACACTAGTAGTACTGCTGATGCTAGGCTGGCACTACCACCTGAACCTGACAATAACACTACAAACACTCAAAATCAAACTCAAAATTTGACAACAAAGCACAAGCACAATCAAATACTCATAACATACATGGGGTGACCTCCACATGGTCTCATGGTCATACTCGAGTAAATTGTCCTTAGAGGCATCTTCCCGAAGATGCAGGAAACAATCATGCCAAAAGTTAGCTTAATGCTCCCAGAGCACCTCAACCTGCTATGCCCAACTGTGGAGTGCCAGCTCGTGGAGGATTCCATGATTGTGGAGGTCAATCTGGAAGGAATTTGAAGGATCGGGAATGGCAACAGAGGGGGGGGGGGGTGAATGGTGCCTTTTAAAAATTGCCCCCAAAGTATTCACACAACATACCTTCTCCGATAGCTACAGAAGCTATGAAGAAGACATATTTATGCTCACTGGCAACCAGAGAGGACTTGGCAAACAAATCGACAAAGGAATGAAGCTGGCAGCAAAAATAGCTCAGAGGAAAGAACCAAGCCGGTCAGATCGCATGAGCTCGGCCGGTCAGACCGCCGGTTCAAGACCGGTCTGACCGCCGGCTATATGCCAGTCTGACCGCTTGGGGCATGGCCGGTCGAACCGCCATTGAGGCTCCGGTCAGACCGCCTGCCTACCTCCGGTCTGACCACCATCACCAGAGCGGTCTGACCGCCATGTACCGAGCGGTCTGACTGCTAGGGTTAGCGGTCTGACCGGGGCCGCGAAAATAGAGCAGCAGCACTGCAGACTATTGCACAAATTTTACTGAAAATGCAGTTCTCAGAGAAATTGCAGGGAAATTTGCTGCTCTTTTGAATTCAAAGGATCTGAACTACGAACTAAATAGCCAAACAAACTTGCTAGAAAGAGAATGCAGCCAGAAGGCAAAGATTGCAGAAATTTCCAAATCAAGACTGCAGGAAGACAACACATTCAGATTACTCAAGTTTGTCATGTTCTTTGCTCATGAAACTTTGCATTCAGTTAAGCAATGGCATGAGGATAAGAAAACTCACATCAGGTCTCATCCTATTGAAGAGAAAACACAAGTTATCACTAGGCCCTGCCTTCAAACCCTAGCTATTCTAGAACAGAGGAATGAGAGTGAAAGCTTCCAGGGAGAACCAAAACAAAACAGTTTGCTCTCAGGGACAAATTAGCCAAATGGCTTTGAGAAGGATCCCCTAGTTCAAAGCAAACCCATTTTACAGCTCCTCAAATAGAAATCAAATAAAAAACACAGGAGCAAAAACAACAGCATCGAGAGCCAAATACAGAAAAGAGAGCAGAAAGCCAAATCATCTCAGGCACAACCTTTCTCATATTGAATAGGAGAGATGAATGATTACATGAGGTTTACAACCACTCATTACATCCCCATACGCAATTGAGAAGAAAAGTCACTCCTCTCACTACATGCTTGAGAGGGGAACAAACGCGCACACACAGAGCTCACTACTTGTCTCTCCATAATGCCACTCTTCCTCTCCTACAACCACACATATGAAGGTAGAAGCTCTCCCCCATCTGGAAAATCAAGAAGTGGCATACACTTCCCACTCCATGCTCCAACCACAAAAGAAGCAGGAGTCAAAGTCAACAGAAGAAATGGAGGGAAAACCAGCCACTCCACTCATGCTTGAGTCAATTCTCCAAATTGCCCCTCAAGCACCTTCCCGGAAGCTTCCCGCAAACGGTACCTTGACCATCTGGACCTCGACTCCTCCCTGAGTCTAGTCCCGGTCCGCTCCGCTGCACACGACCGCACCCGGCATCCTGACCGTCTGGACCTCATCTCCTCCCTGAGCCTATTCTCGATCCATCTCGCCGCTGCCCGTTGTGTTCTCTTGACTCCAACCGAGACCTCCGACTCCACCTGAGTCTAGTCCTGGTCTGTTCCGTTGCACACGACCGCATCCGACATCCAACCGTCTGGACCTCTGACTCCTCCCTGAGCCTAGTCCCGGTCCACTCGTCGTTGCACGTCGTGTCCATCACCGGTAGCTCCAGCTCCGGTCCCTCGTCTCCCGACTCGCAACCACCTCAGCAGCCTCGATCATCTTCAGCATCTCTAACCGTCTGGACCTCAACACCTCCTGTGCCCAGGGTTTAATCTTTCGGAAGCAGAAAATTTTCGGCTGCCGGCGAAAGGAACGAAAGAACGAAATTTCGTTCATTTCGTTCGAATTTCAGACGAAAAAATCAAACTTTTGATGAAATTTAACAAAAATTTGAGAATTGAGATAAATTCCTTCCCATGCCTTCGACGCCGCATTGCTTCCACTCGCCACTGTCGGCCGTCAATCGGGGAGGAAGCTGCGCCGCCGTCGAATCGATTGGGGAGGGAGTTGCCCCACCTTGGCCGCCGTCCGCTGCTCTTCTTCCCCGTGGAGGATGGGGATGGGGATGGCCGCCGCCCGCCGCTCTTCTTCCCCGCCTTGCCCGCCGCTCGGTGAGAAGATGGGGAGGAACCGAGGAATGCGATTGGGGAGTGGCGAATAGGTGACAGCGTGGCCGTTGATGGACACCGTTGGCGCCTTGGCGATCTCGGCGCCGGTCCCGCGGCCGGAGAGGATGCGGAGGAGCGTCGACATGCCGGCGCCGCTGGGGCCCACGACGGCCAGGATGCGGGAGGTGGAGGCGGTGAAGGAGACGAGGTTGAGGAGGCCCCCGGCGGCGGCAGGGTCGGAGGCGGGGGAGGAGGACAAGAAAGGGAGGAAGGCGGTCATGGAGGCGCGGCGAGGGGCGGGGCAGGAGATGTTGGTGACGGCGTGTACTGGCGGAGTGGCGACGCGACGGGGGTTAGGGTTAGCGCAAGTGCGGCACTGCGGCGTGGGGGACTGGTGGGCTGGCATTTGGGCGAGGCCGACCGGCCGATTTCGAACTGGGCCGAATTTTTTGACCGATACGTAGTTTTTTCGTTGACCACCGAAAGCAACGAAATTTCGTCATTTCGCCGAAATTTCGGACGAAATATTATTCCCTGCCTGTGCCTAGTCCTGGTCCTCCTCGCCTCGCCATGACCTAGCTCCGAAGTCCTGCAGCCACACAGACAAGCAAACCGTCATATAGCACCGCACAAAACAGCATAATCAATAATAGCATTAGTAAAAGGTACTCAACCCTGGAATACCCAAAATAAACTCAAACTCTCTAACTCAAGCGTCAATTACTCATCACAAACATGGGGATATCTCCACATGGTCTCTCAGAATTTCAACCAAGGAAAACCCAGAGGTCATGTCAATCATATCACCACCAAGGAAGTTGAAGATATGACGATGTGATTGTTTGCAAGCTTTTGATCAACTTAGAACTTGCATTGGTTCTATTTGATCCTGGAGCTTTATATTTGTTTGTTTTGATGAATTTTGTTGTGAAAAATCAGTTGGCTCTATCTACTTTAGAAGCACCCCATGTGTAACAAACACCAAGAGCAAAGATGTTAGCTCAGTCCAAGTGTGATGAAGTAGAGTTTGAGATACAAGGAGTGAAATTCTCAAGAACTTTGTTTATTTTGAATGTGCATGAATTGGATATTATCCTTGGTATGGATAGGTTGTCAAGATATAAAGGGAAAATGGATTGTGAGAAGAACATTTTGTTGACCAAGTTAGATGGATAAAGAGTAGAGTTCAAAGGTGACCATGAGCTAGTTCAGACCAAGACGAAGAGGTTGCATGTTGCACTATAAGGTGTCCTGTATATCTTGACAAGCCTATTTCAAAGGGACAATATAAAATGTTAGCTAGTGAACATGATGTGTTGAAGAGGTAGAAACATGAGTTAGAAGCCAAATGATTCATTGAACCCAAAAACATGTATCCATTACAAGAAGTAATGATTTTTTTTGTGTAAGACCATGTGGAGGTCACCCCATGGTTTGTGATGAGTAATTGACTTTGGTTGTGGGTATTGTTGAAGTTTGAGTTTGATTTTCTGAGTTTGCAAAGTTTTTGAGTTGCAATTAGTGCATTGCTGGTTTGATTGATTGGAGCAGCGATCAGATCACTGGGCATGGGTGATGCCTCCACATGGTCTCTCAATCTCCCCCTTGATGAGTATATTGACAAACACAGAAAAAGCGCATAAAGTTGAGTTTGTTTGGAAGTCATACATGGTCTAAAAGAGAGCAAAGAGATGCAAGACCATGTAGACAAAACGAGCAAAAGAAAGAGCAAGTTTCCTCAAAAGCTCCCAAAGCTCCCAAAAAGTGGTTTTTTCTCCAATATTCTCCCCCTTTTGGCAATAAAGTTATCAAGATGCTTGGAGGAAAATAAATCATGATATGGACGAAATGGCTGAGATTTTATTCAATCTAAGCAATTAGAGCCATGAAGATTATCCAAAATGACCATTGAGTATTACACCAAGCCATAACTCATATGAACGCTATCAAGATCATAACAAGATATGCATAATCAAGCCAAGCCACATAAGTAACAATCTGAATATTAGATGAATTTTTTAGCATGTCAAGCCATTCAAGAGTACAGTCTAGTTAAAGGTATCCAAGATGATGCAAGCCATGTCAATAATCTAAGTGGAACCAAGAAGCTAAAATTGAGTCAATTTAGAGTGCTACAAGTTCAAGAATGAATCATTTGTTCAAGTACTTTAGTCTTTTGTAATGAAGCAAATTTAGCACAATGGACATATTTTTTTTGAAACTTATGGTCGTTTCCAACCAAAATTTTAGTCATGTGCTAGATCTCAAGCCTTATGCGACCACTCCAAGCAAGAAGCTTAAGGAGATGATCTTGGTCATCCAAAACTCCCCCTGAGTTCATGCGTAGTGCAATGGCAAGCAGTCTCATGAGAAAGAATTGGTGAGATCAGTTCTTTCGCACAAAAGAGATCTTTTTGCTTTTACTGAATGTAGTTCAAGAACAAGAAGTTTATAAAGAATTAGTATAGCCCAATCTAAAGCTCAATAAAGATTCAAGACTCAACTTAGCCTATTTGACATGGCATGAATCATAAAAGGATAACTAAAGACAGACTAGTCTCAAGAGCTAACATGACATGTCTTAGTTCAAGTTGTGCATGTTTAATCAAATTATCAATGGCAAAGGATTGACGACACATATAAAGTTATGATAAATCTAGCAAGTAAGCACAGAACATGGCAAGATGTAATGCATTGTAAACATGTCATAAAGGGATAATAGTCAAGGCTCCATGTAATTATATTACAATGCAGAATGCTGAAATGAAATGCAAAGAAATCCAGCTCCCTCTCAACATGTGATGCACTTTTAGTTCAAGTTGAGTTATGTCAGTATTAAGATCAGAAGTTCCCAAATGAACTCCCCCTGAACCAAAGCAATAAAAACGAGAAGCTGGCAAGAAAATCAGAAAAGGCAGTCCTTAAAGCATATATAAGATATAGAGGATACTATGGCTCAGACTGACTCTCATCTACCCCATATGACTCTAGGACTATCGACTGCTCTTCTAACACACTAAGGAGCAAACACGTTCCCTGTCTACCCAAGGGTGGCCCAACCCTTGCTAGAACCTATAAGAAGTGAGTGAGCTCAACCTAGTGAGAAGAGAGACAGCTAATAAGCAGCATCCTAGAATCACAAGATGAGAGGAAGAAGTCTAAACAACTAGACGAGAGAAACACTCTAATCTATGCTAGAAAGACTAACCCAATGCACCCATATGCAATGCAACAAAATGAGAACAGGAGCATAATACACAGGATAAAACAGTAAAGCACAAAGCTCCCCCTCACTACAGTCCATAAGGACAGACCACCCCAAGCTCTCCCCGCAAGGCTGAAAACCTAGAGCTATCCAAAGGCTTGGTAAAGATATCAGCCAACTGGTGGTCACTCTCCACAAACTGGAGTACTATATCACCCTTCTCCACATGGTCTCTAAGGAAGTGATATCTGATATCAATGTGCTTGGTCCGAGAGTGCTGCACGGGTTCTTAACAATGTTAATAGCAAAAGTATTATCACAAAAGAGTGGAACACTGTTTATAACTAATCCAAAGTCCCGTAGGGTCGAAGCCATCCAAAGTAACTGGCTGTAGCAACGTACTCGGCCTCTGCGGTGGATTGTGCAACACCGGACTGCTTCCTAGAAGACAAAGAGACGAGAGATGTGCCAATGAATTGGCAGGTTCCAGAGGTGCTCTTCCTATCTATCCTACAGCCGGTAAAGTCTGCGTCCGAGTAGGCTTTGAGGGAAAGACAGGAAGAGGAAGAGTACAAGATACCATAGTCTATGGTAGCTCGAAGGTACCGAAGGATGCGCTTCACTGCCTGGCGGTGAGATACGCGAGGAGAAGCCTGAAATCGAGCACATAGACACACAGAGAAATGTATGTCCGGTCTCTAGACAGTGAGGTACAAGAGGGAGCCAATCATGCTTCTGTACTCTTTTTGATCAACTAGCTCGCCTTCCTCATCTGGGTCAAGTGAAGCTGTTGATGCAATTGGAGTTGACACCGGCTTGCCATCACTCATGTCAAAGCGTCTCAGGAGGTCACGAGTGTACTTACCTTGATGCAAGAAAGTACCCTCCCGAGTCTGCTTGATCTGGAAGCCGAGGAAGAAATTCAACTCGTCCATCATGCTTATCTCAAACTCGGTGCTCATGACATCCGAGAACTAAGAAATAAGAGCATGAGAGGAGCCACCAAAGATGATGTCATCCACATAAATCTGGATGAGTAGAAGGTCAGTGACATGCCTGCGAATAAACAAGGTCTTGTCTACCTTACCCATCTCAAACCCATGACTCAACATATAGGACTTAAGTCTCTCATACCAAGCTCTAGGGGCTTGCTTAAGTTCATACAAGGCTTTGGAAAGCTTATATACATGGTTTGGGTATGTGGGGTTCTCGAAACCTGGAGGCTGTCTAACATAGACCTCTTCATCAATAAACCCATTGAGAAAGGCACTCTTGATATTTATCTGGTAAAGTTGAAGCCCTTAGAAGCTGCGAAGGCAAGCAAGATTCTAGTGGCTTCTAGCCTAGCTATAGGGGCAAAGGTCTCCTCAAAATTTAGACCCTCAACCTGGGAGAAACCCTGAGCTATCAACCTAGCCTTATTTTGAATGACTACCCCATCCTCACTCTGCTTGTTTTTGAACACCCACTTGGTACCAATGACATTGTGACCTCTAGGAGGCTCAACAAGCGACCAGATCTTGTTTCTCTCAAACTTTTCTAACTTCTTATGCATGGCATTGACCCAAGACTCATCAGAAAGGGCGTGACTAACATCCTTGGGCTCAAATGAGGCAACAAAGGTAGAGTGGAGACAGAAATGAGACAAGCTAGACTTTGAGCGTGTGACGCGCTCAAAGAGGTCTCCAATCATCTGCTCTGAAGGATGGTCTTTTTGGATATTACGGGGAGGTCCTGGATGAGAAGAAGAAGTGGCCTCTAACTCATGGGCTGACGAGGTAGGAATAGAGCCACTAACTCCAGAAGATATGGAAGGTATGGGCTGATCTCCTCGAGGTGCAGTGGTGGAAGCAAGCACCTCAAAGGAAAGAGGAACTGGATCGGGTAGGCAACCCTCATCTCCATCCTCCTTGATATGGACCAACTAAGGATTAGTTGATGCGTAGGGATGGCCCAATCTTTCCCGGTACGTTCAGCGAGGTTCCTTCTCCTTGTCTTGACGCAGTCAACAATCTTGATAAGGGCAATTTGCACTAGTATGCAAGGTGCACACTAGAAGCAGTCCATCGAACTTTCCAAACCGTGAATTCAGCAAGAAGACACGAATTAGAAGAGATGAATTTTGTAGATTCGATGGGCAATCTCAAGAATCTCCTATTCTTGCCTTGCACCAACTCAACAAACTCCAAACGAGAAAACCTTGCAATCACGTAATCTGGCCGTCAACAACCATCATGGCAATTTTCTCCTTTATTTCACAAGTATAAAAACTTATCATATCATAGCCTAAGTTACAATAGGGCTAAGGCTCTGGCCTTATATTGGTGCACAATGCACGACCTTGACTAAAAATCACGCACAACCTGACCTAAGGCCGAAACAAACTCCAATACGAACTAAAAAGGAAATACCTAAACTGCTACCTCTGGATTCTCTCTCAATTTGCGATGTGACCATGAAGATTCCATGGCTGGAACCTCATCCATTGTATGGGTCTTCGAAATAGCTTTCCAACGAGTCCAAGAACGCCCAAATCGGACTCCGTTTGTGAAAGTTATGGACGTTTTAATGTTGGACTTCCTGTCTGACCCGAACCGAATCCGAATTGAATTCAAATCTTTATATGTTTCCTTTTCTTGTTCAAGGGGCTTCCAAATCCATTTGGAACCTGAAAAGGAGTCCTTCTCATCCCTTGGAAAGCCGTGGTATGGTCGGATTTTACCCTTACTTGTATTTCAATACTCGGACTCTCTATGTTTGGCAAGTCTCGCGCGTCTCTCCGGACAGCCCGTGCAGTAAGCAATGAAGTTGCCATAACTTTGTGTAGGAAGCTCCAATCATGCGCCGTTTGATTCGTTGGAAAGTAGACTTCATTAGCTTTCCAAATATGTATTTTGTGTGCATTAGAAACCTCAGAATTGGCATTGCAATCTTCATGAACATTGTGGACAGAACTGCAATCACGAGAACTTGATTGATCTTGTGTATTCCTCTTTACCCAAACTAGCTTTCTTTCTTTACCATCCACACCTCTAATTCCATGCATTGTTGGCTTGTTTGCATTACGCAAAGGAGGAATCACATAAGCATCCGTATGAACTAGGATATTTTTATTCTCCCATAACTGATTGTTTCTTTCTCCTTACGCAATTCAGAGCTACTAAGCCTTGTAACTTCAGATTGCATGGGTGAAGCACAAATCAATGTAGTATTCACACTCTTGGCCACATCACTCCTCATCATCCACAAAGATGGTCTCGGGCTGCTCTAAAAAACCTGAGATATCGGGCCTAGTCCCCGGACTGGCCTCATCGAAGGTCACCTCACAGGTTTTTACCATTTTGCTAGACTCGCAGTTCCAGACCCTATAAGCCCGCGAAGAAGTCGAGTAGCCTAGAAAGATCCCATCATAAGAATGTGACTCGAACTTATCTAGGCTCCCAGACTTTAGAATGAAGCACTTGCAACCAAACACACGAAAATGCGAGACGCTGGGCTTTCACCCGTATCTCAACTCATAAGAGGTGCGATGCAAGTGTGCCCTCAGAAAAACTCTGTTTGAAACATAGCACACGGTAGCTATCGCCTCAGCCCAAAACTTCCTCGGTGCAGAGTACTCATCAAGCATCATCCTAGCAATCTTGACCAAGGTACGGTTTTTCCTCTCCACAACGCCATTTTGCTGGGGGACGTATGGAGAAAAGAACTGGTGCTCTACACCTGTCTCATCGCGAAACCTCTCAAAGTAGGAATTCTTTAACTCCGTGCTATTGTCACTGTGGATCGCTCGTAAGGCACCCAGGAGCTCAACAGAAAGCCTACTAAAAATACCCCGGAAGTGGGTAAATGTCTCATCCTTCGAGGCTAAGAAAAACACCCAAGAGTACGTCGAGAAGTCATCGACCACGACAAGAACATACCACTTCCCTCCTGCTGACTGCACTCTAGCTGGTCTAACTGTGTCTATGTGGAGCAGCTATCCTGGTGCATCGGTCATAGTCACTGTGACCAGAGGATGAGAAGCGGTAACTATCTTGCCATGGCGGCAAGGAGCGCAAACAAAATCTTTGACCATCTTGAGTTTAGGCAGACCACGAATGAGATCGTCGCCGCTAACTCGGGTCAAATGGTCAAATCCAATATGACCAAGTTTTCTATACCAGAAAGTAAGGTCACGGGACTCAGAAGCAACTAAACACCTGAGAGGATCACCAGAAGACTCAACAAAATCAGCACGAAAGATCCTCCCATATCTAGAAATCTCGCAAACCAGACTCCCGAAGAATCAAGAATTTAACAAGCATTTTTCTTAAAGCTCACCTCGAAACCGTCATCGGTAAGCTGAGAAACCGAAAGCAAATTATACTACAGCTTACTCACTAAGGCAACATCTTTTAAAATGAAGGAATCATTAACGCGCACTGTACCTGATGCGGACCAACTAAGGATTAGTTGATATGTAGGGATGACCCGATCTTTCCCGATACGATCAGCGAGGTTCCTTCTCCTTGGATGGAGTCTTCTTCTTGTCTTGATGCAGCAAACAATATTGATAAGGGCAATTTGCACTAGTATGCAAGGCACATACTAGAAGTAATCCACCGAACTCCCCAAACCGTAAATTCAGTAAGAAGACACGAATTAGAAGAGATGAATCTTGTAGATTCAATGGGCAATCTCAAGAATCTCCTATTTTTGCCTTGCACCAATTCAGCAAACTCCAAACGAAAAAACCTTGCAATCACGCAATCTGGGCGCCACCAACCATCATGTCGATTTTCTTCTTTATTTCACGAGTCTAAAAACTTATCATATCATAGCCTAAGTTACAATAGGGCTAAGGCCCTGTCCTTATATTGGTGCACAATGCAGAGCCTTGATTACAACTCACGCACTACTTGGCCTAAGGCCGAAACAAACTCCAATACGAACTAAAAATGAAATACCTAAACTGCTACCTCTGGTTTCTCTCTCCATTTGCGACTTGACTGTGAGGATTCCATGGCTGGCACCTCATCCATTGTGTGGGGCTTCAAAATAGCTTTCCAACGAGTCCAAGAACACTCAAATCGGACTCCGTTTGTGAACGTTATGGATGTTTTAGTATCGGTCTTGCCAGCTGTCCCAATCCGAGTCCGAATCGGTTTCAAATCTTTATATGTTTTGTTTTCTTGTTCAAGGGGCTTTCAAATCCATTTGAAACCTGAAAAGGAATCCTTCTCAACCCTTAAAAAGCCATGGTGTGGTTGGATTTTACCCTTACTTGCATTGCAATACTCGGACTCCTTATGTTTGGCAAGTCTCGCGTGTCTCTCCGGACAGCTCGTGCAGCTTCCAATGAAATTGCCATAACTTTGTGTAGGAAGCTCCAAATCAAGCGCTGTTTGATTTCTTGGAAAGTAGACTTCGTGAGCTTTCCAAATATGTATTTTGTGTACCTTAGAAACCTCAGAATTGACATTGAGAACTTTATGAACTTTGTGGACAGAACTGCAATCACGAGAACTTGATTAATCTTGTGTCTTCCTCTTTAGCCAAACTAACTTTCTTTCTTCTCCATCCACACCACTAATTCCATGTATTGTTGTCTTGTTTGTACTGCATAAAGGAGGAATCACATAAGCATCCGCACAAACTAAGGTATTCTTCTCTCTCCCATAACCGATGGCTTCTTTCTCCTTGCACAATTCAGCACTACTAAGCCTGGTAACTTCAGATTGCATAGATGAAGCACAAATCAATGTAGTGCTCACACTCTTGGCCACATCATCCCCTCCCCCTTCAAGCGAAACCGTCCTCGGTTTCGTGGTAATCTTCACAAGCTCCTTGCCCTTGATGGCAATGTCAGAAATAATCTCCTCATCTGTCTTGGGCAGCAAAGATTGAAATACACCTTTATGCATAAAAGTGAAGCGATTAGCTCTCCATTGGTGTGTAACATTGTGATCAAACTGCCACGGACGCCCCAACATGATGTGACACATGTGCATAGTCACAACGTCACACTCCACCTTGTCTTCATATCCATCAATTGAAAACAGCACGCGAACTTTATGAGTAACTTTCAGCTTACCAACATTGTGAAGCCATTGCATATAGCATGGCTTAGGATGACGCCATGTGGTTAATGAGAGTGCATCAACCACGTCCTTGCTGATCACATTGTTGTAGCTTCCACCATCAATTATAAGCTTGCACCGTTTGCCTTTGATCATGCATTGGGTTTGAAAAACACCACGTCGCTGCCCCTTCTCAAAAATTAATTTATTGTCACTATCCACCTTATAAGTCATCAAAGTTGGACCAACCTCAGGATCACAATACACAACTTCTTGCAGAGAATCATTGATTTTCTCATCGTCATGTTCAGATTCCTCGCTTTCGCCCTCCGTGGCATATCCCTCGTGTGTGAGTAACACCTTCCTTGCATTTGGGCATTCCCTCATCATGTGACCCCTGCCCTTACACTTGAAGCACTCAATTTGACTTGTTCTAGCCAAACTAACTTTCTTTCTTCTCCATCCACACCTCTAATTCCATGCATTGTTGTCTTGTTTGCACTGCGTAAAGGAGGAATCACATAAGCATCCGCACAAACTAAGGTATTCTTATCTCTTCCATAACCGATGGCTTCTTTCTCCTTGCACAATTCAGCACTACTAAGTCTTGTAACCTCAGATTGCATAGATGAAGCACAAATCAGTGTAGTGCTCACACTCTTGGCCACATCAGTACCTTTGGCGATGATGCGCCTAGAAGAGGCATCTCCGAAGGTGATCGTCTCATCACCTGGAGCTCAACCAACGAGAATCTCTGGTCATATGTAGAGAACAACCGGAGTCCACGAGCCAAACTTCTCCCTTCCCAGCCCGGTGAACCTGAGTCAAACAGAGATAGATGGCTCAGTACTGGGATAAATCAAAAGAGATTTTAGCACCCAATACTGAGTCACACGACGAGCAGAAGAAGTAGTCACACACGACTGACCTCTAACTACCCTACGCTCTCTGTCGCTCAAAGAGCCGGAAGGTCTACGAGCAGACCTGAAGCTATTGCTGGGTCCAACTGCTATGGGAGAGCGAGTCGGAGTACCAACAACACGCTGATCACGCCGCGGGTAGCTATCTCGATGGGGAAATGAGATCTACCCTCAGGACGGTGGATATCACGACCAGAGGCATATCGAGGACGAAAACTAGAAAACTCAGAAAATCCAAGTCCTCGATGCTGCCCAACCCATCAACAGAAGCAACTCTCGACCTCGTGTTGGTCTTAGGTGCACTCAAGATCTGGGGATGACCCTGAATATGCCTAAGAGCCTGAACATGGTCTCTCCACGCGATCTTGCCACACTTGAAGCATCTCTCGATCAAATGTCCATCCTTCTGACAGAAGGTACAATGATACTTCACCTTCTGAGAGGTAGAAGTAGCATGATGGGGCTTCGCCTTCTGAGAGGTCGAAGCAACAGGTGGAACCACCTTACTGTCAGAAATTCCTTGGACAAAGCCCACTGATTTGAACTCAACCTTTTTGGTTCGGGGCTTGACCTCGATCACACCTGCTACTATGGGTCTGAGAACAGCAGGTGGATGCTTCCTAACATCCTCAACAAAATCATATCCTAGACCTTGATTGAATTTACTAATCTTGGACTGGTCTAGAATAAGATTCAGCTTCTTCTTACCTCCAACAAATCTCTCAAGAGTATTCACAAGATACTGACACTCCTGAAAGAGAGAGGTGCAAGAAGAGCAGGGGAAGAAGAGACAGCAGAAGGTAAGGGAGTAGAAGAAGAACCAACAACAGAAGAACGAATGGCATGTGCACGCACAGCGTCTCAGAAGGGACAGTCCTACTGCTAGCCATTTGGTTCACGTCGCTAGGCGTCTCTACCATACCCTCAGACTTCTTCCCCACAGCAGCACACACATCACAAGCAGATGGTGACTTCTCTAGAAGGTCCTTAGTTAGCTTCACACATTTTTCATCCAATGCAATCAAATTAGATTTTAGTTTTTCACAATTATTACATGGTGAGCTAACAGGGACCTTAGAAGCATATTGAGCCAATTTGTTACTGTGATCAATCATTTCTTGAAACTGTTTTGACACAGAATCAAGCTTAGTAGTCAACTTGGGACAGTTCATACATGAAGCAATGGGCTCAAGCAGAAAAGCTTATAACTCAGCAATTTTATGATCCGCCTTCTTTAGGTTCATCTTCAAATTAATGCAGCTTTCACATGATTCAGGCAGATCGAGAAGTATGGTATAAAGACCTCTAAAAGCATTATCCTTATCCTCACATAAGGTGCAAGAAATAGTCTCAACAGTAGTAGATGAAAGAGCAGCTACCCTACTCATCTCTAGTTCAGCAAGCAGACTAACATTCTCCACCTTAAGCAAATCTAGCTCAGAAGACACACTATCATGAGAGGTCCTTAATTTCTCCATATCACCAAGCAAAGAGGAGCATGCATCACATTCGTCACGGGAGGGAGTAGATATAAGTGAAGTAAGCTCCCGTGACAATCTTTCTACTTCCTTCTCTAACTCATTACACCTAGCTATAGATCTAGCATGAAATCTTCCTAGCTTAAGAAAAGCATCATTGAGCTGGTCATAGGAGGGATATACCTCATCGGAGTCAGAGTAGAGCTCGCTGTCGCTGATGTCGCCCTCAAGGGCCATGAAGCACATGCCGGTGAAGTCGTTGCCATCCTTGGGTTCTTGTTCATCCTTCCCATCGTCGTCACTCCACCCCTCCACCTCGTTGAGGTTGAGGTCGTCGAAGGCGGTGAGGACGTGGTGGAAGAGCTTCTTGGCTTTGCCAAGGTTGCGGAACTTCTTCTCTTTGCTTGGAGGCTTCTTGTTGCGGTTCTTGTTGGTGTAGTCGTTCTTGCTCGAACCGCCATAGTCGTTCTTGCCCTCCAGCTTGGGCAGTTTGCTCGAATGTGGTTGGGGCCACCACACTCAAAGCAAATCACACGTCCTCCTCTCTTTCTCTCCCTAACCCTCTTATATGCATGGGAGAATTTTCTGGCTAAGACGGCTAGTTGGTTTTTTAGAAGCTGCTCTAGATGATCATCATCAATTTCACACATAGCAGCAAGAGAGAAACCAGAAACAGTGTCAGCAGAAGATCCAGAGGTAGGACTGGGATCGGTGACCAAAGCCATCGACTGTGACTTCGACTTGCGAGAGACAATGTCAATCTCGTGAGTCTTGAGGCGTGAATACAACACATCAAGAGTCAAAGTAGAAAGATCCGTCGTGTCCTTGATGGTGGTCGCTTTCATCTCCCAAACTCGCAAATCCAAGGCAGAAAGCATTTGGCGAGCGTTGTCCGAGTCGGGGTATGTGAGACCGACCGCTAAGAGATTCCTCAAAATCTTATGAAACATCGCAAAGCACTCATCAAGGGACTCTCCAGTGAGTATTTCAAACTTGTTGTAATCTCGCTTGAACTGGTCCTGTCGTACCTTCTTGATTTGGGTAGTACCCTCATGGTAAGCATCGAGGGTCACCCAAATGTCGAAGGCCGACGAAAGATGAGAAATGCGATCAAACTCATTTCGGTTCAAACCTTGCATGATGATGTTCCTTGCCTTAGCATTTGCCTCAACATCGGGCATGTTTGCCACATTGATGTTCTCATCGGCAGGAACAACAAAGCGAGTTTTGACCTTTCGCCAAATCGCCTTGCCCTGAGCCTGAATGTAGGTCTCCATCCGACCCTTCCAGAAGGGATAGTCGATCCCATTGAAGATCGAGGGCTTGGTGGAATACTTGTTCATTGCTATGGCTCATAGACCGATTAAGATCTATCAAGAAGAGCTAACCGGCTCTGATACCAATTGAAGGATTGGGAATGGCAACAGAGGGGGGGTGAATGGTGCTTTTTAAAAATCGCCCCTAAAGTATCCACACAACATACCTCTCCGATAGCTACAGAAGCTATGAAGAAGGCAAATTTATGCTCACTGGCAACCAGAGAGGACTTGGCAAAAAAATCGACAAAGGAATGAAGCTGGCAGCAAAAATAACTCAGAGGAAACAACCAAGCCGGTCAGACCGCATGAGCTCGGCCGGTCAGACCGCTGGCTATATGCCGGTCTGACCGCTTGGGGCATGGCCGGTCGAACCGCCATTGAGGCTCCGGTCAGACCGGCTGCCTACCTCCGGTCTGACCGCCATCACCAGAGCGGTCTGACCGCCATGTACCGAGTAGTTTGACCGCTAGTGTTAGCGGTCTGACCGGGGCCGCGAAAACAGAGCAGCAGACTGCAGACTATTGCACAAGTTTTACTGAAAATGCAGTTCTCAGAGAAATTGGAGGGAAATTTGCTGCTCTTCTGAATTCAAAGGATCTGAACTACGAACTAAATAGCCAAACAAACTTGCTAGAAAGAGAATGCAGCCAGAAGGCAAAGATTGCAGAAATTTCCAAATCAAGACTGCAGGAAGACAACACATTTAGATTACTCAAGTTTGTCAGGTTCTTTGCTCATGAAACATTGCATTCAGTTAAGCAATGGCATGAGGATAAGAAAACTCACATTAGGTCTCATCCTATTGAAGAGAAAACACAAGTTATCACTAGGCCCTGCCTTCAAACCCTAGCTATTCTAGAACAGAGGAATGAGAGTGAAAGCTTCCAAGGAGAACCAAAGCAAAACAGTTTGCTCTCAGGGACAAATTAGCCAAATGGCTTTGAGAAGGATCCCCTAGTTCAAAGCAAACCCATTTTGTAGCTCCTCAAATCGAAATCAAATCAAAAACACAGGAGCAAAAACAACAGCATCCAGAGCCAAATACAGAAAAGAGAGGAGAAAGCCAAATCATCTCAGGCACAACCTTTCTCATATTGAATAGGAGAGATGAATGATTACATGAGGTTTACAACCACTAATTACATCCCCATACGCAATTGAGAAGAAAAGTCACTCCTCTCACTACATGCTTGAGAGGGGAACAAACGCACACGCACAGAGCTCGCTGCTTGTCTCTCCAGAATGCCACTCTGCCTCTCCTACAACCACCATATGAAGGCAGAAGCTCTCCCCCATCTGGAAAATCAAGAAGTGGCATACACTTCCCACTCCATGCTCCAACTATAAAAGAAGCAGGAGTCAAAGTCAACACAAGAAATGGAGGGAAAACCAGCCACTCCACTCATGCTTGAGTCAATTCTCCAAACTGCCCCTCAAGCACCTTCCCGGAAGCTTCCCGTAAATGGTACCTTGACCATCTGGACCTCGACTCCTCCCTGAGTCTAGTCCCGGTCCGCTCCGCTGCACACGACCGCACCCGGCATCCTGACCGTCTGGACCTCAGCTCCTCTCTGAGCCTAGTCCCGATCCATCTCGCCGCTGCCCGTTGTGTTCTCTTGACTCCGACCGAGACCTCCGACTCCACCTGAGTCTAGTCCTGGTCTGTTCCGTTGCACACGACCGCAACCGACATCCAACCGTCTGGACCTCTGACTCCTCCCTGAGCCTAGTGCCGGTCCACTCGTTGTTGCACGTCGTGTCCATCACCGGTAGCTCCAGCTCCGGTCCCTCGTCTCCCGACTTGCAACCACCTCAGCAGCCTCGATCATCTTTGGCATCTCTGACCGTCTGGACCTCAACACCTCCTGTGCCTAGTCCCGGTCCTCCTCGCATCACCATGACCTAGCTCCAAAGTCATACAGCCGCACAGACAAGCAAACCGTTACACAGCACCGCACGAAACAGCATAATCAATAATAGCATTAGTAAAAGGTACTCAACCCTGGAATACCCAAAACAAACTCAAACTCTCTAACTCAAGCGTCAATTACTCATCACAAACATGGGGATATCTCCACATGGTCTCTCAGAATTTCAACGAAGGAAAACCCAGAGGTCATGTCAATCATATCACCACCAAGGAAGTTGAAGATATGACCGATGTGATTGTTTGCAAGCTTCTGATCAACTTAGAACTTGCATTGGTTCTATTTGATCCTGGAGCTTTATGTTTGTTTGTTTTGATGAATTTTGTTGTGAAAAATCAATTGGCTCGATCTACTTTATAAGCACCCCATGTGTAACAAACACCAAGAGCAAAGATGTAGCTCAGTCCAATGTGATGAAGTAGAGTTTGTGATACAAGGAGTGAAATTCTCAAGAACTTTGTTTATTTTGAATGTGCATGAATCGGATATTATCCTTGGTATGGATAGGTTGTCAAGATATGAAGGGAAAATGGATTGTGAGAAGAAGAACATTTTGTTGACCAAGTTCGATGGATAAAGAGTAGAGTTCAAAGGTGACCATGAGCTAGTTCAGACCAAGACGAAGAGGTTGCATGTTGCACTATAAGGTGTCATGTATATCTTGACAAGCCTATTTCAAAGGGACAATATAAAATGTTAGCTAGTGAACATGATGAGTTGAAGAGGTAGAAACATGAGTTAGAAGCCAAATGATTCATTGAACCCAGAAACATGTATCCATTACAAGAATTAATGATTTTTTTTTGTGTAAGACCATGTGGAGGTCACCCCATGGTTTGTGATGAGTAATTGACTTTGGTTTGCGGGTATTGTTGAAGTTTGAGTTTGATTTTCTGAGATTGCAAAGTTTCAGGGTTGCAATTAGTGCATTGCTGGTCTAATTGATTGGAGCAGCGATCAGATCACTGGGCATGGGTGGTCTGATCGGTCCTCACATGACGGTCATACCATAGTTTAGCTTACTGTAGCTAAGTAAGGTGTGTGAGGTCTAACCAACATTGGGGCAGCGGCCAAACCAGTGTTGGGCGGTCTGAATGGCCGTGGCATGGTAGTCATTCTGGTGGTCGAGTTTGAGTCAAGTACGGTCTCACTAGCATGCGGCTGGTGATGAGACCGGCTTTGTGTTATATGACTAGATTTTAGATGGTGGTAGCTATTTTTCAGAGAAGGTATTTTTGAGCTCTTGTCAGGTGCGGTGTGATTGGCTCACTGGAACGGTCTGATTGGAGAACGGTCGGACCGGTCGTTGCATGGTGGTTTGACTAGCATGGTTGTTACAGTTAGACTGCTGCCTTGCACCCAGGAGGGGTTGCTTTAGGAATTGAATTGGGAATTTGTTCTAGGAGCTTGGGATTGGTGCATACGGTTTGCATTGTGCATATTGGGTAAATGTGAGTCGAATTGTGAAGAACTTATGCCCAAAAAAGGTTGCTTGGTCTATTGTCATGCAGGTGGCTTGGAGTCAACCATGGTCAATAGTGAGGAGGACCGGGACTTGATTAGGAGAGTCAATGTCTAGAACTATCGAGAATTGCCGGTGAGATAGCTGGACTCAAGTAAGCTATAAGATGGACAAGAACTATGGATAGCTAGGTTTGAGCAAAGACCTTGAGGTAAAGAGATGCATATGATGCTTTGAGAGCCATGGAATGGCTCTATGACTTGGTGGCATTTCCATGATGCTATGACTTGGTGGCATTGAAGGTAAGTGTTCTTGGCTCATCAAGTGTGTTAATTGATGATTATATATGTCATACGATGCTACATGATGATTTGCTTATTGGTGGTGGTTGCAAGGCTCTAGAGCTATGTCATGGTAAGATTTAGGGGACCGAGACTTAGCTAGGAGAGCTAAGGTCATGGTGCCACCGAAAGATGATCAAGGCTAGCAGAGTGGACTTCAAAGCTACACCATGGTGAGGTGGAGGGGACCAGGACTTAGCTAGGAGAGCTAAGGTCCAGAACGATAAAGGTGATGTTGGATTATGATCGAGGCTTGTAGAGCGGTGGACATGACAGGAAACGATAAGGTAGATCGAGACTAAACTCAAGGAGGAGCAGAAGTCTGGAACAGCCAAGAAAGTTGGGTGTCATCATGGTGCATGGAGGGCATGTGATGCATCAAGTGACTTGGGCCCGTTTGTAAGCAAGGACGGTTTGGTAGGATCTAGACATGTGAGAAGCTTGACGGCAAGTCTTTGGGGCTACATGAAAAATGACAAAGCGTGAGCAATGCTTCGAGATGAAGGATTCAGTAAGATTGGTAGAGGGGCAATTTGGTAACTTGCCCAATATCAAAAAAGTGGTGGTGTGCAAATTCATGGTGGTGACTTAAGTGGATTATGTCAAGAATACTCCTTAGAGGGCAAGGCATGATGGATTCAAGCTAATGGAGCTAAGGATGAAAAAGATGCTTTAAAATGCATTTGTAAGTGTGTAAGTGCAAAACCTATTATGTTAGTGTGTTAGCGGGTTAGTCCATGTGTAAGTGGTATCCACTATAGTTTGCTGGTTAGGGTTTGCTAGGGAGAGGGATGCCTCTCTTATTTAAGCCCATGAAAGAGATGAGAGAGAGGAGGGATTGGAAAGAGGATTAGGGTTTCCTTGTGTGTGGAAACTTTATGGTGTGCGCGCTCATGAGAGATCTCTATCCTCCAAGAGTGGAGTGGCTATAAACATTCATCTTCAAATGAAATAAAGATTCAAAATTCATCCAAGTGAGTTTTGCCATAGATTTCTCTTTGTGCTTTTGATTTGCTTTGTTTTCTTGTTTGCATTTTCTCCCTCCTTGATCTTGATATTTCCCAAGGATGCGTGGATGTTGGAAGAACCTCCAAGAAACTACATCTCATCCATCTAGGCAACCCTAGCAAATTCTTGGTGTTTTCCTTAGTTTACTTGGTTTTTGTTTGAAAAGAGAGATTTCATAGGTTTTGCTCTTAAAAGACTTCTGAGCTTGAATCTTGCTGTTGTTTAGCTCACTATGATGTGTATGAACACATCCAAGATCATCTTGATCATCAAGAATACACAAGCAAGCCTAGATCATGGTTTTTCTCTTTGACCCAATTTTGGTGCAACATTCTTTGATTCAAAAAAGATCAAAACTTCAGCAAGGTTTTTGTAAATCTCTTATTGGAATAGGTTCCTAAGGTTGTGATCTAGCTTTGGTCCAATTTTCAAGTCATTTGGAGCCTTGATGTGAAAGAGGTTTGGATCGGGCTATTGTTATTAGTTCTATCCAGAAGGGAATGGTCTAACCAGTTTGCAAAAGTGGTCTGCCTGTTTGCAAGGGCAGTCAGACCGATTTGCATGGGAGGTCAGATTGCTCAGGGCCATGAAGGCTTGTTTTGCTCAGTTTTTCTTGGAGCTTTTATTATGAGTGTTTTGTCTCTGATCTTGGTAGCTTTCAATAGCTATTTGAGTAAAGAATCTTGATTTCTCCTTGGGAAATTTTTTTCAAGAAACCATTATTCGTGTTGCGTCTATTCAACCCTCCTTCTAGCCACCACCTCGATTTCCCAGGATTGACTTGCAATAAGAGTATCATCAATTGAAGGTTTGGAAAGAGGATAGATCGAAGACGACATTTACCACAAGGTATGGGCTGTATCAATTCATAGTTATGCCATTTGGAGTCACAGATGCCCCTGCAATCTTTATATGTTTGTTGAACTAAACATTGATGGACTATCTTGACAAGTTTTTTGTAGTGTTTGTGGATGGCATTCTCATTTACTCTCAAAATGAAGAGCATGTGAGGTTAGTTTTGCAAAGGTAAAGAGAAGCAATTATATGCGAAGTTCTCCAAATGAGGTTTTGGAAAAAAGAAGTAGCATTCTTAGGTCATGTTATTTCAGCAGGAGTTAAAGTTGATCATGAGAAAGTGGAGGTAGTGTCAGAATAGAAATAACCTGAATCAGTGATAGAAATTAGAATTTTTCTGGGTTTAGTTGGGTATTATCATCGTTTCATTGAGGTTTCTCCAAATTTGCTAGACCATTTACATAGTTATTGAGAAAGGGTAAACCATTTCAATGGTTGGAAGGATGTGAAAAGGGCTTTCAAGAGCTAAAGATTAGATTGACAACAACCCTAGTGGTTGTTCTACCTGATGGCCGGAAAGGAATTTCAAGTATATTGCGATGCTTCTTGACAATGTTTTGGTTGTGTTTAATGCAAGATGAAAAAGTAGTAGCTTATACTTCAAGACAACTTAGACCTCGTGAAGAAAATTATCAACTCATTATCTTGAGTTAGCTGCAGTTGTCCATGCATTGAAGATATGAAGACACTATCTACATGAAAATAGGTGTGAAGTCTATACAGATCATAAGAACTTGAAGTACATTTTTACTCCACTAGACTTAAACTTGGGACAATGCAGGTGGTTAGAATTAGTGAAATACTATGATTTGAGCATACGATATCATCTAGGTAAAGCAAATATGGTTGTTGATGCATTGAGTATAAAAGTCTACTGCAATAATGCCATGATTCAAGAGTGCACCACTGTTGAGGCAAGAAATACTACAATTGAAGTTGGAATTTGTGAATCAAGGTATGTTAGTAGCTTTGGAAGTGAAGCCAACCTTATTAAAGCAAGTTTGAGCAGCACAAAAGGAAGATAAAGAGATGCAACATATTCAAAAGGACATCCAATAAGAAAAGATTACGGGTTTCATTGTAGATGATCAAGAAGTTATCAGATATAATGGTCTATTGTGTATACCTTATATAAAGGAGATCAAGGAGTTCATACTATAAGAATCTAATGATTCACTATTTTCTATTCATCCCAGCAACACCAAGATGTACCAATATCTAGTGGAGGAATATGAAGAAAGAAGTGACTGAGTATGTGAGCTTATGTGACGTATGCCAAAGAGTAAAGGTAGATCATAGAAGACCAACAAGATTATTACAATCTTTACCAGTGCTAGAATGGAAATGGGATGAGGTGGGAATGGATTTTGTTATAGGATTCAGAAGACGAGGTTAGGTTATAATGTAATTTAGGTGATCGTTGACAGATTAACCAAGGTAGTACACTTCATAACAATTAGGCAGACTTGTAGTGGAGCACAATTAGTAGAGTTATACTTGACCAAAATTGTAATTTTACATGGTGTGCCAAAAAGGATAGTGTCAAATTGAGGAAATCAGTTCACCTCAAGATTTTGGGAATGTCTATATGCAGCCATGGGCACATAATTGGCATTTAGTTCAGCCAACCACCCGCCAACTGGAGGACTGATTGAAAGAGTTAATAAGATTCTGGAGGACATGCTTAGAGCTTGTGTTTTGGTATATGGACCAACTTGGGACATTTGTTTACCTTTTCCAGAGTTTACCTACAATAGCAGCTATCAAGCAAGTCTAGAAATGGCACCTTTTGAAGCACTATATGGCCGAAAGTGTAGAATACCTTTAAACTAGACTCAAATAGGAGAAACACAGCTTCTTGAACCTCAAGTAGCAAGAAATGTTGAAGCACATGTTAGGATTATCCTAGATTGACTGAAGATAGCCCAGAACAGGCAAAAGAACTATATAGACACTAGAAGGTGATATTTGAGTTTCGAATTCAGAGATTTTGTATATCTGAAAGTAACAACACTCAAAGGAGTGTAGAGATTTTAGATAAAAGGCAAATTGGCACCCAAGTATGTCAGACCTTACAATATTCAGAGTAGGAAAGGAGAAGCTACATAACAGTTAGAATTAGCAGCATAATTGATAGGGTACATCCAAGGCATCCAACTGATCAAATTCCATTAGAAAGGATACAATTATAACCAGATTTGACTCACTGAGAAGAACCTGAAAGGATTTTCAAAGTGACTGAAAGGCAGTTGAGGAACAGAAGTATCAAGCACTATTGAGTTCAATGGAAAAAATCACACAGTGGATGAGACAACTTGGGAAAAAGGGTCAAATTTGTAGGAAAATTTACCAGAGCTATCTCTTCTTTCAAGTGGGTTCTCGAGGTCAAGATCTTCTTAAGGGGTGTAGGTCTATGACATCTTAAAATTTTCCAAAATTTACATAAATTTTTATGACAAAACCTTTTCATTACATCTTAATGTGTTCCCGATTTCTATAAGCTTCCTTACCTTTTACCTCAAGTTTCTTGAGTTTCTCTTTCTTTGAAAACCATCATTTTGCTATTTCTAAAACCCTAAAAATATTAAAATCTCCATTTGAGCTATCTGCAATTTATTTCTTCATTTACTAGCCAAGCCCATTACATCCTCTTTCCAATTTATCTCCTTCATCTCCCTCTTTCTTCTCCCCTGAAGGATCAAAAACAACAATTAGAGAGGGGTGAATGTCAGAAATGACAATTAGAGAGGGGTGAATGACTCTGAGAAAATTTTCCCCCTATGGATAGCTAAGAAGATCAAGAATAAACTTGCAGCAACAGAAATTAACCCAAAAATGCAGAACTTAACCCAAACCAACAAAGCCAAAGGCTGGTTTGACCGTACTCACAGAGGGCAGTATGACCGCTAGTGCTCCTGGCCTAAAATTTTAGCACAATTTCAAATCCAAAAATTGACTTAAATTTTGATCTATTGGTCCAATCACTTAAAAATTGGTAGGCACCTTCCCTAGGATCTTTGAAAAATATTCCAATCAACGATTTCAAGAATCATCATAAAAGTTCGAACATTTCTCCACTTTAGGCAACAGTGCATTAAAACCAGGCCAAAAAGGAAAATCATGATCTGCGCAAGCTCATGGATTTTAGTTAGCATGATGGTCTTAGATGGGTTCTAAGGCATCCCAGCAATTTATACCATAGCAAGAATCAAGTTGAACCAAGAGAAACCAAGAAACTCCAAATCCAATTCAAGAAGGAAAGAAAACCAAACATGAAGGGAAGGAAGACATAATTAGCAAGTTGATCTTCTATTACCACTTTGAGATGAAGTATTATATAAAGGAATGCGCGTGGGCTACGAAAGCAGAAAACAAAACTTTTCTACCGCGCACACAAGGACATCATGCTTAAGGAGAGATCATGGATCGTTACCACTAGACGCGCAGCGCAGCGGAAGAAGAGTTGGAGAAGCCGATCCAACCACGCGCGTCGAGATCATGGATCGTTACCACTAGACGCGCAGCGCAGCGGAAGAAGAGTTGGAGAAGCCGATCCAACCACGCGCGTCGAGGTAGTAGTGGAATTAGCCGATCGTCCCGAACAGGTCGTCTCCTCCACGCGATCAACCACACCACGAGCAGATCCAATCTGTAAGTTGTTGATGCCGATCAACACCGCAACGAGCAGCGCCTCCACCGGTATCCACACGTTCGGGGTTGGAACGCCGATCGCGAGTGTACTAGCACTCGTGAGCGGCTAGGGTTTGGCTCGGGAGGTGGCGACTAGGGTTTTTCTAGAGGTTAACAGAAGCATGTATGCACCTCAGCCCCTCGCCACCATATATATATATATACCTCCTCACTTGGGCCTTGTAGACCGAGGCCCAATAGGAGTCTATTCGGATCTCTATCCGAATTGAGCCCACATCCGAATCATATTCGAATTAGTGTTCCAACCCGTTAAGTGTGCGACCCTGTAGGTTCACGTATACTTGGTCGCGACCCGGAAACGCCTTTCCGGTCACCCTGTTAATAGCGGCCTCTAGTGAGACATATTAACCCCAAAGTATACGTAAAGATCATATCGGCTGAACCTGTAATGTTCTCATATACGAATCCCTTTGCCTCACGATATAGATTGAGCTCAAGGCGAGACCTGTGTCATCCTCTTAATAGCTCAATCACTCTCTCGATTACGTGATGGATTATAAACTTGTGATTGACTCCTCAATCACCTTGGCATGGCCATGCACTTTCATAATCCATTAGATTGAGGGGCCCAGAGATATCTCTCCCATAAGGAGGGGCAAATTCTATCTTGATCATTCACATCCCACTACATGTTTCATGGCAAACCCGAAGACTACTTTTATGACTACCCAGTTACGGAGTAGTGTTTAGTAGTCCCAAAATAAGCTACTACGCATGTTGGGAACCATGATGATCTCAAGTCTAAGGATTCTACATAAACACTACTTGAGACCAACTGATGACACATGGAATCTCTGCAGTGTCTCATGGCGGGTCTATCCAACATATGTTCACTAACACATGTCCATATTATTGATTTGGTATCACCATACCATGATCCATGAGACATGATCATCAATCAATACATATGCTGATCTTTGAATCATATTTGTTCCTCATATGATATATGATCGGGATCATTTAGAAATAGCAACATTTTAGCATTAAGAGTCTCATGAATAAGTCACATACTCATTGATCAATAATGATAATGTCTATTTCAAGGAACAAAGTAATGCATCATAAACATAGTATGTGATATATATAACATCTCCATGTTGCCTCTAGGGCATATCACTAACATTATAGCCACTCCAATAGGAAGGACAAAGTCCAAGGACCAATTCCAAGCACTCCTATCAAAACCCTAATTCTCTCAACTTGGCTCTAGTGCATTAATTTCCTCTCTCTACTCCTCCTTATATAGTGGAGGCACACATCCAAACAC
Source organism: Dendrocalamus latiflorus (assembly GCA_017311315.1). Taxonomy (NCBI): domain Eukaryota; kingdom Viridiplantae; phylum Streptophyta; class Magnoliopsida; order Poales; family Poaceae; genus Dendrocalamus; species Dendrocalamus latiflorus. The sequence goes on along the minus strand of CM029628.1, from coordinate 13,577,937 downwards.
TAACTTCTCAGTATAAAGTGGATTTTGCCCATCACACAATCAATGGGAACTCGATAACTCATTACCCGCATGAGTTTTTCACTAAACCAATACATGCACGTTTTTCAAAGCGTTATCATCATGCTTAGCTCCAATAGCCTAAATCCACCGTGCTTTGCCCTCGTTGGTGATTCCTTGATCTAATCCGCCTAGGCCTCTACCGTGGTTTTGAAAATGGCCCAATTTTCTGGACTAGGGCAAATGACCATAATACCCCTCAATTGACATGTCACCATTTCTTCACCTTGAAGCATCGCCATGTTTTGCTGTCTTTCATATGACCCCAACGACTACTTGTCAGGCCTCTCTGAATTCAGATCCCACCAAACTATCATCGCTTGTAAATGAGCTTAAATCACTTGGCGCACCATATATCCCGCATGACCTTGACCACTTGTGCCTTCCACGGTTTTTCTCCACCTTGTGCCTTGGTTGAGTCCAACCATCTTACCTAGCCTCTATGATCATACTAGACATTGGTTCTCTGAACCAAGTCTGCATCCACCTCACTGTTGATCATAGTTGACTTAGAACCACCTGCACAACAATAGACCAAGCAACCTATTTTGGGCACAAGTTCATTCCAACTTGACCCGCATTAGTACATGAATGTATCACACAACACATATGCAATCATGACATAACCCTAGAACCACTCCAACTCAATTCTCTTTTAGCCCAAGGCAATGTTCTATAAAAATCCATGGCCTATCAAACTATAAGCCTCATGCTGATCTGATCACCCAGTTTGACTACCATGGAGTGGCCAGCCATACCACTCGCTATTTTTTGTTGGAACCTCAAAATTGCTACCACCAACTAAATCACAGTTATACCACCAGGAGCGGTTTGACCGCTCGTCCAACACTGATCAGACCACCCCTACTCATTTCAGCTCAGACCAAAAACACGCGCTCTAGAATAGAATATTGTTACTGCCATGTCAAGTGCGGTAACACGTAAAGCGGTTATACCATTCAACAAGTTTCTATGCAGTAACTCCATGGCCGATTTGACCGCCATTCAAAGGCCAATGAGACTGCTCACCCTTAGTGGTCAGACTACACCCACCCAATAATTAGATTGCACCCGCCCAGCAGTCAGACTACTTGAACCTAAAACTTCCCCTGAAGTTGGTCATTTTCATCAACTCAAGTTCAATTTTATCATCCTTAAAGATGCCATATACTCATCACAAATATGGGGTGACCTCCACGTGCTCTCACATCCTCTTTCTTTGTCTCCCCTTTTCCTAGGCATTTCTCTTCCTTTCTTCTGCCTTTGGCCCGAGCCAGCCCATTGTCCTAGCCGGCTTACTCCTCCTAGGGCACCTTAAATGTTCACCTTGTTCCAAATAGCTAGCTTGACCTTGGCTTTGCAAATAGTAAGCCATTCTATTATTCCAATACGGATAGTCAGCCCCATCGAAGATAAGAGGCTTCGACGAATACCTATCAAATGCCATAACTCAAAGACCCGTGAATATCTTATGAAGAACTCACCGGGCTATGATAACTATTGTAGGATCAAAAACGGAAGTCAGAGAGAGTTGAATGTCTCCAACAATTTTTTCTCCTAGGTGTTCACAATCTTTTCACTTCTATAGCTATAGAGAGCTAACAAGATCAAGATTAAACTTGCAACAATGGAAATCAAACCAAAAATGCAAAAGCTAACCAAACCTAGCAAAACTCCTAAGGCCAGTCTGAACACACTCATAGGGGTGGCTGACTGGTATGACTGGTTGCACAATAGTGGTCTGACCACTCGTGCTTCTAGCCTAAGATTTTAGCACAAAGTCAAATCCACAAATGACCTAACTTTTGATCTAGATGTCCAAATCACTTGAAATTTGGGAGATACCTTCCTGGGATATTAGAAACCTATTCCAACAAACCATTTCAAAAATCATTATCAAAGTTTTGACCTTTTTCCATTTTAAAAAGAGTGTATCAAAACTAGGCAAGAAGGAAAAAGTGTGATCTAAGCAAGCTCATGGATTCTAGATGACCAAGATGATCTTAGATAGGTTCTAAGATATCCCAACAAACTATACCATGGCAAGATACAACTTAGAAACAGGAGGAACCAAGAAACCCCAAATCAAACTAAAGAAGGCAAGAAAATCAAACAAGAAAGCAAGGAGACATAATGAGCAAGGATGATTTTTTATTGCCACTTGGAGATGAAAGATTACAGCCACTCCTACCAGAGGACAAGCCCTAAGGGCCATTTCCATGCACTCTCCTTAAACGCTAGTTTCTCTCTATTGGCTCAAGTGCATCAATCATCTATCTATCTCTTTCTCTCTCTACTCCAATTTATCCACCACAAACTCATATGGGAACCGATAACCTATTACCCACATGGATTTTTCACTTAAAACACACATGCATGCTTTTCAAAGTGTGATCATCATGCTTGCCTCCAATAGCCCAAATCCATCGTACTTTGTCCTCTCTAGAGATTCCTTGACCTAATATGCTTTGGCCTCCGCCACGGTTTTGCAAACCACCCACTTTTCTGATTTGGACAAATGACCACATTACCCCTTGTTAGACCATGTGGATAGATCACGCATACATTAATGATGACTAATTGACATTTGGGTTGCATTGCAATTTGCATTTGTGAAAGTTTCGGATGGTGCTCTTTTGCAAAACTGGAATCAGCAGATTTCGATCACGGCAGATCGACCATGGCGGGTCGATCATGGCAGAACAACCACAGCATGTCAAACACGGCAGAATAACCGCAGTAGGTCAACCACTGTGGAACAACCACGACAGTGATCTTTAAGAACCTCGTGTACTCGTGTGTGTTGGGCCAGTGATCTGACCAGCATGGGCATGGTGGCCTGACCAGTTTTAATGAGTGGTCTGAAGCTGATTTCTAGAGAACGTGGAAATTGAGACTATAGATGATCTAGTTCATAATTATTGATGGTTAAGGATGTGGTTTGCGTGTGTGGACTAATATCGGTCAAGTTAGGAAGAACTTATGCCGGGGAAACATTCTTTGGTCTTTGTATGTGCAGGTTGGGCGTGAAGACGGTCATGGTTGGTGACAAGAAGGACCAGGACTAAGGGGGAAAGCTGAGGTCCAGGCGGTCGAGGATGTCACGAGGTGGTCAGGCTCACGCTAGAGTACGTGGAGATCAAAGGTGGATAATGCGTGGAGAATCTACGGGAGGTGCGCTCCTAGAGGCTTTGACACATGAGGATGATGCGTCGAGAAGCTACGGGAGGTGCAGTCCTAGAGGCTTCGACATGTGCTAAGTTGAAAGAGTTATGCAAGGAATCCACAACTGGTAAGGCTTAGAGATTATGGAAAACTCATGTTTGAAAGGGTTTTGGGTCCCTTGATTTTTGGAATGGATAGAGTTTGGTGTCCGTGTTTGATGAGGACACGATTTGGGCCGTTAGCCTATAAAGCAGGAAGAGGCTAAGGGTTAATGAAAGATTTTTGGTAGAGTAGATTGAAGCGGCTTTAGTTTTGGCTAGGCTTTTAGGGGTGTTTAGGACACTTTATAAATCCATGAAAATCCAGCAATAAATATTATCTTGAATCAATCTGGTTCTTGATTTGCTCAAAAAGTGTTGGTGATTGCAGTTAGATTAAAGCTTATGACGATGTGCAAAGGTGTCAAATCACTACGAAGAAAACAGAGGGAATATGAGTACTCGAAGGTGCTGATTTCTTGAAGGAATAAGTGATCGAGAGGTTCTGCTCTTGATGTTAAAGATTTCGAGTTCTACAAATCAGTCGAAGATCAAAGCTGGGCGATTGAATACTGAGCGATCGATCGAGCAATTGAGCACTCAGCTGTCAAAACCTTCACTGAGTACTAAGAGATTCCAAAAAGTAGAGGCAATCATTCACCCCCCCTATGATTACGGTATTCGATCCTATAAGTGGTATCAGAGTGAGGTTGCTATAGCATCAAAGAGGTACGTGAACCATCCTCCATGCTAGATGGTACTAATTTTTGCTTTTTGGAAGTGTCATATAAAAGCTTATATTGAGGCTCAAGGTAGTTATATTTGGAATAAAGCCTCTAGACCATACGACGTTCCTGCTATTGTCACTACTCTAAATAAAACAGATGTTGATTTAAATGCTCAAACTCGAAACTTGTTGTTTCAAGGGATTTCTCACAAAAATTTGATTGTGTAGCTCATATTAATTCTATCCACTTAATATGGAAAACTCTTTGAGATTATCATGAAGAACCACTAAAATTAAGAAAGTGTAAAAATCCTTATCAAAAAGAGTACTCTGATTTTGCTATGAAACCTGATGAATCTATTGATGACCTTTTTGCTCAGTTTAAGAAAATATTGAGTAATCTGCGTGGAGTTAATGTTATTCCTACTGATGAAAATAATGCAACTAAAATTTTGAGATCTTTAGCTTTTGAGTGGTTGATGATTGTCACAACTTTTAATCAAACTATCGATCTAGATACTTCAATCATGAATGATCTTTATTCTAGATTGAAAACCTATGAGATAGAAGCTTTGTCATCTAAGATTGATAATCTTCATCTTTAATGCTTATGACTAACCCCGTGCAGGTTGCATCATCGAGTTCTTTGTCTTGTATTTCTTTGTCTTCATTTTCAGAGAAACAGTTCGAGTAGCTCCCTAAAGAGAACTTGGTGTTAATCTCCTCACGTGCATTCAAGGCACTCAATAATATGAGGATGAGGAAGTGATGAGGTGCTTCAGGCTCGATCAGATGCTATGAGTGTGGCGAGCCAGGCTACATTAAGATGGACTACCCTAAGCTCAAGGCAAAGGTGATCGAAGACAAGAACTATCGCTGTCGGCCATCCAAGAATAACAATACCAAAGGTAGCAATTTCCGTGACAAATTTGCTAAAAAGATCTTATCAGCTATTGAACATCTTGATTTGAGTGATGTCCATGTGAGAGTTGTGATGACGACGACCGCAACGATGATGATGTTAAAGGTAAAAAGAAGAAGAACAACGACTTCATAGGCATATGCTTTATGGCAAGCAATAAGATAAGATCGTCATATGGTGAGCTTGAAGATAGTTTGAATAAACTTGCTATTGAACTAAAAAAGACTAAGAAGAAATTGAAAGAAAATAATTGCGTTGTTGAATGCTTGAATTCTAAGATTAATAAACTTGTTTCTATTCCTAATGATAAATCATGTGAGTCTTGTTAAGTTTTACATTCTGAGTTGGAGATTACTAGATCAATTAATGCATCAAACTTGGTTCAACTTAGGAATATAACTGATAAATTTGATGAATTAAAATTAGCACATGACTCTTGTGATGAAAAAGTTAAAACCTACAAATGATGAAATTGAAAAGCTCAAGTCTAGTTCTTCTACATGTTCAGAGTCAAGTATTTCAAATTTTCAATCTAAAGCTTACTCTAATTGTCAATTGCTAGAAGCTAGACTTAATTCATTTTAGAAATCAATCCAACAAATGCTTCATCATGAGACACTTTATTGCTCTAACTGTCCTAAGCTTAAAGGATTGACTAGACAACTTAACGATTTTTCTGAAAAAGACAATTTGGCTTGGTCTAATACTTTTAAGAATCCTGCAAGTGAATTTGTTAATTGCATATCTTGTTCCTCTCTAGCTAAAGAAAATAAGTATCTTAAGAATACTTTAGAGATGTTTTCTTTTGACAAAGAAGAATTTTAATATGATCCTAGACAAGTCAAAAATGAGTGTGAAAAATCATGGTCTAAGAGTTAATTTTATTGAACATGCCAGGAATAATCCTCCTAAAGTTGTTAAGCTTCTAGAATCTGGAAATTTTGAAGTGAAATTTGAACCAAAATAAATTGTGTTTAAATTTGCTAATATCATAAATGATTCATCTACCAAAATGAGTGTTGTGAAGTCGAGTGATACGACAACTCATCAAGTCAAATATCAATGCACTCATTGTGGTAGAGATGGTTATTTAGTTCAATTTTGTTTTTGAAAAATGAAGAAAGAAATAAAGATAGGAAAACGAAGGGTACTCGAGCAGTTTTTTCCCTTGGTCGGACTAGAGTTTTGACCAGCGTTTTCCACTAAGTGTTCTCGACCAGCTTTTCCCATGGTCGAACCAGTGTGGTCGAACTAGAGTTTTGACCAGTGTTTTCCACACGATCGGACCGGTCGATGGTCAAACCAGCATGGCAGAGGCAGTCAGATCGTGTTGTGGTCGAACTAGTGTTTCACCAACTGTCTGATCGGAATCGAACAAAGGCTAACTCCTCACTTAAATCTTTATTGTTGCCTACTCTTATTCGTCATGTGCCACAGTACTGGATTCCTAATCTTATTTCACTAACCCCAGTATGGTGAGATTGATGTTTTCTATGATGTAAGAACAACTATCATAGGATAGAGAATATGCGCTTGATTGGGTTCCAGTCTTTTACATCATTGGTTGGTTGGAATACTGGATGGTTGTCACTCCCCTTGATGGCTTCTAAGAGATTTCACCTTCTGACAGACCATGTGGAAAGGGTGATGTTGTTCTACACCTTCTTGAATTTCATTTTTAGATTGTTGATATTCTCACAAATCGTTTAATTCTTCTCATTTTGCTCATTTGCGAAGTGAGTTGGGTGTGTTGCGTCTTTTAAGATTATTCTGAGGGAGAGCTTGTTGTTTAATGAAATTTTAGAAACTTTGTTTGTCATACTTGTCCAATAATTCATCAAGTCCAAGCCAATGAAATCAAATAAATTGTAGAGCTTTCTTTATCATATTTACTCATACGCTATTTAGCTTTGATCATGACTAATTGTAATTAATTTGCTATACTTGAACTAAAGAATGACATGGCAAAATAATTTAACTAGATTGATTATAGATAGTACTTTGCGATATTCATCAAAAAAGGATTAGCTTGATTGTGAGTCTTATTTTAAATCATGGCTATGAGGCTCGTATGTTTCTTATTGCATTCTTTTTATGTTTACTCAATTTACCATGTGAGAGACCATGTGTAGGTGCCCCCATGTTTGTGATGAGTAATTGACTTGTGTTTTGGAAAGTTTAAGTTTGATTTGGTTGGTTCGCGCCAAGTCGATGCATGGCGCAGTCTAGTACGGTTGGACTTGGTTGAACGCGGTTGGACGTGCTTAGGACGCTAATGTTTGTTTATACTGTTTCGAGCGATGTTATGTGATGTTTTTTTGTCTGTGATGGCTGTAGGACTTTGAGGCTAGGTCGTGGCGAGGCATGGATGGCCGGACTAGGCACAGGCGGTGCTGAGGTCAAACCGGTCGGGAGATGCCGAAGACGGCGAGGACTCGAAGTGGTTGCGAGGTGTGGACAACAAGAAAAGAGGAAGCTTCTAGGAAGGTGCAGCAGGGCCATTTCGGTAAAATACGCAAGGCTACAAAATGGAAGGGGATCTTGTTGAAGATAATGGGTAAAGCGCTGAGTTTGCTAATGGGAAAAGCAAACTAAACCCGGTAGCGGAAGGCTATAAAAAGAGAGGTTTAGGGTTTGGAGAGGGAGTGCACGTTTTCCCTCCATCCTGGTTCTCTCCTTTCTCTTTTGTGCAAGAGCCATGTAGTGAGAGTGGGCTGCCACTTCTTGATTTGCTATTCGGAGTGTGTGTGAGTCTGGTGGCTTATGTCTTGAGCTCATGAAGTGTATTTGCTAGTGGGTGTGTGGCATGAGTTCTTGCTTTTCATTGGAGTGTGTTGCCAAGGATGTGAAAATGGGATGAACTGGCTGTAGTTATTACTCTATGTAATCATTCATCTCTTGGAATCCTTGTGAGAAATCTTGAGTTTGAGCTTCATGATTTTCTTGCTTTACTCTATGTGTTTGGGTCAACTCTGTCTTCAGTTTTGCTTCCTGCTCCTCTCTGCTTCTTGTGTGTTTGAGCTGAATCCTTGTTCTGCAGCTACAAAATCATTTACTCTGAACTAGGAATATCCTCAAGGCTCTTTGGGCAGTCCATTCCTGAGAGTAGAATGCAGAATTAAGTGGGTTTGTTCATCTCTCAGTTGAATGCCCTCACTTCATCTGCTTCTCAGATTCTAGGGTTTGGAAGCAGGGGATATTCGGTTCCTTGATATTCTCAGCGAAATGATTGTTGAAGATTTGTGTTTTCCTGCAGTGAGGTCATACCCAGTTGAAATCTAAACATCCATGCTCAAAAGAACTGAGATTCGCAAGTAATTTGGATTCTGTCAATGATTATAGGGTTTACTGTGTGAGTAGGCAGAGGATTCCTGGGCTCAGGTTTTGCTACTTAAATTTGTTTGGGTTTTGTGTTTCCCTTGGTCTGAGACCATCTCCCTTTGAGAATTCCAAGCCATGTGGCATAAGGTCTCATTTTCTGATATATCCTGGCAATACTAGTAGTCCTCAATCTTGCTAATTTTCTTGCGTGAGTTTTCGGTCTCTGGTGGCAAAAGTATTCACTGTTGAGTATTTTTCAGTCTCTTTGCCAATTGCTTTCATTCAAATCTTTTGATCAATCTTGAGTAGGAAAGTGAGATGTTTGTCTCAATCAGCTTTCACTTTCAGTTTGTCTTGTGAGTAGAGAAGTTCATCAACCAGATTTTCAGTTTCTTTTCTGTGCTGCGTCTATTTTCAGTTCGGTATTCAGTTGGAGCAGTCAGCAGCCTGCAGCTTCTTCTTGGCCAACTCTTTTCGGTCAGGTGTCCTCTGCAGTATCTGTTTTCAGCAGCAGCTCTAGTTCCAAGCTTTTCTGTTCTCAGTCTTTTGATCTCAGCCAGCTATTAGTTTCTAGTTCAGCTGTTTGTTTTCAGTTATTGCAAGCCGAATGCCAGTTCCATTCTGCTGTCGGCTGTGTTTTCAAAAGTCTAAATTTCTGCCGAGTTGTTTCTTTCAGTTGGACTGTATGTGTTCTGTTTTCGGCAAGCTGTATGTTTTCAGTCTGTGTAGTTTCGGCCAGGTTTTAGTTCTATCAGCAAAATCCGGTTTCCATCCGACGTTGTTTTTTCAAAGCTGAATTTGGTCAAGTCTGGCTTTCTCCCCTTCGGCTAGTCTGAACTGTAGCTTCTGGTTTTCTCTTTTTCAATTTTTAGCCGCCTGGCTTGTTCTCTCTTAGTCTGAATATTCCATTTTTGCTTTTCTTCATAATTGGTTGTCTCTTCTTTGTAGCGTCTAGTCCTTATAGTTTTTGGCAAAATCGCTTTCGGCGTCCAGTAAGCAATCTTCTTCTTTCTTCATAGCTGCTATAGCTATAAAAGGAGAAAAGTTGTGAGAATACTTGGGGAGGTTTAAAGGCACCATTCACCCCCCCCCTCTGTGGCCATTTCGATCCTACACCATGTTATGAAAAAAAGAAAGAGAAAATTGAAAAGATGTATGCTTCAAACATGCTATGGTTAAACAAAAAGAAAAAAATACAAAAAGTGAACAAATGAAAAGAAGTATACTTCAAGTATACCACCATCTAAAAGAAGTATACTAAGCTACAAGCATGACATCGTGAAAAGAAGTATGCTACAAGCATGTCATATACTTAAGAATTGAATGTGGAGCAAGAGATTGCTATATGAGACTGCTAGTTCATCTAGACTTAAAGTTTGCTTCACTTTTATACTTTCACTTTTCGGTGTGATATCTCATTGTGCTATTTCTAATTGATTTGGTCATTATTGATATGTCTGTCATTAATCTAATTTGCTTAATCATGCTAAAGACTAGTCTTGACAGTGCTATATGATATATGACTTTATATAATCTAGGGAGCTCTACTTAAAAAGATGGCTTGGTTAAATTCTTAAATCAATGTAAAGTGACTTGGATAATCTACAAAGCTTCTAGATGTTTACTCTCATTACTCCTTAGAATTTGCCCTCTCACTGGAGCTCTTGATAATTACATTGCCAAAGGGGGAGAAAAATGGGAGAAATTGAAAAAATTGTGAGTAATTAGAGAAAAATTCGATGTATTTGCTCAATTTGCTCTCTTGTGTTGAGGGGGAGTTTTTCAGAGTTTTCTGTTGTCTTTTTTCTGCAGCTTTAAAACTTTCTTTTCACAAATTTTACTTTTCTTTCAAACCTCAACTCAATCGAGAGATTTTGAGGTGTTGTTAATGTATTCATCTCTGGGGAGATTGTTAAACCATATGGATACGTCATGTATACAGTAATGATAAATAATTGACATTTGAGTTGCATTGAAATTTGTGTTTGTGAAAGTTTTGGACGGTGTTCTTTTGTAAAACTAGAATCGGCAGATTTTGACCATGGCAGATCGACCACAACAGGTCAACCACGACAAAATGACCACGGTACGTTGACCACGGTAGAACGACCATAGTAGGTCGACCAAGGTAGAACAATTATGGCGGTTCGACCATGGCAGATCGACCACAACGGATCGACCACGACAGGTCGAGCACGGCAACATGACCGGGATAGTCAGAGCTGTAGTGAACCGGTCTATGCAATAGTACATGGTCATACTCAGTGATCGATAGTCGATAGCTACAGTAACTGGTCGGTACTAGATGATCAGTAATCAATAGCTACAGTACCTGGTCGGTACTCGGTGAATGATAATCAGTGCTACAGTGCCTGGTCAGTGATCGGTAGTTGTAGACTTTGTGATCTGTAGTCGTAGACTTCGCGATCAGTTGTTGTAGTCATAGGTTTCGCGATCTGTTGTCGTAGACTTTGTAATCGGTAGTCATAGGCTTTGCGATCGGTTGCATAGGCTTCATGGTCGGTACTTGTAGGCTTTGAGTGCTTCAATTCTTGTGATCTTCAGTACCTCGAGTACTTGTGTGTGTTGGGCCAGCGATCTGACTAGCCTGGGCATGGTGGTCTGACCGGTTTTACTAAGTGATCTGAGGTTGATTTCTGGAGAAAGTGGAAATTGAGACCATAGATGTTCTGGTTCATAGTTATTGATGGTTAAGGGTGTGGTTTGCGTGTGTGGACTAATGTCGGTCAAGTTAAAAAGAACTTGTGTCGGGAAAAACGTTCGTTGGTCTTTGCATGTGCAGGTTAGGCGTGGAGACGGTCATGGTCGATGACGAGGAGGACCAAGACTAGGATGGGGAATCCGTTGAGGATGTCACAAGGTGGTCATGCTCACGCTGGAGCATGTGGAGATCAAAGGTGGATAATGCATAGAAAAGCTACGGGAGGTGCGATTCTGGAGGTTTTGACACGTGCTGAGTTGAAAGAGTTATTGAAGGAGTCCATAATTGGGAAGGCTTAGAGATTATGGAAAACCATTGTTTGAAAGGTCTCGGGTGTCTTAATTTTCAGAACAGATAGATTTTGGTGTTCGTATTTGATGAGGATACTGTTTAGTTTTGGCTAGGCTTTTAGGGGTGCTTGTGAAGCCACTTTGTAAATCCATGAAAGTTCAGTAATAAACATCATCTTGAATCAATCTGGTTCTTGATTTGCTCAAAAAGTGCTGGTGATTGCTGTTGGATTGAAGCTTATGACGACGTGTAAAGGTGCCAAATCACTGCTAGGAAAATAGAGAAAATACGAGTACTTGAAGACATTGGTTTCTCGAAGGCACAAGTAATCAAGAGATTCTGCTCCCGGTGTTGAAGATTTCGAGTATGTACAACCGGTCGAAGATCAAAATTGAGCGATCGAGCAGTTGAACACCAAGCCGTCGAAAGCTGCACCGAGTACTAAGATATTCCAAAAGGTGGAGGTAATCATCCCCCCCCCCCCCCCCCCCCCCTCTCTGATTGAGGTATTCGATCCTACACCCCCTCAACCAACTTGTCACCATTCCTTCGCCTCGAAGCATCACCATGCTTTGCCCTCTTCTATGTGGTCCAAATGACTTGTTGTCTAGCTGTTGTTGTTGTCTAAATTAATGAATGGATACATGTGAAAACTGGGAATTTCGACAAGGAGTTGTGATACTGGAATGGCCAAAAACCAGAATTTGGGCTGAGTTACGGACCTTTTTTTTCAGCGATTGGTACCAATTTTGACTGGTTTTTGCAGTATAAGTGTATGTTGATGCATTACTTTGCAATGTTCTACCTAAGCATAGGAATACTACATTCAAGAAATATAGCCTCACCTATGCACTCGATAGTGATCTCATTGGCATCAGTGTGTGACGCATGTGCTCTAGAATTCTTGCTACTAAGAAGTTCAGTAGTTTACTTTAGAAATGAGAATAATGCTTGATGGTATAGTTCATTTGTATGTTTTAAAAGGTCATGATTCAATTGGGCCTCTGCATTACACCACCCTTTAGCACTTGGCAGGGTTGGGAAAAATGGGTTGGGACGTGCAATGATGAGTTTGCCACATATACTACAGCATCTTAAGAATCAATATTGTGTTTCACTCTATTAGTAATATGTCTATTTGCTAAGCATCGGCACTAGATATGAATCCTTTATGTGAATTGTAATATGAAGCTTTCAGCTGAACGCTATTTGGATATATAGAATGCACACAATTGCTAAAACAATGTTGTGTGTATGAATGTTGCAGCGATAGCGATTGAGAGAGGAGCATTGTAGACTGTTGAAGTGTTGACTGCCGAATACCAGATAATCATAGCAAATTTTGATCCCTCATGTTTCAGAACGGCCTTTGAGCTTCCAAGGGGACCCCCACCACGAGGAGCCGCCGGTAAGTTCACGTCGTTGGTATATTCATATACACATATCTGTCCAGTTTTCAGTGTACATCATTTTTGTGTTAATATACATTGCAGTTTGTGAAAGATAAATTGCAATATGCTATGGTGGTTTAATCTTAAATTAGGCTCAACACTATAGTTTAGTATACATTTCAGTTTGTGAAAGATAAATTGCAATATGCTATAGGATATTTGTACAGTACAAATGCAACATACCTAGTTTTAATAAATATAATTTTATGCCTGATATATTAATGGTATGCACACAGAATTATTTTATGGCACATCATGAATGGATGTATAGTGGCTGGCAGCGGGGTAAAGCTCCCTCAAATGAATGGATTGAACAAACTACACAGTTCTTAGATCATGCATTCTCAAATCCTAGACTAGTTGAAGATGACACCATTAAGTGTCCATGTGCAATGTGCAGGAAGTATTTTAGGCACAACAGGCATATTGTAGAGTTGCACTTAAGTAAATATGGGTTTAGGTCAAACTATCAAACATGGACAACACATGATGAACAGGACCCTTCAATAGATCATGAGGAAATCAATGAATGTAATCGGATGGACAATCTGTTGATTAACCTAGGCGGTGAGCATCCACCGGGAATTAATGAGGAGCCAACAGCCTCTGCCCAGGCTTTCTATAGAATGGTTGCTAGCGCTGACGAACTAGTCCATGAGAACACAACACACTCAAGTCTGTCTGCTGTCGCTCGTTTGCTAGCTATGAAGTCGCAATACAATATGTCAATTGCACACTATGACGATGTATTACAAATAATTCATGAACTTTTGCCTCCGGAGTATAAGTTGTCCGAGGACTTCTACCGTTCAAAAAAGTTGTTAGAGGGTCTCGGAATGCCATATGTGAAAATTGATGTGTGTTATAATAACCGCATGCTTTACTGGAAAGATAATGAGCATAAAGACAAGTGTGACTTATGTAATACCTCTCGCTACGAGGTAGGCCATAATAAAGTTCCACGTAAAGTATTACGGTACCTACCCATTATAGAGAAACTACAAAGGTTGTATGCACACGAGGAGACAGCAAAGCTAATGCGGTCACATAGTCAGTCAACGTCTGGTAAGATGGTGCAACCATGTGATGGGGAAGCTTGGCAACAATTTGACGAGGACTTCCCAAACTTTGCAAGTGATCCTAGAAATGTACGCCTTGCTATAGCAACAGATGGTTTCACACCATTTAGTTTGGGTGCTGCTCCTTACTCATGTTGGCCAGTGTTTGTGGCTCCATTAAATATTTCGCCGGGCATGCTTTTGAAGCCGGAGTACATATTCCTTGGCCTTGTTATCCCCGGCCCTGAACATCCTGGGAAAAAAATAAATATTCTAATGCAACCTTTAGTTGATGACCTTATCAAGTTGTGGGAGGGGGTACAAACATGGGATGCTTCACTTAAGCAAAACTTTATAATGCGAGGAGCATATCTATGGTCAGTTCATGATTTTCCTGCATATGGTATGTTTGCTGGTTGGAGCACACATGGTTCGTTTGCGTGTCCACAATGCTTGGGTGACAGTAAAGCATTTCAACTCCGTAATGGTCGCAAGGCTTGCTGGTTTGATTGTCATAGACGCTTCCTACCTAGAGACCATGAATTCAGAACTCAAGGTAATGCATTTCGAAAGAACACAGTAGTACGTGAGGAGGCACCAAGGCATTTAAGGGGAGAGGAAGTCGAAGCGCAAATAGACAAGTTTGTTGGTGATACGAAAAACTTTGGTAAACTTCACCATTGGACCCACAAAAGCTGCTTTTGGCAACTTCCATACTTCAATAAATTGTCACTGTATTGTCATATAAGTACCAACTGTCAATCCAGAAGTCAAATTGTCATATAATGCACATGCACTTAACTAGTATAGGCTATATTTCGACTCTTATATAATACAAACCATGTATTGATCAAGCTCTGGTCTGCTCTACTTCTGAAGTATTGTATAGTCGATGAGTAGTATACGCAAGAACATGAAGGAGTAATATACACTATGTTTAATTTAATGTTTTCATAGGTAAGTTTGCAAAGTTTTAAAGATTAACTTCATTAATATTTGGATGGCATTTAATTTACTTGTGGATTGTGATGAAAGTAGTAGAATATATAAGTATCAGCTAGCAGGGATCAAGCCAATGATTGGGCAACCAGGAACTCGATCCGGACAGCCGGAGTCATGCTATGGCTAGAGAGAATTAACTGTGGTACAAATGAAATTTGACAGTTGGTACTAGAGCCCAATTATAAGTATTATTAACGCACAGTGACAATACAATGGCCCAAGCTGCAATCTGCTATGTGACAGATATATATTGTCACTACTAGCTCGACTAATCTCATGCCAGCATTATAAGTATTATCAACTGCTCAATGAAATTTTCCAAATGGGCAAAACTAAGAACAGAGATGGCAAAGTCTGTTTCACAGCAGATATATATTTTTTTGGTAAGTGAAAAATATGGTATTACAAGTGTTGACAGCACTGGGGATGAGATGGCTAAATTCTAAAGAACACATACGTTGTTGTATGCTTTTCATGGGAATGTGTGGGCTTTTGTGTGCATAGTGAAAGCTATGCCTATGGACACAATAGAGCTTTTCTATATGTTTGTTGTGTTGTATATTCTGCATGCCATCTGAAAGCTATTCTGAATGTGTGGGCTTTTGTGTGCATAGTGAAAGCCATGTTAGTACAGGCTTCCATAGTGAATTTGCGCTACCTTTCATTTTCATGTTTTTTTTGCAATGAGGTACAGTTTAATTTTGTTTCAGGGCAGATATTTCTTGTCTTTAGTTTTCTTGCTCTTACATGCTTCGTCATTTATATATATCGTCAATCTGTAGTCACCTCACTAGTAACTGTCTTTAATACTGATCAGTTTCCAACTGTAGATGCTTTTTGAGAAGATGGGTGAGCAACCACCACCAGAGATGCTACGCCGTGGAACACCTACACAAGCACAGGTAATATCGTTTAATACCTACAATTATTGCTTTGTGTACAAATAAAATTCCCTACGAACTATTATTTTGTCTTGTTCTAGAGTTCAACTTCAAGTGGTACTTTCCACCTATCACCTTTGTCATACGAAGGACCATGTGTACTATACAACTAATCATTTTTGGTATGTCAGACTGTCAACAAGCAGTACAGCAGTGAGCGAGTGGATTCATGTTGAATGTTCTAAACATGGCCATAACCTGAATCTCATTTACTTATAGTTGATGGTAAGGTGGCAAATGACTTCTCTACTAATTAGTACACCCATACTTGTCAGTTGTTTACGAGGCTAAACTAATCTTGAGTATATGCCAACCTGCAGCTAGCAAAAGCAGTAGCATATATACTTACCTTCTTTGCACAATTTTTGTTGAATTAACAAGAACACTTAGATCTTCACATGTATTTATGGGATGATTACGTATAGTCATGTGGATTTCTCTATCCAACTCTCCTTTTTTTTGTTGCTATGATCTTGACATAATGTTTTCACTTTGCAGCAAGGGACTGGGACTGGGACTGGGCTTGGGACTGGATCCTCTCATGTGGGCTCACAACCGGATGACGGTGCTGTCGATGGTAACGTTGATGGAAATGACAGGGACAACTGCAGTGGCGACATTGATGGCGACAACAACCATGCTGCCATGTGATTTTCAGTGATCTCTTGTAGTTCTTTTGACTAGCTGAACTTGAATATAATGGAAATAGATGTCTTTTGGATGTGGTACTTCATTTTAGATGTCTTTTGGATAGATGAACCAATCTGGAGGTGATGTTTATGAATGGGTATGCTTGTGTGAACATGAATCAATGTAGGGATTGTTTATGAAAACTGAACTTTTTATATATTTGTTTAATTACATGTTTCTTGATCGATGAAGGATGGTGTTGTGATTAATTTGATTATATGATGCACGGATGTGTAAGATTTAGATATCAATGCTTATGTTGTAAGTTATTTGCTAATTCATTGTGGCTGAAAAAAATATGTTTTGAATGCAAAATTTTCTGCCATAGGAAATCAATTTTGCTCACGGTTCAAACCGTCAGCCTATATTTTCTTGACGGTAACATAAACAGTCAATGAAATAAATTTTGCTGACAGTTTGGCCCGTGAGGAAAATTAATTTTTCCCTCACGGGTATAGCACCGTCAGGTTAAATAATTTTTCTCACGGGAATTGTACCGTCAGGTTAAATAATTTTCCTCACGGGTAACATTTTGCCCGTGAGTAAAATTTATTTTTCTCACGGGAATTGTACCGTCAGGTTAAATTATTTCCCTCACGGGTAAAACCGTCAGGTTAAATATCCCTGACGGGTTCCCGTCAGCCAAATAAAATTTCCCTGACCAGCCAGCCCTGAGGGGTTTTGCCTGACGGGAACCCGTCAGGGATATTTAACCTGACGGTTTTTTGTATTTTCCTGACGGTTTTGAACCGTGAGGAATGATCTGTTTTCTAGTAGTGATGTTAGATATCTTTCATCTGGTGCAACAGCAAACGAAATTATGAAACCCATTGAAAGGCATAGAAATAAAGCCAATCACACATTGGAACCAAACAAGCCGGCAAGAAGGTAAGGTTTGTTTATTAAGCCCCATTCGGAACAGGAGAATTTCCCATAATCATGTGGGAATCAAACTATTTCTTGTAAAACTTTATTCCAAACAGGCCCTAATTTGTTATTACAAATCAGATAGGAAGGAGTACGAAAGGAGCATAAACCCACCACAATACATTTTGAATTGTATACTGGGAAACGTATTCAGCTCAACGCTTGAATTGCTGCAAATTTCTCTGGGACCAGAAGCATCACAATTTTGTATATGACAGTGCACCTACTAATAAGGGTTTGTACGGGTCTAAAAAAATAAGGGTTTGTACTTGGTACAGTTAATCCAGAGGCTCAACCTTATCTATACAGCATCATTTACCACTTGCAGACTTCCACGAACACCCTAACACAATCATACGATAGTAATATCGCATGATCCAGAACTTCTAAATATTTTCGACCAATTTGTCGAGTGAACCTGAAGAAATATACTCGTCCAAGATGTGCATGAGCTAGAGTAAGTGCAAGGGGATTAAGCTGGCAAGTTGAACCAGATTCAACATCATCTAAAAACAATTTATAGTCTTATATTGTTAAATTCTATGGTGTTCCTTCGAGTGGAACAGATGTATGAACCCCGTAGACAAAAGACGGCTATTGCGGCAGCAGACATAATCCATACATTCTGAATAATCAAGAGAGAGAAGATCCACGAGCAACCCAAAATTCCGTTTAGCTCTGCTCGAAACTGAATCCTGTAAAAACATACAAAAACCACAATAAGTTTGATGGGTGCATTTTCTAGAGAGACGGGGGATTTTAATTATTTGACAAGAAACCTTGAAATGCATGAATATACTGCTCTAATTAGTAGGTTCACTTGGACAGTTGGACCAACAAGCAGCAGCTTGAAATAATTATTCATGAGTTGGAGAGGTGTTATATTAACACGAAATTGAGCAAAAAAAAGTTGTATTAAATATTTGATAAATAGTTTTTATCAGTGACTTCTGAAATCTCCCCCTAGCCCTCGTTGGGACCGCAAGATCATTTTAGGACTCTAAACAGAATTCTTGCCTCTACTGAAGACATGATGGTTTGCTCCAGTAGCCAGGGGAGACAACATTGTGACCATTTTTAGAGAACAAATTGAAATTGAGGAGAAAAGCATTAAAAATACAAGAAACATAACTGCAGAATTTTTATCTTCTCACAGGATGGAGGTTCTTGCTCTCATTGAAGCAAAAGGTGGATAAAAAGTTTTTTTTAAAAAAAAAACTAGACTTGGAGATGTCATCAGTTATTTTCATTAATGCACAGCCAGTAGTATGGAGCTGTGCAACTTTATAGGATTGTAACAAAAAGTGTCTGCTAGAGTACCATGGGCTATTTGCACACCACAGGAAACAATGCAAATAAAAAAAAGTAAAGATAGAAACACTAATTGTCGATGGACAGATGGAAACCAATGGAGGTAGAGTCGGGAAATCAGATCAAAGTGCATTAATGAGGAAAGATTAAAATATTTCAGTCAAACAATTGTGTTAAACCATGTGGCTAGGTTTAGGATATTTTGGTGATGAATAATTGACAATAGTTAATTTGTCATGATGAATAATTGGTGATTTTGTTTAAGCGGTGTTATGTGAGTTGTGTTGCGTGTGTGCGAACTGATGTTGGTCAAGTTGAGACGAACTTGTGCCAGAAGAATGTTATTTGGTCTTTGCATGTGCAGGTTGAGCATGGAGGCGATCATGGTCGGTTACGAGATGGACCGAAACTAGGATGGGAAGATCTGAGGTTCAGACGGTCAAGGAGGTCACGAGATGATGGGGCTCATGCTTGGGGCGCATGAAGATCAAAGGTGGATGATACGTGGAGAAGCTACGGGAGGTGCGGTCCTGGAGGCTTCGACACGTGACGCGTTAGAAAGTCGTGAGTGTGAAAAATCTGTGTTAGGAAGGGTTTCGGGTCCCTTGAAAATTAGTGGGCCAAAAGTCTAGTTGAGGTAAAAAAGGCCCAAGCCTAGTTGGAGTTGGATTAGGATTTTAAGGCCTTGTTGGAGTTGGATTAGGATTTTAAGGCCTAGTTGGTGTTGGATTAGAATTTTAAGGCCTTGTTGGAGTTGGAGTTGGATTAGGATTTTAAGGCCTAGTTGGAGTTGGAGTTGGATTAGGATTTTAAGACTTAGTTGGAGTTGGGCTGTGTGTGTGTGTGTGTGTGTGTGTGTGTGTGTGTGTGTGTGTGTGTGTGTGTATGCATGCGGCGGCATGGCAAGAGTTTGTACCGAGCAGCCGTGGAAGAAAAATATATATACGGCTTTTGGGGTGACCGAACGTTTTCTTTGGCATGGCATCTCTTTGATCACAAAGCGCACGACATTGTTCGGCCATCGGTCAGGCAAGCGATCTCAGATTTTGCTTAGTTGTATAATTAGGACTTAATTTATTTTCGTCACTATCTGCATCAGCGATCTTGTTTATTTTATATCTCAAGTTTTAGAGCTCCGATTGACGTAATTCCAGTTGGGTTAGTTCAATAACTGTCTGTAGTTTATTCTGAAAAAGTTTGATATTAATCGGAGTTACGGATTTTTATCGAGATCAGTTTTAGTAAGGATACAGTGTTCTGTCCAGAACTTTAAACAAGGCTTAAATAGGCTTTGTGTTAAAAGGGGAGTATTAAAATTTATTTTTAACTTCCGTGATCATTCACCCCCCCCCCCCTCTGATTGCCTATCTTAGTGTGAATCGATCCTACAAGTGGTATCAGAGCAGATTTATTTTCCTAATTGATCTTAACCGGTGATTAGAAAACATGTCGATGGATAGGTATTCTACAAAACCTTGTGTTTTCGATGGTGTTCATTTTCAGTTTTGGAAAGCGAAGATGGAGGCATACATTCAAGCTCAAGGCTTTGCAATATGGTAGAATGTCTATAAGCCTTATCAAGTGCCCGAGAATGATGCTGTGTCAGCTGCAAATATAGCACAAGTAGAGGCAAATAGCAAGGGAAGGAACCTGATAATTCAAGGACCAGGAAGGAGTGATTTTGATCGTGTTGTGCATCTTAAATCCGCATATGAGGTATGGAAAGCACTATGTGATTATCATGAGGGTTCATCTACTATTAAAGAGGTACGTCAAGATATGTACAAAAAGGATTACATGCGTTTTGAGATGAAACCTGGTGAATCAATAGATGATCTCTTTGCTCGCTTTAATAAAATTCTTAGTAACCTACGTGCTGTTAATATTACTTATACTGATGCTGAAAATTTACGTCAATTACTTGGAGCATTAGATATGTCTATATGGGAGATGAAGGTTACATCCATTAGAGAATCTACTGTCATGAGTACACTTACATTAGATGTACTTTATTCTAAATTGAAAACTCATGAATTAGATGTTTTTGCTAGAAAATATAATGGTAATAGATCAATTGCTTTAGCTTCACAATCTAGCAAGTCTAATTGTGATAATTCTTCTACTAGCTATCATTTGTCTTCGTTGTCTTCACTAACCGATGAACAGCTAGAGCAACTCCCGAAAGATGATTTGGCACTCCTCTCTACACGCTTCACAAGAGCTTTGCAGAATGTGAGATCAAGAAAGAGAGGAAATTTTGGTCCTCAAAGATGCTATGAGTGTGGTGATCTCAATCATATTCGTCTCAAATATCCTAAGTTTCTAGCAAGATTTGCAAGGGAAGAGAATGAGAAGGAAGAAGAGATGGAAAAAAGAAATAATAAAAAGAAGGGCTATATGAATCGCAAGGTGGTGCATCGTGTTCTTGCCGCTCTTGGGCAAATTAATTTGAGTGATGTGGACACGGACAGCGAGGATGATACTCCCAAAGGCAAGAAAGATTTAACTGGGTTGTGTCTAATGGCAAGTAGTAAAAACTCCACCGACAATGATGATCTTGACAGCGCAACTACAATGAGGTAGAACCTTCTTATGATGATTTAGCTAAAGCTGTTGCTAAACTTGGTACTTTGCTAGAAAAGAAAGATAAAAAGATTAAGAAACATGATACTTTGATTGAATCTCTAAATTCTGAAATTGTAAGACTTAGAGTTTTAATTCCTGATGATGAATCTTGTGAGTCTTGTCAAATTTTATATTCTAAGTTAGAGAATGCTAGGTCACTTAATGCTTTAAATATGGATCAACTTAGAGATGTAACTGCTAAATTTGATGAATTAAGATTAGCACATGACTCTTGTGATGAAAAATTGAAATGTGCTAATGATGAAATTGGAAAGCTCAAGTTCAGTTCTTCTTCATGTTTAGAATCAAGTATTTTAAATGCTCAATCTAAAGCTTGCTCTAAATGTGATTTGCTAGAAGCTAGACTTAGTTCATCTCAGAAAACAATTCAACAGATGCTTTATCATGAGATATCTTCTTGCTCTAACTGTCCTAAGCTAAACACTGAAATAGAATTTTTGACTAGACAACTTAATAATTTTGCTGAAAAAGAAAGATTGGCTCAATCTAGAGCTTTTAAAAATCTTATGAATGAACCTGTTAAATGCACAACTTGTCCCACACTAGCTAAAGAGAATGAGTACTTAAAAGACACTTTAGAGAGATTTTCTTTTGGCAACAAAAATTTAAATATGATTCTAGACAAGTAAAAAATAAGTGTGAAAAATCGTGGTTTAGGATTTAATTCTATTGAGCATACCAAGAATAATCCTCCTAAGGCTGTTAAGCTTCTTGAACTTGGAAAGATTGAAGTGAAACTTGAACCAAAACAAACTGTGTTTAAATCTGCTGGCTTTGTGCAAAATTCATCAAATGATAATATAGGTGCTAGCTCATCATTTCAAAAGATTAGTGGTTATGTTAAATTTCAATGCGCCTATTGTAGAAGAGATGGACACTTGCATGAATTTTGTTTTAGACGTGCAAAGGAAGAGAAAAAGGAAAGATCAAACGCTGTGAAACAAAAACGTGCAATGTCTTTTGTTCCTAGAACAAATGCGAAAGCTATATTTTAGAGAATGTTTATGGTGGCTTTAAATCTGCTTCACATGCTAGATTGGGATTTAATTCAAATAATTCACGTTCTTTTTGGCATTCTGATTATCTACATGCACATGATTTTGGTTCTAGCTTTGTTGCTCATGTTCGTCGTGTGTCTCAATACTGGATTCCTAGATCTTATTTCACTAACCCCAGTACTGTGAGACCGATATTTCCTGTGATGTAAGAACAGCTGACAAGAATGGAGAACATGTGCTCGATTGGGTTCCAGTCTTTTATTTCATTGCTTGATTAGAACACTTGATGGTTTTTTTACTCCCTTTGATAGCTTCCAAGAAATTCCACTTTTTGAGAGACCATGTGGGAAAGGTGATGTTGTCCTACACCTTATTGAGTTAGATTCTCTTGTGGCTGATATTCTCTCTAAGCTGCTTGATATTTCTCGTTTTGCTCATTTGTGAAATGAGTTAGGTGTGTTTCATCTTATGGATTATTCTGAGGGGGAGCTTATTATTTAAAAATTTCAGAAGCTTTGTTTACTATCCTTGTTAAATAAATCAATAAGTCCAAGCTATTGAAATTAAATGAGTTGTAGAGCTCTCTTTATCATATTTACTCATATATTGTGTAGCTTCGATCATGACTGATTATAATTAATTTGCTATACTTGAACTAAAAGCAAGACATGGCAGAATGTTTTGACTAGATTGATTATATTTATTACTTTGCGATATCCATCAAAAAGGATGAGCTTGATTGTGAGTCTTATTTTAACTCTTGGCTATGAGGCTCGTGTGTTTCATGTTACAATTTTTATGATCACTCAATTTGGCATGTTATTGTAAAAAAAGGGTATATAAGAAAGAGAGAATTGAAAAGATGTATGCTTCAAGCATGCCATGGTGAACAAAAAAAAGAAGGAGGCACAAAAGTGTGCAAAATGAAAAGAAGTATGCTTCAAGCATGCCACCATCACAAAAAAATATGTCATTATAAAAAAGAAGTATGCTACAAGCATGCCACATGCCTAAGAATTGAGTGTTGAGCAATAAGTTGTTACATGAGACTGCTAGCCCGTCTAGAGTTAAGGTTTGCTTCACTTTTAGGCTTTGACTTTTCGTCGTGATATCTCTTTGTACTCTTTATAATTAGTCTAGTCATTGTTGCGATGCTTGTCATTTATATAAATCGCTTAATCATATTGACGAACTTGTTTTGACATTGCTATGTGATATATGGCTTTATACGATCTAGATAGCTCTACTTAAAAATATGACCTGGTTGTGTTTTTAAACCAATGCAACGTGACTTGGATAATCTACAAAGCTTCTAGATTTTTATTATCAATGCTCTTTCTTATAATTATTCCTTCTTTAAATTTTCTTGATGATTATATTGCCAAAGGGGGAGAGATATGGCGTGCTTTATGAGAAATTGCATCTCTTGTGTTGAGGGGAGAGTTTTTGGAGAGATTTGGTTTATGGCTTAAAATATTTTTTCGGCTTCAGTTCTTCACTTATATCTATTTGAAACAAATTCATCATACAATTTTGTGGTGTTGTCAATGTATTCATCAAGGGAGAGATTGTTAGACCATGTGGCTAGGTTTAGTATATTTTGGTGATGAATAATTGACAATGGTTAATTTGTTATGATGAATAATTGGTGATTTTGTTTAAGCGGTATTATGCGAGTTGTGTTGCGTGTGTGCGGACTGATGTTGGTCAAGTTGAGACGAACTTGTGCCAGAAGAATGTTCTTTGGTCTTTGCATGTGCAGGTTGAGCATGGAGGCGATCATGGTCGGTGACGAGGTGGACCAGAACTAGGATGGGAGATCTGAGGTTCAGATGGTCAAGGAGGTCACGAGATGATGGGGCTCATGCTTGGGGCGCATGGAGATCAAAGGTGGATGATACGTGGAAAAGCTACGGGAGGTGCGGTCCTAGAGGCTTCGACACGTGACGCGTTAGAAAAGTCGTGAGTGTGAAAAACCTGTGTTAGAAAGGGTTTTGGGTCCCTTGAAAATTAGTGGACCAAAAGTCTAGTTGAGGTAAAAAAAGGCCCAAGCCTAGTTGGAGTTGGATTAGGATTTTAAGGCCTAGTTGGTGTTGGATTAGGATTTTAAGGCCTTGTTGGAGTTGGATTAGGATTTTAAGGTCTAGTTGGTGTTGGATTAGGATTTTAAGGCCTAGTTGGAGTTGGGCTGTGTGTGTATATATATGCATGCGGCGGCACGGGAAGAGTTTGTACCGAGCAGCCGTGGAAGAAAAATATATATACGGTTTTGGGGTGACCGAACGTTTTCTTTGGCATGGCATCTCTTTGATCACAAAGCGCACGACATTGTTCAGCCATCAGTCAGGCAAGCGATCTCAGATTTTGCTTAGTTGCATAATTAGGGCTTAATTTATTTTCGTCACTATCTGCATCAGCGATCTTGTTTATTTTATATCACAAGTTCTAAAGCTCCGATTGACATAATTCCAGTTGGGTTAGTTCAATAACTGTCTCTAGTTTATTCTGAAAAAGTTTGAGGTTAATCGAAGTTACGGATTTTTATCGAGATCAGTTTTAGTAAGGATACAGTGTTCTGTCCAGAACTTTAAACAAGGCTTAAATAGGTTTTGTGTTAAAAGGGGTGATGTGGCACCAAGTAGCACTACAATTTTGGTTAGTGCTTGCAGTTCTGTGCATAATGTTCAAGAAGATTTGAATACCAATTCTGAGGTTTCTAAAGTGCACAAAAGACATATTTGGAAAGCTAATGAAGTCTATTTTCCAACGAATCAAACGGCACTTGATTTGGAGCTTTCTACACAAAGTTATGGCAATTTCATTGGATGCTGCACGAGCTGTCCGGAGAGACGCGCGAGATTTGCAAAACATAAAGAGTTCGAGTATTGCATTGCAAGTAAGGGTAAAATCCGACCACACCATGACTTTCTAAAGATTGAGAAGGATTTCTTTTCAGGTTCCAAACGGATTTGGAAGCCCCTTGAACCAGAAAATAAAACATATAAAGATTTGAAACCGATTCGGACTCGGATTGGGACAGCTGGCAAGACCGATACTAAAACGTCTATAACTTTCACAAACGGAGTCCGATTTGGGCGTTCTTGGACTCGTTGGAAAGCTATTTTGAAGCCCCACATAATGGACAAGGTGCCAGCCACGAAATACTCATATTCAGATCGCAAATTAAGAGAGAATCCAGAGGTGGCAGTTTAGGTATTTCCTTTTTAGTTCGTATTGGAGTTTGTTTCGGCCTTAGGCCAAGTAGTGCGTGAGTTGTAATCAAGGCCGTGCATTGTGCACCAATATAAGGCCAAGGCCTTAGCCCCATTGTAACTTAGACTTTGATTTGAGAAATAGAAACCAGAAAATCACCATGGTTTGGTGGCCATTATTGGCGTGTTCTTGAGATTTCCATCGAGGAATTGCTCTTGGTGTGTTGAATCCAATTGTGGTGTTGGATTCTACTCGCTGAAACTTCGGTTTCTCTACCCTTTGTTCACGTGCTGCGGTGTGCGTGGGAGAAGGCTTATCTTGGAGAGGGCATCCAACAAGGCGTATCGTGAAAGATCAGGGCCAAAGCAACGGGGTTCAGCTAGCTTGCTAGTAGATCCGCATCATCTTGGTATCAGAGCGTGGTTGATCACGGTACGAGGTTGCTGAATTTTTCTTGATGGCGGGTTCTATGAAGACTGAAGATGGCGAGGCGCGACATAATCATGTTGAGCTAATTGGGGAGGTGCCCCAATATGCGGCGTCTTTGCCGCCTGAGGTACGAATTGGATTTGAAGCGACACGTGACTACTTCTTGAGTTGTCACCGGAAGCTTTAAGGCAAGGTTGATGATTTGGGGGTGCGAATTGATGCTTTGACGGAGGCAATACGCCTCCAGCCACCACAATTTCAGCATGCTAAACGGGGACCTCAATATCCCGAACGGCATGCACCATATGAAGACGACGAACACGAGGAGATCTTTGATGGTGCAGCGGGCTTTGCTCCACAACTGCGCCATGCTCGAGACTACTGTGGTGCTGACCGTGGTAGGGACATGCGTGGCAGAGGTGCTGCCCATGGTGGAGGTATGCGTGATGGTGTCGGGTTTGCTCAGCGTGTTGCCGTGGATGATGGAATTGGGCGGATAAAAATTTCTATCCCATCATTTAATGGTAAAGCTGAACCGGAGGAGTACTTGGATTGGGAGATGCGTGTCGAACAAATTGACAGCCATCACTATACTGAGGATAAGAAGATTCGGTTGGCGACAATTGAGTTCACCGGATATGCTCTTGTTTGGTGAAACCAATTGTGTCGCGTAGGAGCTCGTCCGGATACTTGGGTACAATTGAAGAATATTTTGAGGCGTCGTTTTGTCCCGGCACACTACACTAGGACCTTGTACAATCGGCTACAACAACTACATCAAGGTAATTTTAGTGTTGATGAATATTATAAAGAGATGGAGATGTTGATGATCCGTACAGGGACAGAGGAGCATGATGAGGCTACTATGGCACGTTTCTTTAATGGGTTGAATGAGGATGTGCAAGATAGGGTGGAGATGGTCCATTACTACAACATTCAAGACTTGGTGCATCAAGCCGAACGTGCTGAACAACAATTGAAGCGCAAACAAGCTAAGGGTGGACATGCCAACACTCAAACAAACCCATGGAGGCGTGCATCACAGCAAGGCGATGATGTTGGTTCACACTCCAAGGTGGCGACATCAAGCCGTTCAAATGGGGCTCTTTCAAGGGAGGCAAGCAATAGAGGTAAAGAAGCAACTAAAACTGATTCTAGTGTGCCTTCGAATGCTCGTGCTAGAGAAATTGAGTGTTTCAAGTGCAAGGGAAGAGGTCATATGATGCGTGATTGTCCAAATCAACGAAGAGTGCTTCTCAATAAAGACGGCTATGCTTCAACAAGTTCTAGTAGTGATTCTGAAAGTGAAAAATCCGATGATTCCAAGGAAGATGTTGTTTATTGTTATCCAGAATTGAATGGTGTTAATCTTTTGGTCCGAAAGGTGCAAAGTAAAGAAACTGAAACAAAAGGACAGCGGTGGAGTGTTTTTCAAGCGGAGTGCAAAATCAAAGATAAAGCATGCAAGTTGATCATAGATGGTGGAAGTTATACCAATGTGATTAGCAAAGATTTGGTGTACGCTTTAGGGCTGTCCACGTGGAGACATCCTCAACCACATCATGTGGAGTGGCTACACAACTCCGGAAGGCTAAAGATAACTCACAAGGTGCGTGTTCCGTTTGTTGTTGGTGACTATGTTGACAAGGTGGATTGCGACGTAGTTCCAATGGATGCATGTGGGTTATTGTTGGGAAGACCATGGCAATATGATCGCAATGCTACGCATGAGGGCCGGTCCAACACATATACATTTGTACATGAGGGAAAGAAGCATGTGTTGAAACCAAAATTGGAGAGTGCTATTCATGTTGATGAAGAAATTACAGCCAAGAAGAAGCAAGCTCCCAAGATTACCCCAAAGCCGAGGACGGCTTTGCTTCAAGGAGGGGAGGATGATGTGGCACCAAGTAGCACTACAACTTTGGTTAGTGCTTGCAGTTCTGTGCACAATGTTCAAGAAGCTTTGAATACCAATTCTGAGGTTTCTAACGTGCACAAAAGACATATTTGGAAAGCTAATGAAGTCTATTTTCCAACAAATCAAACGGCACTTGATTTGGAGCTTCATACACAAAGTTATGGCAATTTCATTGGATGCTGCACGAGCTGTCCGGAGAGACGCGCGAGACTTGCAAAACATAAAGAGTTCGAGTATTGCATTGCAAGTAAGGGTAAAATCCGACCACACCATGACTTTCTAAAGATTGAGAAGGATTCCTTTTCAGGTTTCAAACGGATTTGGAAGTCCCTTGAACCAGAAAACAAAACATATAAAGATTTGAAACCGATTCGGACTCGGATTGGGACAGCTGGCAAGACCGATACTAAAACGTCCATAACTTTCACAAACGGAGTCCGATTTGGGCGTTCTTGGACTCGTTGGAAAGCTATTTTGAAGCCCCACATAATGGACAAGGTGCTAGCCACGAAATACTCATATTCAGATCGCAAATTAAGAGAGAATCCAGAGGTAGCAGTTTAGGTATTTCCTTTTTAGTTCGTATTGGAGTTTGTTTCGGCCTTAGGCCAAGTAGTGCGTGAGTTGTAATCAAGGCCGTGCATTGTGCACCAATATAAGGCCAGGGCCTTAGCCTCATTGTAACTTAGACTTTGATTTGAGAAATAGAAACCAGAAAATCACCATGGTTTGGTGGCCATTGTTGGTGTGTTCTTGAGATTTCCATCGAGGAATTGCTCTTGGTGTGTTGAATCCAATTGTGGTGTTGGATTCTACTCGCTGAAACTTCGGTTTCTCTACCCTTTGTTCACGTGCTGCGGTGTGCGTGGGAGAAGGCTTATCTTGGAGAGGGCATCCAACAAGGCGTATCGTGAAAGATCAGAGCCAAAGCAACGGGGTTCAGCTAGCTTGCTAGTAGATCCGCATCAAGGGGAGTATTAAAATTTATTTTTAACTTCCGCAATCATTCACCCCCCCCCCCCCCCTCTGATTGCCTATTTTAGTGTGAATCGATCCTACAAATTGGATGAAGGTCCCTGAGCACAAAAATATCTTGTTTTACATGACTATGTCATTGAACCACAAACCTTGAAAATGGTTGTCTACTTAAACTCTTGAAGGGTAATGGAATATCTGATTAAAGGAATATCTAAGGACCACAGCAAGAACTGTCGATAAGGGGTTCAAAACCCCAAGGGATGCACAAATGATTCAAGAACGAAGAGGTAAAAAAGCATATGTACCTAGCGCCTATATATAGATATTAATTGAAAAGAGCAACTGGATGTATATGCACCACACATATGGGAAGCAAAGCTTCAGAGGATATTCAGATGTATGCGACCAGTTTGTATAAACAAGATATGGATGACAGGGAAAATGGTCCAGATAGTCATAAAAGGAGATAGTTGCCCATATGGATGCCCCAAGATGGAGGATTTTTATTTGAACACCTTAGTTGCCCATATCAAACAGCCTTAAAAGCAATGTAAGTACCACTAGTCAAATACCTTAACAACCTAGAACTATTTAAACTTTTTGTTTTAGAAAGGGTGTTTTCCACCCCAGCCAGCTTGGGGATTGAACCCAGGATCTGTAGTGTGTGCCTCCCACACTCCACCACCAATATGACAATGTATGCATGCAATTCAATTCTAGTACCTCTCTATATACCATTCTGAATAATCAATGCCAACACAATCGAAAAGATTGGATCTTCATTTCTGTTCACCAAATAACACTTCTACTTACTCCCTTAACCAGCTAATTCGAAAATTTCTAAACTTTACTAATTTATGCCGATTAATAAGAGAGTTTCTCATTCACATATAGGAAAATTTCAGAGATACAGAAAGCGAAGAGTGTCACTAGTTAACTTACATTTTGACAATCTGTAACTGTTGGATATCAATTTTCTCAAGTGGTATGCCAAATGTACACAAGATCTCCAACATTTTGTGAAGTTTCTCATCAACCTTTTCACATTTGATTTCAACTATTTTAAGGTGCTTCAATGCAAATGATTGTTCCATTGGATCATTACTTCTTTCAGTTTCCACTGTTCGTTCAGATCCCTATAGAAAACATAAAGTTGTACTAAGATCGATATATGATGCATGATAAGAGTAATCAAAACAACGGTATTGTATTTGGAGACAATATACCTTACATAGTTGAAGAGTGAGTTTCTCTAGAATTGGGGTGTGCTGGAGAATGCAAACTAGTGCGTGGATGTCAGCAGCTACACACCACTCACTGAGAACCAATGTCTTCAACTTGCTAAATGTAGGGCAACAACTCAGTTCCCTTTCAAAGATAAACTGGACAGAATTTAAAGGGGAAGATCAAATTTTAATCTAGTTCTTAAAGTACAAGATGCAACATACTGAAGAAACTATGTTTTTCAGGTAGATTATATCTAAATATCAAAGCTAACTTTAAGAAAGTAATGAAAGAGGCCTACAAACCATATCATATTTTATAAGTTTCTGTAATTTAGAGAGAAATATCCATACATTGGGCATATTGGACGTGAAGTCCTATAAATTTTAATTTGGTTTCAAATTGAACGATGTCAGAAGTTTCAGAAGTCCTCACAAACCAACTATAAGGGATGTCCTTATTGAATCATTATGGATGGCAAGTGCTAATTGGTTCTACACATCAGCCGGTTGTTCCGTTTAATTTACACATCTCTAGCTATCTACAGATGGATACATGAACTGCAAGAGGAGCAGTGCATGGGAGCCAACAAAGTGCAAGCATACCACATTAAGT
This sequence comes from Dendrocalamus latiflorus, assembly GCA_017311315.1. NCBI lineage: Eukaryota > Viridiplantae > Streptophyta > Magnoliopsida > Poales > Poaceae > Dendrocalamus > Dendrocalamus latiflorus. The sequence continues at coordinate 13,547,290 of CM029628.1, read as the reverse complement.
TCCGCTATCAACTCCAAACTCGTAGCGGCTCACAAACCTTCAAGAAGCACAGAAGCATTGCTGTCATTAGCAGCACAGCAACAGCCAGCACAATACTCACCACCACAACCCCAGGAGTTAGTATTCTCACAATAATCCAAACTCTCACGTCCAAGTCTGACAAATGCCGTTACTAACAATGGCATGCTCTCAGGCAGAGGAGCATGACCCCATAGATCATCTAACTTCAGCCAAATAAGACTTGGGGCAGAAATATGAGCGCTGCTTTCCAGGTATTTGAACGGACAATCAGTCATATTCATACGTTTTAACGATTTGGATGTGATCTTTATGGAAGTGATACAAGCAATCAATCAGCTTTAGATCCTCCAGTGCCGGACACCGCGAGAAATCGACAGTGCTCTCGTTTAACTCCACACCATCAAGCTCTAACCTCGTCAAGTTCTTGGTGATCAGAAGCAGATCGTCCAGCAGCAAGCGATCGGACTCATGGTAGGCGTAGAATTTCAGCACCCGAACACAGCACATCACAGCATACACTACCGGAAAGCTGCTATATGCCGAGTGTCTGGAGTTTTGCCGAGTGCAATCAATCGGGCACTCGGTAAACAATAACTTTGCCGAGTGCCTACATCTAAACACTCGGCGAAAATAAAACACTCGGCAAACAATATCTTTGCCGAGTGCTGCAGAGTAGACACTCGGCAAACGAGGATCTTTGCCGAGTGCTGAAAAAAAACACTCGGCAAACATAAAACACTCGGCACCAACCGCCGTCCGTTCAGCTGCCGCCGTTAAAACTTTGCCGAGTGTCTGGAGCTGACACTCGGCAAAGATATTGTTTGCCGAGTGTTTTTTTTGGGCACTCGGCAAAGTAATAAAAACCTTTTCCTTTCCTACCCTTCAAACTTTTTCTACTCTGCACATACAACATATGGTACTCCATTGTAAAATTTGGTATATTTTTGTATTAGTTTGCTATATTTAATTAATTAATTGCATTTCAATCAATTTTTTTGAATGAAGTCAAATTTGAACTGCAAGTGATTCAAATAATAGGAAAAAATGAGTACAAAAATGATATTCATGTTATTCAGCCTGGTTTGAGGCCTTACCTGTGAAAGGAAAAGGAATTTCGAACATCTTGTTCAGGAAACACGACCACGAACTTGTGGCCGAATGGTTTTTAAATTTTGAAAAAAACAAACGAAGTCTGAAAATCATGAGATTTGTCAAGATGTCATGATATCATACATGGAGACTGTGGTAAAAAATTGATAAGATTTCGCATAAGTTGTCATGTACGATGCTTACAAACCGAAACATTTCTGAGGAAGAAACGTAGAGTTGAGAAGGATCCGGTAAGATTTGAAGTCAAAGTGACGGTCGAATTGTGGTTTGACTACAAAAATTTTTGTATAGGCAATAGACAACAGAGATTGTTTCATGTGAAATTTTGGTAATTTTTCGGATCCGTTTGATAATTTTAATTTTTAAACTGCAATTATAGAATTTTAATTGATATAAATTGAATTTGAGCTATAACTACATGAAATAATGGTCTAATATTCGTAGAAGCATCGAATATGCATTGTTGAGTGAATTTTACAAGGCATTTTCAAAGTACATTCGAACAAATTTGTAAAACAAATTTGGAAAAGAAAGAGAGGAATTGAAGTATTATTAAAAATAATCTTTGCCGAGTGCTTTGTGAGTGACACTCGGCAAAGGAGGAGCTTTGCCGAGTGCCAGATCGGCGGCACTCGGCAAAGTATGAGGGCTTTGCCGAGTGCCCGATGGAGGGCACTCGGCAAACAACACAACATAACTTTAATTCCCCGCGGCCGCGCTCACACACGCAACCACACATATTCAAGCCCGCCGCCGCGCCCGCGCCCGCCCGCCGCCCTTGCCCCCGCCGCCGCCCGCCGCCCGACGCCTCCCCCGCCCGACGCCGCCCCCGACTGCCCCCGCCCCCACGCCTGCCCGGCGCCGCCCCGGTCCCCGCGGCCGCCCGCCGCCCGCCGCCCCCGACTGCCCCCGCCCCCGCGCCTGCCCGGCGCCGCCCCGGTCCCCACGGCCGCCCGCCGCCCGCCGCCTCCCCCGCGGCCGCCCGCCGCCCGACGCCTCCCCCGACTGTGGTGAGGTTGTATATTGATAGATTGATGCTGTTTGTTATGGTGATTGATCATGATGTAGGACTACCTTAGTTCAATTTAGTAAAATTTCATAGAAGGCAATTAAATATGAGCATATTTCCATGTCAATGATGTTTGAATGGCACTAGGAGGCGCTTCCATGTGAAGCAGTAGTCGTGGTATTAGAAATTTATAGCCTAATTTGTTCTAAACATGTAACATATCAATACAGTACATGCAAATGTGCTCACCAAAATATGATAAATAGGTTTTTGTTTCAATTGTTTAGATGGATATGCAATGCAAACGACGCATGCTTATAATTAAGACATATGCTCTAGTCATAGTTCTATATGCATTCTTTGTAAATAGGCTTAGGTTGTCTCAATGGTTATAACCTGCAATCACATATACCCCCATGTCCGAGAGAGATAGTGAGCAAGCCAACCTAAACAAAATGTGCATGCTATATACGCTCCTAGCTGGTACATAACAGTAGTTGTTGGTTGTCATAGGATTGTGTCAGTGCAATGGATGGGACTCATGTGCATGCTAGAGTACCAAAGGAGATTTCCGTAGCCTTTAGGGTAGGAAGCACTATTTACTTGATGAGTTGATTGTTTGCCTTGAAAACTGTCTTATATATCACTTTGTTGAATGCCATTCTCTAATTGGTCGGCCCAATTTATTCTCTGGTTAGGCGTAACCTAGTTAGGCGTCTCCCGTTCGAAAGAGATACGGCTGGAAATATGCAGATCTTTGCATATCTATAACCGTATCTGTTTCGAATTGTCCACGTTTTTTGGACAGCCCGAGGATACGTAGATGGGGTTAGTTTCCATGGTCTACTTCGATCCGTGACAGAGTTTCGGCAGCATCTCCCTGTTGTTCTCCGGATACACAATCTCCCTGCCAGGACGTGTATTTGGAGAACATCGGGGAGGTGCTGCCGAAATTCTGTCTCGGATAGGAGTAGAGCATGGAAACTAACCTCATCTACGCATCCTCGGGTGGGATTAGGACCTATCTTCACCTATTAGATAGGAGAAAGATCGTGTAGATGCATTTGATTCTTATATTACTCCCTGATATGTTAGAGGATGGATGACCGTGAGTGGATGTACACGGGCCGCTCAAGTCAGGGTTCGTTGTCCGATGAATGGATTGAGAAGACCGATGCTTTCTTGGAACTAGCATTTGCCAAGGTTAAAGGAGCGCGTGCCACTTGGTGTCCCTGCAGCAGATGTGCAAACACGCGTCGACAAACAAAGGAGGTCATGGGTAAACATCTTTGCAAGTTTGGATTTACGGCAGACTATACCCGGTGGATCTACCACGGTGAATCCGATCGTATGAGAGAGGAGGTCGTGAGACCACGCGTCGAGGATTATGATGCTGATGGCGGGGTAGGAGACATGTTAAATGACTATCATGAAGCACACTTCGCTGAAGGACGTAGGGAGGAGGAGCCAGAGGCAACCGCAAAGGCGTATTACGACATGTTGTCTGCGGCACAGAAACCCCTTCACGGCCAGACGAAGGTTTCTCAACTGGATGGCATTGGACGCGTAATGGCCTTGAAGTCCCAGTTTAGCCTGAGTCGAGACGCCTTCGATGCTATGTTGACAGTTTTTGGCAGCATGCTTCCGGAGGGTCACATTCTGATAGTGATGATGAGACTTATGATCCAGCTAATCCCGATCATGATGATTATTTCTAATACATGTAATACTTTGTTATTTTCTAATTATGTTTTGTTTATTTTGCATCTCTTTCTAAAGTACGTCTTGTTTATCTGTGCTTATTGGTTTACTCTTTTTAATTGCAGGTGATTGAACAAAGATGGTGGGCGGTATGAGGAACGTAAGGTCGCTTTACCAAAGACGGCACGATGCAGCTGAGCAGTCGGGGAGCAGGAGTAGGAGGAGCGGGAGGAGCAGCAGGAGGAGCAGGAGCACTCTTAAGAGGGAGCGGGAGGAGGAGCGGGAGGAGGAGCGGGAGCGGGAGGAGGAGCGGGAGGAGGAGCAGGAGCGGGAGGAGGAGGAGCAGGAGGAGCAGGAGGAGGAGGAGGAGGCGGCAGGGGGTTCCGCTTCCTCTGGTTCGTCGGGTGTCTGGTTGCGAGGTCCCTCGACCCTCCCGAGGCGACCGATACCTCGTGAGAGACGCCCGCTGATTCAACCCACTGGGGCTAGGTAAGTAACTTTAGATGTTATCACTACTTTTTCATTTGATATGTTGAAAATCACAATAGAAACTAATAATTTATCTTAATCACTTGGGCAGGGGTTGGACGCTTGTGGCTGCAGGTGATCACAAACGCCATGTCAATGGCATCCTGGGTCTTTTGTGTAGGCTACACTTCCCTGGCCTGGTTGCGTTTGGCGGAGGGGAGGAGCCGGCCTACACGTGGGACCACTACGTCGCCTTCCCCGATTTACCAGATCGGGATGGCAGGGTATTCGCCAACAAGGCGGCGCGGGTGACGACCGAGCTGTGGGTAAGTCTTCCTCGCACTACATTGCTCAATACATCACATTCATTGGACATTCTTGAAATAATGACTGGATACATCGCGTCTATATGCAGGATTTCTTCAGATGCCAGGAGGGATATGAGGCCAAGGCGGCTAGTGTGGCTCACAAAGCCTGTTATAAACTCGTGAAGGACATGCATTACGAGGCGCGCGTCCAGGCCATCGTAACATACAACGCTACCTACCTTGGAGTGAAGATCAACAAAACTCAAGCAAGAAACATGAGGCTGACCCGGGAAGACTACATGCAGGTAAATATAGAACATTAATACTGATTTTTTCTGAGATTAAGTACGCTTAATTTGATCTTCTTATATGTTATATACTTGATGACGTGTAGGTGCCTCCGTGGTGGTGCGCCCAGCATCTCCAGTGCTGGGCACAGATGGTGGACAAGTGGTGCGCCGCCGAGTGGGAGGAGACGCACAACGCTTGCCGGGAGCGACGTTTGATGATGCCAGGTGCACCACACCATCAAGGCAACCGTAGCCTCGACGAATTCGCAGCTACATGGGTACGCGAATTCATTTCTTTATTATAACGCTCAATTCTGCATAATTTCTAATCATCTTGCTGTTTCTTTCGCAGTCGTCGTCACATGGTGGCCAGCCTTGCTCCCAGTTCAAGGCATGGGCTTTGGCCCACAAGGGCAAGGCGACGTCCGACGTCGACTACAACCCGGAGGACCCTCCCTCGGTGTACAGCAATGCGACCGTCCACAGCCGCCTCAGTGAGTACACATCGATGGCAAGGGCGGTCCATGGGCCAGAGTACGATCCGAGCACCCAGGACCTTGATGGAGAAGTCGTCATGAGGGTGGGAGGAGGCAAGAAGCATGGGCGGTACTGGATTGGCGACAGCACACTCGACACGGCCACTACTCCCACTCTCACCCAGATTCGAGCAAGGAGCACGAGCTCAAGCCCGGCCATACGCCCACGGCCGGACACTGCACAGTCCCGGATGGAGGCACTCCAGGTTATTTCTGTTTTATTCGTCGTTCATTAATTTTTACATACCTTTGCTTTGCATTGTAACATTGGGGTGAAATATTGTAGGCCCAGCTGGAAGAAGAGAAGAGGCTGCGGGAGGAGATGGCGGCGAGGATGGAGGCCGATCGGCAGAGGAATGAGGCCGAGCGGCAGAGGATGACGCAGATGTTTCAGTGGATGCAGAGTCTTGGCGAGAGGATGGGTCAACCTCTGCCACCGGAGCTATTCCCTCCACCTCCTCCTGCAACTACTCCTGTGAGTTTCTAGTGGAGTATGAATGTTTAAGTTTGTATGTTCATACCTTAAATCTTGCCTCACACATGCAATCTCTTCTCCTTTGTGCAGAATCAATCGGCGGCTTCGAATAACTTACCTCATGACCCACCACATCAGTCGGGGTGACTAGCTTTGTGGATGATACTTGTGGTTGTGATGTTTATGTGAATATTGTGGTTGATACTTGCTTTAAGTGTCTGGATTTGCATTATATGTGATATATTGTGGTTCCACTTGGTGAATGATTGTGAATGACACTTGTGGTGATTAATTTTGGACTATATGTGATATATTATTGATATACTGTGATATATTGTGACTTGTTTGAGTGGGGTGCAATAAACATTTAAAATTGGTAGTTTTTGGCTATTTTGCCGTGTGTTACACTCGGCAAAGGGAGGCTTTGCCGAGTGTCATGGTAAAAACACTCGGCAAAGTAACGTTTCTGGGCATTCTGGGAACATACTTTGCCGAGTGTTGTGGTTTTGCCGAGTGTCATGGTAAAAACACTCGGCAAAGTAACGTTTCTGGGCATTCTGGGAACGTACTATGCCGAGTGTTGTAAGTTTGCCGAGTGTCATGGTAAAAACACTCGGCAAAGATTAAAACTTTGCCGAGTGTCTTTAGCATGACACTCGGCAAAGATTAAAACTTTGCCGAGTGTCTTTAGCATGACACTCGGCAAAGATTAAAACTTTGCCGAGTGTCTTTAGCATGACACTCTGCAAAGATTAAATCTTTGCCGAGTGCCATTCCGTCCTGGCACTCGGCAAACGACGCCGTCACCGTATTCTCGCCGTCCACTGTCCTTTTTTTGCCGAGGGTCGTTACGGCACTCGGCAAAGGCTTTGCCGAGTGCTCGATAAAAAGCTCTCGGCAAAGATCTCTTTGCCGTCAGAAACTATGACGTGTGAGCTATGCCGTGGGTGGCACTCGGCAAAGGCTTTGCCGAGTGCCACAGGCACTCGGCAAAGCTGCTGAACCCGGTAGTGATACCGGATCCACAGGTTCACGTAGGGGCTGTTTGGTTGCCTGCATGTGCTCATGCAGCTGCATGAGTGTGGCCAGGCTGAGGAGGGAAGCTCCTCAGCCACGTTTTTCCTTAGCCTGGCTCCAGTTGATTTTTTGCATCCACTCGTGCAGGCTCTCTCCTCCATGCAGGCAACCAAACACCATCTCCCTGCATACGCTGGTGCAAGCCACCCTCATACAGGCAACCAAACAGACCCGTAGGGCACGTCCCTGTCCGAGAACCCACCGAAATAGAGATTGCAGATGTCGATGGGCGCGTGCCTACGGAGGAGCAGCAGGTAGTCCAAGAACCCGTGGCACTACTCGACGGTAGGGCTGTAAAAAAAGCTTAAAGCTCGCGAGTTACTCGAGTTCAGCTCATTCTAGACTCTATTCGAGCTCGATACGAATTTTAAACGAGCCGAACTCGAGCTTGATCTCGAGCTCGCGAGCTTTACCGAGTCGAACTCGAATAGTTCGCAAGCCCCGATTCGAGCTTAAATAGTAATACATATTAATTCTTACCGAGCTTACTCGATCCGAACTCAAGCTTGAGCTTTTCTTATTGTCGAAAATTATGTATATTTGAATTATTTTGACTGTTATCGAGTTTACTAGAGCCGAATTCAAACTTAAAATTTTCTTATTATTAAAAAATAGTGCATAACAAATTATTTTAATTGTTATCGAGCTTCAACGAGCCGAGCTCAAGCCTACTTGAGCTTAGGCCGAGCCGAGCTCGAGCCCAGGTCCAGACTCGAACCCCAACTCGAGCTCGGCTCGAGCTTCTACCGAGCTCAAGCCTAGAAGGCCAAGCTCTCTCCAGCTCAGCTCGTTTACAACCCTACTCGACAGACTCCAGCCCCTTGGCTCCGCCGGTGACGCACAGCCTGGGCGTGAACTTCCGGAGGTGGCGCCAGCGCCGGGAGAGCACGCACGTGTGGACGGCGTTGCACGAGGGAAGGAAAGACAACACGTGTTCTAGGACGCTGTCCAGGAGGGCGCTGAGGCGGTTGTCAGCGCCGCTAGTGGACGCGCTCTTGTTCTTGCGCCTCTCAGGCATTCCGTCGAACACCCGGCGTGCGTCCGCTGCTGCAGAGCACGGAATGGAATAACTGATCCTCAGTCAAGAAACTTTGGGGAAGCTTGCTGCCAAACTGTAGGTGCCTCACGGATCCCTTATGCTTCCTGCTTCTAGAAGTTTCAGGAAGGTTCGGTGTTGTTGACGAGGCTAGGGCGATGGGGGAGAGAATTCCGTGTTGGGATACGGGTAGATTAGACTAGCACAGCTTAAAATTTTCTACCGTGTAAACCAGAAAACTATATGAGTAAGAGATCATGGATTATTACCACTAGATACGTAGTGCAACAGTAGACTTGAACCAGCCGATTCAACGAAGAGCGCGACGTTATAATGGCAATAGTCGATCGTCCTCCGACCAGCCGACTCCTCCTCATGATCGTCCCGATCCGCGTCGCAGTCACAACAGCACCTCTAACAAAGTCACCAGCGCGCACAACAAGTGATGCGGATACGCACATGTTTAGCACTTTTAAGTCAAATACATTATTTCCCTGGAAAGAAGTATTGAGCCGCATTAAATATTGTCAGGTGAATTTGTTTCTTAATGAATTTCCTTCTATTCGTGGGAACGATATACTACCTTATGCCAAATTCTTGTTTATTATTAAGTTTGAATATTGTAATGATTCCGGGGCCAAAGCAATGGAGAAGCACAAGCATAGTAATCGTATTTGCTACCAAGAACAAAAAGCTCAAAGCCCATGGGAATGAAAAGGAGAAAGCCAAGTAGCTCATGCAGCTGATCAAGGAGGAAAGAAGCCCATGCAGTGCGAGAGCAAAAAGGGAGGAGCCCAAGGATTTAAACTACAAGTTTTGGATAAGATTTTCAAGCCAAATTTGGACTTCCCACGTGCTCAACCCAATTCAAACTCGGATTCAACTCAGAATTCAATTCGGATTCGGTTCGGGACAGCCTGACAGGCAGTTACTAAAAAGGCCATAACTTTCACAAACAGAGTCCGATTCAGATGTTCTTGTACTCGTTGGAAAGATAATTTCAAGGGCTACGCAATGGATCTAGTCCCACCATCAAATTAATCACGGATAAAAAGTTATGACCAAAACAATATGACAGGTGGAAAATATAGTTTCCTTTTTGTGAGAGTTCGTATCTAAAACCATATAGGGTTGAGTTGTACTTGGTTTGGGGACCATATGGATGTCCCAAGGGGCTATATAAGCCTTGTATTGGCAGCCTTTAGGGCTGAGACCACGTTTGATAATAAAATATCCTTGTTCTTTTTTATGGCCGACCCAACTTGAGGGAATTGGGAGTTTGTTGAAATCAAGATCGTTCAACCTTTTCGTTGGGAATTGAGAGCGTGATGGAACTTCATCGGTGGTCGTGAAGTTCAGCACGTGTGGTTGGGTGAATTAAAGAGTGCTAACTCTTGCATTGGCAACGGGAGATCACTACAGTTCATCAAATCCACGTGAGTATCTTGATCCTACGTCGAGAAGATCAGGCGACCCCATATCAACAAGGGTTATGAGAGGTGGAGGCTACGGTTTCAACGGGTGTGTTTCGGGGATATCTCCCTCAACCCCTGCACCTCTCTTTATATAGTCTCTAATTGGATCCTTATCCGATACAAGTAGAAATCATCTCCTACTCAGAAACTATCATCTGGACCCTTATCGTTCCAGCTCATTAAGTATGTGACCCTATGGGTTCATGTATATTTAGCTATGGGCCAAAAACTCCTTTTCGGTCCATAAATCAGTAGCGGTCTCTAGCAGGATATAACGACTCATAAACATACATAAAGATCATATCGGACAAACCTATATAGTGCTTATATACTGATCCATTTGCCTCATGATAACAGGTTGAACTCTAGGTGAGAAACATGCTATCATATGATAGCTCAATCTTTCACTCGAACCTATAGTGGATTACTCAGTTGTGATTGACTCATCAATCACATTCGGCATGGCCCTATACTTCCTTAATCTAATCACATCGAGGGGCCTAGATATATCTCTCTTGTTATATAGGATATGCAAACTTTATTTAGATCGCTTATAATCCTCTGCATATTTCATAGTAAACCCAAAAGCTACCTTTATGACTACTCAGTCATGGAGTAGTGTTTGGCAACCTCTAAGTAAACTATTACATATGTAAGAAACAATGACGATCTCAGTTCTAACGATCCTACATGCACTTTGTATAAGACCAACTGATAACACTTAAGAATATAACAATTCCCACAGTATCTTATTATGGGTCAACCCAATATCATGTTCTCTAACATAGGTCCACATTATTGATTTGATATCACATATCCATGATCCTGAAATATAATCATCAATCAATACATGTGATCTGTAAATCATAATTGTTCCACATAATGATATAAGATCAGAGATAATTTATAATAACATCAAAACATGATTAAAGAGTTTCACGAACAAGTCACATACTGTAATATCCCGGGCGAGACTCGTCAGTTAATAATTAAATCAGGGAAAAGGGGGGATTTACGCAAAATGACGGCAACCTGGGCCTGGGCCGAGGCCCAAGAGGAGGCCAGCCAAGGGAAAAAGGGGGGAGGCGCCCCACCCCCAAAACCCTAGCCGCCCCCTCTCCCAACCGCCCCTCCACCTCCCTGGGTGCACCTCCCTCTCCCTCCTTGCACCCCCTTTGGCCAGCAGCGTCTCCCTCGCCTCCATGGACGCCCCCAGCGATTGGTGAAGGATCCCGATCGCTGCGGTTCGAGAGGAGGAGAGCCAACGTCCGCCGGGAAGATTTGTGGATCCGGAAGGTGGAGATTAGGACGGGAAAAGGAAGGGAGGCAGAGATCATGTGGAGTTCTTCGTGTTCTTCAGCGATTGGTTAAGGGTAATTACTCCTAATTCTCTCCGCTAGCTGCATAATTAGTTGATTAGCAATGTCGGTTTTTGGATCTGCTCAGGACAGCCTCTGTTAGACGGTCTGTTAGACGGTCTTTTTGATATAGATCCGTGGGGATTCAGGTCTGGTCTTCTCCTAGAGATTTGTAGAGGACATCCTTAGCTTTCCATGAAGTGCTAAAACGCGTCATTCGGACCTCTGTAGAGAAAGTTATGATTTTTCTAATCGGACTGTCCTGTAGATCGGGGAATTTCCTGTCAGGTTTCGGTAGACGGGTTTGGGCGATTAGAAATCAGGAGAATCAGAGGATCTCCATATTATTAAAGTTTTATATATTTTCCTTAGCTTTCTAGAAAGGTCAAGAAATCCGGATTCCGACTCTCGGGGTGAAAGTTATGACAATTTTAGTGCGCTGTCCAGAGAACTCGTTACAGAATTGATGTTCTAGAAAGTTAGATGGTACGGGTAGAAGTTGGCCGAATCAGGGAGACTCGCCAACTAGGTTTAGTTAGATACTTTAATTATCTTTCCAGAGAATCTGAGAACGCCTTATTCAGACTTCTGTACCATTAGATAAGGATTTTTGAAGTTGACTGTCTGTAGAGGGGGACAGGGTGGCCGAAAGGATTTGGGGTTTTGAGTCAAGTTAAGCATGTTGGGTTAGTTTGGGGCTGTTTTGTTTAATCTAAAGACTCGTTACTGTTGCCTTAGCGATTATTAAAATTATTGTTCAGGAGGAGGACGGATCCCAGGGGCCGCGCCTTCTGCTCATCCCCCGTTTTCTCGTGGTTAAGGCAAGTATAAAAGTGGTCTAAATTTCATAGCATGGATTGTGGATGTTTGATGGCTTGTAGATGTTTTTCATCTATCTTATGAGAGTATTTGATCTTGTTCATGTTAATGCTATGTTGAAATTGTTTATCGCTGATTTCAAACGAATGAGAAAATTTATGGTGCATAGTTATCGTGAATGCAATTTATTTATTGAGATATTCACGTTTATGCATCATGCTGGTTATTGAGGTCTTGGTCACGAGACGACCAAACATTGAGGTCCCCGCCATGTTGATGTCATGACGGGCTAAAGGTCCCCATACTTGTGGAGTATGGGCAATTGGTCTCTGCACCAGATGGTACAGGCATGGGTGTGCATTGACGGATGCACACTCCGCATTACCGGTAAAATGCGAAAGAGAAGAGATAAAGTGATTCTTTTGATCATACTGCATAGCATGATTCATTTATTCGATTGATGGTTGAACTTAAAGAAATGATGTTCTCTTTTATTCTTGTTGCCACTGTTTATATTTGCTGAGTTGTGGACTCACTCTTGCTGTTATGATTGTTGTTGTTGTTTTAGGTACCTACATACGACCGGCATGCATGGGGATAAAGATGGATTAGCTATGTTGCACTTGCACGGTCCATTCACCTTGGAAGAAATAAAGAACCTTAAACATTATTGGTTGAATAACTTAAGTGGTAGTTGATTAAAGATCATCCTGGTTAGAATGTAATAAAGATTTAGAACCTTTACATTGCTTCCGTTCTTTAATTAAGTATTGTGGTTATGAGTGTGATGGCAAACATAGTTCAGGTTGTTTAGAATTGGATATTTATTGCTTACTATTATTCAGATCATTTGACTATGCATGTTGTAACCTCTGTTTTACTCATTAAACAAAGGAGGTGCTGCTGAAATTTTGTAGGGTGAATGTTAGTTTTCCTTAATATGTTGATAGTTTAGTAGCAGTCCAGGTCATAGTTTGACTGGGGTGTTACACATACTTGTTGATCAATATGAAAGACATTTATTCAAGGGACAAAATAACATATTATTCAAAAAAATTATAAATATATAAGTGATATAATCATGTCCATGATTGCCTCTAGGGCATATCACTATCAATCTCCCACTTGCACTAGAGTCAATTATACAAGTATGTAATACACATAGCTCTTGTGTGCGCCTCATGCTTTGGCTGCAAAAGAGCTATGTCAACGATCAGCAATATTTAAATCTGTGTGTACTTTGCATATCTTAACATCACCTTTATCAACAATCTCGCGAATGAGGTGAAAACGTCGAAATATATGCTTGGATTTTTATGCGATTAGGTTCCTTGGCTTGCACAATAATTGTACTATTATCACAATAGAGATTAATTGGACCAAAAGCACTAGATACCACACCTAACTGAGAGATGAACTTCTTTATCCAAACAGCCTCCTTTGCAGCTTCGAAAGCCGCAATATACTCGGCCTCCGTTGTAGAATTAGTAACCGTCACTTGCTTGGAACTTTTTCAGCTCACTATTCCTCCATTAAGACAAAACACAAATCCAGACGGCGATCGAAAATTATCTTTATCGGCTTGGAAGCTAACATCAGTGTAACCATTTACAACTAGCTCTTCCTCAACTCTATAAACAAGTATCGCATCCCTAGTCCTTTTTAAGTATTTCAGGATATTCTTTACAGCTATCCAGTAACATTCACCTGGATCTAACTGATATCTACTTATAACACTTAGAACATGTGACACATCTAGGCGTATACAAAGTATGGCATACATGATAGACACAATGGCAGAAGCATATGGAATCTTACTCGTCCGGTCTCGCTCATCTAGTATCGAAGGATACTAAGTCTTACTAAGACTAATACCATGTGACATATGCAAGAAACCCTTCTTAAAATCTTGCATGCTCAATCACTTTAACATTTTGTCCATGGACATATCTTGGCCTAATCTAATTAGCCTTTTAGTTCTATCCCTATAGATCTTTATGCCCAAAATATATGCTACCTCTTCTAAGCCTTTCATAGAAAAACTATTTCTTAATAAAGACTTGACAGATTCAAGCATAAGAATATCATTTTCGATCAATAATATGTCATCGATATAAAACTAGAAAAACAAGTGCGCTCCCACTAGCCTTTTTGTAAACACAACCTCTTCTTCATTCTTGATGAAACCAAATTCTTTGACTACCTCATCAAAATGAATGTTCCAACTCCGAGAAACTTCCTTCAATTCATAAATAGATCTTTGAAGCTTGCATATCTTTCTAGCATTTTGGGGATTGACGAAACCGTTAAGTTGTGTCATGTACACATCTTCACTAGGTTTCCGTTTCGGAAACCCGTTTTGACTTCCATATGCCATATCTCATAATCAAAATATACAGTAATAGCTAGAACGATCTAGACAGACTTAAACATAGTGACGGATAAGAAGGTTTTATCATAGTCAACACTTTGAATTTGTTTAAAACCCTTCGCTACCAATCGTGCCATAAGGATATGAACATTTCCATCTATGTCTATTTTTTTCTTAAAAACCCACCAGCACTCAATGATTTTTACACCATCGGGTGGATCAACCAAGTTCTAAACTTGATTATCATACATGGATTGAATTTCGGATCTCATGGCTCCAAGCCATTTCTCATAGCCCGGGCCCATTCTGGCTTCCTTATAAGTCTTAGGCTCATCATTGTCTAACAATAGAATATCATGTCAATACCATATCGGCAATTAACGTGGCCTTTCAGACCTATGTAGGGCTAGTGCCTCTTACACAGGTTCTACAATATCTTATATACTCTGTAGAGGTTCAGTAGGAGTTAAAATATTTTTTGATGTCTCTGAAATTTCTTCGAGTCTTACCTTGCTCCCACTAACTCTTTTTGAGAAAAACTCTTTGTTTAAAAAGACACCATTTCAGGCAAAAAAATACTTTGTTCTCATCCCTTTTATAAAAATAATTTCCTTAGGTTCCTCAGGATACCCCACGAAGAAGCAATATCAAATTTAGGTGTGAGCTTGTCGACATCAAATGTTTTGCATATACTTCACATCTCCATATTTTAAGAAAGGACAATCCAGGACACTTCTCAGTCCACATATCATATGGTGTCTTCTCTATAGCTTTGGATGGAACCCTATTTAATGTGAACGCAACTGTTTTTAGAGCATACCCCAAAAAGACAATGGCAGATCAGATTGGCTCATCATAGACCGAACCATATCTAACAAGGTCTAATTCTATCGTTCAAACACCCCATTCCATTGAGGTGTTCTGAGCGGAGTTAGTTGTGGAACAATTCCACATTACTTTAGATGATCACCAAACTCCTGGTTCAAATATTCACCTCCACGATCTAATCATAGTGCTTTAATTTTCTTGCCAAGTTGATTTTGTACCACACTCTGAAATTTCTTAAACTTTTCAAATGATTCAGCCTTGTGCCTCATTAGGTAGATGTATTCGTATCCACTAAAGTCATCGGTACAAGTTATGACGTACTGAAAACCACATCTAACTGTTGAGCTCATTGGTCCATATACATCCGAATGTACTAAGGCTAACAAGGCATTTGCCCTCTCACCTATATCAGTTAAAGGTGTCTTAGTCATTTTGCCCAGTAAATAAGATTTGTATGTTTCAAATGGTTCAAAATCAAATGAGTTTAGAAGACCATTTTTATGGAGCTTCACCGTGCCCTTCTTATTTATGTGACCCAAATGACAATGCTAAATATAAATCATTAGGCACATAATGTTATAAATAGGCACATCCTCAAGATTTGAAACATATAATCCATTTATCAATAAAGCATGACCACAAAGCATATCATTCAAATTAATTGAACAACAATTATTCTGTATTCTGAACTTATAACCTTCTGCTCCCAAACATGAAGTAGAAATAATGTTTCTGCTTAAGGCAGGAACATAATAGAAATTATTCAATTCCAAAACTAATCCTAAGGATAAAGATAATGGTAAAGTGCCAACAGTTAACGCAACAACTCTTGCTACATTGCCTACGTGAAGATCGACCTCGCTTCTTGCCAAATTACTACTCCTTATTAGCCCCTGCATCGAATTGCAAATATGAGCAACTGATCTGGTATCAAATACCCAAGAAATAATATGAGAAGTAGCAAGATTTATTTTTATAACATTTATACCTGAAGTAGAAGTCTTACTTCTCTTCTTTTTTCCAAGTTCTACTAAGTCCTTCTTCTGGTTACAATTCCAATGTTCAGTCCTTTGGCAATGGTAGCAAATGGCATCATGTGCAGCACCAATCTTGAGCTTATGAAGCATAGATTTGATATTCAAAATCTCATCTTGAGTTTTACCCGTGCCCTTTCTTTTGCTCAAAGCCTTAGACATCTTTTTGAAGTTGGTAATCTTCTAAACCATTATCACATAATTAGAGCTTTTGTTAATGTTCTGCTCTGTTGACTTGAACTTCCCATGCAACTCGGTTATTGATTTCTCCATGCCATTCATATGAAAGTTCAAAGTGATTGGGTAAAAGCTCGGAGGGGTGACAGGAGAATTATGTCAATAGCCAACTCTTGACTAAAGGGAAAACTAAGCTTTTTCAAACTCTCAATGTATCCCATCATCTTGATCACATGAGGGCTGACCGGACTTCCTGCAGCTAACTTGCACACAAACAATGACCTAGAGGTGTTATACCTTTCAACCCTTGCCTGGTTCTCAAACATGCCTTTTAAACCCACAATCATATTGTAGGCATTTGTGTTCTTATATTGCTTCTGAAGCTCAGAGTTTATGGTAGCAAGCTTGAGACAACTAACATCAAGTAGATCATTGCAATGTTTCTCATACATATTCCTTCTTTTCTTGCTTGAGAACAATTCTCAAGTTGCGATACTAGTTAATGAAGTTGTTCTATTTAGTTTTATTTCTCAAGAATAGATCACAAGTTAAAATTGGATGTGAAGGAAGTATATTGTGGTATTATCTACAACATAAAAAGTGTATATAAAAATTCAGCACTTTGTTTATGTGAAATATTTTATTAAATAATTTAACAAAAGATGCCCCTACTATATGTTTAAAAAATCATGTACCCTCTAATAACATATAGTGATTCAAGATCCATATTTCACTAAGTCCTAGTGAGCTTTGGCATCACTGTTAGAAACTTAGCAACGTAGGTAAGCAACCCCTGGTAATTACATCACATGTAACTCTTATTTATTGAGTGACATCCATATGTCTCGACCTCAATACTATACTTCTAGACCCAAAACTATTTTGATAGCCTAGTCAAGTTAAATCAATATTACGCATGAAGTGTCCAATACTTTACCCTATCTTATTGAGATAATTAATGGCACCTTACTAGGGTAGACGTACCAGTTAATGATCAAAATCTTGATAGGTGCAACTATTGGAAGGGCATCAAGTTTTACTTAATTTTTCTAGAAGGATACTATTATATCATATGAAAATCACCCAAGATAATAATAACATGAATAATAGCATAACAGGAACATAAAAGCATCCACAATTAAATCATATTAAACCATGAGATAACATGCCCCTTAGCACGGTAATCTCCATCACCACATTTTGTGTCCATCAAGCCATCAATGCTTGAGGCCACCACATTCATCTACTTAGATATTACTCCTAATAGCTAAAAATGAATTACATATGAAAATATCAAGCATCACAAGTCAACATGTAGGCTATTATATACATGGCTATAAATCAACATTGCGCCCAGACCATGAAAAACTCATACATGCATCACATATACAATGGGCCATACTATTCACACAATCCTACAAAAATGAGTTATACGCAAAATCCAATTCTATAGCGTGATATGAATACATAACATCTATAATGCACAATACGATTACCTAGCACGATGGTCCCTATTCACGAAATAGCCTTTGAAAATTTCATCGGATTAATCACATTAACCCAATTCTAAACCAATCTGATCGGCCCAAGTTTTCATTGATAAATCACATTGATCAGCGTCGGAGGTTTTTACAAAGAACAGTAACTTGGTGCTATCAATTCATACCTCCTAACCCATCTACTATCGCCGAAATCGATTGATCTTATCAACCATAGAATAAACCAATCCAATAACATGAATGGATCTAAGCTGTCATATAGAGTAGTAATAGATCCAATCTACTACCACCGCATATCAACTATATACGACCAATCCAGATCAAATACTACATAGGATCGATCTAATACCACTCTTAGGATATGGATAGGATACACTAGCGTAGATTAAAATTTTCAACTGCATAAACCAGGAAGCCATGCAAGTAAGAGAGCATGGATCATTACCACTAGATGCGTAGTGCAGTGGAAGTAGAGTTGAAACAGCCGATTCAACGAAGAGCGCGTTGATATAGTGTTAGTAGTTGATCGTCCTCCAGCCAACCATCTCCTCGCGATCGTCCCAATCAGCACCGCAGTCGCAGTAGCGCCTCTACCGAGGTCCACATGTCCAGGGTAGAACACCGTGCGTGGACGTGCTAACACCAACGAGCATGGCATGGGTAATGAGCGGTGGCAGCTAAGGTTTCGACGGGTGTGTTTCGGGGATATCTCCCTCAGCCCCCGCACCTCTCTTTATATAGCCTCTAATCGAATTCTTATCCGATACGAGTAAAGATCATGTCCCACATAGAGACTATCATCCAGACCCTTATCGTTCCAGTCCATTAAGTATGTGACCCTCTAGGTTCATGTATAATTGGCCATAGGCCGAAAACTCCTTTCTGGTACATAAATCAGTAGCGGTCCCTAACAGAACATAATGACTCCTAAATATACATAAAGATCATATCGGATGAATCTATATAGTGTTTATGTACCAATCCCTTTGTCTCATAATACCAGATCAAACTCAAAGCGAGAAACATGCCATCCTATGATAGCTTGATCCTACAGTTGATCCTGTAGTGAATTACTCAGTTGTAATTGACTCATCAACCACATTTGGCATAGCCATGCACTTTCGTAATCCAACCACATTGAGAGATCTAGATATATCTCTCCTATTATATAAGAGGGGCAAATTCCATCTTGATCGCTTATAATCGTCCGAATGTTTCATAGTAAACCCGAAAACTAGCTTTATGACCATCCAGTCCTGAATTAGCGTTTGGCAACTTCTAAGTAAACTATTACACATGTAGGAAACAATGACAATCTCTGGTTTAAGGATCCTACATGCACCAACTGATGATATTTAAGAATATAACAATCGACCCCTAAGTAAACTATTACACATGTAAAAAATGATGACGATGTCAGGTCTAAGGATCCTACATGCGCTATGTATGAGACCAACTGATAATACTTAAGAATATAATAATTCCTACAGTGTCTCATAGTAGGTCAATCCAACATCATATTCTCTAACATGTGTCCACATTATTGATTTGATATCACGTATCCATGATCTGTGAAACATGATCATTAATCAATATATGTGCTGATCTGTAAATCATAATTGTCCCACATAATAATAAAAGATCAGGGATAATTTAGAATAACATCAAAATATGAATAAATAGTTCCACGAACAAATCGCATACTAGTTGATAAATACGAAAGATATTTATTGAAGGGACAAAATAATATATTATTTAAAAGATCATAAATATAGAAATAATAAAATAATCTTCATAATTACTTCTAGGTATATAAGTAACATTTAGATAAGGTAGAGAATATTTCTATAAAAAAAGAAGATCGAGGGAGAGAGTGCAACCGTGAATACCAATGCCGCTGACCCACAAGTCAGGCAATTCCTGGTTTTTTTCTTTGCAAAAACCATTCAAAATTTCCGTCATGTGATTCTCACCAAGAATGTACTTAGCGACGTCATTAGTAACTAGTTCGGGTTTTTTAGGCTATCAGTAATGCCATGTTCTTTTATACTAGGTTAATGATTTTTTGATGAGGACGTCCTTTCCATAGATACAATCGTGCCGACTCCACAACAAGCTCAACAAACTTAAACTATGATACAAGGACGAATGACTCGAGCGCGAGCACGTCAACTTAACCATCAGGTGAATACGTTCCTAAGTTTGCATACAAATATTTCAAAGAATGGAATACTACTTAATTGTTGTGATGATTTAATCATCCTTAGGAACCATGGGGAAGAATCACGCGAGTTCAAGTATAGAAGTAATCCAAATCCTGTTCGCTAGTTCGACTCAGATTCGGCCTTCTTAACAGTGTCTACTTCAAATGGCCATAACTTTTGATCCAGAAGGTTTATCGGGGCCCGTGAGTACTCTTTTGAAAACTCTTGGAGTCTACTTTCGGATGGATCTGGTCTCAGCTCCAAACTCCATCCGAGCCGATTAGAAACTGCCAAACAAGTCGCATCATTTTTCCAGTCCGAGTCAAAGTGGGCCTTGGGCCTTGTAATCGAGTCATGTTTGGCTTCCAAGTGTTTTGGCCGTCCCTCCACCTCCTGTGTCTCTTAAATAGGCAATCGCACCCTTTTCTAGGGTTTGGGGTTTTGATAGACTAAGTTAGCCTTTGCTACTTCGCCTTGTTTTCGCGCGTGTCGGCAAGCCTTTGCTACCCCACCGTTTTCTGCTTTTCAGATTGAAACCTATATCTTTTATTTGCCATTGAGTTGTTGTTCATCTTATTCTTGTCTGCTCTTCGATTGCTTGCAGGAACAAGTATCCTCGTGGTTAGGTTGATTGTGCTCCGACAAGGTCACGAACAACCTCTGGAGTTAGTGTATCGATCGCTAAGGCGCAACGTCCTTGAACGGTTGTAGTCGGATCGTCAACGTTATCTCCTTTCCCAATTGAATCTACCACTTTCATCGAAAGATCGGGACCGCTAGTGCTATCAGTTGGTATCAGAGCTTAAGGTTGATCGGTGACAGATTTTTTTAGTTTCTACATCTTTTTCTACCTACAGTCCTGAAAACCAAAAAAAATAGTAGATTGGTTTTTTCTCCAAAATCCAAAACAATTTGAGCCTTACACTATTGCTGCTTAGTCTTTGTTTGCATCGTCGTGTCGAGTTGCTGGTCTTAGTGTCTAATCCTTAGAGTTTCGAGTTCTTGTCACGTCAGATCACATTGTAGCCAACGCCGCCATCACCGCTGCCATCGTGTTCACCACCATCATATACATCACCGCTGCCATCGCTTTCACCACCGTCATATACATCACTGCTGCCATCGCTTTCACTACCATCATATACATCACCGCCGCCATCGCTGTCCTTGGCCTAGGGTTTGGGTTCGGGATCACCGCTTTGAGGTCGGATGTATCTTTTTCCAAGTTGTATCCAAGTCTGAGTTGGATACAAGTTGTGTTTCCGAAGTGAGTCAGAGTCGGTTGCTTATTGTTCCAAAAAGAGTCTGAAAAAATTGCCCCAAAAAATTTTGTGAATTCAAAAAAAATAGTTCATGATATTATCTCTGTGCCACTCGGTTGCCCTCGTGTGCTGATCAAAAATCTTAGTTTAGAGAGAGAGAGTATCTTTTTTACCAATTTACCCCTGGTCAAAAAAAAGTGTGTGGTGTGCGTTGCTTGTTACAGAGCTCTTGGTGGTCAAGTTAAGGATTTAGGGCTCCTATGAAAAAAATAAAAAAAAGGAAAAATCTGAAGAAAAAAGTCAGGAGCTGTAGTGAGTTGCTTCCTTTCATTGTGCTAGTTGGTGCTCTATGGTTTCGTTGGTGTCCAGGCTCGTGTCTCTAGTACGGTCTAGCCTAGGACCAGCACAGTACCATTGTTGAGCGATTATTCAACTTGCTTTGATTAACGTGGTTCTAGTTATCCTTTGTTCACTCTCAGCCCACCTATAGCTCCACAGATTTGGCTACCACCTCACAGGTACTAGCTACTGAGGCAACGATACACCCAATTTCCAGGAGTTGTTGTCTTGTCGGTTGCCATCACCTCGTGCTCGCTGTGGTAAGAACTAGTAAGAGCTTGACAGAACAGGTTGAGAGTGTGCGACTTGTTTAAGCCACATCCCAGTAGTTCTGAGGGCATAACTTGCAATTTTATTATTTTTTTCTCTTCTTTGTTTGTTCTCATATGTTTTCCTAACAATGTCAAGAGAACCAGTAGACCCTAGGGCTGCCCCACATTCCTCTCGGACAAGGGGCATCATACAACACTTTGAGTGCCAAGTGAAGCTGCACACTGAGAGACTTGATGAGGATGTACGGGTCACTAATAAACGCCTTGGTCAATTGGAGGTCACGCAAATCGACACCAACACTATGCTTGCAACATTGGAGGCTTTCGTTGGCACCGTCAACACTTCACTTGCTGAGATTTTGAGACGTCTCGATGAGATGGGCCGTGCACCTCCCGTAGCTACTCCCGCTACACCTACTCAGCATACACGTGCCAACAGTGGTGTCTTGGGCAGCAGGGTGGACGAAAACGGTGAAGACGAATATGCAGCTGATACTGAGATCGATGATGATGAGGACGCTCACCGTCATTGTCAACTACGCCGGAATCGCATTGGCATGGGTCTTATGCACCCACGCCATGAGGTACGTGAGGATGATGAATCACTTGGTAAGATTAAGTTCACTATGCCACCTTTTGATGGAAAATATAATCCTGATGCTTATGTCACTTGGGAATTGGTTGTTGATCAGAAATTTGCTTATCATGCATTCCCTAAAAACAAAAGGGTTAGGGCTGCTACTAGTGAGTTTACCGACTTTGTTTCTGTTTGGTGGAGTGAATATTGTAAGAAAATCTTTTAACCATACCACGAACTTGGGATGCATTAAAAAGAATCATGCAAGCTAAATTTGTTCCTTCATATTATGCACATGATTTGTTACATAAGTTGCAACAATTGAGGCAAGGTAGTAAAAGCGTAGAGGAATATTTTTAAGATTTGCAAATAGGAATGCTGCGTTGTGACTTAGAGGAAACTGAGGAAGCTGCTATGGCTAGGTTTATGGGTGGTTTGGCTCGTGAAATTCAGGATATTTTAGCTTACAATGAATACAATCTATCACTCGTTTATTTTATCTTGCTTGTAAAGCTGAAAGAGAAGTACAGGGACAACGCGCGAGCACTAGAACTAACGTTTCTGCAGGTCATGGTAACATTTGGTCTCAACGTGCATCTACTGCACCATCAAGCCAACCTTCTACACCTTCTTCCTCCAACAGCAAGCCACAGTTTTCATTGTCAAATTCAGCATCTCGGGTATCCGAAGCAACAAAGGGGTCAGCCCAAACACGTGTAAAGAGCTCTTCATCCGTTGCATCTACGGGACGAACGACGGATGTCCAATGTCATCAATGCAAGGGGTATAGCCATGTGTGGAGTGAATGCCCCAGCAAGCGTGTTTTGATTGTGAGAGATGATAGTGAGTATTCTTTTGCTAGTGATTTGGATGAGGATACATATGCTATGCTTGCAGCTGACCATGCAGGTAGTGGGAAGGAGCAAGAAGAAGAGCACATTGGTACTGAAGATGCAGAGCGCTATGAGAGCCTCATTGTGCAGCGTGTGCTGAGTGCACAAATGAAGAGGACGGAGCAAAATCAGTGGCACACCCTTTTCCAAACAAAGTATGTCGTGAAGGAACGCTCATGCCGTGTGATTATTGATGGAGGGAGCCGCAATAATTTGGCGAGTTCCGATATGGTGGAGAAGCTTGCGTTGAACACCAAACCGCACCCACAACCTTACTATATTCTATGGTTCAACAGCAGCGGCAAGGTGAAGGTAACACGAATGGTGAGAGTAAATTTTGCTATTGGTTCTTATCATAATGTTGTAGAATGCGATGTTGTCCCTATGCAAGCATGCTCAATGCTGTTAGGTAGATCATGGCAATATGATAAAGATTCTCTGCATCATGGTAAGACAAACTAATATTCTTTTGTGCATCATGACAAGAAAATTATGTTACATCCTATGTCTCCTGAAGCTATTTTGAAAGATTTTAGTAAGACTTTTGAGCTAGAATGTGATTGATGGAGACGAGGTGCCCGATCTTTCGATGAGATTGATAACTATCGATTTCGGTGGAGATGACCCTCACGATCCGACTACAACCGTACGACGACGCTTGCGCCTTAGCAATCGCTGAACCAACTCCGAGATGTTATTGACCTCGCTGGAAGCACGATCAACCTGAACACGAAGTTCAATCCCTGCGAGCAATCGAAGAACTAGCAAGAATAAGACGTAGGCAATCTGATATTACGGATATAAATGAAGCATAAATTGTATTACGAATAACAAAGTTGGAATTCCGAAAATGTCTTGACAGGTGGTCGACCGACACAACTGAAGAATAAAAGTTTGCACAATGGCTAAACCTAAACTCAACGAAATCCAAGTCCTAACAAGGGAGGCAGTGGCTCCTTTATAGGGAGAACGACCAGGGGTGGCGTCCAAGTGCACGCCCTAGGGTTAAAAGGCCCATGGGCCCAAGTGGTGGTGGCGCAGCACCCTTTTTGACTCGGACTCAGAAACCAATGTGGAATATTTTAATGATTGAGGCTGGCTCAGATGTAATTTGAAGATGCGGTTGAATCCGTTGGAAAGTAGACTTCATAAGCTTTTCATGAAATACAAGAACGTCCCAAACGGAGTCCGTATGAGGAGGTTATGCCCGTTTGAACTTGATACCATCGCAGCAGTCCGAATCTGATTCCAAAACGTGTCCAACTCGAATTCGTGCTTGGCTTGGTCCCAAAATGACGTGGTGACCTCCATTATTCCTTCCATGACTCCATGTCTCTTTCCTTCATCTTTTCCCAAGTTCCTAAGCACAATTAAATCACTTGCATTAGGTAGCGATCTATTATCAGTAACATACGAACCTAGGAATGAGTTCACCTGGTAATTAAGTTGACGAGCACGAGCTCGAGTAAGTGGTCCTTGCAACACTTGCTGTGGATGAGTTGTGTCCATGGAAGGGATGTCCTCATCAGTGATGTTAGTGGAATTGGATTGGGTGGTGTGCTATTGCAAGAAGGTAAACATGTGGCATACTTTAGTGAAAAATTGAGTGGGCCTAGTTTGAACTATTCTACTTATGATAAGGAATTATATGCTCTAGTTCAAACTTTCGAGACATGGCAACATTATTTATGGCCTAAAAATTTGTCATTCATTCTGATCATGAGTCATTAAAGCATATTAGAAGTCAAGGAAAATTGAACCGTAGGCATACAAAGTGGGTTGAATTCGTACAGTCTTTTCCTTATGTCCTAAAACACAAAAAGGGAAAGGAGAATGTTATTGTTGATGCATTGTCTAGGAGATATACCATGCTCTCACAATTTGACTTCAAAATTTTTGGATTAGAAACAATTAAAGAGCATTATGTTCATGATGATAATTTTAAAGATATGTTGCTGAATTGTAAAGAGGGAAAAACATGGAATAAATTTGTCCTAAATGATGGATTTATATTTAGAGCTAACAAGCTATGCATTCCAGCTAGTTCCGTTCATTTGTTGTTGTTACAGGAAACACGTGGAGGTGGGCTGATAGAACATTTTGGAGTGAAGGAGACGGAAGACATACTTGCTGGTCATTTTTTTGGCCAAAGATGAGACGTGATGTGAAACGTTTCGTTGCTCGCTGCACTACATGTCAAAAGGTTGTATATGCCTCTACCTGTTCCTAATGTGCCTTGGGAAGATATTTCTATATACTTTGTTTTAGGACTGCCAAGGATAAAGAATGGGAGGGATAGCATATTTGTTGTTGTTGATAGATTTTCTAAGATGGCACACTTCATACCATGTCATAAAAGTAATGACGCTACCAACATTATTGATTTGTTCTTTCGTAAAGTTGTTCGCTTGCATGGTGTGCCAAATACAATAGTTTCCGATCGTGACACTAAATTCCTTAGCCATTTTTGGAGAACTTAATGGGCTAAATTGGGGACTAAGCTGTTATTTTCTACTACTTGTCATCCCCAAACTGATGGGCAAACTGAAGTTGTGAATATAACTTTATCTACCATGCTTAGGGCTGTTTTGAAAAAGAACATCAAAATGTGGGAAGAATGCTTGCCTCATATTGAGTTTGTTTATAATCGTTCGCTGCATTCTACTACAAAGTTGTGCCCTTTTGAGATTGTCTATGGTTTTGTGCCTCGTGCTCCTATTGATTTGCTATCACTTCCATCTTCAGAGAAGTTAAATTTTGATGCTAAACAGCGTGCTGATTTGATGTTGAAAATGCATGAGACGACCAAAAAAATATTGAACGCATGAATGCTAAATATAAACTTGCTGGTAGTAAAGGAAGGAAGCATTTAACTTTTCAACCGGGTGATTTAGTTTAGTTGCATTTGAGAAAAGATAGATTTTTTGAATTGAGAAGGTCTAAGTTGATGCCTAGAGCTGATGGTTCTTTCAAAGTGCTGGAAAAGATTAATGATAATGCATATAAGCTTGAGTTACCTGCAGATTTTGGGGTTAGTCCCACCTTTAACATTAC
The DNA here is from genome assembly GCA_017311315.1 of Dendrocalamus latiflorus. Classification (NCBI taxonomy): domain Eukaryota; kingdom Viridiplantae; phylum Streptophyta; class Magnoliopsida; order Poales; family Poaceae; genus Dendrocalamus; species Dendrocalamus latiflorus. The sequence continues at coordinate 13,521,097 of CM029628.1, read as the reverse complement.
AGATTCAAAGTCATACTTGGGAGAAGAAGATGAGCTTGAGTCGCGGACGACTCAAATGCAAGAAGGGGAGGATGATGAGGACATCCTTTCTATAGATACAACCGTGCCAACTCCACAACAAGCTCAACAAAATGAAACTATGATACAAGGACCAATGACTCGAGCGCGAGCGCGTCAACTTAACCATCAGGTGAATGCGTTCCTAAGTTTGCATACAAATGTTTCAAAGAATGGAATACTACTTAACTCTTGTGATGATTTAATCGTCCTTAGGAACTATGGGGAAGAACCACGCGAGCTCAAGTGTAGAAGTGGAACCATCAAGCGCAATCCAAGTCCTGTTCGCGAGTTCGACTCAGATTCGACCTTTTTAACAGCGTCTACTTCAAACAGCCATAACTTTTAATCCAGAATGTTTCTCAGGGCCCGTGAGTACTCTTTGGAAAGCTCTTGGAGTCTACTTTTATATGGATCTGATCTCACATCCAAACTCCATCCGAGCCGATCAAAAACTGCCAAACAAGTTGCATCACTTTTTCAGTCCGAGTCAAAGTGGGCCTTGGGCCTTGTAATCGAGTCCTGTTCGGCTTCCAAGTGTTTTGGCCGACCCTCCACCTCCTGTGTCTCTTAAATAGGCAGCCGCACCCTCTTCTAGGGTTTGGGGTTTTGATAGACTAAGTTAGCATTTGCTACTTCGCCTTATTTTCGCGCGTGTCGGTAAAACCGTCCGAATACTTATCTTCGGAACCCCACCGTTTTCTGCTTTTCAGAATGAAACCTACATCTTTTATTCGCAATTGAGTTGTTGTTCATCTTGTTCTTGCTTGTTTTTCGATTGCTTGTAGGAATAAGTACCCTCATGGTTAGGTTGATTGTGCTCTGACAAGGTCACGAACAACCTCTGGAGTTGGTGTATCAATCGCTAAGGCGCAACGTCCTTGGGTGGTTGTAGTCGGGTCGTCAACGTTATCTCCTTCCCAATCGAATTTACCACTTTCATCGAAAGATCGAGACCGTTAGTGCTATCATTTTTTGTTTAGGTTTATGTCTTTTGGTGCTTTTTAGATAATAACAGACGACGAAAATACCAGCGCAGATAATGATATGTCAATGGGCTTGAAACATATTTTAAAAAGCAATTTTAAGAATTCATTTAGAGAACCAACCTTATTTTTTCGGTTTTTGAAGAAATCGCATTAAAAACCGGAACCAAAAATAAAAAAAGAAGCGGACTAAGTGCTGCAGTCGGCGGCAAGTACGACAGCAAGAAACAGCGACAAGGACATCTGGTCATCTGGCGATTGCACCACCGGTTACGATTTGGGAGCGGGACATCGAGGCACGACGAGATAGAAGAGTGAGTTGAGGAGACCTTGATAAACATTTTTATAGTAAAATCCGTAAGAGTTTGCTGTACACCAGCTTTTAAGGAGTAATGAAAACGAAAAAACTCACACATTTAGGCTGTAACCAAACTAATGCTTAACTGCTTCAGAGGACGAAAAACAAAAGGAGGCATTCAAAAACTACATAAGATCTTCATATAATGGTTTACTTGTACCTGGAAAATGGCAACTCGCCAAGAATCGGCCTTTTTTCCTGCACAGTTTTACACTTTTACTACCCACCTTTTCCTTTTACATCTAGCAGACCAGGGAGCTTGCTGTACTACTCACCGTGTCCACGAACGAACCATGGTTTTTCAGACATGTTACCATCAAGGCATTTAGTTCTGCCTGCCTGCCAAATGAAACCAATATTTGATTTTTCAGACATGTTACCATCAAGGCATTTATTTCTGCCTGCCTACCAAATGAAATCAATATTTGGTTTGATGGTAAATTTGCCCTACCAAGCCTATTAAAATTTGATATTGCAAAATTTAATCACCGAATTAACTACCAATGTTTTGGCCAAAGATTGGCAACAAAATGAACTAAAGAGCCAAGGGAGAAGAGAATCTTGCTATAGTTTGGTTGCAAACCAAATACTGCAAATTTGGTCGACGCTACCAAATTTTAGTAAGGAGGGTATTAGCAACTATTAAAAGCAAACCAAACAACCCCTAAATCTAATTACCATGCGTGATGATGTAATTACCTTTTTCTTTCTTTCTTTCTTTCTTTCTTTCTTTCTTTCTTTCTTTTCCGGGTGCTGGAAAATGGACGTCAGCACGCACCGCACGCGACTGTGGCTGAGTCATCGGCTCATCCATCCAGAACCATAAGAAGTAACTGCATATTATAACTACTGTTGCTGAGTTCATGCGTGCGTCCACAGAAGTAACTGCGCTGCAGAACGTTGTTACTTGCAGTACAATCCCGTTGTTCTGCGACGAGGTGACGCAAAAAAAAAACCTCGAAAGTCATAAGCTACGCAAGCTTGGCTCATTGTAGGTTCTATTCGAGATTAACTTAAGCTCTAAACGGTGTTTTTTGTGTTTCTGAAAATTTACATAGAGGCGAATAATCCAACTTAATCCATACTATTAGTCCAGAGAGAATGATTTTGGTGTCCACGATATTTTATATAGATGCGTATAATCTAGGTTAAAGCGTACCATGAAGGCATATCATATTAACATAGAACGTTAAATTGAACAAGTTGAGAAGCAGATGATATAGCATGAGGCATATCATTGCTCTAGAGAAAAAGAGTTAAGATGTATCATCTAAGTCAATATGTACCATTAATCTGTACTATCTTTCTAGAGGCTCTCCAAGGCAAGGTGTACAAAGGCAAATGATACGGCCCAGGGCGGACGATCCGGGCTAAGGTGTGCGAAATGGGTCTGTGTAATGGTTGTTTTTTGACTATTTGAGCTAAGAAAAAGTTGAACTTAAGCAGATGATCTAGGTCAAGGCGGATGATCTCAGTCTACAGAGGTTTTTCAAAATACGTCCAACGACTAGTTTTTTAAATGGGGAGTCTATATAAGTGAACCATAGGTGTTCAAGTTAGCTCTCTTGAGACTCCAAATCAGTGGCTAGCACATTAGGGAGTTCGAGGGAACTCATGATCATAAGTTAAACATCTTTAGAGTGTGAGAGAGTAAATTAGACCTAGTTGTATGCATCACTCCTAGTTGTTTGACCTTATTAGGTTCAGTGACCTCTTTTGGCTTATTACTCTTCGAATTTGGTAATTCCTAGATGACTTATAGGCGTGCTCTTGGTGATCTTCCAAAAGAGACCCTGTGGAAGGCATCTAGATGGTTGTGAAGGTTTGGAGTCCACCAATCCAGAGTGGAGAAGGACTATCGTTAATAGAACGTTTGGATCCTTGCATGAATTTAAATAGGAGCTAGACTCTTATGAGAGTGCTCCAACAAGGGGGAGATCACTAAATGTCCGAAACCTCGGTAAAAAAAATTGGTTATCTTTCGTCCCATTGTACATTTCCATATTTAATTCTTGCTCTTTCAATTCCTAGTATACTGTCTTGTGTAGGATTAGAACTTAGATCGCGAAATTTCACTAGTGTGTATAGAAATTAATTGAGCACACGAGCAAACTATAGGCACTTTGGTAAAGAGTAGTTTTTAGGTTGTTCTAAATTTGTTAAATTTAATTTAGTTTGAAAAGATATCTAATTCAGTCCTCTCCTCTAAGCCATCCGATCCTCTTCCTCCGTCACATCCTGCAAAATGAGCTAGACTGAGTTCCTATAACAAGGATACCAAAATGATAAAATTCTTGTAAGAACCATGTGACAGTTTTCTGATGGCACTGAAGTTTTTGAGATGCCAGTGAACTCTCACGCCGACCGTTGGATGAGATTTGGATACATCAGATTTGAAGGACATGAGGTGGGAGCCCTCATAAATAATTCCTCTAAAGTAAACGTAGTAATCAAGCAGGGGCGCAGCACTGATTTAGTATATGATGTATTAGGTGGTTAATTACGCAATTAAAGGTAGTTAAGTTTTGGAAGGATCAGCTTGTGATCTAGGCCGTTGTATAGGGTGAATGGAGGGCCAAGATGTGAGGATGGCGAGACCAATTATGAACATGATTCATTGGATTAAGTCCCCACTCATTTCGACTTGAGCTTTTGGTTTCTGACGTATTGTTTACCATTTCTATTTTTTGTCTTTTTCTGATTTTTTGGCTTTTTTGAGCTTTTTGCTGGTTTCTTTTTTCTCATATTCGTTTGCATTATCCGTGATTGGCTAATCTCACTACTACAGAAAGGCTAATAGTAGACGCCAAATCACAGACGGTTTTGTGAAACCGCCTGTAATGTACACTATTACAGACGGTTTTAAATTGTGGCGGGAAAAAGGAGTATCACAGACAGTTCTTACGTATGAACCGTCTGTGATACTAGAATATCACAGACGGTTTTTATTAAAAACCGTCTGTGATAATCTGGGATTATCACAGCCGATTTTTTATTAAAAACCGTCTGTGTTGTGTCGACTATCACAGCCGGTTGTTGTTAAGAACCGTCTGGGAATGTTCACAGATGGTTTTTTACAAGAACCGGCTGTGATGTCCCTTTCTCTGTCATATTCTAGATCAGAGGTTAATATATAAGTACACATTGCTTCTAATAACTTAACTACAGAACTACTGAGACAAGAGATCACAAATTAAAGGCAAATTTATTAATTTCAATTAGAGGCAAATTTATTACAAAAGTCGCACAGGTACAGAGTTTCCCAGATTGTATTCTTTTGGGCTTCGTAAGCTTCTTCTTCAACTTGGGGACTTGGAGGATCAGCCGCTAAATTCTCGAACGCCGTTAAGATTGCCCTTGTCCTTAGCACTTCCTCGTGCAGCCTGGGCAAATGATCAGCAGCATCCATAATGTCGTAGAGGATAGCATGAAAAGATTCCTCAGAATCTGCCGTTTCTGCTTGATCGGCAAGGCTATCCATCCGTCTCTGCAATGCGTGTAGAGCTTCTTCCGCATTGCGCACATTGTGGAGAAGAACCAGGGTGAGGGCCGTTTCCCTTTCTTGAGCGGCAGCGAGACGCCTCCGTCGACGGCGGAGGATCAGGTCAAGCTGACGGATGCAAGAAAGTCGGGGAAGGAGAGCAGGGCGGGTGCGGAGAAGCCGCTCCAGATGCAAATTGCTGGCCACCTGTGTAAGGTTCCGGCCGAACAATTATTTCATACATGTCACGTGTTATATGTGCGCGCGTTGATATTCCTATCTACAGGTTGCGCCCATCTCTAAATCTGCTTTGGAACAGCCGGACTTAGCAAAAATTCGAGGAGAGCTGCTTTGGTTTTTGTGGGCTAAAGTCATCAAATCAGATGGAGAGTTCCACTGCGCAGATTGATTTTTTATTGCTCTTATAACTCTGTAATTCTGAATTTGTAAATGCATATTTTATTTCATTTCAATTAATTCATTTGCGAAATGGATGCCTTATGTCTGTGAATGAAATGTGATGTGAATTGGATGTTTGTCAAATGAATTGAGATGTGAATTGGATGTTTGTCAAATGAATTGAGATGTGAATTGTATCTATACTTGTTTATCTGCTTGTTTCAGAGGGCACGGCTAGCATTTCCTGAGGCTAGCCAATAAACAGAAATAGATTCTGTTAGGGGGGAGGAATATCACAGACGGTTTTTCATTAAAAACAGTCTGTGATAATCAGATATCACAGACGGTTTTTTTATAAAAAATCGTCTCTGATTATCGGATATCACAGACGGTTTTTCATTACAAACCGTCCGTGATTATCCGATATCACAGACGGTTTTTTATAAAAAACCGTCTGTGATATTGGATAATCACAGACGGTTTGTAATAAAAAACCGTCTGTGATATCGGATAATCACAGACGGTTTGAAAACCGTCTGTGATAACTTGGATTATCACTGACTCATAATTTCAGACGGTTCAGATAACCGTCTGTGATGACGATTTCGAACCGTCTGTGATGACCTTTTCTGTAGTAGTGTCTGTTTTTTCTAATTTTAATTTTTTTAAATTTAATTATGTCAAATAAGCCACCATCGGCTACAGTATAATTTCAGCCAGCTACAGTGTAATTTTAGTCATAAGTCATTTTTTAGCCAAAATGAGTAGGTTGAACTTGATCAGACGGCCTTGAGTGGTACAAAAAGTTATGTGAGTGTAGCAAAGAATCAACTGTTATTTTATATTAGTACAGATGATCAGTCAATTGGTAAGTTCTTATTTTTACCATGACCATGACAGGACTATGGGCCTGTTCTTTTTAGCTGAGACTTATTTTTGGCTGTAGCTTGTGGCTTTTGGGCTGTTCATATGAGAGATTACAGAGTAACAGAAACTCATGTGCGGTTTTTACCACTACAAATGAAGTCGATATAGTATGTACTACAATTAACTAGTAGACCTTATCTTAAAAAAACACTTCGTTTAAAAGCTAGTTACTGTAGAAAATCCAAAAGCTAAAAAAGAACAAGAGCTACATCACAATTTTATTGCCCACAAATCAGATAAACTAAAAACCTACTCGCTTTCGTTGTGGCTCTTTTTTCTCTTTTTGAACTTCACTACGGCTCGGTTTTTTGGGTACAAATAGGGGGTGAAAACAGATGGTTTTAGACTACATTTGTATTTATATTTATAAACGAATACGAATATGAATTAGAATATTTCCGAATGCGAATATGAATCGAATATTATAACAAATACAAATTTAGATTGAATAACTACTCAATACAGTTGAATCTGGATATCCTTATAACTTATGTAGTATAAAGATATTAATGATATTTTATCCTCGTACAATCATACTTGATCATTCTAATTTATTTATTTCACCTAAAGAAATACGAATTTACGTTTAATTAAAAAACTGGTCCAACTAATTAGTTGTATTGTAATAAAATATACATATTGCTTCGTCGAAATGAATACGGATACAGATAGTCCGAATAAAATAACATTTTGGATTGCAAAAGTCTATACTATATTTGCATCCATATTTTTATACAAATTTGAATACAAATACAAATAGAATAGAAATTGTTAATTGGATAGAAAATTTTTTACTATATTCGCATCCTATCTAATACGGTAACCGAATAATACGGATAATTCATATCCATTTTTCACCTATAGATACAAGACATTTTTTTAGGATACAAGACACACGAGCACACAATCCACACACATTCCACAGACAACACACTCATATCACACTTACGTGCTCTCTATACACGCTAGAAAATTAATAAAAAGCTCAAATAGCCTCTGGAGTACGAACTGTCTCACTTAATATGTATGTATGTATGTTTACCCCTTTTTTTTCAGCGAGCACGCGCGCGTCAGCCAACTAAGCAAGGCTCAGTTCTCCAACAAGACAGCTAACATCTATACGGATGTTTTGTTCTTTTATTTGATTCAAGGACATTTTTGTTTCTAGTATTTGGTCATGACTCATGATCCAAGTGGAATAGGACGAACCGCCGGAGTGTGCGGTCTGCGCGCGAGAGTCGGACTGTTCGCGAGAAATGGGCTGAGCCCAATTTGTGAAGAGGGTCCACGAGGAGTACTGCCCAATGCGAAGTGTTCATTGTATAATGAACTGAACAAATTGCATTAGTTTGTACGAGTCTCAGAAAGAAAAACTTTAGTTTGTACACAGCATCGTGACTCGCTTCGTGAAATGCAAAATGACATATTTGGTCGTTTTTCTTCCGTAGTGAGCTTTCTTATTCTATATCTTGACTAATTAATCTCTCTGTTCATAATAGATATTATTTCAAACATCAGTGCGATTCCCAATATAAATCCTCCATTTAAATACATTCATGTGTATGATCAAAGTTCAAAATGTTTTGTTGATTGTATTTTAAAAGGAAAAATCCATAAACACCCCGTAAGTCATTTGCCTTTTAATTTGCCCCCATATATCATTTTTGTTTATTTTGACCCGCATAAGTTTACGTTACCATGCAAAATAGCCCCCATGACACACGTCAATGCTATTTCTCATACTTTTTATTGTCTTTTGCACTTGTTTCAAATGATTTGAATAATTATTTAAGTAACTACGCTTGTTTCAATAATTTGAGTTTATTTCGGTATTTGTAATGCATAATTTTAGCATTGAAACATTAGTAACAAAATCATGCATTATAACTACTAAAATCAATCAAATAATTAAAATTAGTATTTAAATCATTTTAAACATGTTTTGACACCACTGAAAAAATGCGAAAAGTAATGAAAATCACAAGAAGCAGTGCTAATTTGCGCCATTGGGTCGGGAGGTGTATTTGCACATCAACTTAACTTATGGGGGGCAAAGTAAGCGAAAATACGATATAGGGGTAAATTGAAAGAGGGTGACTAATGGGCTGTTCATAGATTTTTTCCAATTTTAAAACAACACATATAAGAGGTAATAGTTACCGGGGTTAAAACCAAAGACTTTGAAAATGAGCACCAAAATGACATAGACTACCCATGGTCTGACATTGACATGGATATACAATGTCTGATGATTTCTAGGGGATGAATTGAAAGGTTCTCTTACACAAGTATAGTATTTTTTTTAACAAATACAGGTTTTGTAATTTATGTCTTTGTACAAATGATTAGGGACGCTGAAACAGTGGACCATGCACACGCTTAATCTGGGCGACCAGGCCATCCGAATTCTCATCGACCAACTTGATTTTCTTCAAAAAAAGCTATGTAACTGTTAGATTGATCTCAATCATTTGGCCCAACGGCCAAATGGGCCCCTTGTACGCGCCCTGATCGGGGGCGCCCAGCCCTAATGGCTGGTGGGCCCCTGTCGCCAGCGCCACAATAAATAGAGGTGGGGGCCGGGGCGGCACGAACACCGAAGTTCGCCGTGCCGCCACAATCCCCACCAACAAACCCTAGACCCGATCTGAAAGGGGGGCGCTCTAGCGACGGGAACTACCACCGCCACCTCTATCTCCCTACAGATCGCCGCCGCCAGGAAGTCGCAGCCAGGGAGACCCCGCTCCTTCTTCACCGAACGTCGCTGCCCGTGCGCAGACCTCACCAACGAACCAGCGATGGCCAGCTCCTCCTCCAATGCATCGGACGGTCGGTACCCCTAACCCTAATCCTCTTCTCTCTCGAATCAGACCTAGACACCCTCAGATCTAGACCTAGAAGATCCTAATAGATCCTAACAATGGTATCAGAGCAGATCTAGGCGTAGATCTAGATGGGGAAAAGATGAACGACCGCCGTCGGTTGACTGGCGTGCGGAAAAAGAGAGAAAGAAAAGAGGGGAAGGACTCGATCTAACCCTAACCCGAACCCTAACCCTAGAAAAGAAACGGCTGGGACTTACCTGGCCGTCGTCACCGGGCCGTCGTCGCTGGCGTGCGGGAAGACCGGCCGAGCCGTGGGCTCGCCGGCGCTCCACCGCGGACCACCGTCGATGCGCTGAGGGGCGCCGACACGGAGCCGCTCGACGGCGGCGCGCTCCCTCTTAGGGGAGCGCGCACACCGGCGAGAGGGCCCGCGGCGGCGCCGGCTTCTCCTTCTCCGGCGGCGTGGACGAAGTCGCCGCCGCCGCTTGGTTTCGCTCGGTGCAAGGCTGAGAGAGGGGAGAGGGAGAGAAATGCGCTAGGGTTTCGGGAGACGGCGCCGCGAGCGGTTTTGATCCGGCGATAACGACGCTCAGCCGTCGGATGGCGACGGACGGATCAGATCGCGCCGAGGGCAGCGGGCTGGCTTTCGGCCCAGGCGGGCGAGAGCTTTCCCGGCCCAGGCCCAGGTTGCGGCCTGGGCGCGCGGGGAGCGCGAGGCGGCGCTGTGCTGAGCAGGCCAGGAAGCCGTCGGATTCGCATCCGACGGCTGAGATAGCGCCAAAGACCGCGAGTTGATCCGCCGTGATCGCCGCGGGCCGTTGGATGCGAATCCGACGGCTGAGACCGCATAGGCCGCGCGCGTGGGCGCGTGAGGCCGGCTAAGCGGGCCGCGCGTGGGCACGTGAGGCTGGCTGAGCGGGCCGCCCTGGGCCGCGGCTGCGCAGGAGCAGGCCGAAATGGCCATTTGCACAGTAATTTTTGCTAAATGTTTTTATTGATTTTCAGAAGCTTTTTTTTGAGTGAATTTGAATGCAATTTGAATCAAATCTCTGTAAAATTTTGCACCAAGGTGTTAATTTTTCCAGAGATTAGATGAGTACAGTAATAATGCTTCTGAGTATGAATTATTTTAGAATAATTTCATGTTTTCTGCTGCAAAAGTTAATGTTGATTACTCTTTCAATTAAATTCGAACCAACGAAAGAATTTAATTTTTTGAGAATTGTTGTGAATTATGATATTGTTATTTTCTAACCAACGTTGATAATAACAGTATTATAATTTTAATTGATGATTTTATGCATTATTTCTATTTCTGCCCAACGGTGATGTAGATTTAATGTATAAATAAAATTGTATGTCGTATTTTGACCAACGTTGGAAATAAGGCATATAATTTTGCTGTTAACAGTATTATAATTTTAATTGATAATTTTATGCATTATTTCTATTTCTGCCCAACGGTGATGTAGATTTAATGTGTAAAACAACTGTATGTTTTAATTTTAACCAACGTTGAAATTAAGGCATGCAGTTGTTGTTATTATGTTTAAATGTTCTCACTGTATATGAATTGTGTTTTCAGGAGGATACTCTTTGATGGGCTACATCAGGGATATCCCGGTTCTCAAAGGAGACAACTACGGTGAATGGAAGAAAAAGATTGACCTGGCCTTCATCTTGGCTGAGGTGGACTGGGTAGTCACCACACCGTGTCCCACAGAGCCTGTGGCACCGGTGAGAGATGAAAATGAGGCTGATGCTGCTTGGCAGACCAGACAGAGGGACTATGCTCCCATAAAAATGTCATATGATCTTGATCATAAAAAGTGGGTCACTACCAACAAGAAATGTTTGGCTGTGATAAAGAACACGATTGAGCCTGCAATTGTGGGCTCAATCGCAGAGTGTGACACTGTCACAGAGTACCTTGAGAAAATAAAGAGTCAGTTTACTGGCTCTTCAAAGACTTATGCTACACAGCTGATTAAGCAGCTTGTGACAGAAAGGTATTCTGGTGGTGGCAGTGGCATAAGAGAGCACATACTAAGGATGAGCAACTTGGCATCCAAGCTTAAACCAATGGATTTGGCTCTCAAGGATGAGTTCCTTATTCATTTGATTTTTGCTTCCTTGCCGAAAGAGTTTGACACCTTTTTTGTCAACTACAACATGCAGCCCGAGAAATGGGACTTAGAAAAGTGCATAGCTATGTGTGTGCAAGAGGAGGAAAGAATTAAATCCTCACATGGTGGTTCTATCAACTATGTGAAGGACTACAAGAAAAAGAACTTTACTCATTCCTCCTCAAAGACAGGAAAGCCTCAGCAACAAAATTTCACAGTAGAGAAAGATCAGTGCCTTCATTGCAAGAAAAAGGGACATTACAAGAAAGATTGTCGCGATTTCTTGAAAATGATTATGTCAAAGAAAGGTGGGGACATTATTACGTTCATAAATGAGTCCCTGTATGTACAATATTCAAAATCTACTTGGTGGATTGATTCAGGTGCAACTGTTCATGTTGCCAATAATTTGCAGGGATTCCGTTCGACGAGGAATACGCAAAGAAAAGAAAGATACGTTAAAGTCGCAAATGGAGCCCAAGCTGAAGTTGAAGCCGTTGGCGATCTTTCATTAGAGCTAGCTGATGGCTTCACTCTTTTACTTAGAGATGTTCTTTATGTTCCCTCTTATAGAGGAATTTGATTAGTGTTTCATGTTTGGACAATGATGGTTATGATTGTCATTTTGGAAATGGCAGGTGTGAAATAATGTTTAATAAAGAATGTGTTGGTCTTGCCATCTTACAAAATGAACTTTATTTGTTATCATTATGTGATGATGTGAATGTCGTATGCGATAATGGGAACGTCACGTGCGAGAAAGTGATTGAATCCTCGTCTACGAATGTAAACAGGAAACGAAAGAGAACTCTAGATGCGTCGTCGAAATTATGGCACTGTCGTTTAGGTCATATTTCGAGGGGGGAATAGAAAGACTAGTTAAGAATGATATTTTCCTCCATTAGAGTTCTCAGACTTAGAACAATGCAGAGAATGCATTAAAGGAAAAATATGTAAAGAAAATTAAGAAAGACGCCAAAAGAAGCATAGGAGTTCTACAAATTATTCACACAGACATTTGTGGTCCTTTTCTGTGAAAAGTGTGGATGGTTATGACTCGTTAATAACATTCACGGATGATTACTCCCGTTTTGGATATATTTATCCAATCAAAGAAAGAAATGAAGCATTGGATAAATTCAAAATATTTAAGGCTGAAGTTGAAAACCAACACGATTTAAAGATTAAGATAGTCCGATCTGATCGTGGGGGGAGTACTACGGTCGACATACCTCATATGGACAAGTTCCTGGACCTTTTGCAAGGTTTTTACAGGAAAATGGCATAGTGGCCCAGTATTCTACACCGGGCGAACCTCAGCAAAATGGAGTAGCTGAAAGACGCAACAGTACCCTGATGAATATGGTGCGAAGTATGATGAGCTATTCCACACTGCCATTGAGTTTATGGATGGAGGCGTTGAAAACCGCCATTCATATTCTCAACAGAGTGCCTAGTAAGTCGGTGCCCAAAACACCGTACGAGTTGTGGACAGGAAGAGTTCCATCACTAAACCACTTATGTGTGTGGGGGAGTCCTGCTGAGGCTAAAGTATTTAACCCAAACCTTGGGAAGCTTGATCCCAAAACAGTAAGTTGTCATTTCATTGGCTACCCTGAAAAGTCAAAAGGTTTTCGTTTCTACTGTCCAGACAGATATACAAAGTTTGTAGAAACGAGACACGCTGTCTTCTTAGAGGATGAAATGATGAGAGGAAGTATGATAGCTCGAGAGATTGACCTTGAAGAGAAGCGGGCGTATGCGCCCACTCCGATGATTCAAGTGCCATTCTTCACACTACCTGCTGTCGCTGCACCGACGGTGCAAGACACTGTGGTGCCAGCACCTGTTATTGTTCCTCCTGTGGCAACAATGAATAAGAATGAAGAATCTGTTCTTCAGGATCCTATAGAACCCATTGCCACAGATGAGGGGGAGCAACAGCAGCCTCAAACAGAAGATGTACCAAATGTGGAGGCCCCAAGGAGGTCTCAAAGAGTAAGAAGATCAGCTATTTCTGATGATTATCAGATTTATCATACAGAGGAATTTCAAATGGAGGATGATCCCACCTCATTTGAAGAAGCCATGAGAAGCGAAAACTCTTCAAAATGGCTTGAGGCCATGGAAGAGGAAATGAGGTCCATGAAGGCTAATAAAGTCTGGGACTTGGAAATTATTCCTAAAGGAGCCAAAACAGTAGGTTGTAAATGGGTCTACAAGACAAAGCTTGACTCCCAAGGGAATGTAGAAAGATACAAAGCGCGACTTGTAGCAAAAGGCTTTACGCAAAGAGAAGGGATTGATTACAATGAAACCTTTTCTCTAGTCTCATGTAAAGATTGCTTCAGAATTATAATGGCATTAGTAGCACATTATGATTTAGAGTTACATCAGATGGATGTAAAGACGGCATTTCTTAATGGGGATTTGGAGGAAAGTGTTTACATGGCACAACCGAAAGGTTTTGTCGTGGATGGAAATGAAAGAATGGGATGCCGCCTAAAGAAATCGATTTATGGGTTAAAGCAAGCTTCAAGACAGTGGTACTTGAAGTTTGACAGTACAATAAGAAAATTTGGGTTTAAAGAGAATGTAGAGGACAACTGTGTTTATGCAAAGTTTAAAGATGGGAAGTTTATCTTCCTAATCCTGTATGTGGATGATATCCTACTGGCTAGTAGTGATGTCAGTCTGCTACTGGAGACAAAGAAGTTTTTGTCCTCAAACTTTGATATGAAAGATCTTGGTGAAGCTTCGTTCGTTCTAGGGATCGAAATTCACCGGGATAGAAACAAAGGGACATTGGGACTGTCACAAAAGGCATACATAGAGAAAGTCTTAAAGAAATTTGGTATGCATAAATGTAGTCCTTCACCTGCACCTATAGTCAAGGGCGACAGATATGGGGATTTTCAATGCCCTAGGAACCAGTACGAGCTCAATCAAATGAAATCGGTTCCATATGCTTCAGCTGTCGGAAGCTTGCAGTATGCTCAAGTGTGTACACGCCCTGACTTAGCGTTTGTTACCGGGTTACTTGGCAGATTCCAGAGCAATCCTGGAATAGAACATTGGAAATTGGTAAAGAAAGTCTTGCGTTATTTGCAAGGAACAAAAGGCCTCATGATGACATACAGAAGATCAGATTCACTCCATATAGTGGGGTATACAGATTCTGATTATGCGGAAGATGATAGAAAGTCCACATCCGGATATGTGTTCACTCTTGCTGGAGGAGCTATATCGTGGAAAAGCTCAAAGCAAACCGTCACTACATCGTCCACAATGTATGCCGAGTTTGTAGCATGTTATGAGGCTACGGGGCAGGTGAACTGGCTAAAGAAGTTCATACCCGGTTTAAAAGTGGTTGACGACATCAATAGACCACTTAAGTTGTACTGCGATAATGAACCCGCAGTAATGTATGCCCACAACAATAAGTCAAGTGGTGCTGCCAAACACATTGACATAAAGTACTATGTTGTGAAAGATAAAGTTCGGGATCAAATTATAAGTCTTGAGAATATAAGTACCGCAAAGATGTTAGCGGATCCGCTTACTAAAGGCTTACCACCCAACGTGTTCAGAGAACATGTAGCCGGCATGGGTTTAAGGGAAAGCCTATTATTCCTGGACTAAAAGATGGCCCAAAAGATTAAATTAACTATTTCAAGAACAGAGAGGTGTATTGTAGCTGTTAAATCTATCGACGATTGACCGTGACGATGAGATATGTTCTATGCACTAATCTGTGATGGAATGAGTAAAGTCAAAAGTAATTAAAGTTAAAGCATAGATTGAGATCAAGGGGGAGAATGTTAGATTGATCTCAACCATTTGGCCCAATGGCCAAATGGGCCCCTTGTACGCGCCCTGATCGGGGGCGCCCAGCCCTAATGGCTGGTGGGCCCCTGTCGCCAGCGCCACAATAAATAGAGGTGGGGGCCGGGGCGGCACGAACACCGAAGTTCGCCGTGCCGCCACAATCCCCACCGACAAACCCTAGACCCGATCTGAAAGGGGGGCGCTCCAGCGACGGGAACTACCACCGCCACCTCTATCTCCCTACAGATCGCCGCCGCCAGGAAGTCGCCGCCAGGGAGACCCCGCTCCTTCTTCACCGAACGTCGCTGCCCGTGCGCAAACCTCACCAACGAACCAGCGATGGCCAGCTCCTCCTCCAATGCATCGGACGGTCGGTACCCCTAACCCTAATCCTCTTCTCTCTCGAATCAGACCTAGACACCCTCAGATCTAGACCTAGAAGATCCTAATAGATCCTAACAGTAACATCTATAGAAATTTACGTAGAAAATCAAACAAAGTAGAAATATTTACATAAATTAACCCTACTAAATATGATGAATATATACATACTCAATAATTGACCCACGGTCATTGTTGCTTGAAATTTTGATAGTGTTTGGTTTGGTGGACGAGGGTGGATAGGATAGGATGATTCAGCATTTGGTGGAACAAGATGAGATGATCCAAGTAGCATGTTTAGAACGTGTTTAGTTGGATTAATAGGATGGTACACAATGAGTGTAAACATTGTTTAGTTGACCAAATTAGACTAGAGAAAAATTAAAATTCTAATATAAAATGTGAATTAATTTTTATGATCATTAATTAACTATACACCGTCAACTTTCATTAATAACATTTAATCATACATAATCAACACTTATTAACATTAATTACAAAAAATTATCCCTTACCAACGCTAACCTTATGCTAATGATCATTAATTAACACTAAATATGTTAATTATCGCTAATCATCTCTAATTGTGATGATTAACTGCTATCCGGCCTTTTTTTCCTAGACCAAGCCATCCTGAGATTGGACCAACTCATTTTGGATGATTTTAACTAATATAGGACAAGCTCCAAATCCTAGATAGAATCATCCCATCCATCCTCTTTCCACAACCAAACTCCGCCTGAGATCCGCCACTGGCTCAGATCTCCGAGATGGCATGGAGATGGCCAACAAAAGGTACCACAGCTCGATTGCAGTCATTGAAGGGAACGCAGCCGATGACCCCCATCTCCCAGCATTGCCTCGTTTTAAGTTCTCCAGAGTGGTAGGGCACGAGTGGAGCCGAAAAGACGGTCGATCGAAAGCTAGGGCCATCATCGCCACTCACCAGGGACTACCTCGTCTCTTCGATGGCACTGGCAAATTAAAAGCATGATTACCAACTCAGAGATGCATGGCAGGAGGAGCCTAATCGACACAGAAAAGCAAGGCCTGGAGCGAGTGCATGGTTAGGCTCATTAACTGCATGCAGGTACGTACGCTGATCTGATCGCTGGTTCACGTAGCGCGAAAAGGGCGTGGCCGGGACGGCCTCTGACCGGCCAGCCGGCAGGACGATCTGCGCATCGATGGGGAAATTTTGCACCGTCAGAACCGAACAACCGTACGTAGCCTCTCTTGCCGGTGCTGCTGCCTTTGGCACGACGGGTCAAAAAGGCCGTGGCCCCGTCATGATTCCCGCCTTGCGCGCGTACCGCATGCATGCTGTGCTGCAACGTACCCACCCTTCTTTCCCGGCCCTACGGACTCTCTGCTGCATGTGTGCGTCGATACATCGGTCTGTTTACAAAATAAACGTTGTATTAGACAATGGTATTAACTTTGATAGCTAATTTCTATCGTACCATGGTGTTAGGAATCTACGGGAATATAGTTACGAGAGTGTTTTTTTTGTTGATGCAACGTTTTCTGTTTTGCGGATATGTTTCCTTATATTAGTAGCTAAAATGAGAACAGTTTGATTGATTACTGCAATTTCACTACTTCAATTGGCTTTTGTGTATGTTCACCACTCATTCACTGCCTGATTAAGCCTTTGCTACTCATGTCAGGCCCCAGGTGTGTCAGGATTTGGAAATAACTATGTTTCCAATATCAGAGGTCCTTTCACTTGCTAGTGATGTCACTGGCTCTGGCTGAGAAGGTTGGGTGGAGTGGCTTTTCATGGCGCTTTTGATTTGATCCTGAGCCATCCATTTTCCAATTGGCGGTTTCATTTGTAGCTTTAGAACAGAGGTGCATGCATGCATGCTGCAAATTGTGCGTGCATGGGCCATGCATGTGAAGGACAGGTTAATGCTGCAGAGATGAACAGCAAACGGGAGAGTTAAAGCGAGCCTTTTCGTAAGTGATTGGTCAGCTGGCCAGCAGCTGCTCGGTTCGCGTGATCCCTTGCCGTGGATCTTCTTTCAGATCGACAGCTTTTGTATTTATTTTCACCTGCATGCCTCAGTGCAATACTTGTTTTAATTAATGACGCCTTTTCACGGCACTTTTCCCATTGGAACGGGTGGCCGTTCTAGCTCTTGCTGATGCAAACGGCAAATTGTGAAGGGCCAATGAAGATAATGGCTCATTCTTTCTAGCTTTTTAGCTAGTTTTTAACTTTAAATTCTTCCAGTAATTACTATTTATTAGATTAATAAACTATAGCTTAAATTTATATACCATAGTATAAAAGAACAGGCCAATTTCAGAACCTGTTGGCCGGATGCAGCAGAGATGCCGGGTAAACAGAGCAAGACTATGCAGAACAGGAGAGCCATCAGCTTTTCCCTGACTGATTAGGGGTGGCGCTTGGCAACTTGGCATGTCCCGTTCTGTGGCGCCTCTTTCAGTTGGCTTTTCATTTTCGTCTAGCAACATGGAAATCCTGGCTTGGAATCCTCGATGCATCTGGCAAAGCTTCATCCACCAGGGTGTAATTAGAGAAAAATGAATGATAACGCGCGCCGTACTTGGTACCACCGATGAAGTCATGTGTGATTGACCACCACAATTTACCGCACTATCTTCGCAGACGCCACAACTGTGGCATGCTTTAGCAAAAAAAAAAAGTCTGACACGTTGGTCAAAGACCTAAGAATTTTTACCTTGAAAAAAAGAGTTAAGAATTTTTTGGCACACCACTATCATGAGAACCAAACAACGGCTGCGAAAGGTTAAACGTCCACAGTGTTGGTCTAGTAAAGTTTGGGTGACTACAAAGCAAACTACCCCTTTTCCTTCTATGCATGCTCTGATCAAAACCGTCGGTACTAGGCACATTCAGATGGTCCGGTGACAACAGTGTTACTCGAAGGCCACAGGAAAATATAATTAAGATCATCAATCGAATGGCCAAGACTGATTGGTCGCTGCACGCACACGTGATATATAGACCTTGCGAAACGTGACTGTGAACAAGGAAAAGAAAACACCATGATGTTTTCTCGCATGCACATCCCTAGCACTGTAAATGCGCTGAGATCTAGCGAATATGCCCTTTCAAACTCGAGCTTGATAGAAGTTTAAGTTGAGTTCGAGCAAGTCTGAGTTAGGATCCGAGCTTAGATTTGGGCTTGAGCTCGGCCCCACCCAAGCTCAATAGGCATAAGCTCGGGTCGAGTAAGTCCGATAATAGTCAACGATTCAATTGCACCAATTTTCAATAATAAAAAAGCTCAAGCTCGAGCTTGACTCAAGTAAACTCGGTAGAAGTTAACATATAGCATTATTCAATAAGTAAGAACAAAAAATTATGACAACTCACAACATAATAGCATGTATACTTAATAGAACAAATATGAAGGATAGAGATGGTATGTTCCAAGCCGGATAATCTGCTTCTTGATATTTTTTTTACTTATAGTAAGATTTTGATTCAAACTCCGAAATTCTCACAATCAAGCCTTGGTCTTTGGCGCTTTATGATTAGAACTAAGTTAGATAGACCTAGTGTGTATCACAACTAGCTATCAACCTAACCAAATTCAATCTATTAGTCTTGAACCTCCCTTCATAGTACAACCAAAGCAAAAGCAAAACCTATCACTAAATTAATTTATACTCAACTTCTTGGATTAATTCTAGTCATAAAATCCTTAATCTCTGATATACTTCAAGCCTTTTCATCATTAACACATTTGGGGATCCATGAAAGCCAAAAACACCCTATTAACATCACCTAAGACGTAACTAACTATAACATCACTTAAACACAAGTTAGTCTCCATAAAATAAGAGACATTAATCACTAAAACACTACGTCATCAAAATAGAGGCCTAGATGTTTATAGTAAGATACCCAAGTTTAAATTCTCCTTGACACGAATTTGAAAACCTAATTTTTCTTAATGAAAAAAATACCTAGTTCCTCGTAGGTGTTTTTTTATCCATGCTATGGCTCTGTACAGCAGGAGCCAATGATATTTTGACTGATGAGTGGTGACCCTGATCCTCCAACGTTAACGGTACGGCGTTCCCTGTACGATGGCTAACAGTACTCTTAAGACTTTGAGCCCCGCCTTTATCAATCACTTTGAGCCCGGCCTTCATCAATCAATGACCTAAATATCTACTCAGAAAAGATATCACTACAAGATACACGCTCGCACTCCACCTAATTGATCATTTTGTGCACACAAATCAAAGGTGCCGGAGCAATCATTTCCCAAGCCCGTATTCTTTCATATCATTGTACGCTACCGTGTGTGCCTACTGTTATGCATGCCCTGGCACAGCGCAAAAATACGCTGCGCGTCACTGCACTGCCACACACGCACCTCGCCATAATTGGTTCGTTCCTATGTTGGGCGGTCAATTACTACGCTTCCTTTGCGCACAGTCCCGCGCAATGATGCTCCTGCGCGCGCCGGCGGTGGGGTTCTGCTGAGCCCGTACGTACGCGTACGTAGCTGCAGCGGCTAGCTAAGCTTGTATCCATGCATTAGCTCCGCCTAATCCATCGATATCGATGCTGCCACATTATTTGGGCTTTTTTAAAATTAAAATAAACAGAACAATTATTTAAAAGATATTTTCTAAACGATTTTTCGAATTCAAGATTATATGCATCATTTGTGTTGGTGTTCTTACTTCTCACTTATAGTTTTAAAAAATACATACAAAAATTATTGGTCGCAACAAAAAAAGACATCGACCCTAACCCTAAAAGGAACATAATCTATGTCGTTAGCTGTAGCCTGGCCTACTGTGCTGGCGCCCACGATACGTACTCATGTGCGCGCTGCAGACCTAGCACGACAACAACCATGCATGCAACGTCTATGTTTTGGTAAATGCACTTAGCTGGTTGGATGACTACTAGCTAGCTCGATGTATAATGCATCGCGCACGATAAGATGCTGCCTAGACGTACCGTCCATGTTTTGGTACAGCAGAACGCGTGCTCACAAGTCGCAAGCAAAACGGTGGATTGGTTGCGGTAGAGGATATGAATCCTTTGTAGGGCCCGGCCTTGTGTGTTGCTAGCCAGCCGGTGTTGATCTGACGAGTACGACCCATTTCCACGTTGATTATCCGGTTATGTGATAGTGGAGTTTGAGCAAAATTTTATTAAGGACCGATCATTGTGTAGTTATTATTAGTAACTTAGTACTATATATAAGAAACAATACGTTGGCTATTTGTCAAACTTTCCCTCTGTTGGGGCTGTTCGGCTTGCTACTGTTCAAATTAGATGAGTTTAGCTCATTGTTGCTAGTTTTTGTTTCCAATCTTAATCTATACTATAACTGAGTGCAAAAGATAACGCAAAAGAGTGCCATATCATCCATTTTTTCTCTATCTATACACTAATAAACCACCAGTTAAAATTATCCTACATCCACCCAACAATTACCTGCTCCACAGTCATGACCTTAACTACATCCACACCACAATATGCACCCAGAAATACACCATCCTAAAAACGTGCGCACCAGATTAACTCTCCTCCATTCTCTCTCCTTACTCAACCATATCCGACGGTCATCCTTCAATGGATCTGCAGTCATCCTTCAATGGATCTGCGGCGGGCCGGACGAGACGGACGCGGCGGACCCGCGTCCGCGCGGTGCGGGGCGCGCACGCGGTGGACGCGGTGCGGCGGGGAGGACGTGGCGCGGCGGGGCGGACGCGGCGCGGCGGGGCGGACGAGACGCGGCGGACCCGCGTCCACATGGTTTTGAAAGCATATATGGCCATTCAAAAATTGGCTTTGAAAGCAGGGAACAAAACATATATGGCCATTCAAAAATTGGCTTTGAAAGCAGGGAACAAAACATGTATGGCCATTCAAAAATTCGTTTGGTTGATTCCGTGTGCATCCCTAAAATGCCGCCGTGGCGTTAGCACGGACACTATACTAGTATATATAACGTTTGATTTCGGATCCAACGGACCCAAATGCATGCATGTGAAAAAGGAATGTACTCACTAGGATGTACTACCCTATAAATTTTTAGATTTCAAAGGAATGATAAAAACAAAAAAGTGCAGGTTCATTTCTACTTATTGGAATTGTAACGTGACACGGGTCTTTTACTTCGTGGACCACCTATCATACACACATTCCCTGTTTCTTTCTCTTCTTTGTTTCAAGACATACCTATAGAAGTGAACTGGTTAAGTTTTACTACAAAGTAGATGCGACGAAAGGAGGCAACCATCTAATTAAGTGCAGGTAGAGATCGATTCGAATTTTCACATATATGGTATGCTTCTAGTACAAACTAACCA
This sequence comes from Dendrocalamus latiflorus, assembly GCA_017311315.1. Lineage (NCBI taxonomy): Eukaryota > Viridiplantae > Streptophyta > Magnoliopsida > Poales > Poaceae > Dendrocalamus > Dendrocalamus latiflorus. The sequence continues at coordinate 13,499,390 of CM029628.1, read as the reverse complement.
GACAACTAGGAAGCATGAACTGTTATTCTTCCATTGCATGGTGTGCACACGTCTACACTCAGGTGGAAAAATATCTGGTGCAATTTTTTTTGGCGCTAATGTGTATATTCTCATTCTTAGATGAGATTTGGACAGATCATTTTGCAGAGCAGTGTGAAATAGATGCGAATATATGGCTCCCACACACGTTAAGAAGGTATTTGTGAACCTCCTAGCATTCGAATTTTGGACACTATTGGACCCATGGACACCCAAATTTCCATTTTTAGCCCCCAAATGAAAAAAATTCCAAATCTGGACCCCTCCCGAGCGCACGTTTCACCTGGAGCCGACACGTGTCCGGTCGTGCGGTGTGGTACCGCACGACCGCACTGTAGCACGGGTCATGCGGTACCACACCGCACGACCGCCTCGCCCTCCGCGCCGGCCGCCCGTTTCGATTTTTTGAGCGCACGACCGATTTTTTGACCGCACGACTGATTTTTTGAGCGCACGACCGATTTGTTTGAGCGCACGACCGATTTTTTGACCGCACGACTCGGGTTTTGACCGCACGACCGGTCGTGCGGTACCACACCGCACGACTGGGACACGTGTCGCGCTGTCGTAAACGCGCGGTGAGGAGGGGTCTAAATCTGGAATTTTTTTCATTTGGGGGCCAAAAATGGAAATTCGGGTGTCCATGGGTCCAATTGTGTCCAAAATTCCTAGCATTCTACTGAAATCTGATCCATTCAAATATGATTTGACAGTTGGCATGATGAGTTAGCACCTTCGAAAGTTTTGCGCTAAATATTGGATAGAGATTTGAACATAAGTCCATAATCACTCATTTTGGTTTGTGCAATTGCGCACTTCAGAAAATTCTAAAAAAAAGTCATAGATGTAGACATGTTACAATGTATTCACATGCAAATAAAAAAAATAAAACATATGATCATATTTGCAGTGTGCAAAATGCAAAGTAAAACATATATATTACAAAAAATATATGTACAAACTTTTTCTTTTTTACAGCGTGCATATATGATCATATTTTTGCATAAAATTTTGATAGTACACATTTGCTAACATATTCATTTTTAAAGATTTTTAAATACAAAAGTACATTTTTGAACTTAGGTGCATGTGAAATTTAAGTTCATCTCTGAAGTCTGAATTTCTCTCTCATACCCAAGAATCTAGATGCGAAATTGCCAATGCAGCGTACAATTATTTTTTTAATATCAGTGTACAATCCCTGCCGGCCTGTCAAAAGAGAAGCTCTGGTGTGGGCTCTCACCGACTGTTCCACCGCAATAATTGCCGAGGGGCCTCGCATAGTGGCAACAGCACAACTCGCCCGTACCAATCCCGACCTTTTTTATTATTATTGTCATTGTACCATAAAGCATACAGTAGCATTATATCAGAGCATTCCTCTTGCAGTCTCGCAGAGGCAGTCAACTGGTATCAAAGACCAGCAAAAACAATAAGTCTTTATTATCAGAAAACATCGTTTATTTAATATAAATTTATTATAAAGATTAAATATATAGTTATTGTAATATTTTATCAATATTTCTATTTTAAATGTGAAAAAATAAGTAATTATAGTATACTATTTAATAGAGGTATGTATATACAATAATATTAATTTTTTTATATTTAGTGTCTTCTTACACTATACGTATGGTAATTTTTTGGATTTATATTATGGGATGTAGAGAGCATACTTACAAACAGAAAATACTCCATATAGCCAGTGAGAGATGAAAATACTCCATATAGCCAGTGAGAGATAGTGTGTAAGAAGAGAGAGAAAGAGCGCTCTTTAAATTCCAAGCTTGCCCTCTGAGTTCTCAGTTCCTGCCCCTCTGAGTTCTGAGTACCAAGTATTGGGCTCAAGAAACCAAGATAAACAGAGGAGAGAGAGAGAGAGAGAGAGAAGAGAGCTAGAGAGAAAATAGAAGAGACTAAAGAGGGGTTTTGGCCTTCGGAGGCTTGATACTCCCACAAACTACACAGCAGCCAATAAAAATTGGGTGGAGAAGAAAAGAAGGTAAAAATGCCACTCCCCGGCCCCCAGTAGTAGTGAAGTGAGAGGCCCTGGCTTTTGGTTTGGTTTGCCACTCGCGAAACGTTCGAAAACCCCCGAAAACCTCCAAGAAACGAACCCAGCCGACGTAACCGCGGACATGACGGCCGCGTGACGGCATGTCGGCGGAGGAGGCGGGGGCGTCGGGCTCGGGGTCCGCGCCGACGGCGGCGGCGGGGGCAGCGGCAGTGGGGGCGGAGGAGGCGGCGGCGAGGAAGCGGTACGAGTCGCTGGCGCAGGTGCGGGCCAAGGCAGTCAAGGGGAAGGGCGCGTGGTACTGGGCGCACCTGGAGCCCGTGCTCGTGCCGCCGCCGGCGTCTGGGGTACCGCCCAAGGCGGCGAGGCTACGGTGCGCGCTCTGTGCGGCGACGTTCTCGGCTTCCAACCCGTCGCGCACCGCCTCCGAGCACCTCAAGCGCCGCGCGTGCCCCAACTTCGCGGCACCGCAGGGGGCGCCGCCGCAGGAGCTGACCATGTCCGCGCCGTCGTCCGTGGTGCCCATCTCGTCCATCCCGCCGTCGTCGCAGCGCCGGCACTCCACCGGTGGCGGTGGGCGCAAAAGGCACGCGCTGGCCGCGGCGTACGCGACCGTGGAGGCGGCCTCCCAGCACGTGGTGGTGGGCGACCCGGCCGCGTACTCCCCGACGCCGCCCACGCCGCCGGCGCTTCCCGCTCCGCGGCAGGTGCTCTCGGGTGGAAGGGGCGACCTGGGCGCTCTGGCCCGGTTCGAGGACAGCGTGAAGCGGCTTAAGTCTCCCGTGGCGTCCCACGGGGCGATGCTGCCGCGGCCGCAGGCCGAGGCTGCGTTCACGCTGCTCGCCGACTGGTTTCTTGAGTCGTCGGGCAGCGTGTCCCTCACCGCGGCGGAGCATCCGAAGCTCAAGGCGTTCCTGCGCCAGGTCGGGCTGCCGGAGATATCGCGGGCAGAGCTCGCTGGCGCGCGCCTCGACGCGCGTTTCGCCGAGGCCCGCGCCGACGCCGCCGCGCGCGTCCGTGAAGTGCGGTTCTTCCAGCTCGCGGCGGACGGATGGCGCGAACAGGTGGTCACTCTATCCGTTAACCTCCCGAACGGCACGTCCGTGTTCCACCGCGCCGTGCCGATGCCGGCGCCGGCGTCGTCCGACTACGCCGAGGAGCTGCTGCTGGACGCCGTCTCGTCCGTCTCCGCCTCCAACGACCTCCACAATTGCGCCGGCATTGTCGCCGACCGCTTCAGCTCGAAGGCTCTGCGTGACCTCGAGAGCAAGCACCAGTGGATGGTGAACCTTCCTTGCCAAGTCCATGGCTTGTCACGCTTTGTAAAGGACTTGGCGCTCGAGCTCCCACTCTTCCACTCCGCCGCGGCTAATTGTGCCAAGATCGCCGCCTACTTCAATACCATGCCCGCCGTGCGCGCACAGCTGCAGAAGCACCAAGTCCAGGAGCATGGACACGCCATTCTCCTCCGCGTCGCCACCCCGCCATTGGAGCGCGGAGACAATGGCAGTGAATTCAGCGCAGCATTCGCGATGCTCGAAGACGTCCTGACCTCGGCGCGGTCGCTCCAGCTCTCCGTGCTCGAGGAGTCTTATAAGCTCGTTTGCATTGACGACCCTGCTGCGAGAGAAATCGGTGACATGGTGCAGAATGTGGCGTTCTGGACCGAGGTCGAGGCGGCGCATTCGCTCGTGAAGCTGATCATGGACATGGTGAAGGAGATGGAAGCCGAGAGGCCCCTCGTCGGGCAATGCCTGCCACTCTGGGAGGATCTACGCGGTAAGGTCAGAGGCTGGTGCCACAAATTCAGCATTGATGAGAGCATCGCCATGAATGTTCTCGAGAGGAGGTTCAGAAAGAGCTACCACCCAGCGTGGTCGGCGGCATTCATACTAGACCCCTTGTATCTGATCAAGGATGCCAGTGGGAGGTACCTCCCGCCATTCAAGTACTTGACGCCGGACCAGGAGAAGGATGTGGACAGGCTGATCACGAGGTTGGTGTCGCCGGAGGAGGCGCACCTCGCACTGATGGAGCTGATGAAATGGCGGTCGGAGGGGCTGGACCCGTTGTACGCGCAGGCGGTGCAGGTCCGGCAGCCTGACCCTTCCACGGGGAAGATGAAGATTGCCAACAAGCAGAGCAGCCGGCTTGTCTGGGAGACATGCCTCAGTGAGCTCAAGTCACTTGGCAAAGTGGCCGTGAGGCTCATCTTCCTCCATGCAACTGCGAAGGGGTTCAAATGCACGCCGTCGATGGTGCGCTGGCTGACCGCTCCGGGGAGTTCAGCCAGCGGCGTTGGCCGTGCGCTCCGGCTGGTGTTCATCGCGGCCAATTCGAAGCTGGAGAGGAGGGATTTCTCCAATGACGAGGACAAGGACGCGGAGTTGCTCACGGAAGGAGATGATGATATGCTAACTGAGACTGCCATTGTGGATCCCTCTTCAGTGTAGCATCCCTGTTTAATTGTTTCTTGTTTATTTACCGTTAGCATTTGTAGAATTTGATCCCTAGAAATTGTTATATTCTTTTTGCTTCTTTTCTTGTGCCCATGTTGCTAGTTCTTGCTCCCTCCTCTGGTTTTGGTGGGGTGGGGAGTAGGGGCATGAGATGAAGATATGCACCCTTAATTTGCTTATCAAGTGTGGTTAATAAATGACTGTTATCTTGCCATATAGATATAGTTATGTGGTTTCTGTTGGATACTGAGATTACATATGCAGAAGCTGAGGGAAACTTCTTGTCTATATTTAGGATCAGCAAGGCAAGGTGAGCAGGGAGATTGTGTGTTTGTGTGACTATTTTGAGATCTTGTGCAAATAATAAAATCATACACAGTTGAATGAAGCCTTGCTTGCCCCCGATGGATTATTGCTTCTTGCATCTTCAGTTATATCTCTTGGAGTATATTCGGGCCTGTTCTTTTTGGCTGCGGCTTGTAGCTTTTGAGCTGTTTGTGCGAGAGATTATAGAGTAACAGAAACTCACATGCGGTTTTTGCCGATATAAATGAAGTCAGTAAAATATGTACTACAATTAACTAGTAGACCATATTTTAAAAAAATACTTCGTTTAAAAGTTTGTTACTGTAGAAAAACCGAAAAATAGCTTTTATAAAAGCTAAAAAGAACAGTACCGAATTCTTCAGGTTCTGGTTGGCTTATCAATTTGTCAGTGAACAAACTTTGAAGATGGCAGCAATTATAAATGTAGTACTCCTTCCCGTCGTAAAAGAATGGTGCCTTAGAATAGTGCAGTTAAGCCCTATTAATTTTAACAAAAAATATATTATTTAAAATGTATGGTTTGAATATATGAAAATAATATGAGTGAATTTGTTATAAAAAATATTTTTATAATATTATACTTTTACAATTTTTTTTGAATGTAGATAGAGAATTTGGTGATATCTTATTGACTTTAAATAGTAAAAAACGTCACTGTTTGTGACGGTTTGTGATGGAAGGGAATAGTAATTTAGTGCCGTTCTTTTCTTAATTAGACAGGGGGGTCTTTCTTTTTCTTTTTTGCTTCTCTGTTTTTTTTCAAGTGTGCTATTGGTGGAGGGCATATACGCACAAGTCATCATTGGGGCTTGGCTGCTTGTGGGATTTCTGTCATGTGGCCAACACGTTGCAATAGTATGTGCCAAGGTACATTTGTCTAGGGAAATTCCTTGGCTCTACTATACCTACATTGCTTTCCAGCCACAACTTTTGTACCTGTGAAGCTCGAACAGCAGTAGTGGCAGCCTGATCTTGTGAGGAGGAGATTTGCAAGGATGGTAGTATTGTTCCGCCAGCCTTGTCATTGAATAGGTTCAATAGGACATGTACCTACCAGTCTTGCCCATTGATCTTGTAAGGCTACCATGCCTTACATGTCATTGTTACTGCCAGGTCTATCATCACCTTACCCCTTTAATTCCAGCAACGGAACCGGATGCTGGATCATGACTATGCTAATTTACATAATTTAAGATTTCGGATGAACGAAGCCTAAGAAAAGTTCGAGATACACCAGGATAGGCCTCCACCATTTTTCGAAAGTTTTCACCAGAGGCACAAGTTAGAATTTTCTCCCCTTGCACTAGAAATAACAAGGTATGGGCATCTGAGGAGCACTAGAATTAACAATTTACTTGTACCCTCCGATGTGCTTTCAGTTTCTTTTTTCTTCCTTTCTTTCCAATGAAAGGTACTGTTGTCCCTCATCCCAGCTGCACCTGTTAGTTGCCTCCTCTCAACTGTCGATGTCGTCCTATTAAACCAAGAGTTTGAAAAAAAAAGAGCAGTAGTAAGGATGCGTTTACATGTGTGTGTGCGCTGTGTGCCTAATGGGACAGTTCCATTAGTGAAAAAAGCCTGCTTTGTACAGGCTGTTCATGGCAGACTCGTCGGTAGAAACACATGGTTTTGTGTGTGTTGTATGGTGGTGGCGTTAGCGTTGGCCCGTACGGTCTCCAGCCTCTGATCTCTCCCTCTCTCCAGCCCATGGGCAACGGTGCATACGCTTATGATTTTGAACTGCCATTATAATTTTTAGTAATAACTTATTAATCATTAAGAATAGCAATTGCTAAAAAAAGAAATGATATACAATCCTCAAGTGTTTTTTTGACTTAGAGCACTCAGATTTTTCTCCAATGTATGCATCCCCTCCAAAACATATAAGTGCTCCGAACTACAAAAAACGCTCAAATCCCCTTTCTCCCATGTATGCATCCCCTCTAAAAAATATGAGTGCTCTGGACCATAAAAAATACTCGAATTCCCCTTCTCCCGTATATACACCTCTTCAAAAAAAAATCTGAGTGTTCTTAACTATAAAAACACTTAAAAACACTCTAGACACTAAAAAAAGAGATAAAAGTAAAAACAGGCTGAAAATCTGAAAACGGGGCTAGGGGGGGGTCATTACATTATAAGCCGTGGCAGGCAAGTGCAGGAGGTAATTGTCGGACCTAGTGCAGCGCCAGCGCAGTTAGTACCATCTTAATTACTACCCAGCATGTAGTAGCTAGTCCTAGACGCTTAATTCAGTTCCTGCCAGCCAGTAGGCTTGTTACTAGTATCTGGCGCTCAATTGAATTCCAATTCCAACGCCTTGGGCTTGCTTGTTTGGAAGACAGAAATCTACCTACTTTCTTATTAAAGCAAAAAAAATCATCATGTTCACGATTGTAGTAGGATCAATTGTAACAGATTCATATTATAACAGTATAGCTTTATTACATTAATTTTAGGATTCATCATGAAACCAACCGTGTTATATCCGTATACGAGTTGTATTGGTACTTAGGGGGTGTTTGGGATTGTTCCATAAACTCTGCTCCACGAATTCTACCGTGGAGCAGCTCCACAAAAAACCTAGAGTTTGTCCACCTTTTTTTCCTCGAATAGAGTGCGTGGAGCTGAACTTGTTTAGCTAAAAAAACATAGAGCGAAGCTGAAAAATGTGAAGTGGAGCAGTCCCAAACACCTCCTTAAGACAACTAAGGCGATTAAAGAACGACCCATGTAAAAAGGAAGCAACTCCGGCCAAAGGAAGAACCAACTCGTGCAAGGCAAATGCAACCATGATTAGGCGTGAGGTGGTTCATGGCAACCGATATCTGTGCAATGCATCGTGTTAGCGATTGCACACGTTCAATAGCTCCTTTTTTACCACGACTATGGCAGATGTCGGACGGTTCATGCGCTTGGGCCCATCGGAGTATGCGAGCATGCGCTTCCATGGGTCGGGTCTGGAAGATCATCAAAGATCGATGGAGGCATCCAATCTGGGTACGGCAAACATCAATTAGCTTAGTTGATCTGAGCGATTAATTAGTTTCAAGCATTACGCATTTCTTAGCTGTGTCGCATACGCTAAACTGAATATTATAAAGAAATCTCAAAAGAAACTTTCAAAAAAGAAAAGCAGAGTGTAAAGAACAAAGAAACTTACGTTGCTTGTTGAATTTTGAAGCATGCATACATGTCATTTCCAAGAAAGATGAATGCGCATCTTGAATGCTCTTATGATAATTTTGGTGGGTCTACGTTATAACGCTAGAGATCATGCATATAAGCAAACCCCAACATTATATGTTAGGACTTCAATGCAAACACATCTCTAATATACAAATAATACTAGCTTAGGATTTTTTTTATATCACATATTCTAATAGTGCAAGGATTAATTGCTGAAACTTCTTTGTATAAGAATGCACACCCAGGATGAAACCAACGTATCAAAACTAGGCTTAAAATCAAAGGACGCTAGCAAGTTCAATAATTGAGCCAAGTGTCTGGCTATAAGTCAAGTTATAAGAGCCAAGTTATATAATAATTTATCTACAAAAGGTTTTTTATTATTATATGGTATCATATCTCACATTCTCTTTCCTATTCCTCCTCATATACATTTATTATCTAGACCCACCACTGCATAGGCTCCCGTGCCCAGCTTGTTACTTGCATGAGAGCCAAGCTCTCATCTCTCTCCTCTCTTGTCTCTTCCATATCAGCAAAAATGCTGATTAGCTTGGCTATAAGATCATTATTGTACTTGCTCTTAGGGTGCAATAGTAGATACATAAGGCCATCTCCAATGGTAATAGCTAGTACTAGCTATATAGTCAGCTGACGTGGAGGTGAGAGACAAAAGCAAAGACTATTTTATACTGTTGGACCCACATGCTCCTCTCTCATGTTCTTGGACTACGTGAAATAGATCAGCTATTTGTTTGTCACTAGTGACTACTCTCTCTCCTACTTTTTCCTTGCCACATCAGATCTAGCTAGCTAAATAGCCAGCTGTTGGAGACACCCTAAGGTTGTGATTTGTGGACCTACACATCAAAGTTTGAGTCTCACCTTTACCTTAAATTCAATGTGTGAGAAAATAAGTATTATCCCGTCACATCTAAAAAAGATCATGATCTATACAAAGCCCTCAAATTACATCCTGCCACGTGGAATGGCAAGGATCCCTCGCCGTAACGTGGATTAAGCCCTCCCATTTATAGCACGTTTGCGATTGCTTGAGCTTTTGCACGCTTTAAAAGCAGACATACAGACATCAAGCAAGGAAGAATTCAATCAAAAGCTAAGTCAACTTAATTTGGTGGATCGAAAGGGATGGTCGAACCTGAATTTAGCTAATTCAGAATTCTCTGTAAAACTACTACACTATTTTCTTGATTAATAGATAATACTTACGAATATATTACTGAATTATTTCATAGATAACGTAAACCATACCATACATTAATATTACATATAAGAGTTTAAATAGACTGCATCGGGTTCACTTTATTATTCTCTAAATCAATAGATAGTGCTCATAGATAAATCACTAAATCATTTCATACATAATGTAAACCATACCATACATTAATGTTACATATAAGAGTTTAAATAAACCGCATCGGGTCGGGTCGAGTTTACAACAAGGGCCGATCGGGCCAAGTACTTACATAACCAAAAGTGGAAGCGAAAGTGATCGTAAAAGAGGACACATCTTGCCATAGGCAGCAACTAGTAGTAAAACATGTGTGACCGATATTAGTCAAGAGCCTGGATAATATTGTTGCACATAGTCACCAACTTAGAAAACCTAACTGGAGTAAGAGCTAGATTACTAGAGAACTCCTAATCTCCTGCATCTTCATCTCCATTAACTCCTGGGGTGTCGTAGTAAGCGTAGTGACCTTTATCTGCAGACTCTGAGATATTTAGTAAGCAAGTGTAAGCACATACAACTGTACTCCATGAGCCAATACACAAAATGCAACATTATACATGCAAGGTTCAACAAAGGTAGGCTCGAGTGCTAAAGGGGGGAAGGCCACCGTCTCGTCGGAGGGCTCGGTCTTCTGCGGCTGCACCCGGCGCGTCTGCTGGCGAAGTATGCCGATTCAGACCTGGAGACGGGCGTGGAGGGTGAAGGCGCGAGGTCTTTGGGCGGTGCCGGGGACCAAGAGTGCGCCATGGACGATCGGGAGGGGGAAGCCTCGTCGTCCGCGGTAGTCGCTGAGGTGGGGCTATGATCCGCGGATGATGTTGCGGCAGAGTCCTCGCCCGTGGCGGTTGCCGTGCCGGAGTTGCCTCCCATGGAGGTTGCGAGAACGGAGCTTCCGTCCGCAATGGTTACCGAGACGGAGCTGCCCCCCACGGAGGTTACCGGAGCAGAGCCCCCACCCGCGGACATTGCTGTGGCAGAGCCCCCCTGCGGCGGTTGCCGAGGCGAGGTCTCCGCCTTTTTCCCCAAGGCGAAGCGGCCACGCCACGACCACCTCGTCACTCGACGAGGGGGTTCGCTGTGGCAGCCGAGGTCGGGAGCCTGTGGGATTCCGACTCCGACACCGAGGCCTCCAGGCCCAACATCTCCACGACTCCTTCCAATGCTGTGGCGTCTGGGGCCCGGGATCTGCTGCTGTTAGACTCCGGCACGGAGGCTTCCCAGCCCACAGGGCCGGCTCCGTCTGAGGGCGCTGTTGTCCCTGCTACCCTGTCCAAGGCTGCGGGGATGCCCCGGCGGAGTCCACCGTCTGATGCCGAAGGTAAACTCACTTGGCAGAATTTTGTACTGCGTCCGTGGGGCTTTAACCGCTATCTCCCCTCGTAGCGGCACGTCAACCGGAGCACGGGCAACCTTCCGGGCATGGGACATTCCTTTTGGAGGGGCACCCAACGTTTTCGAAGCTGCCATCGCAGATGCCGCGCGCCCGGGTTTAGCGGACTTTGTCCCGCCACCGGGTGTGCTAGGGGCGTGGCGGGGGGTCACGGACAGCGCAGCAGCGAACTTGGATCAGCAGGCGCTGCTGTCCTAGGGTCAGAACGCCATGGAGAGGCCCTGGAGGTCTCGGAGGCGAGGGTGAGTATCTGACCTTTTGGTGACATGTGGCCGTTTAGAGGTTTGCTGACTGCTTTGTCGTACAGACCCTCGTCCTTGCTCGAGTGTTGCAAACGGCTCACACCCGCGAGTGGGGGTGCTAGAGGACTGACTGCGGGCCGCCGAAGAGGCTCTGCGCGCGGCCGAGGAGTTGCACTCCGCCAAGGATCTTGTCACCGAAGTACCGCCCCGCTCCTTCGGGCCTGAAGAGCTGTCACGGACGCTTCGTCGGATTGGGGATGCGGCCAACCTTGCACGCAGCGTCGCGATGTCCTTCGGCAACCATTGCTTTTATGTAACGTCGTGCCTGGTGTGCGCACTCCTGCGACACCGGGGCTGCCAACATGTCGATGGGTTAGCTAACCCCCAACTGGAGATGCCGGCCGGGGCCAGAGTGATGTCCGGCGCCGTGCGCGCCGTTCGCCGCGCTGTTCGGGTTTTCCATGAGAGGATTTGGGAGTACATCGGGGAGGCCGCGATGAAGGTCGAGCTACGGCGGACCATGCACAATGAGGGGAATCTCGACCGGTGGCTGGATGAAGTTCTGCAGCGCGATGAAGGTGGCATCGAGGCCTCGGGGGGCGACGCGAACCCACAGGTGTGACGCCGGGGTTCTTGTGTGTTGGCGTGCATTCAATACACGTGCCCTTTTCTCATGAATAAAGTAGAAGCTGCCCCCATGTTCTGACCAGCGTGTCCCTGTGTCTTGAGCAGCTACCCGACAGGGACCGGCTGCTAATTTCTGACCTTGTAACCCGACAACGTCTTCGATGCTAGCGGCGGGCCGAGGAGTCGCTAGATTACTGGGTGGCCCGGGTTTCTTCGGGTGATGTTTCGACGCGGATGCGCGTTAAGGAGGAGCGTGCCGAGTAGCGGCCGCGATCATCCAAGGACGCTTGCACACTTTACTTTTGTTGTGCCCTCCTTTGTAAACATCGTCCGGCAAATACAAAAAAAGTGATTTTAGTTGAGACATGTCGCCTGCGCCTTTGTCACTTCTTACGACTGCGCTGTCCCCGGGTAGATTCCCGAGACTATGCTGCGTGCTCGCCTGTACGCTAGGTAGGCTTTCGCGTGCTCTGTCCCCTTTCGAGGTAATGTGAGCGGAGCTGGCGCCTAGTTGAAGTAGACACGCGCGCGCTTCGTCCCCTACCCTTCGAAGTGGTGGTAGCGGGGCTGGCGCCTAGCCGAGATAGACGCGCGCGCGCTCCGTCCCCTAAGCTTCGAAGCGGTGGCAGCGGGGCTGGCGCCTAGTCGAGGTAGACGCGCGCGCGCTCCGTCCCCTACCCTTCGAAGCGGTGGCAGCGGGGCTGGCGCCTAGTCGAGGTAGACGCGCGCGCTCCGTCCCCTACCCTTCGAAGCGGTGGCAGCGGGGCTGGCGCCTAGTCGAGGTAGACGCGCGCGCTCCGTCCCCTACCCTTCGAAGCGGTGGCAGCGGGGCTGGCGCCTAGTCGAGGTAGACGCGCGTGCGCTCCGTCCCCTACCCTTCGAAGCGGTGGCAGCGGAGCTAGCGCCTAGTCGAGGTAGACACGCGAGCGAGGACAGCGGCCATGCACATAGGGGCAAGCCTCTGCTACATCTGGTGCATACTCCGTGGGGTGCGCGCGGAGGCAAGCCTCTGCTGCGCCTTTTCGGCTCCCCGTGGAATGCGCACGAGGGTAAGCCTCTGCTGCATCTTCACTTTACTTTTGTGCTCCATGGCGTGTGTGGGATAATCAACCATGCCTTATTTATACTCCGGAGAGTACGCACGGGGATGACACCCATACATGCGCGGGAACGTCCGCGTCTTGTCTATACTCCGTAGAGCGTGCACGGAGGCGAGCTCCAACGCTGCGTGTCGTTTATACTCCGCCGAGTGCGTGGGATCAACATCATCGTCTTTTTTTATACTCTGGGGAGTACACGTAGGGGTAACATCTACGTGTGCGCGGGACATCCGCATCTTGTTTATACTTCGTAGAATGCGCACGGAGGCGAGCTCCGACGCTGCGTGTCGTTTATACTCTGCCGAGTGCGTGGGATCAACATCCATGTCTTTTTTTATACTCCGGGGAGTACACGTAGGGGCAACATCTACGTGTGAGCGGGACATCCGTGTCTTGTTTATACTCCGTAGAGTGCGTAAGGACAACATCTGCGTCTTGTTTATACTCCGTAGAGCGCGTGCGGAGGCGGACCTCGACGCTATGTCTTATTTATACTCCGTAGAGCACGTGCGGAGGCGGACCTCGATGCTACGTCCTATTTTTACTCCGTAGAGCGTGTGCGGAGGCGGACCTCGACGCTACGTCTTATTTATACTCCGTAGAGCGCGTGCGGAGGGGGACCTCGACGCTATGTCTTATTTATACTCCGTAGAGCGCGTGCGGAGGCGGACCTCGACGCTACGTCTTATTTATACTCCGTAGAGCGCGTGCGGAGGCGAACCTCGATGCTACGTCTTATTTATACTCCGTAGAGCGCGCGCGGAGGCGTCCCCCCTGCTGCGTCGAGCGTTTTTGTGAGCAATAAGACGAGTTTTGGCAAACGGTGAACTTTATTGAATTCCCGTTTGCGCGGGTGAGCAATTACAAAAGACGAGGTACTAACCACTGATTGCTCAACGGCGGGAATGGCGGCGGCTGCCGTTGCCGTAGAGACGAGGTAGGGCACGGTCGTTGTCGTGACGGCAAGGTGGGGCATGGTGGAAGCCTCTAGTTCCAGAGTAACCCACGCGGGAGCTTCCAGAGGCCGCCGAGGGTCCTTATGCTGATACGCCCGGCCTAAGCGTCCCGTGGTGCGGACATCTGGTGCCGAGCTCTATGCGCCGTGCCATATCCTGGTCGCCGTGGGCGGTGATAATGCCTCGCGGGTCGGGGAGCTTCATGCACAGGAAGTCGTGGTGTGGAACTGCCCCGAAAGAATTGAGGATTGACCGCCCCAATATAGCGTTGTAAGGGTACGGGATATCGATGACGTCGAAGGTGGCATCTTCGCTCCTCACGTTGTCGTCCCGGCCAAAGGAGACCTGCAGACATATCTGGCCCAGCGCCCTCAGGGGCTGGCCTCCAAAGCCCTATAGCGGGGTTCCCGAGGGGCCCAAGCGACTTCGGGGAATCCCCATCTGGTCGAAGGCTGCCACGAACAAAATATTCGCGGAGCTTCCTCCATCGACTAGGACACGCTTGACCTCACATCCCGCGATGGCAACCTGGATGACCAGGGGATCTTGGTGTGGGAACTCCACACCTTCGGCGTCAGCGGGCGTGAAGGTAATTTCGTGCTGTGCCCAGTCCTGCAGTGCCTGCACCAGGTATGCCGCCACGTGGTGTAGTCGCCGCGCGTAGGCTTTTTGTTGCCGTGCCGAGGCGAACTCCAGGGAGGAGCCCCCGGAGATGACGTTTATGATTCTGCGCTGGCCTCCCTCCGAGGTCTGAATCCGCAGAGGGCCCTCCTGGGGTTGCAGCACATGGGCTTGGATCCACAGGGGGCCCTCCTGAGGCTGCAACCCCTGATCTTGGATCCGCATAGGGCCTTCTAAGGGATGCTGGACATGGGCTACGATGGGTGGTCGTACCTCGGAGTTTCTGTCCCTGGCGACGCTCTGCCGGAGTGCAGCAATGGTGGTGCATGCGCGCGTGTCGTGGCTGCCCCACCCATGTACTTTGCACCACAGGCCGTGCTGCTGATCGTCGTATTCCGCGTGGGTTCAATCGTCGTGACCCCAACCGCGCCCCCGGCCCCGGCCTCGGCGAGCTCTTGTAAGATCGAGGAGGCCGACTAGAGGGGGGGTGAATAGGCGGTTTAAAAATTCTCTACAAATTAATACTAGCAATTCAAAACCTTTTCTATTTGCCTAAACCAAGTATACAATGCGGAAGCTACATTCAAGTTGGTTTAGCTCAAATAGCGCCTACAACAATTAAATTCGCCTAAGTGCACTAATAGTTCTAGCCTAGGTCAAGGTTTGCAATTCTAAATATACAAGCAATCAATTTAATTCTATGAATGTAAATTGCTTGAATATAAATGGAACACAAGAAAACAAACCACAATTGACACAATGATGTTTTACCGTGGTGTTCGGAAACTTGCCGGTTTCCCCTAGTCCACGTTGAGGTTAGCCCGAACGAATCGGACCGACTCTACGAATTAAGCCGAAACACCTCGTATCCACTAGTGGTAGCTCTTTCCCGCTCCGGGTAGGTGAGCTCCAACCTTCACAACTTCGCCGGGTCTTCTCACAACCTTCTTGAGAAGATCACCGCGCACGACGCCTCCCACGCCGTCTAGGAGTCGGCAAACTCCAAGAGTAACAAGCCAAGCCTCTCGCTTGACTCTCACCACGTGCAACGAATGCACAAGCTCAATCGGGACTCAAAGTCCTCCTCTAGATGCAACACATGCACTCTAGATCACCTCTCCTCTCTCACAAAGTGCAACATATGCACAATTAAGTGGAGAGCCTCACTCTAGCTCAAGACAACAGAAATGGATCAAGCAACCACCTCTCCAACCGGCCACAAGGGGGTATTTATACCCCACACAAGAAAAGTAGCCGTTGGAGCCAAACCCCTGAAAAATCAGGAAAAACTGAACTACCGCAGTACAAATCGCGGTATTTCCATTTTCCTCGCCAACGGTAAAAAAAACTAGCCGTTTCTCAGCGAAAACGGAACTACCGCAGTTCAAATTGCGGTACTTCCGTTTTTCCCGAGGCTAAGTCATTCAGAAAGTCGCTCTCTAAAAAAAACGTTCCGCTCGGAAATCGGAACTTCCGGAAAATCGGAACTACCGCAGTACAAATTGCGGTACTTCCGCAAAAATCGGAAATACCACAGTACAAATCGCGGTACTTCCGTTTTCCAGTTTTTCAGCACAGGCGACACTCAGAAAAACGGTCATAACTTTTGACTCCGATGTCGGAATTGAGTGATCTTGGACTCTATGGAAAGCTAATTCAGAGGGCTACACAACCCATCTATTTGCATGATCTAAACACATTAGATCAATGCATAAAACACAAGACATCCAAAGAGTCACTACCGTGGTCTAATGTCAAAAAAAATAACAACAAATAATTTTAGACCATGCCAAGGGATAATGCATGATCTCCAACTTTTGCAAAACATATTTACAAACTTAGATCATGCTACAAGAATTAGGTACATGGACTTCTCATGTTTGAAAAACACATTCGCAAACCTAAGTCACATGCCGCAAGGATTAGATACATGAGCCTCAACTATTTGCAAAACACATTCGCAGATAATGGCATCATGTCAAGATGAGCTAGAGCAAGTGAGGTTTGAGCTATCAACACATGATGAGACTCAAACTACTAGATATGACCCCTCTTAATAGTACGGCAACCTACACTAGCAATCCGGTCTTCCAACCAAACACCAAGACCGGTAAAAGACTAGAAACACATCCTTAGCCCTAGCTAGTCATACCTTTGCCTTGGGTCATCGTCTCGATATGCATCAACTCATGATGCACCCTTTCATCAACTCCATCAACACATGATGGTCTTCCTTGACTTGATGATCAACACATGATCATCTCCTCATGCATCAACTCATGATGTGTCTTCTTCTTTGATGGCCTTCAACACATGAATCAATCTTCTTCTCGATCTTGACTTGATGACCTTCAACACATGAAGTCATCCCAAGTCGTTCTCATTTGTGGAACCTAACCTCTGCATCTAACTCATGGAAATCGTTAGTCCACAAAACAATTGTCATCGATTACCAAACTTCACAATTTTGGTAATTCATGACAATCTCAACAAATAATGAGATATGAAATTGATTTGCGAGTATACAATATGTACACAACAAATGTATACTCCAAGATAGGCTTTAAACAAAGCTTACTTATCCGGTTGTCATTAGTCATCCAACCATTAACACATAATGGAGAAGTTAGATGACAACCCGATTGCACATGAGTATATATGAACTACACAAGCTATATATATACTCAAGAATGTATTTCAAAGTAAAGATCCTAAATATGCATATTGAAAGAAGCATAGATCATTACTTATGAAATTCCAAACTATAGAGAGAGCTCCCCCTAAATGTGTGCATACAAGTGTATATAGTGAAGACATATACACATATTCATTTTAGACTAATTGAGGAGTTCAATCTATATTTTGGATCTAAGAAATGCATTTGTAAATGAGAAAGCGATTTTGAATGCATACCTCTTTGATTTCACCTTTTCATCCAAATGAGACTAACCAAAGATAAACTCAAATAAACATATTAGTCTCATAAATTCATTTATCATTTTTACCAAAACATTATAAAGTATATGTCATCAATATCATAAAGTCATACTGACATTTGTCATTAACACCAAAACCAACTTAAATGGAGCTTGATCTTTCAGCTCTGCCGCTGCGACCAGCGGGGGCATTGTCCTCGGAGCCGCCTTCGATGTCGAAGACGTAGCGGGCTCTGCGAGACCCTGCTGGCCACACTTAGGCTTGTCACCCGGCGGGTCCTTGTGCGGGGCGTCCTTGCGCTCGAGGGCATCTTTTGATGGTTCCTGCTTGCGCTTGCCCTTCGAGGAGCCTTCCTTCGGCGAATCTTCGGTCTTCGTCGCGCCCTCCACTTGGTTGGTGTCAGAATTGTCACCTTGAGGGCCTGTTCTTTTTGGCTGCGGCTTATGGCTTTTGGCTGTGGCTTGTGACTTTTGAGCTGTTTGTACGAGAGATTACAGAGTAACAGAAACTCATGTGCGTTTTTTGCCGATATAAATGAAGTCAGTAAAGTATGTACTACAATTAACTAGTAGACCCTATCTTGAAAAAATACTCCGTTTAAAAGCTAGTTACTGTAGAAAAGCCGAAAAGCAGCTTTTAGAAGCTGAAAAGAACGGGGCCTGACGCCGCCGCACATCTTCTTCCGTCCTGGCGTACTCTTCCATCTTATCAAAGAGCTTCGCCACCGCCTTGATCGGCTTCCGCGCGTTGTACTCGGCTAGCGGCCCTGGGCGAAGACCTTGTACTGTTACGTTGATGATGCTTGTTTCATTCACGTCCTTGACCTGACAGCGGACCTTCGCGAAGCACTTGAAATATTCTTGAAGCTTCTCCGACGATTTTTGCTTGACCGCGAAGAGCTGGTCTGCGTCGACGCGCTCGACGTAGTTTCCTTGGAAGTTGTTGTATAGTCGGTCGCGGATCTGCTCCCACGCGTGGATGGAGTTTGGCTCGATGATAAAAAACCAAGAGAGCGCCACTCCTTGTAACGCGAGGGGGAGCCCCTTCGCCTTCGTGGTGTCGTCTCCGCCGGCGGCTTCGATGGCGGTCTCGTACATACGCACGAACTTCCGAGGGTCCATGTCGCCCTTGTATGGTTCGATGGCGCTGGGGAACTTGAAGTCCTCCGGCCATGCCGCTTGCTAAGGCCTGCCGAGAGCGGGGACTCCGGGTCGACACGACGCAGCAGTACGCGGCTGGATGTGGGGGCGTCGCGGCTATCCGCTCATTCTAGCGTGGGCTCCGGCACGACCACCGGCGAGGTCTGCTGACTCCGAGCCTCTTGCAAATCCCGCACGGCCCCACGGAGATCCGCTAACTCCCGCTAGAACGTGTTGAGAGCCGCCAGCAGAGCGTTTTCCATTGTGGGCGTAGCTGGGGCAATCGGTGCACCTGGTTGCATGGCCGGGACAACGGCGACCACGGTTTACACTCCTGGGTTGCCTGCCGTAGTGGCGGGGTCGGTCGTCGTGGCAACGTTGGCGGGGTCGGTTGTCATGGCCGCGGTGGCGAGGCTGGCCGTTGTGGCAGCGGTAGTGGGGTCGACCGTCGTGGCGGTCACGCCCGTGCCGCCTTCCACGGCTACGACTGCCAACGCCGAAGCCCTGGTGCTGATGCGAGACTTCGCTGCACCCACCGCCTTCTTCTTTGCCGTCGACGACGTAGCTTTCTTTGATGCCATCCTCCTTCGGATCTTGAGGCTTGCTCTTGTCCTCACCACGGAAGGCGCCAACTGTTGTGGCTACAGACCAAACAGAGAGAGAGAGTATGATAGTGGAGAGTTAGGTGAGCAAGTGCTTAGGGTTTTCCCCATGGCATGTATTGTATATATATCCACATGGAGAGTGTTTTTATAACAGTACCCTTACATTTGAGTATCCCTCTCAGGGCACTTATGTCATTATACATGCCCCATTCTGGGCCTTACAGCCTTCGAACAGGCCGGTTGGGCTTAGGTGGGGGCCACCCCTACAACAGACACTAATTTGAGTAAGTTCCCATGCTCATCCATGACCGTAGGCACGTTTGTTCGAACAGTTTACACTTTGCAAAGATTGTATACTTTACCTACAAGAGATAATCAACTTGTTATGTTTCATACATTTTCTTGGACATGTGAATTAAGAAGATCACCACAAGACCTTTACAATACATCACCTAGTGTAATTTACACTCGCTAAGGTTTCATCCTAGTGAGATTACGTCACTACTACAAAAAAGGCTATACTGGAAGTCTCATCACAAACGGTTTTCTCAAACCATCTATGTTATAATTATCACAGACGGTTTTACAAACGTGACTTGTATACCATCAATGATACCCTACTATTACAGACGATTCTTGTTTATAACTATATGTGATATTTCACAAATGGTTATTAATACGAACCTTTTGTGATAATTACAGACATCACATATGATTTTTAATTAGAATCGTATGTGATAGCTCACAGGTGGTCATTAATATAAACCGTCTATGCTAGTTATGAATGACAGATAGCTTGTGGTTGGAATCGTTTGTGATATGCTTCCTCTCTCTGATGCGTGCCTTCAATCATTTCAGCTCCCAGATGCGTCTCTTCATCTCATGAGCCGGATGTACTCCTTGTTGTATAAAAATGATCGTCTGCCACCAGAGATTGATCCTGTACGAGTACCTCGCAGGCTGGCTATCTTCCTTGTCTCTCAAGCACAAATAAATGACTCCCTATTCTTTCTTGTCGCTGGCATTGATGGCTAATCTGGCTATCCTGGACGAGTACCTCATCCTGGACGAGTACCTCGTCGCCCGTACACTAGTGGATGCTACAGAAGGACACTGTGCCAATAGTGTCCTCCCTCCTATGTCCGAGGATTTGCCAAAGCAGTTGAATGCCACTTTTCTACCGTCTTGACATCCTCCTCCGCCGCATCTTCTGGTTGGTCTCCCCCTTCTGAGGAGCTAACCATACCATCGATATGATCCTCAACAATGACGTTGCATGTCTCCAAGAGGCTTGCCATCGTTTGGAGTGCTTAGTCGAGGTGGTAGGCGATCTAGGCAACCTTGCTGAGACCCCTCAAGAAAGGGAAGAGAGCCTTTGAACTGTCTATAATGACATTTTTGTAGTAGTGCGTCCACCACACCAAGACCTCGTCTTGCGCCACATGATGGTTTAAATCCAATGACATGACCATGTCCACAGTGGCTTGAAACTAGCAACATGACTTATAAGTCAGTCCAATGTGCAACCCGTACTGATGGATCAAATTAGTTAGCTAGGTTGTACTCATTATAGACTTATGGTTGCACTATTTTACATTAAGAGGTCATAACAGGATTCAGTTCATAGAGTTATTTGGATGGTGCTACCACAAACCACAATTTATCATGCTACATTCTCACCGACACCTCTTACCATCCATCCAGATATGTAAAGCAATTTTTAGGGTTTGAAGAAGCATAAAACTAAGTTATCTAAACAGACTAGTTATTTTCCTTCAATGGCTGCCCAAAATTTAGTTTCATGATTGAAAAATGATGATAGGACAATTTAATGCTCCTGGTATTTAAGCAAGATTAAACATAGCGCTTAAATTCAACTTATAGCTAGCATTGTTACCACTAGATTTTTAGGGTGACACACTACAAAATGACCCCCCTTTTGCAACGCAAATATACGTTGCTAAAAGTCCATATATACGTTGATAGTGTCTATACCAACGCATCTAATATGCGTTGCCTAAAGTGGTGTTGCAAGGATCTATTGCAACACTTATTTATGTGTTGGTAAAACTTACTAATAACCGTTGCAAAGTTGCAACGCATAATGATGGATCATGGCAACGCTTATATGTGTTTGTACAAACCATGGGTGAACGGCCTCTATGGTTTGTTGCAACATGTAGATTTAGTTTGTTGCAACACTTATATGTGTTGTAAGGAATAAACCATTCAGCCATTAATATCATATAATTATTTAATTTTTGAGACAAATGTAGAGATAATCCATGTACAATTTATTGAGAAATGCAAGACCATCCAACACATAGAAAATAAGCACACTTAGCTATATATATATAGTATAAAGGATTTGTTGCATTACAATGAGTACCATCCACATAACTCATGACATAATTTTTGTTCAGAGTACAAGTTCCTATGTGAGCAAAATATAAAACATTAGGGGATCCCCTTAGTATGCCAGCTGCCCTCCTTTCTCCTTCCTTCAGTTTAGTCTAGCGTTCAAGGATTATGTGTTCAATTGTCCAAGAGTTGGTGTATGATAATACAATGATTGGTAGACATATATCTATAACCTTACACGAACATAAACTTACATAACAAATTAGAAGCATGCAATTTGATAATTTAAAACAAATATAATTTACATAGAAATATAGGTTCAATATGATCAAAGCATTAACTCACCTGGCTCATAAGTAGGTTAGTCTTGAAAGTCATGACTCAGCTCGAATTGTGGTTCTTCTGTGTCTTCGTACTCTATTTGGACGCTCGTAACAAAAAGTAATCAAACACATGAGCAAAATAAAATAATTTCAAATTAACTCTGAATTGGATGATTCTACATCCATTAGATAGATCTTGAATTTAGATGAATTTAGAAATAAGTTTTATTAAATTTGGTGTTAAAATGAGTGAGAACGGGCTCTCCAAAGTTTAAATCAAAATTAAATACTAAAATAAATAGAGGAGAAAGAGTACCTCTCACTGACATGTGGGGTCCACCAAAATTAATTTCATTTTAGATTTAATTCTTTCTGGAAAAGGTTATAGAGACTAAAAGGTGGGGCCCACAGGTATTGATTTCTTTTTGAATTAATTTTCTAAAGGTAAAGGGCTTAGGGGGACAGGTGAGACCAATCACTGTGCATGACATAGCAAGGGGCTCATATGTCTGTGGTTTTGTTTCAATTAATTGGTTTTAACAGAATTTTTAAATGGGTAGGGGCCCACATGTCATAGAGTTAGCGACCAACTTAAAGAGAGGGGGCCCACCGGTCAGCGACATATTAACAACACTTAACAATGATCATTAATTCTAAGCAAGATTTAAACCTTAACCATGTCAGGCGCTATAGTAGCTTCTCCTTCCTGCTGAGGAAAGCATGGTTCATCGCCGGTGAGGGAAGCCACAACGGCTGGTGAGGAGGGGAAAAATAGATTGCCCGTGCTAAGCCGCATCTCTAGGCGAGGCGACGTGGGCTAATTCGGCTCACACAATGGCTGACAGTGAGCTAGGCGGCGGCGAAGCTTGGATGCATGGCACCACAGCAACCGATGATACCAAAATCTAATTACGCACTAGGGGGAGCTGGTGGTGTGGACTGTGGTGGCAGAAAGGAGGGCAGTGAGGGCAGCTTGCCGGAGGGGATGAAGAGGGTCAGTGTGGTCAGCGATGGCATCGGGGCTTCTTCGCGATGCTCCCAGTAGCTTGAATCAGTCAGAGACATGCTGAACTGAAGATCGCGCTGACGGTGGGGAATTGGCCAGAGCAGAAGAAGAAAGGGGGTGGGAGGCTTGCAGTAGCGATTGGAGCGGTGGAGAGACAATTAGGGCTACTGGGAGGCCACTTGAAGGCTTTATAGCTGAGGAGGAAGGGAAGTAGTCGCTCAGCGGCTTAAAATGCCTTGTTGACGTCGAGGACGGTGGCACTAGCGCTCGGCATGGCACAGAGCAAGGAGGGCAGAGTTGACGCGTGATGCAGAGGCAACGGTCAGGCGTCCGAAATCTGGGTATGCGACACGGACGCGAAGTGGGCACGTGCATGGCGGTAGTGCAATAGATAGAACAAGGAAAGAGAAGGAGGGTGGAGCCTAGGCAAGATCGGTGCACTGTTGGCGCACAGGGACACACAGGGGCGGGCGGCCATGCATTGTGGTGGCACAACGCAGAGCAGGGACACATGCGACGCAATGGGAGCATGCATGGTGCGAGCGGTGTGTGTGCTAGACGCGCACAATGCGTGTCTGGCGTGCGCGCCAGGGCAAGGAGGTGGCATGGGCCGAACTGGGCCAAGGTCAGGGGAGGGGAGAACTGGCTGGGCCAAGCCCAAGCAAGATTTGGGTTTTGGGTTCTCAAAAAATGCAAATTGAATTTGAATTTTGGCTCAAATTTTGAATTGGGTTCACAATTTGAATTGAGTTTGAATTCAAATTTCAATTTTTATTCAAGCACTTGGACAATCCTGTATGTTACAGACATCTTTGAATTCAAGCGGAGTTCAAGGGCCTGTTTGGAATTTACGAATTTGCATAAACATCTGAGAAATTTGTAGAAAACATTATAATTCCGGTAGAAATTGTACGAAACTCCCACGTTTCAAGCAGGCTTGAGTTAGAAGTTATCATGACATTTCCTATGCACACACATAAGAGTTTATAGGTTGGAACAAACACCTTTGAAGTTGCAAATTGATTCAAGAAGCGAACACATTGGCTAGCAAAGTGGGTTTCAATAGAAAAAAAAAATCAAAATAAGAGGAAAAAATATATCTCTCATGTGCTCATTGGATTTCAAAAAAGGAGAACTTAGAAATAGAGCCACGACGAGAATTATTATTATTTTGCTATGTTTATCAGTTGACTAGTCAGCATCTAGAGTAGTTGGTTGAGTAGGAGTCACTGTAGAGACTGCTTGAGATCAATGTTGAGCTTACAGGTACGAGTCAAGCTATTTTTCCATGGAAGACACATTTACATAACACTTTTAAAAGGCCCATATAGCATATTAGGCTTAAACTAATTTTTCAATCAAGTATTATCATTCAATTGCCGTTCTTTTTTAGATGATTCAAATTGTGTTTCCTCAATATATGTTTTGGCTTAAAAAATTATTATATAGCCCAAATATTAGATAAAAAGACATCCTAAACCATCTATTATACACTTAGATACTAAAATATTTGCGACAAATTTAGCTACATAAATACACGGACCAGGTTTCATACAAAACAGTTCAGTTCAGTTCCTAGTTCATTTCATTTTATCTCCCATCTTAGTAGCATCTTAATTACTCAGTATGTAGTAGCTAGTCCCAGGCCCGTCTTAGAGGGGAGGGCAGCAAGTGCGACGGCCAGGGGCCCATACCACAGAGGGGCCCATGAGTATATGTATGTATATAGTACTTAGTATATGTATTTGGCATATTGAAATGAAAATTTAAAGGCCCATACACTTAGCACAAGTCCAGCAATCAATCAGGAATTAGCTTGCTGTCGCTTCCTATTCTGATATTCGGCTATTCTCGATCGCCGACCGATGATCGTTTCGCCTCCCTATCGCCCAGCCCAATCGCCAGACGCGGCGACGCCGCTCCGTGAGGCGCGACACCGTGAAGCCACGACACGCCGATACTGCTCGTCCGCATGCGACGAGGGATGGGCCCCACGCCCCCACGAGCGGA
Organism: Dendrocalamus latiflorus; assembly: GCA_017311315.1. Classification (NCBI taxonomy): domain Eukaryota; kingdom Viridiplantae; phylum Streptophyta; class Magnoliopsida; order Poales; family Poaceae; genus Dendrocalamus; species Dendrocalamus latiflorus. The sequence continues at coordinate 13,474,790 of CM029628.1, read as the reverse complement.
CGGCGGACGGCTGGACAGGATCACCCATTACCGATCAGGTTTCTTAAAAAGCACTGAAGCATTATTTTTTTATTTGAGGTAATTATAATAGTTATTTTACCGTTCTTTTAGTTTGTTTATTGTACTATCGTTATCTTTTATGAACTAAACATATGCTGTAAGTTAACTCTTATTAGTAGTACTATATACTTTATTAAAAAATTAGATTGTTAGGCCTTTGCCGTCTTGCTTGCCCAAGGGCCCTTGAAATTGTTGAGACGGCCCTGGCTAGTCCTAGTTCAGTTCCATCGCCAGTCAGCCGGTTGTAGCCCTCGCTAGTAACGCATCTGGTCGCGCTCCCTCAATTGAATTCCAACACCTACAAATTATACGTTTATGTCCTATCTGGAACACATAAATTTCATAAAATTTAGTTCATTTTCCATAGTACAAGTAATAGAAGAAAATCTCACGTTTCAAAGCGAGGTAAGACCTATATTGTTCTTACTGGATCTTTGACCGGTTTGTCGTAGGTACTTGCTCTAGCTAGGTAAACTGCATTTGTTTGTTATGGAAAAAAGTTACTCCCGAGTAGTTTCTCTTTCTTTTTTTCAACTCCAGCGTCCGTACTTCGATTGTAGTCGTTGGCGTACCATTGCTGCTGGAATCGGTGTATTCTGCCTTTTTTTTATTTTATGAGAGGGTGGGCAGTTGCTTTGCCAGCATTGTACCGAGACACCTTTTTCTTCGTCATGACTGGCAGTCCCAGACCCCCAGTTTGTACAATTACATTGGTATTTACCTTTTTGACAAACGAAGGGAGAGTGGGGAAAAAACGAGATGTAAATGGACGTGGTTTTCGGCTTTCCAAGTACCGACTTGGATAAAGAAATTGAGATTTGTTAGCGCTCGAACGTTTGATCTGAATGTTAACGTCATACGGTCGGTTACAACATTAGCTATCCATGTATACAATATTTCTTAGCTATGTATATAATAAAAAAATTAATAAAAATCTCAAATATTGTACATATAAAATCGAAATATTGAATACATGAAATCAAAATATTGCCAAGTTTTCTAAAGGAAAAACTTTAGGAAAGTATCTATTGTATATATTTATAATATAAAGGAAAAATATGTACAAAGAATATTTCATAAAAAAACAGTTGGATTCTCACATTTCAAACGGGAGGCTAAGTGATTTGTGCAGTCTTATTGTTATCGTTTATTATCCGACGTTACTAGCCCAGCTTATTTTGGCTTAAGCTTTTGGCTTATTTTTTACTATCTTAAATTTCATCTTTTTCTGATTTTTCGGTTTTTTAAAACTTTTTTGCCGATTCTTTTACGTAGTGACTGCAGTTTAGACTAGATGTATGCTCTAGCAAACATTTCATATTAAGAAAACAGGTGAGAATTCCATTACTTTGTTTGGGTCAGTTTTGATGCTTTATTGTTTAGAGCTAGGGGTCTGTGACTTGGATTTCTTGGCAGTTTCCTTCTCCGACTCTTAAGAAACTTTCTCATGTACTTGAATTTCACAAATGCGCAACTAGGCAGTTGAGAAGTTCTACTCAACGGCCAAAGCATTAATCAATACAAAGACATGAGCCACATGGTCATATGTGACTTCTAGTTGCCCTACCAAACCAAACATACTTCTAGTTTCCCTACCAAACCAAATATGTATTATGTTGATGTTGACACCGTTTTTGTTGATTGATCTATGTTTGAGAAATGAAACATCTGATAGGTGGTAGATTTTCCTTGTCTTGGGCTTTCTCTCTCATCACTGTGCTGTTGTTATCTGTCTCTCTCTATCCATCCTGGAACACAGTGACCAGGGGGAGGGAGGGAGCAGTGGACGTCAACCTCAGCACCCCATCACTCGCTTGGAAAGGAAGGGACCCTCTCTTATCTTATGTTTCAGTCCTGTGCCATAGCTTGTCTATTAGACTGGACACTACATACGAAACCATGGGTGGATCCAGATGGCCACTGCAGGGCATGCATCTTAATTGGAAATTACCATTTTGAAAATAAGGAGGTGGATGGTTCTTTTTCTATTGCAACTAAAATTGATCTAAACCATCGATTATCCGATTTTGTGGGTGCAATTATCCCATTGTAGTTGTAATACTTGTACGTAGAACCAATCTTTTATGCTACTCACTTCGTCTCGCAAAATAAGTCTGACTATACTAAGATGTACATTATTTAAGTAATATTTAATGAAATTAAATTATATTCGTTTCAAATAAAAAAGTAGTACTATGTTTATCTAATAAAAATAACTATGATCCAAATTCTAATAAATATTATTTAAATAATATATTTTTTCATATATATATATATATTAAATTTATTTTACGAGACAGATGGAATATCTCGAATGAGCTTTCGCTGCAACGTGGGGGCTTTGTTGGGCGTCTATAAATGCTAGGAAATCCTAACAAACGCTCGCAATGTTTTTCCGCGACGTACATAACGTGACAAGGGAAATACCGTCTACGAAAGTAAACCGGGCATTTAGGGAAACCACGGCGCACCTGACATTCACCATGTGTGCCATCTGTGCGGCAGTACCCTCTGAACGAGCCAAGCTGGTCGATCACAAATGTCAACAGAGGAGGTGACTAGGTGAGGTACATGCATCGGTATACGTTATCTTGCATAGAGAGTACTTGGCCGTTACTAATGGTAGAAGCAGCAGTTTGACAATTAACTGAGGAGTAGTTACGTGCAGTTAACAGTTGGTCCTGAACTTTTGATTGATAGTTTTTATTTGTGTTTTTTTGAAACAGCAATGGATGGTAGAGTCACTGACACAAATAACGTATACGATTCAAAAAACCATCTGGAGAAGTGATTTCCAAAAGCCATTTGAAGAATCTATCTCGTCTATATCGACTTCTGAAGAAACCAAAATCAAAAGCTATAACAGAACAGAGCTGCATGCTTCTTTACAAGTAAGCAATTTGTTTGTTTAGAAGAAATCTATAGCACGTACGTTGAAGTGTATCATGCTCACAGAATAAATATATGCTACTAATAGATTTTGCTAGGAAAATGTTGGAGCCAACCTTTAATCCTTAACAACTAACAAGCATAGCAGAGTGCAATGCAAGGACGTGTGCGCTAAACAATCCTCCGCTAGTAAGAGCATCTCCAGCAGGAGCTTTCAAATCAAGGCCCCTATTTTTGATTTGAGGGCTCTCCTAACATTTGAGAGCTTGATTTTTTTGCATCTACTCCAGCAGCAGCTCTCAAATCAGGGCCCTCAAATTCATCCTAATAGACACTGCTATGTGGGACCCATTCATCATCCTAAACCAAAATTTGAGGGCTGAGGACAAAAACACAGGTTCAGCAGGGCCCCCTACTCAGGCCCTCAAAAGTAGGGGCCTCCTCCAGGGTCCCCAGGAATGAGAGCTTAATGGGTGAATTTGAGGGCCTCCTACTTTTGAGGGCCTGAGTAGGGGCCCTGCTGGACCTGTGTTTTTGTCCTCAGCCCTTAAATTTTGGTTTAGGGGTTTGTTTGAGGGCCCTGCTGGAGTTGCTCTAAGCAATGCATTGAACATGATTGTAATCCTGCTTAATCAATGAAGTGTTTGCTCTTGGTCAAGGAAAAGAAGATTAAGAGCAACTCCAGCAGGGCCCCTACTTGGCCTCTCAAACTCAAATTTGAGAACCAGAGCAAAAAACTCAGCTCCAACAGGGTCCCTACTTGGCTCTCAAAAATAGGAGGCCTCTCAAATGAGGTCTCCAAGCCCTCATTCCTAGGGGCCCTCTCCTGGCTCTCATCCTTCGGTTTTTTTCCCGCTCGGTGAAACTTCCCCCGCGCCCCTCCAAAATCTGCCGCTTCTGCTCGCCCCCCGCCTCACCCGACTCCTCCGCCGCCGCCCGTGTCCCCCGCGCCGCCAAAATCCCCCGCCTCTGCCGCTTCCGCTCGCCCCCGCCTCGCCCGACTCCTCCGTTCGCCCGCCGCCTCGCCCGGCTCCTCGGCTCGCTCGCCGCCTCCGCTCGCCCGCCGCCACGCCCGTCGCCTCGCCCGACGCCTCCGCCCGTCGCCGTCGTCTCTCCCGTCGCCGCGCCCGACTCCTCCGCCCGTCGCCGTCGCCGCCAAAATCCCCCGCTCGCCCGGGGCCTCTGCTCGCCTCCGACCGGATTTGAGGAGTGGGTCCCATGTGTCAGTGTGTAGTGGAATGAATTTGAGGGCTTAGATTTGAGGGGTGCTGTTGGAGTAGATGCAAAAAAATTGGGCCCTCAAAAATAGGAGGAGCTCTCAAATCAAAAGTAGAGGCCCTGATTTGAGGGCTACTGCTGAAGTTGCTCTAATAGGGTGCCAGGTTCTTTTAGTACTCATATTTCTGAGTCCCATGTACGTATTGTAAAATGTATACCCCGTCTCGGTGTTTAGAATAGCGATGGCTTATAATTTTTTTTACTATAATTGATTTATTTTTCACTATAGCTAAAATAGTTTATTTGGCATAATTAAAATTTAAAAATAAAAAACTGGTTATCCCATCACGGACAATGTAAAGGAATCGGCAAAAAAAAATCCAAAAATAGTTAAAAAGAAAAAAACTGAAATTAAAAAATAGTAAATTAAAAGCAGAAACCAAAAGCTCCAAACATGCTCCTCCTGTTCTCAGATAGTGTTTTAGCTAATAATAATGTTGATCACTTCAAACATGCTCCTCCTGTTCTCAGATAGTGTTTTAGCTAGGCTCTTCGCAGTTAAGCCTAGCTAGAAGGTGTAGTTTGGACTATTAGTTTTTATCATAATATATCTAAAAAATCATAAATTTACAAGGTATTTTTAATAATGTGTCTACTAATTAATGCCATTCATGGCCAAAATTACGGAAGTTTGACTATACCTTATTTCTTCAACATCACTTATTCAACAGAGAATACTAAATCAAACATATTACTAAACTATAGGAAAGAAAAGGCTTTTTATGCCTATGTAAAATAAATAATATTGCGACCTCATTTTCTTCGGCTCTGTTCTTTTGAGGTTTCAGTTTCTCCGAAAATCAGAGTAAATTGGATGACTTCTTGAAATAGATTCTTCAAATAGCTTTTTAAACTTAAAATTGTGTCTTGAAAAGCACAAATAAAAAACTATCAGCTACAGTATAAAAGAAGGATTCTTAAAGTGAATTATTTAAATAACTTTCTAAATCTAAAATTATGTGTGCGTAAAACAACATAAAAAACTATTACAGTATAAAAGAAAAGAACCTCCGTCCTTCATGTTCCAACTAAAGAAAGCCATGCCAACCCAGCGGCCAGTACTGCACAAAACCAGCACCGTCCACTGACGGACTGATGCACGCACTCACCAAGCCAAAACCGCAGTAGGCACGACATGCATGCAGTGTAAGTCCATTATTATGTCCATGAGTTGCATAATGAAAGATCATATGGATTTGTGAGCTGATAATATAGAATCTGTGCATTGGTGGAGTGTCATTGGTGCATCAGAAGCCTGCAGCTAGCCCCAGTGGTCAGGATATGGCAGTGATCATCTTTAAAGTTTAAACTGAACATTGAGGGGTAAAAAAAAAAAAAGGCAAGATGGCCTTTTTGAGAGGGTTGGGTGAAAGTGGTCAGACAGAAGAAACACATTAAATATTTGGAAAGCCTGAGCAAACACAGAATGGCATAGAAGCCATCATCGTGGGGGTAAAGATTCCATTATAGGGATAGGTGAAATCTTCTGCTTGTTCATGTTCCCGTTGCGATGGCTTGTGAGTTTTGCTTTTAATTCACTATTTTTTAATTTTATTAATTTGTTAGTTTTTTGCCGATTTTTTTGTATTCTTTTGTATTGTTTGTGATGAGCTAAGATATTTTTTCTATTTTACTTTTTTAAAATTTAATTACGTTAAATAAGTCATCACAACTACAGTTAAAAAATAAATCAACTACAGTAAAAAAACCATAAATTATCGTCAATCTAAGCGCCCCCAAGTCTAATGGTAAAATCATTCCATAATAGAAATACTAACATCTCACTTGAATACTTTTCTATGGGACAAATTCTTGGTGGACATCTTTTATATGCCATCATTTGCCCATCTCCATCTAAGAAAGGGTGCATGCAAATGCATTCAAACTACAATCAACAAAGCCATAGGAGCCTTTGTACACCAAGTCAAAAGTGCAGATTTGGGGGTTGGAGCTGGACAAATGGACCGACAACAAGAACTCATCCGATTGGAGTGATGAATACGTCTGGAGAAATAGTGGAATATATCAATCGACTGTAGCTGGCCTTGTGCAAGAGCACTTTGTTGACCGATAGTTTAGCGATGCAGTGTGGCAGATTTGCCCTGATAAGATCATCCTGTGTACTAAGCCCAAGTTGTTTTAATACTATATAGAAGAAAATATAACTTACACAGATGGATTAGTAAGCAAGAGTATCTAGCGCTAACATGTTAATGTTATCCTTTTCAATTATGGCATTAAATCAACTTTAAAACTGCTAAACATGTAGAGATAAGCCTCAGTGTTTTCGATTATCGTATGAAATTTCGCATGGAAACACAACTTGTGCTATGAGGAAAAAAAGTAGAAAATTTGCTGTGATCAATAGCCAGGTTTTGTTTCTCCCCTTTTCCTTTTTATTTATGATTTTACAGATACTTATCTTTTTCATTACTCTACCATAAGCTGCTCTTGAACACGAAATTTATATGGTTTATAAATTTTTAACGTTGATTGATTGCCTTTAACCGAAGTTTTTTTTGAAATCGGAAGCCTTTGGTTGGCATGTTAGCACCTACTGAGTTAAGAGGTTAGCACTTGCTACATTGCCTAACATAAGATGGCTCCCTGACAATTCTTTAGTTGATATCATTGAGAGCTTAGAAAGACACTAATCGGATCTCAGAGTTGCTAAGAAAAATTAAACGTGTTTCCACAGTATAGTTCAAAATTTTCAAATTACTCGGAGTGATGGAGGCAACAAAAAGTAGTAGAGTCAAGGCATGTAAGGGCGTTCTAAAATCTCCACGCCATCATTTCCAAAGCGTTCCCTTTTATGCACAGCTTCCGTCTAAGTTTAAACAGTGATAGTTTACTACTAAAAACCATTTAAAATGTGTTAGTTTCTTAACATATCTTTTGTATCTTTTCTATTTTTTACATTATATGTGAAGATTTTTTTATTTTTAATTAAATATTTCAGAAAAACTAATCGCCGTTATATGCTATTTCAGCTAAAAGCAGATCCATATTTCAGCTAAAAGCAGATGACTGTTTGCAATAGGGCGCGGGAGCTCTGGCTGCCCCGAGTGGCTGCAATGATTTCGGAAGGATGTGCAATGAATCAGTTGGTGTGACGCCACACGAGTGGATCCCTGGGTTGCCGTGCAAGATTGAAATCTCAATTGGAACGGACAAAGGAAATATAATGTTTTCTGCGAAAATCCGTGTACTTGCTGAACAAATCTTTGGTATGTGTTTTTCAATACAAGAATCTAACGTTAGCTCTTAGATCGGATCTAGACGATGTAGATCACGATGGATTGCTTCTACCAGCAGAATTTGAAGAGGGCTAGGATAAATATGAAACAATCTAGAGGGCCTTTTGAAATGTGTCCATATCTATCGTATCTAATATCTAAGATTGTTAATTCTCATTCTTGCGTATATAATAAGTGGACATACACCATTAGAGAAGAGTAACCCACACTGTAAATCTCCTCTGGCAGGTGTAGCATTTTCCCAGCTTGTTGGTTAACCGGTCTGTAAAGCCTTGCTCCGTTTCGGCCCTGGGATCCACCGACTTGTGGGCCATTTAGGACGGACCTGGCCCACATCTCAGTTCTTTCACTACCATGTGTCCCGCTGTCGGTAATTTTGCTCTGCCACGTAATAGAACTGCGAAACTTTTTTCCAGGTAACCACTAATAGTTTTTGGCTATGGTTGATAGTTTCTATTTACACTATTTGAGATAGCAACGGATCACCTGGTTTTAGATCTAGGAATTTATTTGAAGAATCCGTTTTGAAAGTTGTTTCGTTTATTTTAATTTTTAAATAAGTCAAAAGTATAAGAGAATAGGTTTACCTGTTTGTTTCGTTTTTTTAAAGAAGCCAAACGCACAAAGGCTGCAGTCTTGAGCGCAGCCTGCCGGGCCCACCTGTCATAGTTGACTAGCCAGAATTTTGGACACTATTGGACCCATGGACACCCGAAATTCCAGGTTTGGCCCCCAAATGAAAAAAATTCCAGATTTGGACCCCTCCTCACCGCGCGTTTAACGCCAGCGCGACACGTGTCCGGTCGTGCGGTACCACACCGCACGACCCCGCTGCCCTCCGCGCCGCTCGCGCGATCGCCTCCCTCACCGCGCGATCGCCTCCCTCACCGCACGACCGGCGCGGACGCGCGCTCGGGCGGGCGCGGACGGCGCGGACGCGCGCTCGGCGGGCGCGGACGCGCGCTCGGGCGGGAGCGGACGGCGCGGACGCGCGCTCGGGCGGGCGCGGACGCGAGTCGCGCGGGCGGCGCGGAGGGCAGCGGGGTCGTGCGGTCTGGTACCGCACGACCGGACACATGTCACGCTGGTGTTAAACGCGCGGTGAGGAGGGGTCTAAATCTGGAATTTTTTTCATTTGGGGGCCAAAATTGGAATTTCGGGTGTCTATGGAGTCCAATAATGTCCAAAATTCGACTAGCCAATGCGGCGTCTCGTCACCAAACAAGCACCGCCGCGTCAGGATACGCGCCGTGTCCGGCCCCACACGTAAGGCAACTGACAGATGTGCCAAAAGCTGTGGGCTCCACATGTCATGGACTCATAGCAGGTCGGTAAAAGAGATGAAATTTCAGGGACGGGGAGAGTAGAGACGCAGACGACAGTACGCCGCGAGATCAGTCCGTCGCAGATACACATGTCCATCAACGAGCGCGTCAGTCCGTCGGGCGGCCCAAGCCCAAATGCCAAAGTAGGAGCTGTGTGAGTACAGCTTTTTTTAGAGTCGGAAACACAAGTGGCTACTCTGTTGAGTACATGTGCTTTTGCAAAATCTTAATGACTAATTTGTTGGTAGTTTTTAAATACTTTTACGATTCTATTTTGAATTTTAAAAATATCGCTTAGATGCTTGAGGAATACTTTCTTTCAGGGACTTTTGAGAAGTGGTTTTCGCCTCTCTACAACTAAAGTAATTTTTCCACTATATAGTATACCATATTGTAATGTATACTTAAATTATGTGGACATTTAGCCTAAACCGGTCCATAATAGACAGCATGCTTATTAGGCTTATTAGTGTAGTTTAGCCCCATATTGTTTAACTTAGTACAAAGGAGGAATTCCTCTCACTGTATAAGGGGGGCATGTGACTCTCATTGTACACACATTACTTATGCCTAACATTAATAAAGTTGAGAGAGGTTACGGGGATTGCATCTTGTCTTTATTAATACGATAACACTTTCGCTAAGACTTTCTAGTACGTTGTTCTAATCTAGCTCATCAATTATTTTGGGTGGTTTTATCTTTTTACTAGAAAACAAAGGAATAAGAAGAACATTCCACCAGAAATTAAAAAGAGGAACGCGCCAAGCCGTGCGCCAACTGAGTTGAGATTAATTTGGATGTACATGGATTTTGTGTAACCTTGCTCATTGTCTGTAGATAAGACGGCCGGTGTTCTGACACCAATGATTAACTCCACATATAAACTTTGTCAATAAACTTGTTTTTGGTGATCCTCTTTTTAGTAAGATCCTGACGTCCTAAATATCAATCAAACAGCACTTGCAAAACAAGAAAAAAAATTGTTGGTAAGTGGTTAGCTAACTTTGGAGAAAAAGGGTAGTGAGGCTATACTAGCAAATATATGGGAGTATCTAGAAGTGGCTACATATAGTTTCTATACTTATTTAACAACACTAGCAGGTACAAGGAATTCATAAATCGGCCGTAAAGTACCTTTCCATAGTGTTGTATTCTCTCGTGGACCACTCCTTAAGATGTCACTGAATACTCTACACGAACACTATTTTAAATATCCTGCTATTACGCCACTATAGTGGTCAAGGTACTCTGAGCATTACATATCGGTTGTTATTACGGTTTAATACAATATCGCCAATATATCAAACTGATACATGCGCTATCTACTACAAGTTAATCAGCGCTACTGGCCAAAAACGTTCAAACTACCTCTGATATAGGCATATGTCTCTTGGTTTGCTAAGTTTCACTAATACCGCCCTTTGCATTGAATAGGCTTTATTTTCCCACCTAATCCAATTAATTAACCCTCTATATTCCCACAATCCCCATCTTTGCTAGTTAATAGCATTTCATCTCTTTCTTTACCAATTGAAAATTTCTCTCTTATCAGAAGAGGAGGAAGGGTCCATGCACACCTAAATGCACAAATAAGATAAGTCTGATTCTTGATCTATTTCCTTGTATGATTTACCAAATAAGATAAGCATGTGTTATCAAAGGATAACGAGAAGCCAGTCAATAAACACAGGTTCTCCATGTGGATAAAAAAGAATAAAGGGGACATCGATTTCCTATTTTCTTCATCATAGAATGAAGATTAATCAATAAAACACTATATGATTTTTATGATTTTGATGTTGTCTTAGATATAGACCTGATGGATTTGATATTTTGGATGTTTATGTAAATTATAGTTGAGACTTATAGTTTACAATTAAGTATCTTTATATTTTAATGCTTTATAGCTTAGCATGTAGCATCTACTATATCTTCAATATCCACTATCCGTTGTAAGAATAATTCACCGCTACTCTTCCGTTAACCGCTATTTAAAACCCTGCACACGAATAATATATCACTGTGGCTATGTCGGATTCAGACAGAAGTTGGTATTGTAAACAACTAATCAGTCACATCATCGACATATTATATATCTGTGCTTAGAGACCATGTGAATATGTGATGGATCGATCAAACTTAGGGCACCATGTGATGGGGACCTACACATATACTTGGCTTCAAAAGGAATGCTACTTGTGTCTCTATTACTATATATCCATTGTACATACATAAGGTATTAAAAATTGAGTTCATAATGCATGTTTAAACTAACCAAGAGGAGTGTGAACTTAGGGTAGTATGTTGAACCTATCAACAAAAAGGAATGGGGTGTACTATCCATTGCACATAAAATGTTTTGAATACTGAGTTCATAGTGCATGTTTTGATGGCGTCCTTATTTTTTATTACCATGCATATAAAGATTTTATTCAAAGCATACCTAACACAAATTTGGAAGCCTTACATTAGGTAAACCTTGCAACTAATGCGAGATGCATCAACGATCAGGTACAAACTAAAGATAGTTCGTCGTTGTAACGGGCATCAAACAAAATAAAAATTTTAAAATACTTTTATGTTGATTTAACACATGGAATAAGTATCCTGTTAGGTCTAAGGGAAGAAATTACTTAAATTTTATAATTGCCCAAAGAGCTAGCTGAAAGCAAGGATAAAAAAAACCAGCTGTAGCTACCGGCCGACATACCGGTAAAAAATATCGGTCCACAAAAGTTCTAAATTTAAAATTCTAATTGATGAGCAGTAATTCCAAGTGGTAATCGGTCAAATGGAAGGTAAATGGCTAAATTCAAAATTTGAGTTTATTTTTTTTATAAAATTTGATTGGTTTAAAACAGCTAACCGCCAGTAACCGGTACCGAAGGGTTCAATATTTTTTTTCCGGTTTTCAATCCTTGAGAGTAAATTGTATGGTTATTATCTATTTGATGCTGTGTGGTGTTTGTTGCCGAGTTTGGTTTGTACTCAAATTTAGAAAACAAATTGCAAAAACAAGAAGTATTATTTACATAAAAACAAAAAAAAGTACTTTTTAAGTTGAGAAAGTCTTTGAACTAAGCTAAAGTATCTATGGCATTTTTTTCAAGCAAGTACATATCACCATTTTTTACATGCAAATAAGAATGAGATAGCTTGATCCCTATATATGATTAAGATATGCATCAAATAGGGCCCATCATCCTACCGAAAAGTATCTATATCCCGTTTTCTTTTAAGGCAAAAGGAGAGGGAATATAACATGAATCTCTCTTGCATTATTATCTCAGCCAAACCCTTTTCAACGTCATGTCCGACGCCAACCAATTTGACAATCATCAGCACCACTAGCAAAATAACGGCCACGGCGCAATGTCCTCGCGTCTGATCAGGGATTAAAAACACAATGAAGTTATCATCTAAACAAAACACGCAATAAGGTCAATAAATAAATCTTTTTTTATTAAGAGAGTTAGTTAATTAATAAATCTGCCCTAAAGAATAACATTAGGTGGACTGTCCCAAAGGATACTTAGGAATGATACACTACTATAAAAAAAAAGACTATATTAAACAGCTACATTACAGACATGCTCGATCTCTGGTATCTTGTGGTTTGATGTGGTGGTTAACTGGTTATTCGTACTAGCTAGTTAACAATTGTTAACTGCACCGGCCGTTGTTAGGTCATATCTATAGGCTATAGCCTCTTTTGACGTTGCAAGTGTCTTGCCTGTGATCGTTTTGGTTTCAGCTTTTATCTTTCGGTTTATTTTTCACTATTCATAAATTTCGTCTTTTTCAGAACTTTTGGTTTTTTGTTGAGCTTTTTTGCTGGTTCTTTTTTCCCGTATTTGTTTATATTATACGTAATGTGCTAACATATTTTTTATATTTTTCTAAATTTAATTATGCTAAATAAGCCTCTGTCAGCTACAGTGTTTTTTCAGCCAGCTACAGTGTTTTTCAGCCATAAGCCACCAAAAAAAAGCCCAAATGATCACCACCACGTGTCAATGCTAGGTATACATTTGTTCATCTTTATTTCATCAGCCAAAGGAATAAGAAAATGTCGAAGAATCCTAGCGGTGTTTTCTAAGTATCTAATGAAATGTTGTTAAGTGTGATATATATATATATATATATATATATATATATATATATATATATATATATATATATATATATATATATATATATATATATATATATATATATATATATATAGGAAAATTACGTAAGGCACCATGGTGCCTAGGCACCCACATCCGATACACGTGTATGATTGATAATTTTTTTAAGTTTGGGTATGAAAATGTTTTATACCCTTGATATATTTATGGTAAGTAAGTTTTAAACTCAGTTCAAACTAGTTTGACCTACTTTTGAATTCAATGCGACTACAGTGATTATATACCATAAAAATAGTTCAAACTAATTAAACTGAAGTTGAATTTAATTTTTTTTCGGAGTTTGACATCTCAAATATACTTTTTTATGGGTATATGAAGATACCCACATCAAACGTTGCGAATCTCAAAGCAAATCAACGGGTATTGATATGGCTGCCTAGGCACCATGGTGCATGAAACACTATATATATATATATATATATATATATATATATATAAAATATAATATAATATGATATATGGGAGTATTAAGTAATCCCTGTCTTTTAATATCTCAAAAGATTCCCAGGGGATAGGTTTGGATGGAGCAGATGGGTCCATCAATTGATTACCAGTTGAGATCAGAATCTCGACTTTAGGCGCCCTTGTTTCTGGACAAATCCATTCAACAACCCAAATCAAACAACTATGACGAAGTGACGGCTGATGTTGATCCAAGCTTACCGACAAAGTATAGCCCAGTTAATTTAGAGGTTAACTTTTCAAAAATTATAGTCGATAGGCCTCTCAAAAAATGAGTTGAGCTTGAGGCCTTGAGCACCTTTCCAATTTCGGTTGGAAAACGGGCCAAGTTGGAGCTTAGGTTAACTAAATTGGGATATTTTTGTTGGGATACGGGTAGTCTAAACTAGCATAGATTAAAATTTTCTATCGCGTAAATCAGGAAGCTATGCGAGTAAGAGATCATGAATCGTTACCACTAGATGCGCAATGCAATGTAAGTAGAGTTGAAGCAGCTTTCAACGAAGAGCGCGTCGGTGTAGTGGTATTGGTTGATCGTCCTCCGGCCAACCGATTCCTCCTCGTGATCGTTCCTATCAGCACCGCAGTTGCAGCAGTGCCTCTATCGAGGTCCACACATCTAGGGATGGAACACCGTGCATCAGCGTGCTAGCACTAGCGCGCACAGCAGGGGTTATGAGAGGTGGCGGCTAGGGTTTCGATGGGTGTGTTTCGGGATGCCTCCCTCAGCCCTCCGCACCTCTCCTTATATAGTCTCCAATCGAATCCTTATCCGATACGAGTAGATATTGTATCCCACTCGGAGACTATCATTCAAACCTTTATCGTTCCAACCCATTAAGTGTGTGACCCTGTAGGTTTATGTGTATTTGGCCATGGGCTAAAAACTCCTTTCCAGTCCATAAGTCGGTAGTGGTCCCTAGCAGAACATAACGACTCCCAAACATACATAAAGATTATATCGGACGAACCTATATAGTGCTTATGTACTGATCCATACCTCATGATAGGTGAGAAGCGTGCCATCCTATGATAGCTCGATCTTTCATTCGAACTTGTAGTGGATTATTCAGTTGTGATTTACTCCTCAGCCACATTCGGTATGGCCATGCACTTCCCTCTTGTTATATGGGGGGCAAATTCTATCTTGACCGCTCATATTCCTCTGCATGTTTTATAGTAAACCCGAAAGTTATTTTTGTGACCATTTAGTCACAGAGTAATGTTTGGTAACCCCTAAGTAAACTATTACACATGTAGAAAATAATGGTGATATCAGGTCTAAGGATCCAACATATACTATGTATGAGGCCAACTGATGACACTTAAGAATATAACAATTTCTATAGTGTCTCATGGCGGGTCAATCTAACATCATGTTCTCTAATATGTGTCCACATTATTGATTTGATATTCCATATTCATGATCCATAAAACATGATTATCAATCAATACATGTGCTGATCTATAAATCATAATTGTCCCACATAATGATATAAGATCAGGGATAATTTAGAATAACATTAAAACATGAATAAAGAGTTCCACGAATAAGTCATATAATTGTTGATCAATACGACAGATATTTTTTCAAGGGACAAAATAACATATTATTCAAAACATCATGAACATAGAAGTGATATAATCATCTCCATGATTGCCTTTAGGGCATATCACTAACAATCTCCCACTTGCACTAGAGTTATTCATGCTAGTATCTAATACCCATAGCTCTTGTGTGTGCCTCATGCTTTGGCTGTGAAAGAGGCTTTGTCAATGGATCAACAATATTTAAATTTATGTGCACTTTGCATATCTTAACATCACCTCTGTCAACAATCTCGTGAATGAGGTGAAAATGCTGAAGTATGTGCTTAGATTTTTTATGTGATCTATGCTCCTTGGCTTACGCAATTGCTCCACTATTATCATAATAGAGATTCATTGGACTAGAAGCACTAGAGACCACACCCAGCTTAGAGATGAACTTCTTTATCCAAACAGCCTCCTTTGCAGCTTCGGAAGCCGGAATATACTTAGCCTCCGTTGTAGAATCGGCAACCGTTTCTTGCTTGGATCTTTTCCAGTTCACTATTCCTCCATTAAGATAAAACACAAACCAGACTGTGATTGAAAATCATCTTTATCGGTTTAGAAGTTAGCATCAGTGTAACCATTTACGACTAGCTCTTCCTCACCTCCATAAACAAGGAACGCATCCTAGTACTTTTCAAGTATTTCAGGATGTTCTTTACAGCTATCCAATGATCTTCACCAAGATCTGACTAATATTTGCTCGTAATACTTAAAGCATATGACACATCTAGGCTGTACAAAACATGGCATGCATGATAGACCCAATACTGGAAGCATATAGAATGTTACTCATCCGATCTCACTCATCTGGTGTCCAAGAATATTGAGTCTTGCTAAGACTAATACCATGTGACATAGGCAAGAAACCCTTCTTGGAATCTTGCATGTTAAACCGTTTCAACACTTTGTCAATGTATGTATCTTGGTTTAATCCAATTAACCTTTTAGTTCTATCTCTATAGATCTTTACGCCCAAAATGTATGCTGCCTTTCCTAAGTCTTTCACAAAAAAACTATTTCTTAATGAAGACTTGACAGATTCAAGCATAAGAATATCATTTCCGATCAATAATATGTCATCAACATATCGGAATAGAAAAACAAGCGCGCTCCCACTAATATTTTTGTAAACACAAGACTCTTCTTTATTCTTGATGAAACCAAACCCTTTGACTACCTCATTAAAATTAATGTTCCAACTCCAAGAAGCTTGCGCATTTGGGAATTGACAAAACTTTCAGGTTGTGTCATGTACACATCCTTACTTAGGTTTCTGTTGTGGCTACAGGCCAAACAGAGAGAAGGGGGGCTAGTAGAAGAGGAAGAGGAGAGCCATATCTATGGGAGAGTTGGTAAGAATGAGAGGATCCCCCCTCCTGCCCCTCCTGGGGGTTTATATACATAAGTGGGGTAGAATGGGAAATTCCCATTCTACCCCTTAGTACTTACAAAGGATGAGGGTACATTGGTATATTTACACTGGTATATTCCTCTACACTATTGGGCCTATTACATATTGGCCTAGTTGCACGGTCTAGTCATGGGGGGTTGGGCCACCCCCACAACAGTTTCCATTTAGGAAGCTGTTTTGACATCCATCTATCATATCTCATAATCGAAATATGCAGCAATAGCTAGAATGATCCGGACAGACTTAAGTATAGCGATGGGCAAGAAGGTTTCATCATAGTCAGTACCTTGAATTTTTTTGAAACACGTCGCCACCAATCGCGCCTTATGGATATGAACATTTTCATCCATATCTATCTTTTTTTAAAAAACTCACTTGCACTCAATGATTTTTGCACCATCGGGTGGATCAACCAACTTCCAAACTTGATTATCATACATGGATTGAATTTTCACAGTCCGGGCCCATCATTGCTTCCTCATAAGTCTTAGGCTCATTATTATCTAATAATAAAATATCATGTTGATACCTTATCGGCAATTGACGTGGCCGTTTAGACCTACGTGAGGCTGATGCCTCTACCACAGGTTGTACAACATCTTGAACACTCTTTTGAAGTTCAGTACGTACGAGTTAAAACATTTTTTTGATGTCTCTCGAATTTCTTTGAGTCTCACCGTGCTCCCACTAACTCCTTTTGAGAGAAACTCTGTCCAAAAAGACACTATTTCGTGCAACAAACACTTTGTTGTCATCCCTTTTATAAAATTAATATCCTTTAGTTTCCTTATGACACACCACGAATAAGCATTTATCAAATTTAGGTGTGAGCTTGTCAGATGTCAAACATTTTATATATACCTCATATCCCCATATTTTGAGAAAAGACAACCTGAGACGCTTTCCAGTCCATATCTCATATGGTGTCTTCTCTACGGCTTTTGATGGAACCATGTTTAATGTGAATGCAGCTATTTCTAGAGCATACCCCCAAAAAGATAATGGCAGATCAGCTTAGCTCATCATTGACCAAACCATGTCTAACAAGGTCCAATCCCATTGTTTAGACACCCTATTCCATTGAGGTGTTCCTAGTGGAGTTAGCTGTGGAACAATTCCACATTGTTTTAGATGATCACAAACTCATGGCTCAAATATTTATCTTCACGATCTAATCATAGGGATTTAATTGCCTTGCCAAGTTGATTTTGTACCTCATTCTAAAATTGCTTGAACTTTTCAAATGATTCAAACTTGTGCCTCATTAGGTAGATGTATCCATATCTACTAAAGTCATTGGTAAAAGTTATGAAGTATTGAAAACCATCTCTGGTTGTTGAGCTCATTGGTCCACATATATCCAAATATTCTAAGGCCAATAAGTCATTTGCCCTCTCACCTATACCAGTGAAAGGTGTCTTAGTCATTTTGCCAAGTAAACAAGACTCGCATGTTTCAAATGATTCAAAATCTGAGTTTAGATGACCATTTTTATGGAGGTTCACCATGCGCTTATCATTTATGTGACCCAAATGACAGTGCCAAATATAAATGAGATTCAAATCACTAGGCCGAAGCCTCTTAGCATTAATGTTATAGACATGCACATCCTTATTATTTAAAACATATAATCTATTTATCAATGGAACACGACCATAAAGCATATCATTCAAATAAATCGAACAACAGTTATTCTTTATTTTGAACTCATAACCTTCCTCTCCCAAATATGAAGTAGAAATAATGTTTTTGCTTAAGGCAGGAACATAATAACAATTAGTTAATTCCAAAACTAATCCTGAGGGTAAAGATAATGGTAAAGTGACAACAGCCAACGCAGCAACTCTTGCTCCATTGCCTACATGAAGATCGACTTTGCCTCTTGCCAAACTCCTATATCTTATCAGCCCCTGCATCGAATTGCAAATATGAGCAATCAATCTGGTATCAAATATCTAAGAACTAATATGAGAAGTAGCAAGATTTATTTTTTATAACATTTATAACTGTAGTAAAAGTCTTACTTTTCTTATTCTTTTCTAGTTTTGCCAAGTACTTCTTGTAGTTCCTCTTCCAATGTCTAGTCCCTTGGCAATGGTAGCAATTGGTATCAGATGTAGCACCAATCTTGAGCTTCTAAAGCTTAGATTTGATACTCGAGATCTCATCTTGAGTTTTGCTCGTGCCCTTTCTTTTGCTCAAAGCATTAGAATTCTTTTTGAAGTTGGTAGTCTTCTGAACCATCATCACATGATTAGAGCCTTTCTTAATGCTCTCCTCTACTAACTTGAGCATCCAAAGCAACTCGGTCATTGACTTCTCCATGTCATTCATATAAAAGTTCAAAATGACTGGCTTAAAGCTTGAAGGGAGTGACTGGAGAATCACATTAGTAGCCAACTCTTGGCTAACGGGGAAAACTAAGCTTTTTGAAACTCTTAATGTATCTAATCATCTTAATCATATGAAGGCTGACCGAACTTTCTTTAGCTAACTTGTATGCAAACAATGACTTACAAGTGTTGTACCTTTCAACCCTTGCCTGATTCTCAAACATGCCTTTAAGACCCACAATCATATTATAGGCATCTGTGTTCTTATATTACTTCTTAAGCTCAGAGTTCATGGTGGCAAGCATGAGACAGCTAACATCAAGTGAATCATTGCAATGTTTCTCATACTCATTCTTTTGAGCACGAGTAGCATCTTCAGCTGGTTCATCTGGATATGGAACCTCTGAACATATTCCTTCTTTTCTGCTTGAGAACAATTCTCAAGTTGTGATACTAGTCAATGAAGTTTGTTTTATTTGGTTTTTCTTCCTCAAGAATTGATCACAGGTTAAAACTGGGTGTGGAGGAAGTAAATGGTGGCATTTTCTACAACATAAAAAGTATATGGAAAAATTCGGCACTATGTTTATGTGAAATCTCCCATTAAACAATTTAACAAAAGATACTCCCACTATATGTTTAAAAATCACATACCCTCTAATAATATATAGTGAGTCGAGATCCATATTTCACTAAGTCCTAGTAAGCTTTGGTATTACTGTTATAAACCTAGCGACGTAGGTAAGCAACCCTTGCTAATTATATCACATGTAACTCTTGTTTGTTGAGTGACATTCATATGTCCTAGCCTCAACACTGTTCCCCTAGACCCAAAACCATTTTGATAACCTAGTCAAGTTAAAGCAATATTATGCATGAAGTGTCCAACACTTTATTCTATCTTATTGAGATAACTAATGTCACCCTACTTTGGTAGACCTACCAATTAATGATCAAAATCTTGATAGATGCAACTACTGTTCTATCATGTTAAAATCACCCAAGATAATAATAACATGAATAATAGCATAATAGAAACATAAAAACATTCACAATTAAACCATATTAAACTGTGAGATAGTATGGCTCTTAGCACAGCAATCTCCATCACCACGCTTTCTGTCCACCGAGCCATCAATGCTTGAGTTCACCACATCCATCTACTTAGCTATTGCTCCTAACAGCTAATAATGAATTACATATGAAAATCAAGCATCATAAGTCGACACACAGGCTGTTATACAATAATATGTAGCCCATGACTATAAATCAACATGATATGTAGGCCATAAAAAACTCATACATGATCAAATACACAGTAGGCCATACTATTCACACAACCTTGCAAAAAATGAGTTATGTGCAGAAACCAATTCTATCGCGTGATATGAACACATAACACCTATAGTACGCGGTACAATTACCTAGCATGGTGGTCCCGCTAGCCGGTTAGCGGCGGGTATCGATGGGGTAGTGCCCCTCGTGGGTCGAGGGCAACGCCCTTGGAAATTTTTTTGGAACATGAATCCTATTCACGAAATCACCTTTGAAAATTTCCACGGATTAATCATATTAACCCAATTCCAAACCAATCTGATCAGCCTGATTTTCCATTGATCAATCATATTGATCAGCGCGAGAGGTTTCTAGAAAGAACAACAACTCGGTGTTGTCAATTCATACCTCCTCTGAACCTATCTACTACCGCTGAAACCGATTGATCTTATCAACCAGTGCCTAAACCAATCCAATAACATGAACCAGTAATAGATCCAATCTACTGCCACCATATATCAACTATATGAGAACAATCTAGATAAAAAACTACACAGGATGGCTTTGATACCATTGTTGGGATACAGGTAGGCTACACTAACGCAGATTAAAATTTTCTACCATGTAAACTAGGAAGCCATGCGAGTTATAGATCATAGATCGTTACCACAAGATGCGTAGTGCAGTGGAAGTAGAGTTGAAACAGCCGATTCGACGAAGAGCGTGTCGTTGTAGTGGTAGTAGTTGATCGTTCTTCGGTCAACCGTCTCCTCCTCATGATCGTCCCGATCAGTACCGCAGTCACAGCAGTGCCTCTATCGACGTCCACACGTCTAGGGATGGAACACCATGTGTCAGCGTGCTAGCACCAGCGCGCATGGCAGGGGTTATAAGAGGTGGCGGCTAGGGTTTCGATGGGTGTGTTTCGGGATGCCTCCCTCAACCCCGCACCTCTCATTATATAGCCTCCAATCGAATCCTTATCTGATACGAGTAGAGATCATATCCCATTCGGAGACTATCATTCAAACCCTTATCATTCCAGCCCATTAAGTGTGTGACCCTGTAGATTCATATATATATTTAGCCATGGGTCGAAAACTCCTTTCTGGTCTATAAGTTGGCAGCGGTCCTTAATAGGATATAACGACTCCCAAACATACGTAAAGATTATATCGAACAAACCTATGTAATGCTTATATACTAATCCTTTTGCCTCATGATACCAGATCGAACTCAAGGCGAGAAACGTGCCATCCTATGATAGCTCGATCCTTCATTTGAATATGTAGTGGATTATTCAGTTGTGATTGACTCTTTAACCACATTCGGTATGGCCATGCACTTCCTTAATCTAACCACATCGAGGGGTCCAGAGATATCTCTCCTTTATATAGGGGGCAAATTTCATCTTGATTATTCATATTCCTTCGTATGTTTCATAGTAAACTCGAAAGCTACCTTTATGACCACCCAGCCACGGAGTAGTATTTGGTAACTCTTAAATAAACTATTACATATGTTGAAAACAATGACGATATCATGTCTAAGGATTCTACATATACTATGTGTGAGACCAACTAATGATACTTAAGAATATAACAATTCCCATAGTGTCTTATGGTGGTCAATCCAACATTATGTTCTCTAACATGTGTCCACATTATTGATTTGATATCCTATATCCATGATCCGTGAAACATGCTTATCAATCAATACATGTGTTGATCTGTAAATTATAATTGTCCCACATAATGATATAAGATCAGGGATAATCTAGAATAACATCAAACATGAATAAAGAGTTCTACGAACAAGTCACATACTTGTTAATCAATACGAAAGACATTTATTCAATAGATAAAATAATATATTATTCAAAAGATTACAAACATACAAGTAATACAATCATTTCTATAATTGCCTCTAGGACATATCACTAACAGTTTTATTGGTGAAATATTAACTATATCATGTTTCGAATTCTATAATTTTTTTTCTTACAACTAAATATTATCCTTTGATTATTTGTGACAATTGTTTTTTGAAACGATATTATCATTTTATTTATGGATGAAATTACCATGTTACTTTTCAGTATTTGTTATAAAATATGTTATTATGAACTTGTGATATTATCTTGAATAGTTACTTTTAGGTTTTTATCATGTGCTAAACCTAAATAGCAAAGAAATTTTTTTGTGAAAACAAGTCATATTTCTCGCGAGAAGAGCTCGAGATTGCTATGTTTGATACCAATTAAGCACGAGGCCAGCTTCTAGATATATGGGTCTATTCTTTTTAGCTGTGACTTAGCTAAAATTTTTATATTTGGCTATTTACGAGAGAGTATGGAGAGAAAGACACTCGCATGCAATTTTAGCCGATGTAGATGAAGTCGTTACAGTGTTTACTATAATTAATTTGTAAACTCTATCTTGAAAAGATACCCCGTTTAAAAGCTAACTACTGTAGAAAAGTCCAAAGCAAAAAAAGGGCCATAATTAAACTTGCTTAGGTTTTCTGAAAGAGTAGAGGAGTCTTAAGGTTTTTTTTAGCTTATGGTTTCTTTCGAACAAATAAATGATATAGCTTTTTGCTGTCTTTTTAGAGCAGCGTATTGGGATAGTCTTTTTAAAACAGCTTATCAACTTATATGAGTTCATTCATACAAATACTTACACTATAAATTAAAAGGGTATTGATAAACATCATCCGGATGTTTTCTTTCTAACTATCATCCAGATTTGTGACCGTTGGATTAAAGATCCAAGGGCCAGAAATTCTCCCCACCCCCTCCAAAAAAATTCACCCCCCTCCAAAAAATATTCTCCCCCTCCAAAAAAAATAGACCGTTGGATCTCTAATCCAACGGTCTGAAATTTGGATGATTGTTAAGAAGAAAATATCCAAGTGATATCTATACACACCCTAAATAAAAATCACCTGTCATAACTACAAACTATTCAGCTGCAGCGGAAAAAAAAATCCACCGTGACTGGCTGCATCTCAACTTGTTTGCAGCTCTAGCTACGACGTGCGCACCAAGATTAAGACGTCCGACATGCATATCTGGGCACATGCAACAACTCGATATACTTTTCGCGGAAGTGCGTTAATTTATTTACATCACAATAAGAACGCGCGTAAAGCTGGCCCACCAAGTAACTATCCCATTAGCGGCGCCTACTGTACGGACTACTAGCTAGAAACTACTTTGCCGGTGCCACTTTTGCTCCTCTTTATTGACCTTGCAATGCAAGGTGGTAGCTTCTTTGTTGCTTTCACGAGTCATGCATACTTTTTTTTTTTAACAAATAGCGTGATGACTCGAAGATATCACCAAATCCATCGATGGCAGTTCAGCACACAAGTTAGCTATAGGAACAGGATACGTGATCTCCTCTCATTTGTGTCGGCCCCTTAATTACTTAACCCTTTGCATTACGTCTTTTTTCTTTCTGTTTTTGCTTCTGTGTACTGCAAGAACGGCGGAAAAGGTGATGGATTTGTACCCACTGCCTTTATTATGGCCTGACATGCATCAATATGTTCTTTTAGTCTAGAGGCAATTGGTTTGCGGGATAGAGCCATTCTATTCGGGACGAGACATGTTCCTTTGTTTGGTTCTGACGATGGAGTGGTTCCATCCTGAACCAAATGATTCCATTTAGTTGATTTAATGAGAAATGTTTTGTTCAGATGCTATACCGTGTTGTTCGATAAAATCAAGTGAACCACATCATTCCTTCCAAACGGGACTATTCTATCTAACTTGGTACCACAAATCAAACGCGCCGAGTGGACATACTTATGCTCCCAATTGAGGCATTTTAGGGCCGCATGGAACCTGGAAATGAAAATGTTGAAATAGAGTAGCCTTTGAATCTCAGAGGAAAATTTTCATAAGGTTTTTATACGATTTTTCCTATAATCCAAATCCTTGAAGAAAAAAAATTCCTATTGGATGTCAATCTTACAAAATTTTAAAAATTCCTTTTAAACACCCCGTTATGCTGTTTTACTCATCGAGCAATATTACTGTTTACTTAACAAGTTAAGAATATGTCTCCATCTGAAAATGAAAAGCCCCGCTCTAAAAAAGGTAGTGATTTTTTTTGTTAAAGCACCGCGGTGCCAACAATGAAGCCCTTAATATAAAATCAACAAACTTAATTCTTGCGATTTAACACTAGGCTGAGATTAGTTGCCCACATGAAGTCTCGAATTTTTTGTACGGATAACCTTTTTTTAATTCGGAAATACAGAAATATACCCGCGGGAAATTTTTTTACAAAAATAGCCTCGAGTCGCCCAATGGGGAGGCGACTAGAGAATTTCGCCCACCCGGCAAGCGACATTTGAAGAATCTGCGAACCGTTGGGCGAATCAGCGCTGTCGCCTGCACGTTGGGCAACTTAATTTAAGTCGCTGTACGGTTGGGCGACTGCATTAGGCGACACAGGGGGGTTAAGGCGGCCTGCCCAGCCGGTTCCCACTACCAACCACCTTTTTCACTCATTCAGCAAACACATTCAGCGCACAGAGAAGAGGAAGAAGGAAAAGAAACAAGTGGGAGAAGAGAGGAAGGAGGGGAAGAAGAGGAGAAGGAGAGGAGGAGGTGAGGGAGGAAGGAGGAGTAGAAGCTATTCCATCAATTTGGATCCAGGTATTTTTTTTGGATTATGTTGTATTTGCATTATTATTTATATGAAATGTTGGTGTTAATAAAAATTATAGATGTAGAATAATTAGTACCGTGTTAGTATGAAAATATTATTGTAGAAAAGGTTTGGTATGCAATTTGTAGTATGGTAGTATAGAAATTTTAGCAAAGTTTGCGGTATAGGAAGTTTAGTATTGTGCGATATTATTTGACATGTCGCAAAATTGAAATATATATGCAGGCTGACATCATCAATGTCCACTACATTGAGAGTGTATTACGGAGCTGGAACCATTCGTGAAGGTCCGAATGGTGTGGATTTGAGCGATTTTCCGCAAGTCACTCTCGTACTTCCAGATGACGAGAATGCTCGAATGGGAGATGTGCAGCTTTGGCTGACCCGGAGTTTTTCGTTGAACCCCGAGGTGTACAGCGTCGTCGTGCAAGGGCTTTGGAGCCAGTCTCCCACGGACATCAGATGGGAGTTGAAGACATTGGTGCGCTCTGCCACATGGAAGGGCTTTGTGCTAGGGTGCCGGCGTCATGGATACGAGTGTGTGCTGCTTGTGCAACCGTGCTCAGTACAAGCAGCTGAGGAAGCTCGTGCAACAGCCGTTGTTGTGGGAGGTGCTAGCAGCTCGGGCGGGCCGCATGTTGGCGGACATGATGAAGTTGCTCGTCATGAAGCCGATGCGGTACATGAAGGAGAGTTACAGCCGTCAAGCCATAGAGAGCCAACTGGGCAAGCCGATGAAGGAGAGTATAATGAGTACATTGTGCAGCAGATGGGCTCTGATGACGAGAGAGCATGGGATGAAGAGGAAGCTGTAGAGGACGACGACGAGGACAGTTCCGATGAGGATGAAGTTCCTATCCCCCAGGAATGGAACCGGTTTAATGCGGAGGGTCTTTCCGCACATGATGAGCATGAATCACAATGGGAGTACCATGAGACAGAGGTTCGGTTGCATGCTATGTTTGCTGACAAGGAAGCGCTGCAGGATGCCATCAAGCTTTGGGCCCTTTCAATGCAGCGGACATTTCGCGTCGTCAAATCAAGCCAGGAGCAGTACACTGTGACGTGCGAGCAGACTGGTTGCCCTTGGTGGGTGCACGCCCGTAAACCTAAGTATGAGACTCATTGGATTGTGTCCAAAGTTGAGCCGCACTCCTGCATTCTAAACACTGTCTTGGCGAGACATCGTAACCTGACGTCCGGATTTATAGCCAATCTCATGTATGGGGAGATAGTGCAGAAGAAGGACATGGAAGCCACGCATATTGTGGTAGCTATTGAGAATAAATTCAAGTATAAGATTAGCTACGCGAAGGCGTGGCGTGCCAAGCAGAAGGCGTTGGAAAAACGTTTTGGCACTTTCGAGGCGGCGTACGACAACCTTCCTCGTATGCTTAATGTCCTGCAGGAAAGGAACCCGGGCACGTACATCGCCCTCCACGAGAAGCCGTCCATAATTCCGCCAGGGTATGCGGTGTTGCAGAGAGCAATATTTGCATTTGGTGCTAGCATCGAAGCATTCAGGCACATGCTGCCAGTGATCTCAATTGACGGGACCTTCTTGACATGCAAATACAAGGGGCAAATCCTGATGGCCATAGGCGTTGACGGTAACAATCAAATATTGCCGCTGGCCATTGCATTTGTGGAGAGTGAGAATTACGAGAGCTGGCTGTGGTTTCTCAGACATGTGAGGGCTGGAGTTGTAGCCACTCGGCCTGGTGTGTGCGTAATCCATGATCGCCACGCCGGTATTATCAAGGCAATAAGAAAACTTCAAGAAGACCCCGAGGAGCCCTTTCCTTGGCCGGACATGAGGAACCGGTGGTGCAGTCGTCACTTAGCGGCAAACGTTTTCAAGCAATTCCCTAAACAATCTTTGATGAAGCTATTCAAGAGGCTGGCTAGGCAGAACCAACAAAGGAAATTTGATGCTTTGTGGAGGTTGTTGGATGAGCACACTAGGAAGAACGTCGAAGAGAGGAGCAAGGAGCCGGTCACTCCTAGGGCGGCACAACCACAATGCTTGCCGCCAATCGATGCGCCTAACCCAAGTGGTCCAAGAAGAAGGAGCTCACGAAACATCAGGTGCTTCGCGCAGTGGATCGAGGGGGAACCGTTGGAGAAGTGGTCGCTGTTGCACGACACGGATGGCGCAAGGTACGGAATAATGATAACTAACCTTGCCGAGGTGTACAATTGGGTTCTAAGGGGTCTCCGTTCTCAGCCCCTTGTCGCCATCGTGGAAGGTGTTCTTCACAGCACAATCCGGTACTTCAGGGAGAGGCACGCGAGTGCCGCACTTCATGCGGCCAATCCCGGAGCTCTGTATTCGGCAAAAATTACTGCTTACATGGAGATGAAGGTACAAAAGGGTCAGTTGCACACAGTGCAGGTCATGGGCAATAGGGAGCATCGTTTTGAGGTGATACTCCGTGATAGAGCCGGATTTGGGACGGCTCGTTCACTTGTTACCCACGAGGTATGTCTTGCAAATCATGGAAATGAACCTAGCTGCACATGCAACAAGCTTAAGTTGTTACACAAACCATGCTCTCATGTCCTCACTGCATGCGGGACCGTGGGTATGGATCCTTCGAACTTCATGTCCGAGTTCTTCTTTAAGGGGAGGGTACTGCAGGCTTGGTGTGGGGAGCTCCGAGGGTTCAGGGTGATGGGAAACTTCGCCACTTTGGACATTGCATCGAGGACCTGGGTTCCGAATGTTAACATGTTGAAGGGTGGGAAGGGTCGGCGACAGAGCTGACGTATTACGAATGACATGGATGAATCCCAAGCTGGAACATCGGGTGCACGTTGTGGTCGATGCGGTCAGGAGGGGCACACAGCCAGACGATGCAATGCATGTCCTGATCAGTAGTTACATGACTTTTCTGTAATGTACTTGGTTATGTACTTATTTAGTACATGTATTTGCTGTTTGTTAAAATGAGATACTTTTGTGGCTCGTGCACAAGACAATCAATTCATGACATGCTTAACAACATTGCACATTATTTCGATCGACCCTCGTACATATTACGGTACAACCATATACATCGTTGCTTATATGCCAAATGAGCCTCGTGGCACCCACATGGAGAACTGCTGAAGTGGACGCCTCGGACGGGGCTGGCCATCGTGGTAGTGGCACGCACATATGCAACTTGGGTTTGCACAGCAACATGTCGGATCGTACGAGCTTCCTATGTTGACAACCTCCTCGTTTCCCCTCTCGCGTTGCATCTGTTGGCGGAGCTCATTGTTCTCCTCATTGAGAGTCTCCATTCGGTACTCCAAGTCCATTATTCGGTCCCATAAAGTACCCATATAACGGTCAATATACCGTTCATGAGGAGGGTCGATCCAGCGGGAGAAGTCGCATTTCGCCATCTGCGAAAAAGGACAGTAAACATGGAGGGTCCATAAGCAATAAAAAAATGTACTATTAGTAATTTGTACCCCGGAGCATGGGCATCGGAAGAAACGGCGCCCGCCATCGTTCGGCCCTTCCAGGACCTGCACGACCACGTACTCATTGTGTCTGCATTTCGGCCACGCTGGTTGCGCACGCCGGCTTGGTATCAAGCGGTACTGTGGACCGAACATCTCCCTCCTTTCCAAGGGAAGGTCTTCCTTCGGTGACCCATATCCGACTGGCCCCTCATCTTCCGCCATGCTATGTTCCACCACAAAATATAAGGTACTTCTTTGTTCGATTTACAGGGTTTTCTGGCTACAACTTCATGGGACCTCAACCGTGCTATTTATATCGAACGGCGGGACAAAAGAGGGTTGCTTTGCCCAGAGACATGACAAAAGCGCTCGGCTTTACTCGGTGAGATGACAACACATGCCAGCTTTACGCAGTGATATGACAAAATGGGGCAGCTTTGCTCAGTCAGATTACAACACATGCTAGCTAAACTGCCTACATAAAGGCTACGATCTGAAAAGCCTTCATAGGGACATTTATTGCTACACTGCAATCCTGAGGATAATCCAGGCCTATCGCTACAAAAACCAACAAAATAGGGGCATAGGCTGTAGCCTTTACAGTGAGTGTTCACGTCATAGGCATGTATCCTTTCCAGTGAGTTTTCATGTCACCTTAGCTTGTTGTTTCAGAAATACAGGCTACAGGCTCTGAAAAGCCTACATAGGGACATTTATTGCTAAACTGGAATCCTGAAAAAGCGAAAAGATTCATACGACCTCCTCTCCATGGACTATGCCCACTGCACCAGATAACCTGCCTACATAAAGGCCTCCTATGTCTTCCATACCACATCTCCTCCTCAAGCCTTCACAATACTACTACACAACAATGTCTTCCTGGAGGTCCGACCCATTTGGAGTGCCGGAATGGCATGAGCGCCCGAAGTGCCATTGCGGCTTTAGGACGATGTTGGGAGTCTGGACGGATCGAGTACAACGAGCCAAATACGGCCGTAGGTTCTTCAAGTGTCCAGACCTGGATGACGACTTCATGGTAACGACAACAACTAAATCATTTGTTTCTCGTTATCGTTTTTCAACTTGATCCATGACATCTACCACACCACACATAGGCTTGCAGGTTCATCGAATGGGTAGATCGGGTGCCGCCGGCATGGCCACAGAACCAGGCAGTGGAGGTGGAAAACAAAGGACAATACTTTGTCAAGATGACTCAGGCTCGCGAGGTGGAACGACAGATGCGGCATGAGCAAGAGCGCCGCGTGAGGGTGGACCAAATCCGTCTGAAGGGCAAGGAGGATGAGCTGCAAAGGACGCGGGAACAGTTAAGTCTGCGTGAAGCAGCCATCAAGCGTCAGGAGGAAGAGCTTCAAGCTCGTGAGGCAGCTCTCAAGACCAAGAGTGACCGGAACAAGGATGCAGCGGAGCCATCTTCAAGGCGCGATAACAAGGGGAAACAACCACACTACACCCAGTAGACCAAATGTAATAGACCCATCAAGTTTTATTCCCTAAGGCAGTACTGTCGGAGTTGCTCTTAGTCGCATATCATGCTATATGTTATGTATGTAATAACAATGTACGCGGCATGTTACTCCCAACTGTATTATGAAGTTTATTTCTATTGACATAAGCTTATTATCTAGCATGTTCGCATTCAATGATTCAGATAGCAAGTCATACCGGTTCTCTCCGTAAACTATTTCTCAGCAACATCAAAATATCACTTACCACTCTATGTATCTATCGTTCTACGGTCAATCATTCTTTAAAAAAAATTTGGAATTTTTTTTGCGCATCTACAACATACAGTGCACATAAACTTTTATTACAACTATACCAGATTTTTTCTCTGTTTCAAACTACAAAATTGCCAAAACTCTACAAAATTCAGGGGGACTGAATGAAGTCGCCTACCTACTGGGCGACTGCATTACAAGTCACCCAGTGGCTGGGCGACTTCATTAAATCGCCCAGTGAGAAAGCGACTCCGTGATGTCGCTTTCCCGTGAAGCGACATAGCCTCTTGTCGCCTGCCGGGTGGGCGAAATTCTCTAGTCGCCTCCCCATTGGGCGACTCGAGGCTATTTTTGTAAAAAAATTTTCCCGCGGGTATATTTCTGTATTTCCGAATAAAAAAAAGGTTATCCGTACAAAAAATTCATGAAGTCTGTGCCCCCATCGAATTGAAGAAGTACTCGCTAAGTGGTAAAATATACTCCCAAGTGTTCTACAGAAATTCATTTGGATTTAAACCGGAAAGGAGAGAATACAAGGACTAAGGTAGAGTCTAAATTAAAATTAACAACAAAAGAGTATATATAAGGGTGTTTAAAATGATATAGACAATTGCTGTTTATAAATACTCTTCACATCATCTACAGATCATATTAAAAATAGCTCGTATAATGGGCTATCTTTTTACATATATTTATAAACAATTCCTTCATATAATGTTTTGTTTATTATGTTATAGTTAACTATTATATGAAAGACAATCCAATTTTCTATGCTTCTTTTTTCTCCTCTATATTATCTCATATACTATATGATAAAATTGCTCCATCTTTGTAGGGTACTTCTCAAGAGCCAGAATTGTATAGGCGGAGATGAAATAGTTGCAACATGTAAAAACTGGCCTAGGGAAGGACGGGCTAATGGGTTGTTTCGGCCTAATACGTTATAAACTTTTGCAGCCCATCCCAACAATATTTTGGCCCATCGAGGCTTCTGTTTCCCTTGTTGGCATTTACAGGTTTAATTTTGTAACGGACTCTTAGAATAAGCATATATTTTTTTTTTGTGAAAATCCTTGACAGAATGTTCCTACCCTTCACAGAATGAAGTGCCTTGTTTTGCTTAGTTTCGAGCAGTATTGTACTCTATTACAAATCATAGTTTTGAACAGCATGAATTTAATTGCATTTAAACATGCTATGTAATACCCCGGCTTCTTAAAAATCCAGAATATCACCACAACTACAATTATTACTAATTTAAACCATTAAATTATACTTTCTATAAACTAAGCTAGAAGAACAAAAGCTCAATATGGCTACGAACAATTAAATTTGAGCAACATACTAATCAATATTCCACCATATACGACGCAACTAGAATTGACATGAGGTAACAATAAATGCAACCAAATAGCATTGACAAGTAGAGACAGTACTAAGCCATTAAATACTAAGAAGAATCACTATTTAACTATACATGCATAGAGAGTAATAATTTACTTCTACTCACAAAAGGAGTGTACACTAAGTGAAAAGAAGAATTCTTGTGTGCAATAGTAGCATATGCTAATTTGCCCGCACATGCATGGCGTCATCAAGGAACACCTAAAACATCAACAAAGCAAGATAAACCCATGATTCAGCAATTACAAAGCAGAACAATAAATAAATCCACATCATTTTATCAATTTTTAACCATTTACTATTAACTCAATTTCACACCTCATTCTTATCAATTCTCATCCTCATGTCATAATATCTCATCACAATTACTCTTAGTGCAATGCAATGCTCAGGTTCATGTCACCTTTATAGCTTATACCGGTATAGTGGAGG
Source organism: Dendrocalamus latiflorus (assembly GCA_017311315.1). Taxonomy (NCBI): domain Eukaryota; kingdom Viridiplantae; phylum Streptophyta; class Magnoliopsida; order Poales; family Poaceae; genus Dendrocalamus; species Dendrocalamus latiflorus. Next base: position 13,442,991 of record CM029628.1, on the reverse strand, counting down.
GTACATCCGTCAAAGCCACTCTCTACCTCCATCCCGTGGAGGTACCTACCTCTGTAGGTCTTACTCAAGAGCACTCCAAAATAGTCACATAGCTTTACTCATAGCTATAGACTTTCTCACCGCGCTAGCTTGTAATGCATATGTTATGTCATGAATGCCATTTTTCAGCATTTTACCACATATAACAATTATCATTAATTTAATATCATACCTAACAGAAGATAATCAAAATTATTACATGGCATGAATAATTCAATAATAGTGAGCAATTACTAATCATCGTCCATTATTCTACTAAGCACTTGTCTTTTTCTTAATTACGATGATCAGAATGATTTGAAATTGCTAACCCCCCGAAGCTACTCTTCCTACAGTAAATTTTCAATCTCAATACCAGTTGTAGGATCGGATATGGCAATAGAGGGGGGGGGGGGAATGGTGCCTTCTAAAATTTGCCCCCAAGTATCCACATGGTTCCCCTCTCCAAAAGCTATGGGAGCTAAGAAGAGGGACTGTCTGGCAACAGAGAATCAAAATCCAGACAAGGAACAGAGAGCTACAACCAAAGGGAAAAGAACATCAGAGAAAATAGGGAGAACAGAGCACAGTTAGCAAGAGGCCGGTTAGTAAGCTATATAAGAGCCGGTCAGACCGCCTAGCAACAGCCGGTCAGACCGCTCCTAGAGCGCCGGTCTGACCGCCACTAAAGCGCCGGTCTGACCGCCCATGGGCCGCCGGTTCGACTGCTTCAGCCTGGTCGGTCTGACCGCCGTTGATCGGCCGGTCGGACCGCTAGGGTTAGCGGTCTAACCGCCGTGGTTCAATCGGTCTGACCGCCATGGTTGGACCGGTCTGACCGGCGCTGGTTCAGGCACGGGCAGAAACCACCGAGCAGTTTTTCTGAAAACCTGAAATTACTGAACCTTGCTGATTTCAAGGAAATGAGAGAAATGCTTCTGTTCTTTTCAGGCCAAATGAGCAAGATCTTATTCCAAATAGCATTGGGACCTCAGGAATCCAAATAACTCATCAAGAGAGCAAGAGATCAAGATTTGAGCAAAAATCTGAGAAATGAATTGAGAATGGGATAGATTTCTAAATTGCTCATTAATCTTGAATCTTTTGCTCAAGCACCTAAGAAACTCAGCTGGAGATGATCTCACAACATGAAGGAACAAACAAATAGCAGACAAGAGGCCAAGACACCCAGAGTACACACATCCCCTGACATCAAACCCTACAAACAAAGAAACAGAGGAAATGAGCGCAGGAACAGAAAATTGAAATAAGCCCTTAATTCATCCTTTTGCTCTTGGAAATAAAGTGCCCAAATAGCCTTGAGGATTTCCCACCTTAGAGCAAGAGGGATTCAACTCCCTGAGCAAGGAATCATTATCAAACCATTTCAAACAGTAAAGAACAGAAAGCTACAAAGGAAAAACCGAGGCACAAAGAAATGATTCAGAACCATGGATGCTTCATAAACAGAGAAATGATTACATGAGTTCATGCCATCTCACACTACTGCCCCATACGCAGTTGGAAAAGAGGAAACACACACTACATGCTTCTCAGTATGAACTCATGCACACACATACTGAGTTCACTCCTTTGCTTCCTTTATTTCTCCCCTCTGCCTCCACCTCTCCATATGAAGGTAGGAGCTGCTCTCAAAGAAGCAAATCAAGAAGTGTCATACATATCTCACTTCCCACCTCTCACACACATGAGGCAAGAAAGTCAAAGCTCCAGGATTTGGAGGGAAACAGCCTCCCACTCATGGCTTGAGTCAATTCTCCAAATTGCCCCTCAAGCACCTTCCCAGAAGCTTCCCGCAACCAGTACCTTGACCGTCTGGACCTCGACTCCTCCCTGAGTCTAGTCCCAGTCCGCTTCGCTGCACACGACCACACCCGGCATCCTGACCGTCTGGACCTCAGCTCCTCCCTGAGCCTAGTCCCAGTCCACCTCGCCGCTGCCCGTCGTGTCCACCTGACTCCGACCGAGACCTCCGACTCCACCCGAGTCTAGTCCTGGTCTGTTCCGTCGCACACGACCACAACCGACATCCAACCGTCTGGACCTCCGACTCCTCCCTGAGCCTAGTCCCGATCCACTCGTCATTGCCCGTCGTGTCCACCACCGATAGCTCCAGCTCCAGTTCCTCGTCTCCTGGCTCGCAACCACCTCAGCAGCCTCGATCATCTTCGGCATCTCTGACCGTCTGGACCTCAACACCTCCTGTGCCTAGTCCCGGTCCTCCTCGCCCCACCATGACCTAGCTCCGAAGTCCTGCAGCCACACAGACAAGCAAACCGTCACATAGCACCGCACGAAACAGCATAAACATCATTAGCAATAGTAAAATGTACTCAACCCTAGAATACCCAAAACAAACTCAAACTCTCTAACACAATCGTCAATTACTCATCACAAACATGGGGATACCTCCACATGGTCTCTCACCAGCCATAACTGATGAGGCAACGGGGTCCCGATCTTCCGATAGGATGATAACTTCGATTTGGAGGAGAACGACTTTGACGATGCGGCTACTAACCGGTCACGACTAGAACGCCAAGCAATCGCTAAACCACACTCCGAGTGTTATCAACCGTGCCAAGAACACGGTTGACCTGACCACGAAGGTCTATTCCTGCATGCAACCGAAGAACACACAAGAACAAGATAACAAGCAATCTCAAATTGCAAATATTTATGAAGCACTGAAAAGTTGGGATCCCGAAGGTGTCTTGACAGGTGGTCGTCCGACACAACTGAAGAACAACAGTTTGCACAATGGCTAAACCTAAACTCAACGAAATCCAAGTCCTAACAAGGGAGGCGGCGGCTCCTTTATAGGGAGAACAACCAGGAGGGACGTCCAAAGTGCATGCTCTAGGGTTACAAGGCCCATGGGCCCAATTGGTGGTGGCGCAGCATCCTTTTGACTCGGACTCAAAAACCAACGTGGATTGTTTTGATGATTGCAACCGGCTCGGATGGAATTTGAAGATGAGATTGGATCCGTTGGAAAGTAGACTTCATAAGCTTTCCATGAAGTACAAGAACGTCCCAAACAGAGTCCGTATGAGAAAGTTATGTTCATTTTAACTTGCACCATTGCAGCAGTCCGAATCTGATTCCAGTACGTGACCAACACGGACTCTTTTGATGATTGCGGCTGTCTCGGATAGAGTTTGAAGATGGGGTTGAATCCTTTAGAAAGTAGACTTGATAAGCTTTCCATCAAGTCCAAGAACGTCCCAAACGGAGTCCGTATGAGAAAGTTACGTCCGTTTAAACTTGCACCATTGCAGCAGTCCGAGTCTGATTCCAAAACATGTCCAACCCGAATTCGTGCTTGACTTGGTCCCAAAGTGACGTGGTGACCTCCATTATTCCTTCCATGCATGTCCAGGACTCCATGTCCCTTTCCTTCATCCTTTCCCAAATTCCTAAGCACAATTAAATCACTTGCATTAGGTAGCGGTCTATTCTCAGTAACATATGAAGGCTGAAGAAAAGAATTCACCTTTAGTTCAATCTTGATATTGGGCGCGATTGTCGTATGTGTTTGTGGCGTGGTCACATCATCCTCCCCTTCTTAATAGAAAACCGTCCTCGGTTTTAGCATATGTGTAGCCTCACGTATTGCATGATCTTCATCATAAATCTCGGTACATAATAACAAACGCAACAAACTCTCATTATGTAATATCATACGTTCTTTATCACACAAAGTAAAACCTTTTTGAAACGAGCTCACCTTATAATGTAAGTGATGCGTAGGAGCTCTTGTAATTGGAACAACAAGCATAGCAAATATGGTTGTATCCATAGGGGTCGTGTCCTCATCATCCTCCCCTTCTTGAAAACAAAGCCGTCCTCGGCTTTTGATAAACTGAAAGTATGGTAACAAAGAAGCCAAGGTGTATGCATGGTATATGTATATGTCATCCGTTTTAACAGTTCTTCGTTGTTGCACAATTAATGTTATAACACAGCAGCAATCATAAGAGCTCATTGTATTATTAACCCAAAAGTAATCATATATGTTAATGAACAAATCAAAATTTCTCACACAGTAATTATCGCAACTTGTTTTGCAAATGTAAGTGAAGCATTTATGCAATTCAAATCTTTGAAGTTGTAAACTTGTTGTGGCGGCACATATAGGCAAAGCTACAACTTTTGGAATCAAACAAAGTTTATCCATATATGTGAGGGTGAAAATATTTATCTATTCTCTATAGCTTCTACATGTTCCTCTAAATCACAACGCAACAAAAGAGCTTTCAATTCTTCATAGTATTCACTTACAGTTTTCCTACCTTGTTCTAAACGTTGCAATCTTTTTAACAAGTCACGTGAATAATATGAAGGAACAAATGTAGATCTCATGATTCGTTTCAAAGCATTCCAAGTTTTAGGTACATGTGGTAGTCTACATTGTTTCCTCCACCAAAATAATGCGAAATCAGTGAATTCACTAGTAGCAGCCCTAACTTTTTTATCATCAGGAAAATCATAGCACAGAAAATTTTGATCTAATTGTATTTCCCATTCAAGATAAGCTTCAGGGTCATATCTACCAGCAAATGGAGGAATTGTAAACTTGGCATCATCATCACATACCTCTCTTGTTGACCTACCTGTACCTTGTCGATTATGTTGAAGTCGACAACGGTCGCGATCATTGGAGCCCTCAATTCTGTTGTTGATGGTGGTGAGGGTCTTATTAATACGATCCAACAAGTTGTTGGTCTCACAAAAATTGCTACAATGTGATCTTGAACCTGTCATGGTTAGTAGAAAACAAGGAAATACACAAGAATTATGTAAGTCCCTATAAACTAGTAGGAGGTGGAACTTTACAAGTCACACATCTCTCAAACTCTTACCAAGCTCTTACAAGTTCTTACCAATGCAAAACAGGTGGTGTAACCGGTGGCTGGTTCGTGATAACTTGACTCAAGTGATGTGTATAGCGATTGCAAGGGTCGGTTCGACGTGATCTGCTCGGTTAGTAAAACGTGTAGCTTGGAAGACTAGATATGTAGCAATGGAGAACAATCAATTAATTTCAGAAATTGCACAGAATTGAATTATAGTTCGTACCTAGCACTTAGCCTATGTTGCTGATCAAACAAGGATAGGGGAAGGCCAAAACAAGTGTGTAACAATGTATAGGAGTGATGAACACAAGATAATTCAATAGAATACAATCTGGAAATGAAAAGCACAAGGATTGACCCAATTCTGAGAATGCAGATTTCTGTCCACTGGACAAGACGTCGGTATTTTAGCCGTAACGTTTTTTCAGTCTCCTTTTTTTCAATGATTCTTTTTTTCCCTGTTTCGTGACAGAATTTTCTACAACTTTTATTTTGGGGCCATGTTCTAGAAACCGACAGATAAAATCGCACAAAAATCACAAGCGCAGACTGTTACAGATTCAGTCCGGAAATTTGGGTCAACTTGTACCGCAAATATCTTTTAAATGCCTTAATGGAATGAAACGAAATTTTAGGAGCAGTTAGATAAGGAAGCTATGGGTCTAGTGGCGGTGGTTGCACGCAAAAAAGATATCGGAAACAAAAGATATGGCGTTTTTGGTGGCGGCTGCACAAGAGGGAGTCTTCTAGCCGAAATTGGAAATTAGGGTTTGATGTGATTTTGATGGTTTTGGACGTGGGGATTTTTTTTTGGAAGTTTTATGGACCACAAATATGACCAGCAACAAGAAAATGCTAAGACGGACACAAACTCAATTTAGCAAACCAAAATTAACAGATCTAAAAGCACAATGGGGTTTGGACAGCGGAAATAAACTCTTTTTGTAGGGCAATTTTTTTGGACTATAGGACAAAAATCAATCTACTAACTAGGGATACAAGAAATCCTACCGGTCAACTGAAGCTCTGATACCACTTGATGAGGCAACGGGGTCCCGATCTTCCGATAGGATGATAACTTCGACTTGGAGGAGAACGACTTTGACGATGCGGCTACTAACCGGTCACGACCAGAACGCCAAGCAATCGCTAAACCACACTCCGAGTGTTATCAACCGTGCCAAGAACACGGTTGACCTGACCACGAAGGTCTATTCCTACATGCAACCGAAGAACACGCAAGAACAAGATAACAAGTAATCTCAAATTGCAAATATTTATGAAGCACTGAAAAGTTGGGATCCCGAAGGTGTCTTGACAGGTGGTCGTCCGACACAACTGAAGAACAACAGTTTGCACAATGGCTAAACCTAAACTCAATGAAATCGAAGTCCTAACAAGGGATGTGGCGGCTCCTTTATAGGGAGAACAACCAGGAGTGACGTCCAAAGTGCATGCTCTAGGGTTACCTGGCCCATGGGCCCAATTGGTGGTGGCGCAGCATCCTTTTGACTCGGACTCAAAAACCAATGTGGATTGTTTTGATGATTGCAGCCGGCTCGGATGGAATTTGAAAATGAGATTGGATCCGTTGGAAAGTAGACTTCATAAGCTTTCCATGAAGTACAAGAACGTCCCAAACGGAGTCCGTATGAGAAAGTTACGTTCGTTTCAACTTGCACCATTACAGCAGTCCGAATCTGATTCCAGTACGTGACCAACACGGACTCTTTTGATGATTGCGGCTGTCTCGGATAGAATTTGAAGATGGGGTTGAACCCTTTAAAAAGTAGACTTGATAAGCTTTCTATCAAGTCCAAGAACGTCCCAAACGGAGTCCGTATGAGAAAGGTACGTCCGTTTAAACTTGCACCATTGCAGCAGTCTGAGTCTGATTCCAAAACGTGTCCAACTCGAATTCGTGCTTGACTTGGTCCCAAAGTGACGTGGTGACCTCCATTATTCCTTCCATGCATGTCCAGGACTCCATGTCCCTTTCCTTCATCCTTTCCCAAATTCCGAAGCACAATTAAATCACTTGCATTAGGTAGCGGTCTATTCTCAGTAACATATGAAGGTTGAAGAAAAGAATTCACCTTTAGTTCAATCTTTATATTGGGCACGATTGTCGTATGTGTTTGTGGCGTGGTCACATCATAACAGTACAAGATAATTCTTGATCGACAATGCTCCTATACACTTTTCAAATCCACCATTTCCCTCTTTACATGGCAATCCTCTTTGCTGCCCGGTGCTAAAAATATCATAACTCTCAATTTCCCCATCATAACATAGTAAACAACACATATTCTGAAATCCATACAAAATTTCCTATATTTTCTTAGTTGGCCAAATTTTCAGATTAAATCATCTAAATAACCTTTTTTTAACCTAGAAGATAGATCTGTTATCTCCTAGACAAAAGGTTTAATAATTTTATATCTTTTAGTTTACATATGCAAATATATTAATCAATGACATTTTCGAAACCTAAAGGAAATTATCTACCACTTTTTAGTTGTTCCTAAAATTTAATTCTAGCATTAAATTAGTCAAATTAATGTTTTCCCACAATTGCGTCTCGCAACAACCCGGTATTGGACAGCAGCATTCCAAAATTCATAACTTCTAATATACTTATCTGAAAATTGTTTTCTTAGATTCTATAGAAACTTTAAGAAACTATATATAGTGTTCACGTTGACCAATTTCCCAGATTAGTTAATTCACTATATTTTATTTTCTAATTACTACACGCGACCAAAACACGACAAAATTTCTGGACAGCAGAAATGTAAAAATCATATATCACAATCTACTCATCCGATTGATGTAAATAAAAATTCTACCAAAAGCTATTGAAATTCTCTATAACTATTTAGTAGATGAAATTCCCAAATTACACGCATAAAATTCCTGTAAAAATAGTACAATAGTACAGCATACCATACCAAACCGATCAACTTGTCGAATCCCTGATACAAAACGTACTAATCCTCTCTCTAATCTCAACTCTAATCACTACTAAAAAATAACAAACTAGAGAGAAATCCGAGATTTTTACTACGATGAAGAACACAAAGTCATGACCCCTCCTTCACTTTCCTTCCCTTTCCTCCTTATCTTTTTTCCCTGCCGCTCCTTTTTTTTTCTGGCTGCAGCAACACGCCATTATTTAGTCATGGTAGCACTTATCTAGTTACCAGCAGCTGCCAACACACACCATGGCAACTGTGGCCAGCAGCGGATATGTGCTGCATGCGTGTAGAGGTGAGAGACGGGCGTGCTTTTTCAGGCCAGCCCGAAGCACGATCGGCCCGTCACAGCCCAAGCATGGCCTCGGGCCGGGCCATGCTTGGGCTGTGACGGGCCGGCCGTGCTTCGGGCTGGCCTGAAAATGCACGCCTGTCTCCCACCTCTACATGCATGCAGCACGTATCCGCACGAATGGTGGGCCTGGATAGCCGGCATGAATAGTGGGCTGGGCTGGGCCTGGATAGCCGGCACGATAGGCGGCACGGCATGGACCGGCGTGGCGTGCTGTGCTCAGACTAGCCTAACCCAGTGAGCACGGTCAGCACGGGGGGCGCACCCGGCCCAGTGAGCATGGTCGACATGGCCAGCGCCGGCGGCGGCCACGCCTTTGGCCTCCCGTCGGCCGTGCACCCTGCGTACTCAGCCGCGCCGTGCAAACCAAGAAATGAAGAAGAAAGCAAGAGGGGAAGGCAGGGGACCAAACTTACCTTGCCCAGGCTTGGCACAGACACCCATCGTGGTGGCTTCTAGTGGGGGCTCATGCAGCTGGCCCCTCTCTTGGTCGCCTTGATCATCTCCCATGGCAGCGTGGTGTGCCACCCGCATTGCCTTGGTCGCTGGCCATGAACAACCGACGCCCTCCCATCGTCCCACGGTCATCCCACAACACAACACAGAGCAGAGAGAGGGAGGGGGCAGAGGGGAAGGAGTGTACCTCGACCCCTGAGCTCGGTGGCCACCGTGGGAGCACGGGGTCTACGAGCACGAACAGCGCTGGCGCCGCACACAGCCCTGACGAAGCCGACTTAGGGAGGTGGGGAGAGGAGGAGGCGACGGCGGGGGAGGTGGGGGAGCAGGCAACGGTGGTTCCCTACCCCCCTTTATCCTCCCGTGCGGCTGATTTGGCCAGCCAAATGGCCTTCGGCCTCCCGTCGCCCTCCCACTGTCCCACAGTCATCCCACAACACAAGCACATATCTCTCGGCCATCCCACAACACAAGCACAGAGCAGAGAGAAGGAGGGAGTAGAGGGGAAGGAGTGTACCTTGACCCCTGAGCTCGGTGGACACCGTGGGAGCGCGGGGTCTGCGAGCACGAACGGCGTCGACACTGCGCACAACCTTGACGAAGCCAGCCCAGGAAGGTGGGGGAGGAGGAGGCGGCGGGGGAGGTGGGGGAGGAGGCAGCGGTGACGGGGGAGGTGGGAGAGGAGGAGGCGGCGACGGGGGAGGTGGGGGAAGGAGGGAGGGGCCCAGGGAGGTAGGGGGAGGAGGAGGCAGCGGCAGTGGGGGAGGTGGGGAGCGGAGGAGGCGGTGGCGGAGGAGGTGGGGGAAGGAGGGAGGGGCCTAGGGAGGTGGGGGAGGAGGAGGCGGCGGGGGAGGTGGGGGGAGGAGGGAGGGGCCCAACGATGGGGAGGTGGGGGAGGAGGAGGTGGCGGCGGGGGAGGTGGGGGGAGGAGGGAGGGGCCCAGCGATGGGGGAGGTGGGGGAGGAGGAGGCGGCCGGGGGGAGGAGGTGGGGGAAGGAGGGAAGGGCCTAGGGGCTAGGGAGGTGGGGGGAGGAGGTGGCGGTGGGGGAGGAGGAGGCGAGCGTGGGAGGGGGCGGGTGCCGGGCGTTGGAGGAGGAACCGAGGAAGGGATAATGGGAAGGGACGGGTGTGGCTACGTGGGACTGGGGGAATCGGGTGTGGCTGCCCCCGCGTGGATAGGGTAGGTAGGCGTAGGGGCTAGGTTAGGTATTGGGAGTTGGGAAAGGTGTGTCAGGGTGTGTTGATTTTTGTTCTGAGAGTAGATTGAGAGACAACAGTCACGCAGCAACGTTTAGATTTCAAAGGTAATGTTCGGAGGAGCAACGGCTCTTTTCTGATGCATATAAATTTGTAAGCTGAGACTCCTATTTCTTCATAACCTCATACTTCTCATTTCTTACTCCAGCATTTCTGCACTCCCCAAGTCATTTGACATGCTCATACTTCTCATTTCACAAGCCCATTTCCTGCGTTTGAACTCCTCATTTATTGACTAATCACCATCCATCCACCTTGTTACCAATGAGTTACAGTACTAAGAAGCTCTCAAGTAGTATTCAGAGGAGTCAAAGCTCGAAAAAGGGCAACAGAACGACTTAGTGTAAGCTCTCGCCGTCGCTCCCCTAGTCTTCCTCCGGCTCCAACTCCCATTGATTCTCGTCGGCTCTCGCCAAGCATGGAAGGCTACGGCATGGATGACCATTATATGGACGGTACAGAGGGCTACGAGGAGTACCAGGGCGGTCCAGAGCCAACGGGGACAACAAAATTCTCTCCCCTGTCCACGGACACCAACATTGGCGGGTTTGGATGAAGGGCGAATTGTTGGAAGCACATGACCTAGAGCCAGAAAATCCAAGATGGTGAAACGGTAGACATCACAACTTATAATTATTGCAATGCTAAATTAAGTGCTCGTATAGCTGTAGGGATAGGGCACTTGAACCGGCACTACAAAGCATGCTTATGCAAAATGGCAGCACAGGGCCAAGGGGGAGGAGTACAAACATAGTTAAACTTCAAGGCCGATAGCTCTGTAAGTACTTGGGTATACAACCCGATTTCTACCCGTGAGGAAATTTCTAGGTATATTATTTCAAAAGATCAACCAATTAGGATGGGTGAAAGTCGCGCGTTCGAAAGAATGATCCAACGCGGCTTTTGCCCACAGTACCAACATGTTAGTAGGAGAACTACTATATCTGATGTTTTATGGATGTATCAAAAGGAATTAGTAGACTTGAAAGAACTATTCTAACAAGTTCAGTATTCTTTTGCCATAACCTCAGATATTTGGACATCATCACCCAAATAAGTGCCTACCTTAGTGTTGTAGCCCATTATTTAGACAATAATTATAAGCCAAACAAGAGAGTTATAGAATTTAAAGTAATAGATGAATCACACATGGAGAGGCCACTGCCGAGCGTATACTAGATGTACTTGATGATTTAAGATAGATAATAAAATTTCTTCTATAACTCTTGATAACGCATCGGCAAATACAATGGCTATAAACATCCTCACCCCAAGATTGCAAACATATATTGGTGGTTATGTCCTCCACCAGAGATGTATATACCACATCTTGAATCTTGTTGTTCAAGATGGTATGCAAGCAATTGGTTCATATTTGAACAGTATCCATGATGCTATTCGTTATCTCACAAGTTCCCCACAAGTGGTAGCTAGGTTCACGGAGTGCTGCGCAGCCAATGAAAAAGAGCTAAGAAAATTTGGTCTTAACATTAAGTTGAGGTGGAACTCCACATATATCATGTTAAAGAAGATACAAGGGTACGTATATGTTATATCCATTTTCGTTAATGCTAACTCTCAAAATAATGAATTGGTAGTTACTAAATCAGATTGGTAGATTGCTAGTTGTTTTCAAGAGTTTTTAAGACCTTTTTATAAAGCAACAAAGGTTTTATCTAGTGTTTATTATCCTATCTCTTGCTTAGTTATAGAATTTATTTGGTTAATTGCAGAAAAAATTGCTAAGGGCCTGTTCTTTTTGGCTGCGGCTTGTGGCTTTTGGCTGCAGCTTGTGACTTTTGGGTTGTCTGTACGAGAGATTACAGAGTAACAGAAACTCACGTACAATTTTTGCCGATATAAATGAAGTCAGTAAAGTATGTACTACAATTAACTAGTAGATCATATTTTTAAAAAAATACTCCATTTAAAAGCTAGTTACTGTAGAAAACCCGAAAAGCAGCTTTTAGAAGTTGAAAAGAACAGGGCCTAAATCTAGGGAGGATCCGCTTTTAGGCCATGCCATCATAGCAATGGAGGAAAAATTTATAAAATATTTTGGTTGTATTTTACACTTGTATTGCTTTACTATTATTTTCGATCCTACAAAAAAGTTGGTAGGTTTACAGGTTGGCATGCAGGGAATAGGAGAATGCCTTGGTCTTGATTATTCGAAAGCTTTTGCACATGTCAAAAATGAGCTTTTGTGTGTTTTCTGTATGTATCATGATAAGTTTGGCAGCAGCGGAAGATCAGAGGCCTCACAGCAAACGCAGCAAGGAAAGACAAGTTTAACATTACACTTATGGAAGAAGCTAAAATGCATGTCTACTTCTTTGTTCTCTCAGTCTCAGGCTGTCTCCAAGTGGAATTCTGTCTCGGAGTTGAACCACTATTTGGAGCATGATTTTGCAAATATTGATCTTGATCTTACTAGTGGAGGCAAGGTAGACTTACTCGAGTGGTGGAAGAACAACAAGCGGATATTTTCTGTGCTGTCACATTTCGCACGGGATACTCTTCTGGTGCCAGTGTCCACCGTCTCTTCAGAAGCGACGTTCAACACGGTAGGGAGAATAATCGAATAGAGAAGATCACCCCTTACGCCCAGGATGGTGGAGGCAATCACATGCACCAAAGACTAGGAATTAGCCAAAGAGCGGCAACAACATCAACTGGAGGATCCCGAAATCGTATAGGCACATGCTGACCTCGAACACATGAATGACTTAGACATTGATGAGTAGATACTATGTACGCATGTTGTTATAGTTAGTATGTACATATATTGTTACTGTACTCTTTTCCTTACTCGGGGAACCCCACTCTGGGGCGTAAGGTTTTTAACAAGGCAGTAACATTGTATTTTTAAAATATCAAAGAAATTTCACTTTTTCCCAAAATATTTACGTCATTGCATGCACATGTTTTTATGCAACTAATTTAATTTTAGCTAGTTTTTAACGAGACGGGTACGAGAGAAAGGAAGATGACGATTGTTGCCACCATCGTCGTTGTCGTCTTTGTCATGTATAGTTACTTCGGGCTGGGCTTGGGCTGGCACGGCACGAACGTTAGCACGGCGGGCTTTGGGCCATGCTTGGGCCTGGCTGGAGGCGAGGCGGGCCAGCACGACACGGCATAGTGAGATGACTGGACCAAACCAGCACCAGTGGCGGACCCAGGAATTTCAAGATGGGTATTCGAAGTTGCAAAATATTGTTCAATTGAAAACATAAAGGTCCATAGTAGCAAAAATTAAAGTACAATTGTTTATATTAGAGACAACATCTCAAATAATATAAAGAAATTCTAAAATAATCAAAAATTAACTTGACGATATTTCATGCCTTGGAAATGAGATATAATGTCATGCAGACAAGCACACAAAAAGGAAGCAACTTTAGCAATGATTGAAAAACAGAACTCAAAGACTAATAGTTTTAACCATGATGATTGGAATTAGAGATGAACTGTTTCCCTGGAACTACTAACCTGAGTCAAAGTTCAAATCGGAATAATTCTACAATAGAGTTGTACAATCACAACGAGATGCTTTAATCAAGTTAAAAGACAATTCTCTTTGTTAGATTTTTGTATTCCCAAGTGGAAGTTCAAAATTGCTTTTATCGTGAACATACTTTGTTGAACGGTTTCTAGCTAAGCAACTTAAGTTGTATGCTAAACAAAACATTGATCAGATAGCCAGACATCAAAGGGATCAAATCATCCAAGTGTCCAACATATCAAACTACATGCAAACTTTGATAACACTTACATATTTTCTAAATAATTGATACATAAGTCATCAGAATATAATCAACTACTATGCAAAAACTTTAGAATCATTATAGATACCTCACTTCTTTAAGCAAAATACAACTAATGTCTTTATTTAGACACATAATTTTGCTTCAAATGAGAGATCGCCAAGGGAAGAGGAGGCAGAGGGATTACCGGATTAGGGAAATGGGGCCATGACGCCATGGGGGTCACTAGGTCGGGGAGAGTGAACCTGTGCGGCTGCACCGCATTGGCGAGCGATGATGGCAAGATGACTTGCGACTTGAGAAACAACCGCTCCAGTGCTCCTATAAGACCAGAAGCTCCTGCGCCACCAAATGGAGAGAGACAGAGAGGAGAGACTTGAGTGAGAGAAGAGACTGAGTGATACCTAGAGTTTCTACCGTGTGTCATGTGAATCACGATAGTTGCCTAGTGGGCCTAGGCCAGTGTCTAGCACCAATTTGGGCTTTGGAGAGGGAAATAGGCCAAAAGGATCTAACGATAATTTAGGCTGACTGGGTATGAACGAGACGAATTTGACCTAACTACTAATATACATGTGTATTATATCTTGTACATATTAGATTTTTTGGCAACAATTTTAGGTATTCAACTGAATACCCTTAATTACGCTAGGACCATCCTTGATCGGCACGAAGCACGATAGGCCGACACGGCCTAACTCCCATCTCTGCATGCATGCATGCACTAAGAGGCAGCACCGCCCAAAGGCAGCAACGCAGTCGGATGGGGCGCACCAGCGCTAGCACATGCGCGTGTGCTAGCCGGGCGATGGCATTGGCTTGCGGCGCGCACTGGAGCAAGGTGACCACAGCGCGTAGTGGCCGGGTGCAAGCACACGTGAGAGTCCATGTAGAGGTCACCCCATGGTTGTGATGAGTAATTGACTCGTGATCTAGGAAGATTGAGTTTAGTTTTTGAGGTTTGTGCTAGTTCTACAATGTCGTAGCCCTGGCGAAGTGTTCTGCAGCTAATACGACCACGTTGGCCATGGTTGGTTGCCCACTGGACCTTTTACGACCACGTCGGTCGTGGTCGAAAGTCGTGCGCACTGTTTACGACCACTTTGGGCGTGGTCGAAGGTCACCTGAGAGGTTTACGACCACTCTGGCCATGGTCGAAGGGCACCAGAAGGGAGTACGACCATTTTGGCAGTGGTCGGAGTTCATTAGGAAGGTGTACGACCACTTGGACGTGATCAGAGAACATCAAAAGGGTTTTCGACCGGTTACGACTACGTTGGTCGTGGTCGAAGGCAGCTACGACCACGTTGGCATGGTTGATGGCAGCTCAACCACGTTGGCTATGGTCGGACGTTGCTACGACTACGATTGGTCATGGTCAGAAGCCAGGTTCAAAGTTCACGACCACACAGTCAGCGATCGGAAGCCGGAAAACTCATTTACGACCACGTTGATGGAGAACGCGGTCGTAAGGCGCAGTCGGTGGTCGAAAGCGGTCATACGACCACGTTGTCGCAGACTTCACTTCCTAAGAATGAAAGCGGGTTTCGGATGCGGTCAAGCGAGCTTGGAGCGCGATCGCAAGTGGGCGACTGCGGTCGGAAGTGTTCAAACGTGGTCAGAAGGGTTTCAACCACGGTGAGACAAGTCGTACGTGATCGGAAAGGGTTTCGACCACGGTAAATCTCGTTGTGCGTGGTCGGAAGGGCTTCAACCACGGTGAAACTCGGTGTACGTGGTCTGAACGGGGTTCGACCACGGTGGAAAGCGATGAACGTGGTCAGAAGGTGGTTCGATCATGCGATAACGGTTGTAGTTGCTGTTAACCGGTCGTATGGTATGTAGAAGCGGTCGCAAGACCTGGGAATCGGTCGTAACGACTTGGGTTGAGGTCGTAGGACTTAAGCAAGTCTTGATCTCTGGTTTCGACTAGTCGTAAGTTGGTACGACTTGGTTGGGTAAGTTGAAGCTGAAACTTGCGATGGTCGTAGTGAGCTGTGAGGCGGTCGTAACGACATGTTGTGTGGTCGAAGGAAGCAGGGAAGTCTTCCAGGGCTTCGACCACTTCTTGAGTTGTGCATTCGAGTGGTCGTAGGGGGTTTACGATCAGGTTTTGTGCTGTGACACTTGTTGGTTGTACCGATGGTTTGTCTGTTGTCTGGTGCGGTGCTATGTGACGGTTTGCTTGTCTGTGTGGCTGCAGGACTTTGGAGCTATTTCATGGTGAGGCGTGGGAGGGCCGGAACTAGGCACAGGAGGTGTTGAGGTCCAGACGGTCGGAGACGCTGAAGATGATCGAGGCTGGTGACGTGGTTGCAAGCCGAGGAGATGAGGAACTGGAGCTTTGGAGACACGTCTTGGTGAGGCTTGGAGTGGTCGGGACTAGCATGGGTGATGTTGAGGTCCAGAACGACTGGGTGAAGCCGAAGAAGACTTGGGACTCAAGGTGGTTGCATGCGTGGACAGAAATGCAGGAGGAAGCTTCCAGGAAAATGCGGGGATGGCATTTTGGTGAAATGCGCAAAGCCTGCAGGGTGGAAGTGGATTCTGTTGGTTCTGTCAGCTAAAGTGCGGGTAAAGCACTGAGTTAACGTGTAAAGCACTGGGTTGGTCAGTGTTGTTGGGTAAAGCAGTGGAAAACCCGGTGTTAGGTGGGGTTTATGGGTTAGCCCTAGTGAGGACTAATGGGTTGATCCATTAGGTCAAGTCTCGTGCGTGAGGCTATAAAAGGAGAGGGGAGGCAAGTGTTGGATTTGAGTTGGCCGGCTGGGCCTTGGAGGCAGCCGCCTCTCCCTCCCATGGGAGTCTGTGTGTGTGTGAGTTCGCTCTAGGGTTAGAGCTTGTCCTCCCGAGGGGAGTGGCTATTGGGAGTGGCTGTAGAAACCTCCTTTGTAATCATTCATCTCTCTGTATCTATCTATCTGAGAAGTATTTTGTCTGAGATGTCATGACTGCTTGTGTTTTTTTCTTTCTCTATTTTGTCGATTCTTCTCGGGTGCTCTTGTTGGCTTTCCTGTCTCTTTTGTGTTGAGTTGTAGCTCAAGACTGCCTCAGTCCCTTCTGCTCTGATATGGGGAATCAATCTCAAGGCCATTTGGCAAGTTCTTCCCAAGAGCAGCAAGTGGTCGGAGAAGGTCTCTTTGCCAAATGGTTGTGCGCCCCAAGTCCTCTGCTCTAGTTATGATTTTGGCTTTCTTATTGGTCTCGGTAGAAAAGTTCTGGTTTCTTTGCAAATCATCTTTCAGAGGATGAGTTCTTGAATCGTTTAAAGTCTCGTGACCAAAAGATCTATGAGTCAAAAGTTACTTGGAAATTAGATCTTGCGGTCGAGCTCTGAGTGACTCCTCTGTTTTCAGTATCGACCACGTTGTTCTTCTCGGTTGCAGCAGAGAGACTTCGACCGCTCCGTGATTTCTCAACTTGAGGTCGTTCTGCTACTGTGGTTGAAGTCTCCTGGTTATTTGACTCAAGACTATCAAGTTATTTGTTTTTGAGTCTTGTCGGTCGTGCGCGTTTTCTCTGTTTTCGGTCATTTCTGTGCAGTCTCTATTGTCGGTCCGATTTCTGGTTTTCAGTGGATCGTCTGTCTTGACCGAGTGACTCGATCAACCACGAGTTGGCGTTCGACCTCTCTGTCACAGACGGTCTATCTCTTGGTCAGATCGATCATGGTAGGACATTTCGACTGCTTTGTTTTGTCGGTTCTCGTTCTGGTGTCAGTCTTGAGATCGTCTCTCCAGTGAACATTCGATCTTCGTCTTCATAGATTTGTAGTTATTGGAGAAGAAGATTGTGTGAATACTTGGAAAGTTTTTTTAAGGCACCATTCACCCCCCTCTGGTTGCCAGTTCGGTCCTACAACACGGGACGCGGGCTAGCGCGGGCAGGTGAAGCAGCCAAGCGTAGGCAGGATCGTGGAGCATGGCTGCTGGAGCTTCTGTTGCAACATGGCGCCGTTGGCGATGGGAATGAGCGACGACGTGGAATTTCTGGCGATAGAGAAACGACGGCTGGGAAAGAAAAACAGAAGAAAGCTAGGGTTTGAAACTTCCTCTCCACTTTTCCATCTAACACGGCACAAATTCTAATGGGTTTTGACTTCCCGTATGACTTGTCTCATTCCACGAAACTCCTCTCTAAAAATCAAAACATCCCATTTTTATATATATCCCCTTTTATCTAATTATACATAGGTTCTCGAGAAAAATATTTTATTTCATTATTACTGTTTTTCAGAATATTACATGCTAGTCGCAGCATTCCCATAATAAATTGCAATTTACTTGTATTGTTTCAAAACTCATTATAGGGGTAGGGGACGGAGCGTGCGCGTCTACTTGGGCCAGGCGCCAGCTCCGCTGCCACCCGTTCGGAGGGTAGGGGACGGAGCGCGCGCGTCTACTTCGGCCAGGCGCCAGCTCCGCTGCCACCCGTTCGGAGGGTAGGGGACGGAGCGCGCGCATCTACTTCGGCCAGGCACCAGCTCCGCTGCCACCCGTTCGGAGGGTAGGGGACGGAGCGCGCGCGTCTACTCCGGCCAGGCGCCAGCTCCGCTGCCAGCCGTTCGGAGGGTAGGGGACGGAGCGCGCGCGTCTACTTCGGCGAGGCGCCAGCTCCGCTGCCACCCGTTCAGAGGGTAGGGGACGGAGCGCGCGCGTCTACTTCGGCCAGACGCCAGCTTCGCTGCCACCCGTTCGGAGGGTAGGAGACGGAGCGCGCGCGTCTACTTCGGCCAGACGCCAGCTCCGCTGCCACCCGTTCGGAGGGTAGGGGACGGAGCGCGCGCGTCTACTCCGACTAGGCGCCAGCTCCGCTGCCACCCGTTCGGAGGGTCGGGGACGGAGCGTGCGCGTCTACTCCGGCTAGGCGCCAGCTCCGCTGCCACCCGTTCGTAGGGTAGGGGACGGAGCGCGCGCGTCTACTGCGGCCAGACGCCAGCTCCGCTGCCACCCGTTCGGAGGGTAGGGGACGGAGCACGCGCGTCTACTCCGGCGAGGTGCCAGCTCCGCTGCCACCCGTTCGGAGGGTAGGGGACGAAGCGCGCGCGTCTACTCCGGCTAGGCGCCAGCTCCGCTGCCACCCGTTCGCAGGGTAGGGGACGGAGCGCGCGCGTCTACTTCGGCCAGACGCCAGCTCCGCTGCCACCCGTTCGGAGGGTAGGGGACGGAGCGCGCGCGTCTACTCCGGCGAGGCGCCAGCTCCGCTGCCACCCGTTCGCAGGGTAGGGGACGGAGCGCGCGCGTCTACTGCGGCCAGACGCCAGCTCCGCTGCCACCCGTTCGGAGGGTAGGGGACGGAGCGCGCGCGTCTACTCCGGCTAGGCGCCAGCTCCGCTGCCACCCGTTCGGAGGGTAGGGGACGGAGCGCGCGCGTCTACTCCGGCGAGGCGCCAGCTCCGCTGCCACCCGTTCGCAGGGTAGGGGACGGAGCGCGCGCGTCTACTCCGGCCAGGCGCCAGCTCCGTTGCCACCCGTTCGGAGGGTAGGGGACGGAGCGCGCGCGTCTACTTCGGCCAGGCGCCAGCTCCGCTGCCACCCGTTCAAAGGGTAGGGGACGTAGCGCGCGCGTCTACTTCGGCCAGGTGCCAGCTCCGCTGCCACCCGTTCGGAGGGTAGGGGACGGAGCGCGCGCGTCTACTTCGGCCAGGCGCCAGCTCCGCTGCCACCCGTTCGGAGGGTAGGCGACGGAGCGCGCGCGTCTACTTCGGCCAGACGCCAACTCCGCTGCCACCCGTTCGGAGGGTAGCGGACGGAGCGCGCGCGTCTACTCCGGCTAGGCGCCAGCTCCGCTTCGGAGGGTAGGGGACGGAGCGCGCGCATCTACTTCGGCCAGGCGCCAGCTCCGCTGCCACCCGTTCGGAGGATAGGGAACAGAGTGCGTGCGCGTTTACTTCGGCAGAGCGCCGCAAAGGCGTGGGTCTTGTGCCGCAAAATCTGCCTGGTTTTCTTTAACAGGCCACCTACAGTGCATCAACATAAAAGGTAATGCCGGCGGGCTCTGTCAGGAACACCGACTGTAGGTAGGCCTATTAAGAAAAACAGGGCAGACCTTGCTGTCGCCTGCGAAAGCGCGGTGCGGGGGCAGGAAGCGCGGCTGGCTGTCGATTACCGGCGCTGATCAAGCTCTCAAGAAAAATGGACCTCCTTCTGTGCATCAACATTCCCCAAGCCGCTCAGCGTCACCCAGGAATGTTGATGCACGGTAGGGGCCCATTTTAGGGGAGCAGCTTCTATCACAATATACGCAGGAGCAACGCCGCACCAGCGCCATATATATACCCCATCAGCAGGGGAGCCAACCGGCGGAAGGCCAATCGGCAGAAGTCCAACTGCCGAGAGTCCGTCGCCATATTAATGGTCACGACGCCTCAACGCCCGCACCGCGCCAAGCACGCTGCACCACGTGGACGACCGGAAGTCCGAGCGTCGCAGCACGTCCCTTATCACTTAAGGCTCATGCGGCGGCTCAGGGGCCCGCTACGCTGACCTGTGCCAGTGCAACGCCCCCGGCGCGCGTCTACCTCGGCTAGGGCCACCTCCGCCGCCGCCCGTTCGAAGGGTGAGGGACGGAGCGCGCGCGTTTGCTTCGGCTACAGCGCAGCCCCGGGTCAAGTTTGGAAAAGTTCACAGGCCACGGGGACGGAGGGGGCCAAAGGACTCGGCAACATGGCTTCGGCCCCGTGAAGCCCTTTGCCATGAGAGGCTCCTGTCGTAGGGATGGCCCCCACCTAAACCCAGCAGGCCTGGTAGGAGATTATAAGGCCCAGAATAGGCCATGTGTAATGACATAACTGCCCCCAGAGGGGATAACCAGATGTAAGGGTATAACTGTAAAAGCACTCCTCATGTGTATATATATATATATGAATACAAGCCATGGGGAGAGGGCAGGCCATTATACTCATCTTCATCACTCCCCACTACCATCTCTCTCTCTGTTTGGCCCGTAGCCACAACACACCCCTTTCACCCAAAACCATCCTTGTTTTGGTCAACGTGGCATCCACGTGTTCTAGTTTTACTAATAAGCATCCCCATACAGAAATATAGTTGAGGTTGTGTCTTCTTCCTCATCGCTCTCCCTGTATCAACAAAATCTATGGCTCTCTTCCTCCCTAATACCCATGGACACCAATGCCTTCTGGCTTCTACCAAGGCCGTTGCTCTCATGGCTGTCTCCTCCCTCTCCCCATCTCTCCATGGTGGACATGCAGGACGACATTGGCAGGTGCGTGCATGGCTGTGCCAATGTGTAGGTGGCTTGCTGCCTCATCATCCTTGTGTTGCTCTGCCCGTGTGCTGCTTGCATTGGAACTCAACAGATACGGTGATGGTTTGCCCGACTTGTGGAATTAGATGCAATTGGTGACGAATTGGTGGGCAAATGCAAAATTTGTTAAGGGATTATGCTGCCACTACTACAGAATGATCATTACAAACGATTCAAAACCGTCATCACAGACAGTTTCTGAACTGTCTGAATTTATGTGTTTGTGATAACAAGTGATTATCATAGATAGTTTTCAAACCATCTATGATAAGTTACAACATAGAGGGTTTTTTTTGAAAAACCCATATGTGATATATCAGATATCAGAAATGGTTCATAAACATAGTCGTTTGTGATATGTCAGATATCACAGACGGCTAATACTAAAAACTGTCTGTGATATTACAGATATTATAGATGGTTCTTAAATATTGCTGATGCGGATATGCACATGCTTAGCACTTTTCAGTCAAATACATTATTTCACTGGAAAGAAGTATTGAGACTTCAATAACAGGACCAATAACAAGAGCACGAGCCAAGAAACTACAATCTCAGGTGAACCTGCTCCTTAATGAATATGTCATTAATTTTAATAAAAATTTTATACTACCTAAAAACAATGTTTTACTTGTGCTCAGGTTTGAAGAGTCAGCGATGGATGGAGATCAAGGATATGTAGCCGTCATCCAAGGAAGCACAAGTCCATGGCATGAACAGTGATCGGCCCATGAATAGTGCCACGCATGAACAGTATCAGGCTGCGCTACAGTACCCGACCCATGAACAGTGCCACACTACAGTACCAGGCTGTGAACAGTGCTGTGCTACAGTGCTTGCGCATGAATAGTACCATATGGAAAATTTAGTGTTAAATAGCTCTTAGGCTGAGACTATATATTGAGGGGTAGACCCCTATTGTAAAGGGGAACCACTTTTGATATTAAAAATACTCTTATTCTTTCTGTTAGCCGAACAACATTGAAGGAATTGGGAGTTAGTCAAAAATCAAGATCGTTCAACCTTTCCGCTGGGAATTGGGAGCGCGATAGAACTTCATCTTGTGGTCGTGAAGTTCAACACGTGTGATTGGGCGAATTATAGAGTGCTAACTCTTGCATTGGCAACGGGGGATCACTACGATTCATCAATTCCACGTGAGTATCTTGATCCTACGTCGAGAAGATCGGGCGACCCCGTATCATCTTGGTATCAGAGCGCAGTTTACTCGGTAGGATTATTTACCCTTGCTTTTAAATTGATTTACTTCTGTTCCTATAGTCCATTAAAACCGAAATTGCCACAAAAAATTCCAAACCTTTAGATTAATCTGTTATTTCGTGAGTTTTGTTAAGTTCTCATCCATTAGAATTTTGTTTAGGTGCTGATCGTTCGTATTTATTTGCGTAGCCTAATCTTTATGTCCAATCCAAAATCCAAAAAAAAATCTTGCTGATATTCTTTTCATCAATTGAGACTAGCTGTTGAATATTGGGTCTAGGGCTGCTCTTGAGTACTTTACACCTTGCTGAATATTTGTGACCTATGCAAAACCAAAAGAACAAATAAACCTAGTTTGACCTTTGAAATAAAAAAAAGGAAGTTGAGCAAAAAAAAAAAACAGAGAAGGAAAGAAAGAAAAGAAAGAAAGCATTGGCCGAATTTGGGTGAGTTCTTAATCCATAAATTCAGATTGTGTAATTTAATCTCTTGAGCAATCTCATGCCCTTACATTCATATCATTGCAATTGGCTAGCGTCTCTCCTAGTACTTGGTGCAAAACGAGCTATCTAATCTTTAATTTCAGATTGCCTCTAGTTAGCTCATTCCTTTGTTTGCATCGAGTCACATTAATCTTTGCGTGTGCGTTCATATAGTTCACTTAAATCTTTTGGATCAGCACTTAGGCAAAGTATTCTAGCTTGGATTATTACTTAACTTTACAACATCATGAATTTCAGATTGCTAGGATATACAGTCTCATGCCAAGCTCCACCATATAACCGTTGTTGTGCAAGTAGTGAACACACTTGAATTCGCTTAATCATCACGTTGTTGTTGTCACTTCTACCAGGTTTAAGTTTTTATTGGCCTTAATTCACTTCGGAAGGGTAAGAACTTTACTTGGGAGAGAATAAGTGAGATTGAGTGATTTCCACATAGATATATGTTGCATAACCATGACAGGATATTCAACAATTCGTTCCTCTTGGTGTGAACAAAATAGGAATGAATCTAAAGTATTTCGTTCCTCATGGTGCGATTCCAATCCCAACAATTTATCTCTTCCGTTCTATGAAAGTGAAGATCCAGAGGAGTATCTTGAGTGGGAATGGCGGTTGGAGAAAGAGTTTAGATTTCAAAAGCTTCCCAAAGACCAAGAAGTGATGCAAGCCACTATGCAGTTTAGAGACTATGCTTATAGTTGGTGGCAACAATTATCTAGAAAACGATTCATTAGATCTTGATCAGATTTGAAGGTGATCATGAGAACTGAATTCGTGCCAACCTATTATGAGCGGGAATTGCTTCACCATGTGGAGAGCATCACACAAGGGAGTAACACTGTTCAAGATTACTATAATGAGCTAAAGCGTGCATTGCGACTTGCCGGTGTCACTAGTGCAATAAAAGAATAGGTATACTTCAAAGGAGGCTTGAATTATAAGATCGCTGCTGCACATCAATATAAATATTTTAGTAGCACGCATGATCTTCTGAATTGTGCTATTGAGGAGGAGAAGAGACTTATGGATATGTGTACACCACAGTTTCATCCAAGTCCATACTTCAATTCTTATGCCTCAACAAGTGTGACAGATGAGAAGATGGCCGAGCATGGGACTTTCCCTTCGGTCAAGAAGACATGTACTGCTGGCCCATTGCTACAAACAACACTTGAGATGCATCAAAACCCATGTGAGAATGAGAGCCACATAGCCAAATTGAGTGAGAGTGTTAAAAAGAGTGAGCTGTGTGATTCCAACATATGTGAGTTTGAGAGCATCCAAATTGAGAGTGTGAGAGA
This sequence comes from Dendrocalamus latiflorus, assembly GCA_017311315.1. Classification (NCBI taxonomy): domain Eukaryota; kingdom Viridiplantae; phylum Streptophyta; class Magnoliopsida; order Poales; family Poaceae; genus Dendrocalamus; species Dendrocalamus latiflorus. The sequence continues at coordinate 13,418,986 of CM029628.1, read as the reverse complement.
TACACCAAAAGAAAAGATGGAAGTAGAAGATAGACAAAGTGAGGTTGATTTTGAAACTAACACATTAATATCTACTTCTAGTGTTGTTTCTCACATTGTGCAGGTTGAAATTGAAGATGAGGAATTAAACATTCAACAACCGGCATCATTGGAAGTCAAAGATGAGGAGATAACCACGATTAAAGATGAAGTACTTGCTGTCCCGTGGTTACATCATGATGATTTAATACCTACAACACCAACATCAACTGAGGAGAACAACAAAGGTAACAATATTGGTGCTGAAATTAATTGTGAAACAGTGAGTACTTGTGAGAACTCATATGTGCGAATGAAAATTCCATATTCTGAAATTTCTTTGCTCAATTTACATAATGTGGAATTGATTACTCAAAATGAAGTTCTTACTCGAATATCTCCTAGTGATTCTTTGTACTATATCATGTTTGATGATCCTAGAGAGCTATCTAGTGTGGTTGAGAATCTTTCTGAAATTTCATGTTTAAATTCACTAGTTAGTGCCTATGCCTACACATATAAGTTCAATTTGATCAGAGATTATGGTGTAGATGACAACTTTTATGTTTATCGAATATGCATTACATGTGATAAGCTTGCTGAGTTGAAATTGCATATTTTGGACAAACAATCTTTTATACCACGTCATGATCAGAATGAGATGAGGTTTAACAATAGTGCTTGCTGTTTAATAAGATTTCTTGTGCCTACTTGTTCCTTTTTCGATGAGCCATCATGTACAAATAATCAGAGTAGCGCAGTTGAAGCAAGGAAGGCACTTAAAATTTTCTCTTCCATATTTGAACCGTTTGATCTCGTTTTGCCCATTAATGACTTGTCAACGTACTTCGCAAAGTCGAGGATGACTTTTTCTTTTGGGAGGGAGAATGGTGTGAATGAAAACATTGCAATGTATGCATTTGATAGCTGTTGTATTATCAATTGGTTTGTGCAAGACAGTGAGAATGACACAATAATTGATTCATACATATACCATGCATATGTGTTGTTCCTTTTATTTACTAAGCCTTCGGATGTTCTTGATATGCTAAGCAAAAGAAGTGTTGATGACAAATACATATACCTTGCATATATGTTGTATTCTTTGCTTAGTACAATTTCAGGCTATCAAAAGCCGAGGACGGCTTTTCTTGAAGAAGGGGAGGATGATGCGGATATGCACATGCTTAGCACTTTTCAGTCAAATACATTATTTCACTGTAAAGAAGTATTGAGACTTCAATAACAGGACCAATAACAAGAGCACGAGCCAAGAAACTACAATCTCAGGTGAACCTACTCCTTAATGAATATGTCATTAATTTTAATAAGAATTTTATACTACCTAAAAACAATGTTTTACTTGTGCTCAGGTTTGAAGAGTCAACGATGGATGGAGATCAAGGATATGTGGCCGTCATCCAAGGAAGCACAAGTCCACGGCATGAACAGTGATCGGCCCATGAATAGTGCCACGCATGAACAGTACCAGGCTGCGCTACATTACCCGACCCATGAACAGTGCCACGCTACAGTACCAGGCCCATGAACAGTGTTGCGCTACAGTACCAGGCCGTGAACAGTGCTGTGCTACAGTGCTCGTGCATGAATAGTACCATATGGAAAATTTAGTGTTGAATAGCTCTTAGGCTGAGACTATATATTGAGGGGTAGACTCCCATTGTAAAGGGGAACCACTTTTGATATTAAAAATACTCTTGTTCTTTTTGTTGGCCGAACAACATTGAAGGAATTGGGAGTTAGTCAAAAATCAAGATCGTTCAACCTTTCCGCTGGGAATTGGGAGCGCGATAGAACTTCATCTGGTGGTCGTGAAGTTCAACACGTGTGATTGGGCGAATTATAGAGTGCTAACTCTTGCATTGGCAATGGGGGATCACTACGATTCATCAATTCCACGTGAGTATCTTGATCCTACGTCGAGAAGATCGGGCGACCCCGTATCAATTGCCGTCTGTGATATCTCACATATCACAGATGGCTAATACTAAAAATCATCTGTGATATAACAGATATCACAAACAGTTCTTCAACATAGCCATCTGTGATATCTGAAATATCACATATGGCTAATACCAAAAACCGTCTGTGATATATCATATATCATGGATGGTTTATTGTTATAAACCGTCTGTGTTGGCTATTTTAATAGCTAAATTATTTTTTTATTTTTTAGTTTGTCTCAGGAAATGCTAGCCATACCCTCTAAAAACAAGCAAACAGATCACACATATAGCACACAATAATCATTACACAAATGTCACATATGAATTAAACAACTGAATGAATTATTTGATTAAGCACAATTGAGTGATTACAATTGTATCAAATGTTTGAACATCTAATCATCATCACCGGCATGGAACTCTCCATTCTTGTGTATGACCTCTCACATCAAGAATTCAAAGAGTTGTCCTTGAACTTCGGCGCGTTTGTCAAGATCGAATGTAGTTTCATCAAATTCCACGCGCTGTCGCTAGCAGTTTAAAGTCATTAGTAATATATATATGTATTGATAATCTTGAAATGTTTGTTGGCAGGTTGACAAACCTCTGGATAATTCATCTTAGCATCCATGATTTCCTGCATATGGCGGTAAATGTAGAATCCACATGCGTTGCCCTGTAGCTGCTGTTGGCACTGCAAAAATAGAATTACATATATAGGTACTGTCAGTTCTAGAGGCATTATAACGAAGTGTGATATACCGAAAATCACATCATGTGTCGCAGTGTGACGCTGGATTCCTTGTGTCTCCCTCACTGGGCAACGTAAGCGCTGAATGACTTACGTGATTCCAAAAGGTTAGCTCCAGCTGTTGCAAACAAAGTGAAGACTACAGTAGAGTTATGTATCGAGAAAATGAGTTTACCTGTCAATTGTTAATTGCACACGGGTGAAGTCGTGGTTGCTCTTAAGTAGGGAATCAAGGTATGTTACCTTTCTCCACTTTGGTACAATCACAATCAGAATCCAATGAGACCTAGTTATGTATGTCGCCATAGTGATTAATTCTAAATTCATGTTGCATATAAAATACAAATGAAACTTGTATGGCAACTAGTGAAGTATTTACCCCTGATTGAAGGGTACCAGGATGTACTCCTTGTCAGTGTGAGCAAGCAATGATGTTGTTCTGTATTCTTTGATGAAGGATGTGTTTGCGTTGATGGATTGCTTAGAGACCAAGTGTGGGTCGAGGAAACCCACTGGTTGTTGCCGTCCCTAGACTCATTTATCATGAATATAACATAAGCAATGTGTTATGACATTTATCGGTATTACATAAATGTAGAAATTCATTGTACAATGCACGTACAGTGTCCAGCATCGTAGGAGTGAGACGTCGAGTTCGTCGAGGTTGAATAGTAAAAATGTCTTCGAAGGTTATGAGGATGTAGCCTGAGTCATGGAGAAAATGTGCTTTCGTGTATCTCACGGTGAATTCACTTTGCCAGTTTGGCTTCCTATTGGAAATCTACATGTACCAGGCATGTAAAGACCTGCAAGCCAGTGCAAGGCTAGGTAATTGTGACTCGAGGACCAACGATAGTCTCAGCTGGTACTTCCAAGATTCGAGAGGTGGCTTAGTCTTCTTTGATTGGGCCTTAGCACCTGGCTTGTAATACATCTTCGGCGTCATCTCCACGGGAGCCGATACAATGGACTTATGAAGTGGAGCTTGAGGTGGAGAGTCATAGAGGGTTCTGTTTGATAAGTATAGTCGTGTGTAGATCGCGGTATAGAAGGGTCCAAGTGATGTCCCTGTTGGGCCATTGGCTCCCAGTGTTTCATACCCTTTTATTATTTGAACCAGCAGCCTACCTATAGAAGTAAGGAGAGGAGAGTCGGAGGAGAGGACATGTATTTCTCAACAACTAAAAGACAAACAATAAAGCACTGTACACATGAGCTTGAAAGGGGCTGAAGGAATTTAACTTGCTTCACTCCTTTTGAAGCTCAAGTGTACAGTGCTGTAATATTTCTCTTGTATAACTACTACTCTGACTCCCAGTGTTTTATGCTCTTTTTTACTTGAACCAGCAGCCCACCCATATAAGTAAGGAGAGGAGAGTCGGAGAAGGGGACATGTATTTCTCAACAACTAAAAGGTGAATAATAAATCACCATACACATGGGCTTGAAAAGGGTTGAAGCAAATTAATTTGCTTCAACCCCTTTCAAGCTCACGTGTATAGTGTTGTAATATTCTTCTTGTACAACTATTACTCCAACTCACAGTGTTTCATGCCCTCTTTTATTTGAACCAGCAGTCCACATGTAGAAGTAAGAAGAGTCGGAGGAGAGGAGACAAGAACGTAGTTGAAGTCGAAGGAGAGCATGGACCACCAGACTCCTACAAGGCCGACCGTGAGGACGCCATGAAGGTGACATTTTTGGTAATGACAAAGGACCACCATCCATCTTTTCATCTGTGTGAGGACCACATTGAAACTACCCCAACAACCTTACCACTTCCAGCCCAACACAAGTAGGCCCACCTTCCCTCCCACATCTTTTTCTCAAACTCCTTTTTGTGTTCTACATTAAAAAAAGACACTAACAGATATGGACTGATGTAACACACGTGAGCTAAAAAGTTGGATTTAGGATCCATACCTTCGGGAGGAGAGGTGACGGGGAGGAGAGAACTCATGAACACATGTTAACAGATATGAACTGCTCTATCACACATGAGATAAAAAGTGGGATTTGGGATCCATACCTACGGGAGGAAAGGCGACGGGGAGGAGAGAACTCATGAACACACATTAACAGATATGGATGGATCTATCACACGTGAGGTAAAAAAGAGAGATTTGGGATCGATACCTTCAGGAGGAGAGGCAGCGTCAAGACGAGAGGCAGCGTCGGGACAAGAGGTGACGAGAAGGAGAGGTGGCGCCGAGAGGAGCGGTGGCGTCAGGAGGAGAGGCAACGGGACCACCACACAAAGTGAGGAAGGAGAGGACGGAGATGTTGGTTTCTCCGGTGGTGGCGGTGAAGGTTGGGGTGAGGAGATGGAGGGGGTGCGTGGGTGAGAGGAGTAAGAGTGCAAAACCTAGCAAGGGATTTCCTTATAGAAGAACTATCATAAACAGTTCTATTAAATAACCGTCTGTGATATATCACAGACGGTTCTATGTTGTTACTATCTGTGGTGTATAGTATATCACAGATGGTTCTATTGTAGAACCGTCTGTGATATTACCATTATCACAGACGATTGTATTATGGAACTGTCTGTAATGTTATCACAAATGGTTATATTATGGAACCGTCTGTGATATTGTACTTATCACATATGGTTCTATTATAGAACTGTCTATGATACATATATCACAGATCGTTTGTGTCATCAAACTACCTATGATAATATCAAATTTTTCAGCTAGCATTTGGAAATGCTAGCCATGCCCTCTGAAAACAAGCAAGTAGACACAGATGTAATTATTTCTAAATCACTGAATTAATTACAATAGAATAATTCCTTAATTACATGTTGAGTATATTATACATTGGAATAATTTCCAAATAGGTGTTTGCCGTGTAGGATCATTCCACTTGGCTATTTTTCTTTCAAATAAAGCTCTTCGTAATGATCGATATGCATATAGTTTGCTTCATCCCTTGGTTCTTCCTCGAGCCTGATGCCATCTTCGAATAGAAGCAAGTCATCAAATTGATTGTTCTCTTCCTCATTCATGACATTCTCAACTCCAACAATCCTTCTTTTTCTATGAAGAACATGTGGCGCTTCTTACTCCAATGTGATTTGCATAGTTTTCCTAGTTAGGGGTGTAAAGTGAATGATTTTGTAGCTTAAGGTGTAAATTAGACTCATAACATATGTTGAAGGGGATAAGTGGACTTATTCCTAATAAATACAATCAGGACTGTTAATAGCTGCTAGGAACATGTCACAGTCTAGGTTTTTATTTCAACAATAATAGTAAAATAAAAAATAATAAAGTTTATTTTAATTTAAAAATAAAAATAAGTGTTATTCTGGCTTTTCTGTGTTGCAAATTTGTTTGCCCCGATTTTCTACGTTTAAAAAGGGCTTTTCTTTTTTCCGAAGTCAAAATAAAAATTTATGTGTTAAAAATATAATAAAAATAAGAATATTACTTTGGCTTTCTATAAAAATTTATTCTCATATTTGGAGTTTATTTGGTTCTTCTGTGTAATCCTAGAATTTGAAATTCCCATTTCCAATTCTCAGTTAAAATTTCAAACATCCAAATTCTAAAATTCGAATTCAAACCTCATAAATTCAATATCTCCAGAAAAATGCCGAATCCATTTTTCTAGATCAAACCCATTTTTTTACCCATATTTCTTTTTCTTTTTCCTTCCCCTTTCTTTCTTTTTCTTTCTCTTTTTCTCCCTTTCCTTTCTTTCCCTGTTCGGCTGCATGCATGCTAAACAACTTGCTACTCTCTCTCCTCTTTCTTTAGCTGAACAACACAAACTCCCTTATCTGTTTTTCAACCAAAGCCACCATAAACCATTGCCATTTAAGCCAAAATCAATTCCCTTCCATTAAATATATTAAAGGTAGCACGAAACACCAACATTAATAGCCAAACATCAATTCCTTTTCAGTTTTTAGCTAGTTAATGTTCAGTTTTTCAATTTTTAGTCATGAAAAAGCTGAAAACTGACATTAGATTCAATACAGCTGAATTAATACCATTTCTCTCCCTGTTTCCCTACCTTGTGTTCCAAAATTGACAGACAGCGCGACGGGCTCCGAGCGAATAGCGGGAGGAGATAGAGAAGCTCACCGGACGAGCGACCGCTGGGCAGCGGTGGGGGAGAGCCACGTGGGTGGGCGTAGTAAATGGAAGCTGCCGCCATCGCCGAGTGCGCTTCTCTCTGATCCACTAGCCGTTGTCGCTGAGCGCCATTCTCTCCGATCCACCGGCAGCTGTCGTCGAGCGTCGTGCTGCTGGTTGGAGGGGCAATGGGAGATGGAACCAGTGGTGGTGCTCTGGGGAAAGTTGGGGGACTGCGACCAAACATTGTCACGTGGGGAAGAAATTGGTGGCGGCGCCGAGGAGGAGGAGGAGGTGCGACATGAGGGTTCGGGGGAGAAGGAGGTTGCAGTTGTGGGAGTGGAGGTCGGGAGGCGGTGGCGGGTAGATGGGGAGAGGAGACGCAGACAAATGCGTTGGGAAGGCAGCGACGAGGGGATGCGACACTGTTGGGGGAAGTTGGGGAACTACGACCAGATGCTGTCGTACGGAGACATAATTGGTGGCGGTGCTGAGGAGGATGAGGTGTGGCACGAGGGTTCAGGGGAGAGAAGAAGGCGGCGGTTGCGGGAGGCAAAGGATGTGGGGAAAGAGAAGAGGAGGAACGCTGTCCACGCGTTGGCCTGACCTTTTCTATGAGGATCAGAAGAACTACCTACATGCGGATCTGGACGGTTGATCTTTGATCGGACGACTGAGAAGAGAGGAGAGAGAACAGACTGACGACCACCAACTCCCATTTTTATAATAGTAAAGATACCCTTTGTTCACATGCTGTGGTGTGAGTGGGAGAAGGTTCAAGCAAGGAGGACCTATTCTTGTGTTGCGCAAGAGGTAGGTCAAGGGAGAAGTTACCCGTAAGAAGGACCATGACAGATTAGGGCCAAAACACGTGATTTAGCTAGCTTGCTAGTTGGATCCACAACACCTATCATAGCAAACCATATGAGTTCTGGAATCTATACAAATTTACCTACAAGTTCTTATTTGGCCACAAGTCCAGATTAAATTGTTTAAACCAAAAGACATATATGTCATTTTCTGGATAGCTAGTTTGCTAGTTGGATCCACAGCACCTATCATAGCAAACCATACCAGTTCTGGAATCTATACAAATTTACCTACAAGTTCTTATTTGGCCACAAGTCCATATTAAATTGTTTAACCCGAAAGACATATATGTCATTTTCTGGACAGTAGGTTTAATATTTTCATACCTATCTACAAAAGCAAATCCAGCAAACCATAACATTTTTTAGAATTTACAAAAAAATTTCTACCTCTTCCTAGTTATGTCCAAAATTCAATTGTATCATCTATGAAGCCAATTTAATAATTTCCCATGATTATGTCCTGCAGCAACCGGTTCTGGACAACAGTCTTTCAAAATTTATAATTTCTATTCTACCCATCCAAAATTCATGTTCTTAGACTCTCTGGAATCCTTAGACATTTACTTACACTTTTAATGTAAAGCAAATACACAAATTCATCCATTTAATATTATTAATATACAGATTACTAAGTGCTATCAAAAGACGACAATTTTCCAGACTGCAGGCTTACAAAAATTATAACTTAAAATTGAATCATCCAAATGATATGATTAAATACTCTACAAAAGGCTAAAAAATTCTATATAACTATTTGTAGATAATATTATCAAATTATGCCCGTACAAAACTAGAAACAGCAATAGAAAATTATAGCGGACCAATCGATCCCCTGACGAATACTTGCTACTCCTCTCTCTAATCCCAACTCTAATCTCTACTAAAGTTAGCAAAATTGAGAGAAAACATCCAGATCATTAAGCAAGTGAACAACTCCCTCATCATGTTCTCTTGCTCACCTTTCCTCTAACACATCCCTTCTTTTCTCCCTTGGTTTCTCTCTTGGTTTGGTTGGCACTGTGCCACATCATCACCCATCGCTCGTGCGTCTGAGATGTTGCTGCACTTCGAGCACACCCACACACTGGCTATGTAGGTTGAAACCAGGCACTAGCAAGCACATGTGGCTTGGCACATAGTGACACAGCGTCTGATGATGGAGAAAGAGACAGCTGGCGTGCAACGCCCAAAAAAAAAAGAAAAGCTAGGGTTTGGGTTGTCCTCTTCCCACAATCCCTTTTAACACGACACGAGATCAACTCAATCTCCAACTTTCCATATGACTTGTTCTAGGAAAATCACTTCCTTTCTAATTTTCCAAACATCCTATTTTCTCGTATCCCTTTTCACTATTTATGCATAGGTCCAGTTCTCAAGTTGCTTCCCACTCAGACTGTTGTGTCCAAAGCACATTGACATACTTTAATGTCTTGTGCCTCAATAGTTGCACTAGCTCCCCTAGAATCCACACTGGTCGAGACTCAAAGGGAAGGTCTTGCTCAATAGTCAACGACTCTAGCAGTATCGTATGCTCTGGATCTCTTAGATATTTCCTCAACATAGAAATACAGAATACATTGTGCACACCACGCATGGACTCAGGAAGGTCGAAGCGGTAAGCCAACTTCCCAATTTGTGCCATGATCAGGAATGGCCCAATGTACCTTGGGTAAGATTCGCTTTGGTACCAAATCGCACAATGCCTGTAACACCCCAGTCAGGCAATGACCTGGAATGCTACCAAACTAGTAGTAAGACAATGATAATCTAAATATGCTACACAAAATTTCGGCAGAACCTCCTTTGTTTATTGTCTAAATCAGAGGTTTCAACAAGCATAATTTAAAAAAAAGGGATGAATAACCTCAAGTAATATAATCAATTCTAATCAATATTGGCTTAGATTACTAGAACACTCATAGTTATAAAATTTAGATAAAGAACAGAAGCATCATAAAAGAATTCTAATCCTTTGTTACAATTTAAATCCGGCAATCAATAATCATCTACTACTTAAGTAATTCATGCAAATAGTATTTAATTTTCTCCCTTTCTTCCATTGTGGATAGATCGTGCAAAGTGCAATAATTCTAATCTTTCCTTTTCCCCATGCATGCCGATCTCATAAATGTACCTAAAAAAACACAACAACAGCAATAGTGAGTCCAACGACTCAGCAAATATAATAGATAGTAACAAGAACATCCATGAACATCACTTCACAAATTCATCCATCAACCATAGAAATAATAGTAACAAGAACATTCATGAACATCACTTCACAAATTCATCCATCAACATTATAAATAAGCCATGCTATGCAAGATGGTCAAAAATCTCTTTACCTCTTTCTCTTTTGCATTTTACCGGTAATGCAAAGTGTGCATCCGTCGATGCACACCCATGCCTGTACCATCTGGTACAGGGACCAATTGCCCATACTCCACAAGTATGGGGACCTTTAGCCCGTCATGTCATCAACATGACGGGGACCTCGGCGCTTGGTCATCTCGTGACCAAGACTTCAATAAATCAGCATGATGCATATGCGTGAATGTCTCAATAAATAAAACTTACATCCACAATATCTATGCACCAGAAAAACTCATGAGCACTTTAAATTGCAATCAACCATAAACAGCACCAGTACATCCTTACCACAACCATGAACACATATACTCATAAAATAGATCAAACATCAACAATCCATCAACCATCAACAATCCACGCTATCAATTTTAAACCATCATTATACTTGCCTTTACCGAAGGAGCGAAGGGATCAAGCACGATCAGGAGCGAAGCCACCTATTCACAGGGAACCACTTAGCACAAAACCATAATATAATATTCACAACTGAGAAGTAAACGCCTCTATGCCCAAAACCTGCAACTCTCTCTCCGCTTAACGGTTCTACACTCTGTCCGCTGCAGCAGCACTGCTTAATTTTTTTGTATCTTTAACAATATTAAGCCAACACAGAAAATGATATATTTCTGGATTCCTCACTTAAATACCTTCACTTTTCATGTAGATCACATATTCTTATTTTGATCCTAGCAAGGTGTAACTTAATGCGCAAAACAGAGGACGTTCTCTGTTCTGGCAATCTGTGCAGCCAGATTCTAACGCGTTCCAACCACATTGTAAGGCTCTAAAAATTATTATTTTTATACAGTAGTTATATTACTGAATTCCCTACATTTTTCTCAATTGTGACCAAAAACATAAAAATCATCTACTACCCCTAAATCACACATGAACAGCAATCTGCCCCAATCTGCACCCCTGACAGACTGCGATATTCCCGACTCTGATACGCCCAAATCCCGTGGCCTAACATTCTGGAAAAATTACAGAAAATAGATCTCGTCGTCCTCTACAATTTTCCTTTTGGTCATACCCGCAGGAAAAATCGTCTCGTGGGTCTAAACTGCGCAAACAGTCGCGCTGCGCGGATTGATCTACAGGCAGACAGCAAAAAATCTCTAATCGGGTAGCCAATCTGCTAATCCCTTCTAATCCCGTGCCAAGAACCCTAATTACTCTAAAAAACAGAAGGATTTGATATGAGGGAGAGTTACCTAGAGGATCCCCTTGGAATCACCCATCTTCTTTCCCTTCTTCTTCCTCCTTCCTTTCTTCTCCTTCTCTCCCTTCTTCTTCCTTCCTTCTCGCTTTCTCCTAGCACCAAGGGACAACAATGGGGGGAGAGGTGTGCTGGACATGGTGGAGGTGCAGGGGCAGGGAGGGGTGCGGCCAAGGGGGAGAGAGGAGGGGGCAAAGGGGGTGGCGGCTAGGGTTGGGGAGAGGCGCCTCCCCCCTCCTGGGCCGGCCTCCACTTGGGCCGAGGCCCAGGCCCAGGTTGCCGAGATTTTTCAGAAAACCCCTCTAAAAATTCTTGTTTAATTATTTTCTATATGGTCCTTCTCTTCAATTAATCGATTAACTCTCGAATCGCTTTTGGGGTATTACAATGCCCTTAGTGGGAGACACTCTCAAGACCACCTGATCCCCACCGCAAACTCAAACCCCCACTTCCTCACATCAACAAAGCTCTTTTGTTGGCTCTGAGTGGTAAGCAGATTTTGCCTAATCTTTGCCACTCAATCGACAATCTGCTGAACCTAGTCGGGACCCAGAATTTCCTTCTCACCCACCTGTCTTGCTTATACTGGTATAGCAAGAATGTCACACTTGTGTCCACTCAAAACATCCTTTTTTGTGTGGGGACCTCAAGCTCATCATTTTTTATATGGGGATCTCATGCCCATCCTTTTTTATATAGGGATCTCATTTCCACTCCCGTGGAGTTCCTACCAAAGTAAGTCTTTCTCTAGAGGGCCTCACATGGCACCTCTTTGCAACATGAATGTTCAACATGCAATGCAAAAATTATATCTTTGTTTAGTTCATTGTCAACATTAAACAATTGATGTAATCATCATTTTTATCATAAGCATGTGTGCAATATAAAAGCAAGTATAGTCATGTGAATAATCATGACAAATATTCATTTAAACATAACATCAATTTTCAATACTCAAATACCATTGTACCACACACTTACCTTTCTAGGTGTGATGATCGGGTTGATTAGAAGATGACACCAACCCTGATGCAAGCCATAACAATACAAGACAACAATTAAACGATAACACTCCTACAATCTTCCCAGATCCACAATACTCTCATTTACTGGATAGTCACCCCTACTGTCTTGATACTAAAAATGACATTACTTCCAACTCCCATGTCCTATCATAGCAAACCATACTAGTTCTGGAATCCACACAAAATTCCCTATAAGTTCTTATTTGGTCACAAGTCCAGATTAAATTGTTTAACCCCCCGTTTTAATCCAGAAGACAGACCTGTCATCTTTTGGACAGTAAGCTTAACATTTTCATATCTATTAATCTACATAAGCAAATCCAGTAAACCATAATATTTTCGGAATCTATAGCAAACTATCTATATCTTCCTAGTTTTGCCCAAAATTCAATTCTGTCATCTACCAAGCCAATTTAATAATTTTCCTTGACTGTGTCGAGTAGTAACTGGTTCTGTTCTACCCATGCAAAATTCATGTTCTTGGACTCTCTAGAATCCTTAGACAATTACATACACTTTTCAAGTAGAGCAAAAACCCTAATTCATCTATTTAATATTTTTAATCTACATATTACCAAGTGTAATCAAAAGACAACAATTTTCTAGACAATAGGCTTACAAAAATCATAACTCAAAATTTAATTGACCAAATGACATGATTAAATACTATACGGAAAGCTAAAAAGATTATGTACAAGTATCTAGTAGATGATGATGGGAAGATCTAGGATTCTAGCTAATATGGAGCTCCTCAGATACTTTTTCAAGATGACGGGAAGATTTGGGAAATTAGTAGAGTCACCCAAGAGTTGCTCTCTATGGCTCCACAATGGGAAGATAGAGGAGCACGTTTTGATGTATTCCAAGTCCTTGTGGTAGTTGTGGAAGAAGTTGTTGTTCTACATGAATCTTAGTAAAGAAGATAGCCTCTCCTTCGCCGGTAGGATTGCAATCGAGAATCCAAGGTAGAGGTCTTCCTTGAAGAAAGAGGGGAATATAAGATGATGGGTTGATGCCATTGCCTAGCTTAAGGATAGGGGACTAACCTCATGGAATGTGGTAAAGTATTTTCCTAGGCGCCGAATTAGGCCTCAGAAGTTACATGACCACATAATGCTTTGGTATGAGGGCACCGTGGATTCGACTAGGGACTCCTAGAAAGGTAAGCATTGAGAATTTTGAGCAGTTGTATTTCATTTTTGTTTGGTTGTATTTTTTTAACCTTAAGATTTTTCTTTGATTTCATAGCCCTATCTCTGCTAAAGTGAGAGATAGGATTAAGATGATCTGCGTAGGAGAGACTGAGTAGAAAAAAAGAAATTCCTTTGATCGTGGCCATCACCACTCTAGAAGATCAGATGAAAAGACTTAAGGTAATGTAGAAATTCTTTTGATCCAGATTTATATTTTCTTATTGGTGTATTGTGATATTCTGTGATGTTTAGATGGTCAAGTCAGAGAGTGGTGAGGTGGCTGAGAGCTCAAGAGAAGCTCCTTCGAGTCCCAAGTGGTGTTAGAATGTGAAGAAGTCTTATAGGGCATCAGAATCACGTCCGACTACTACTCTGGCTACTGCTGCCCCTTCGACCGCTCCTCTGACCACCCAAGCCTTTAAGGACCGAGCAAAGGTCCCTTGGAGGTAGTATTCTACTACAACTTCGAGAATTTTCTTACAAGCCTATAACTTCTCTTATAAGGAGGACAAAGAAATTACCGACATGAGTATATTTCTTGGATGTAGGATTTCATTGTCGAGCTCACCTTGGTTGATGGCAAGGCGAGAGAGGAGGAAGAGGCACTGATTGGAGCCGTTACAACCATAGAACTAGTAGTGTTATCGAATCCACCCATCATGAGCCTTGAGCAGTTGTAACCGATTGGACTGAAGATTCAATGGTCATCCCCAAAGACCCAATAGCACTGGAGAAGAGAATAGCTCAAGTGGTCAAAGGAGTTCCATCTTTTGGGTAGGCGATCGGAGAAATTTTCGTTGACACCCCCATGGAAGAACTAAGGATAAGTGTATCCAGTTGGAGGACTCAAAGGGTTCGACTAGCCCTATCAGTTCTATACTGGTAGAGTCGGTTGATAAGAAGAGGAAGGCAAGCGTTCTAGACTATGCTCTAGGGCACTTTAACTTTAAAACAAAAAAGACTAGGTATGTACTAATTGTAAAGGTTTGTGAATTAATACCTTCTAATTTTTTGGCATTTGAAAGTCCTTACTTCTTTCTTTGTTGTTTTTCCTTTTTTGTAGCACCTCTACTACTCTTATCAGCTTTGATCCGAGTACTCTATGTGAGGAGATTCCTAAAGGAGTGGTCACGACAGGCCTTGAGTAGATGAAAGAATCTGAAGATACTATGACCAAGGACCCTTTGGTGGCTCTGACCCTATCAAAGGATGCTGAAGCAGAGGCGAAGTCCCAACTGGATCATATTTCCATTGGGAAGAAGGTGGTTGAAGAGGAGAGAGTAGACATACTTCCTTCTTCTTTGGAGGGGGTGATCGAGATTTCATTGATGATAAGGAAATCTCCTCACCCGAGAGACATCCCTGATTGGGTTTGATCTCAAACTAGAGACCAGCCCTGAGAAGCTATGCTCCTCATGTGCTGATAAAGTAGTCTTGATAAATTCTCAAGACAACATTACATTTTAGGTTTATTGAAACTTCTATTGAGTTTCACTCTTTCTTTTTCTCCTCTTTTCTAGCACTTGGTAGAGGGAATGGATTTGGTTGGAGAACTAACCAAGCACGAATGGTGATGAAATTTCCCTTCTCATTCTGGTCATGAATTATTTTTTCTCCTCATAGTTATTTATTGTCCTTTTCAGGTCGAGGAGCACCTCAAGGTGCTTGAGGACACCATTAAGAAAGAGAGTGCAATGTTTGGGTCAAATTTGATCAAAAATGAATAGCTCCTCATGACTCTTGAGGGAAAAATTTTTTCAACTGAGAAGTAAGTATCTTATTAACATTTCTTCCATTGCTTCTTAATTTTTGCCTTTTCTCACTTCTTCCCTTGTCAAGGTCGATAGAATTAGAAGCTATGAAAAAGAAGCAAAGGCAAAGGGTGTTGTCATTGTCAAGCTTGAGGAGAAGCTCAAAGCTAAGGATCGATCAATCGAAGACTGGTCGACCAAGTTCAAAGACCAAGGTAACTGATCATAGATTCAACCTGTCTTAATTTAATTATAAGTTGTTGTGGTTAAGCTTGAGTTACTCATGCAGAGCAAGCTCTTGAATTTAAAGAATTGAAGAAAGCTCTTAGTTTTGAGGAGGAAAAGAGGAAAGAGATCGAAAGAGCTCTTTAAGACAAGATTGCTCTTTTCAACAGCATGCTCATCGAGATGGACTTGGAAGCAATTGTGCCCTCCTCAAAAGAAATGATCGAGAAGGTGAGTTATCTTGGTTGTTAACTTGTACATCTTCAAAGTGTGCTGCCTACTTCTCAGAGTAACCATGAGCAGACTATGAGAGACGCTGTCGCTGATGGAGTAAGCTTTGCTTTAGCAAAACTTAAAGTTGCTAACCCCAATCTTGATCTTGAAGCACTCAGAGCAGAATTTGACTGCTCACAGGAAGAAGTGTTAAGTTCTTCAAAAAGTTGAAACCCTTCGGGAACTAGATAGCAGAGGAGATGAAGGTAGGGTCCCCATCGCATAACGGCTAGTCTAGTGGCTCCGAATAGTAGTTTAGTATAAATGTAATGAAGTGCTCATGTAAAAAACTTACCTTTATTATGGAAAAAGTTTATGCCATTTTCTCAATTTAATGTGTACTCGTATCTTTTCTAGCCCCCAACTAAGTGTTTAGTAGTAGAACTTACTAAGGAAGCAATAGACCAAGAATAAGATGCACTTTATTCCGATCGGTGAACTTAGATTATGTCATAGAAATGATCTAGTAGTTTCTAGGAAATCATATCGGGCAGAGACAACAAATGATTTCGACTAGTCTTAGATATTATGTCCATAATCGAGATAACCCAAACTTGATCAGAATAAAACTATGATATAAACATATTGACATGAAGAATAAGAAAAACTATGGAAAAATGTATGCAAAAAGATAAGTGTTTTTATTTGTAAATACTATCAAAAACTAGTCATAAGATAGCTGAGAATTAATGACATGAGCAATACTTCTAAAAATGTATTCATTCTCTAGTTTTGACTGTTAGCAAAGATCATAGGAAAAAGGTCATCACTAGGAAACTCCTTCTAGTGGGCGTGACAACGTGCAGATAGGAGAGATTTTGACAAGGAGGTTTTTCGTGTTTCGATCAGGTTTAAACAAGAGAAGAATAGAATGTAAAAGTGAGAAAGAAAGCCTTTAAGCCCCAGCTTCTTTTATTTGTTTTCTTCGAGGAAAGAGTTCAGATTATCGTAAGAACCATCTCTGTGAAGGTCATAATAACGATTCCAATGGCATTTAATGAAAATGTGAAAGCTAATAAAGTAAAAGACATCCCTTGGAAGGGGTTTAGAGAAAAGTGGATTCTTTGAGTAGTTTAGACAACAATAGTACGTGACCAAACTTGAGATAATGAAAAACAAATAAGAATGCACATCGAAAAAGAAATGTAATTCTATTGAAATATGAAAAATGTACATTACACATTGAACTTATGCAATTAATTGATGTTCTAAGAATTAGAAATAATACACCATCTGACATGGCCAGTCATACTAAGTCTAGTTTAGTGACTTCGACCACAATGTAGGGACCTTCCCATTCAGGTGAAAGTTTATTGTAGTTTGCCTGGCTCTGAATTTTTCTAAGAACTAGATCACCCACAACTAAACTATGAGGCATTACTTTACGATTGTGGTACCTTCGCATAGCTTGTTGGTAGACTATCAATTGTATTAAGGCTTGCTTGTTCTTCGAGGAAATATAAGTCATCGATCTGTCGTTCTGCTTGATTGTTTCATTATACCAATCTGTTTGAGTTGAGCCAATCTTTAGTTTCAAAGGAAGCATGACTTCTACATTGTAAACTAGAAAGAAAGGTGTTTCACTGGTCGCGCAACTGGTTGTAGTTTGAATAGCCCATAATACAAATGAAAGTTCTTGTACCCAAATTTCTGACCATTGTATTAATTGGTCGAACACTTGGCATTTGATCCCTTATATTAGTATAACATTGGCTCTTTCTACTGCCCTGTTACTCTGTGGATGTGCTACTGAGGCGCAACATACCTTGATACCTAAATTCTCGTAGAATCCTTAAAACGTTTTGCGCAAAAATTGGTTATCATTGTCTGTGATTATATGACTGGAAACACCAAATCGTGTAATCACATTTTTCATGATAAATTTCTTGGTGGCTTCAGTTGTTATTTTAACAAGTAGCTCAGCTTCTATCTATTTTGTGAATATATCAATCATTACAAGAAAGAATTCAAGCCCCCAGATGCTCTTAGGGAAGGTCCCAGAATATCTAGACCACAGGTTGCAAAAGACCAAGAAAGTGGTAATGTTTGCAAAGCTTGTGCAGGTTGATTAACTTGTCGGCTATGAAATTGACGTTGTACACATTAGTACACAAGTTCTTTTGCATCATTGGGCGCCATTGGCCAATAGTATCCTTGTTGGAAGGCTTTACCGACCAAAGTTCTGTAGGAATGATGTGCTCCATAGACTTCTATATGTATTTCAGATAGTAATTTCAAACCATCCATTTGAGATTCAATGCACTGTGAGTTCCTCGTTTGTAGAGGGTACATGCAATTAGAGTATATGACTTGGGTTTTCAAGCTGTATGATCAACCTCTACATTATCTTCAGGAAGTGTGTCATGCTAAAGATATTCATAGATTGGTATCATCCAATAATTGTTGGGGTCAATATGAGTAACCTCCAGTGGAGTGTCTTCGAATTGCTCGACTACCAAGGGCTTGTCGAGTTGCTTGAGAAATGCTCTGGGTGGGATGGGTGATCTTGAGGAAGTCATCCATGCCAACTAGTGTGCTAGAAAGTTTTCCTTTTTAGGAATATGTAGGAATTCAAAAACAAATAAATGCCTTTTGAGTTTTCTTACTTCCGCTAGATAAATGCCTTTCAAGTTTTCTTACATCACAGTACTGGAATATTGATACTATTTCCTGACTTGATTTGCGACTAGTTGAGAATTGCCTTTCACTAGTAGTCTGTGAATCTCGAGTGATTTGGCTGCTTAAGAGCCCTGCCAGTAAACCTTCGTATTATACCACATTATTTGTAGCGAAAAAGTTTAACTAGATGGTGTATTTTATGTTTCCTCCAATAGGAGAAACAAAGACTACCCCAGTCCTCAGTCCTTTATAGTCAAGGACCCATTGAAGAACATTATCCACTCATGTTTTTCATACTCGGGCCCTTGGGTGGGTTCATGGTTTGTCCACTCAGTGATGAATTCTACTAAAGCCTGTGACTTGATTGCTGTTCGTCGAATGAAATATAGATCAAACTCCCTAAGTTCAGCCAACCATTTTGCTATATGTCCTGATGATTCTCTTTGTTGAAGAACTTGACCTAGAGGGTATCCAGTCAGTACAACCACTTTATGGGCCTGGAAGTAATGCTTTAGTTTCCTCAAAGTCATAATGAGGGCATACAACAGCTTTTTTATTTTTGGATATCACTCTTTTGGTCCACGTAAGACATCAATTAAGTAATATACTAGTCATCGGATATTGTCACGCTCAACGACCAGTATGACACTAACTACTCGTGGTGTTTTAGCCAGATATAAGAGCAATGTTTCCTCTGGTTTTGAAGAGACTAAGACCGGGGCACTCGTAAGGTACGTTTTAACTTCCTTAGAAGCATTTTTTGCTTCCTAAGTCTATTTGGAACTTCCATGTTTCTGAAGAAGGTTAAAGAAAGGCAATCCTTTTTCTCCTCACCGTGCTATGAAATGACTTAGCGCTGCCATATAGCCGGTTAGTTTTTGGACTTTCATCTTTGTGGTCAGAGGATGCATATGCTCAATGGCTGCTATTTTTCTGAATTTGCCTTGATTCGTCTAGCCAAAAGTAGAAAGCTAAGAAGCCTTCCGAAGAAAACTCTTAATACACATTTCTCCATATTTAACTTAAGGTTATGTCTTCTTAAGTTAGTTAAAGTTTCTCATAGATCAGTGGTATGATCTCCAATGTTGACAATTTTCATGTCTAAGTCATCATCATATGCCTCTATGTTATGACCAATCTATGGACTAAACATTATTTTGCATTAACCTTTTAAAAGTGGTAATGACATTTTCACATAACAAAAAGTCCCATATGGCGTGATGAAGGAAGTTTTCTCCTCATCATCTTTACTCATACTAATCTGGTGGTACCCTGAATATGCATCTAAAAAACTTAGTAACTCACACCTGAAAGTAGAGTGAACAAGCTGATCAATACATGGAAGGGGAAGTCATCATTCGGACCCTTTAGTAAGATCTTTGAAATCTATACACATTCATCATTTTCCATTACTCTTCCTAACCATTGCAGGATTGGTGAACCATTTTGGGTGGTAGACTTCACGAATAAATCTAGCCTTGAGAAGCTTGTCGATCTCCAACTAGATTGCCTCCTTCTGGTTGGGTGTAAAGCTTCTTAGCTTTTGCTTGACTAGTTTTTTAATCAGGTTGGAGTGCTAGCCCGTGCTCGATTACCTTCCTAGGGACTCCGGGCATGTTGAATGCTTGCTGTGTGAATACATCTGAGTTTTCTTAAAGGAAGGAGACAAGGGACTCTTCCTATTTGGGTCTACTCCGTCCTGCCCCAACCAATATATTTTGGAAGGTGGCACTAGCATTTTTGTGTCTAAATGATGCTTTGACATTTTTTGGAGAGTACTCCTTGTCAAGTGGAACCTCCTTCACCTGGTTGGAGGGTTTTGGGGCCACCTTTGGTCTTGAGTGCTTAGCCTACATAGAAGGCGGGTTAGCATTCTTGGTTGAATGTTGAAGGATTGGTTACCGCGACTAAACGGGGGTGAATAGGTGTAAATTAAATCTCCCCTACTCAAGTATTTCTTCTCTTGAACTCTAGTGCTATTAGGAAGATTTTAGGTTCAAGAACACTAAAAGTACACTAAGAACAAGATGAGCTGAATAAAAATTTCAGCAACTTGATTGCAAGAAATCTCAAGAATTCAAGATAAACTTAACCAAAATTAATGAAAATTGAACCATAGTAAGATAAGGTACTCAGGGTCATAATTCCAAAAGGAATTGAAAAGTAAAGACCAAGAGATAGACCTTTCTTGCTCAAAGTCCACATTGCATCAAAACTAAAATTTCAGCAATTTGACTGTTAAGAAATCTCAAGAACTCAAAAACTACTCCACCAAAATTGATGAAACATTAAGCATAGCAAGATGAGGTCCTCAGAGCTATGATTTTAGAAGGAATTATAGAATCAAACCCAAGGGAGAGACCTATCTTGCTCAAGATTCACCTTGCATGAAAACAGAAATTTCAGCAACTTGTCGGTTAAGAATTCTCAAGAACTCAAAATTACTCAACCAAAACTGATAAAACTTGAACCATAGGAAGATATGGTCCTCAGGGACATGATTCCAAAATACATAATAAAGCCCTAGGGAGAGACCTGTCTTGCTAAGAAATCTCAAGAACTACTCATCCAAAGTTGATGGAACTTGAACCATGGATAGGGAATAATCTTAGGGCTATGATTTCAAAAGAAATTGCAAAGATATGTCCAAAATCTTAACCTATCATGCAAATGGTTCGAGCTGCACCAAAAGCAGCAATTTTAGCTCAAGAACTCGATTAATTGAAATACAACTTTATCAAGAATGAGTTCTAATGGATCTTGCAGGGTTGGGACATGTTCATGATGAACTTCTCAACCTCTTACATATCCTAGAACTAATGTAACTATAGCAACCAGGAGGGGAAGAGAAACTCAAGTTGCAACAAAGAAAAGCTAGAAATTGCAAGAAATAAAATAAATTTTGGAACATGTATGAACTTAGAACTTTGGTTGCTTTGAGAGGAAAGGTTTCAAAGCCATACTTCCTGGTGGGCAAAGCTCAAAGGAATATAAGGAAAATCCTTCTCAAAAACTTGGTGGTGGAGGTATACCTCACCCCTCTATTTATAGCCCTTTGGAAGCAACCTCAACCCTTGGATTACTTCAAGGGCTAAGATTAACTCTCCACTCACTCATATTCACTTAGGGTTCAACCAACATTTTTCTTACCTCGAATACCCCTCTAGGCTAGCTACAATAGCAACTTATCACTTAGCACACATTACAAAGTGGCTATACAAGATTTGACCCCTTGGCTCTACATAACTCAATACACATGGTTTACCTAGCCCTAAACCATCTCCAAGAGTGCATCGCTATATTCTCCATCTCAAATATTCCTAGTAACATCCCAATTAAATTAGTGCCCTTATGTTGATTTTGGTAAACATAAACCACCTGGAGCTATGAACACCCTCAAAATGCCTCGTCGATACTTAGGCACTGCCAAGTCACACTGAGTCACTGCACGGACTCATCTTGCACCATCTTTACGAAGATTCCATCTTCATGACTTGACTTGATCCCCGACAATCTCCTCGACCTCCATAATCGTTCGGGATGCAAGCTCTCCAAGCTTGCTCTCAATCCTGTGTCGATGATCATCCAAGCTATCAAGTCAACCTGCACTCAACAAGGATAAAGAAATCATTTCCTTGGCACAAGTGCCATGCACTTGACCATCATTAGTGAAAACATGCATTATAATATCTCATACAACCTAGCTTAGAAAACTCGACTTCGCAAACTACAACAACCCTCAAACCTTCACCACTAAGTCCCAAATGTTGTCAAATATTCATCACAATATGGAGAGAGCCTACACATAGTCTCATAATCTCTCCGTTGATGAATATATTGACAACCTGCATCAAAATGCAAATTGAAGGTTTTAAAAGAAAAGAAGTTTGTGAAGAGACTGACTTGGTCCAGAAATGAAGCAAGAAGATCATGACCAAGTTGCCAAAATAGAAAGGAGCTCAACATAAAAAATTTTGCTGAAAAGCTCCAAAGACCAACAAATCCACAAAGACCTCAAAATGGAACAAATGAAGAAAATGATATGCATGTGACCTACACTTCATTTGAAAATCATTTTGATGCACATTTAAGTTCAATTATGGTTGAGATTAACATTAAAATCTTTTGTAATTTTTTTATTTTTAGTCTATGCATTTTTTCTACATTTCTCTCTCCGTTTGTCAATTTAGTCATCAATAGACTAGTTAATGCCAATGAGCACAAAAGAGAGCATATATGCATGAAATACATGGGAATGGAAACATAAAGAACTTTGTATATTATTCAACATGAATATGAAGCTCAAAGTATTACGCCAAGCCACCTCAATTTAGAACTTGCTAAACTAATGACCATATAGCATAAAGCAAATACTAGCTAGCAAGAAAAACAATTCACGTAAATTAAGGCTAAGTTTTGCATGATTACACAAGTAGCAAGTTTTTAGTATAATTTCAACTAAAAATGCAGAGCCGTGTCCAAGATGTAAAGAAACCTAGAGTTCAACCTAGTCAACACTTTGGGCATGCTACAAGTTCATGAAAGAACCTAAAGCTCATTTTTTTTTCATATTTTTGTTTGCAAGGTGGGATCGAACCACATCTTTTGCAATGTGGGATTCAACCACATCTTTTGCCATTTTCAATTTTTTTTCATTTTTTGGTGAGGTTAGCCTCACATCTTTACAATATTCATTTTTCAGTTTTTTTGGTGATGTTGACCTCACATCTTTTCACTATGAGCATATTTACACAAGGTTCAAGCATGATTCAAAATAGCTCAAGCCCAAGTTACTCTAGGAACTCTAGTAGAAAATTAGATTATCTAAGGACATGGCATAAGCGTTAAGAGCTGAAATAACAAGTAAAAGCTGCAAGTTTTTATCAAGTTTTCAATAAAGCTCATGTTGACATTTATTTTTCATTAAGCATTGATAAGCTAAATGACACATATCTTGGGATGAACAAGCTAGCAATGTACTTCATTACGGTAGCAAGGTATAAATAGTATGAAGCAAAATTTCATCGTGAATAATAGACAAAACTCATTATCATCTAAATGAGTGCATCACATATGCCTATATGATATGCATGATGAACAAAATAAAGATCCAAACTCCTCCTCAACAAGTGAGTCAATTTTGGAGACATTTTGGTTTAAGTTGAGTTATGTCAAAATTGAGCTCAAGAAAATATCAAATGAACTCCCCCTAAACCAAAGTTATAAGCAAGAGAGAAGTAGATCGAAAAACGAAATAAATAGCAATCCATAAAGCATACACAAGATAGTGGGGTTACTGTGGCTCAAACTCGCTCCCATCCATGCCATATGACTCTAGGACTAGATTATCATCTAAACACAAGGGAATAAACACGTTCCCTATCTACCCAAGTCCCCAACACCTGCTAGACCTATAAGAAGTGAGTGAACTCAACCTAGTAAGAAGATAACAACTAATAAGCAGCATCCTAAAGCCATAAGATGAGATGAAGAAATCTAAACTACATAGTATGATAACAACTCTGGTCTATGCTAGAAAGATTAACCCAAAAGCACACACAAGAATGGTGTATAAAGTAAAATAAGAAGTAAATGAACATATGATACAAAAAATACATGATGCTCCCCTCAAAGTATGCCATAAGGACACACAACCCCAAGCTCTCCTCGCAAAACTGTGAACCTCGAGCTATCTAATGGCTTGGTGAAAATATCAACTAACTGGTGGTCCCTTTGGCCGTTGGGCCTTATGTCTTGGCCGGGTCAGGCCAGCCTAGCTTTGCCCCCCAGCTAGCCCAGGCTGGCTCTGCCCTAGCTAGCACCCTCGGCGCCTCTACTCTCACCATGTGCAGCCACTGTGCACTGTGTGACCGCACGTTGCCCGGACCATGGCCCCTACCCGGTGCACATCACCCCCTATCGGCTGCAGCACCCACCTGGCCACCCCGTCGTGTCGCCATCCCTCTTCGAGAGTGCCCTGGTCCATTGTAGCCTAGCTCCCTCATCACCAGATCTACACCCGTCGCTCCTAGCATCCTTTTTAACTCACCGCTTGGCCGAAGGACGGCAAAGCACCACTTAGACTGCTGCACCACGCCTGCCCCCATCAGCCCCGCAGCGCACCCACGCTACCGTGATCTGACGCCACGACCACCTCGTCAGCTGCTGCACATGCACATGCCTCGCCATGCCATGGAGGCATCACCACGCGCGTCACCCTGACCTTAGCATGTCACCATAGCAGCACCTTTCCTGGGCTGCCCATCCCCGCGCGCATCATCCCGATTGACCAGCAGCCCGCACAAGTTCTTCCTCCTTTCTCCTTCATTTGGCTGAGGGACAGCACGATATCAATTGCCCACGCGCATGTCAGTCCTCCTCCATGTTGCCTTAGTACTCACCATCACTTCGTATTTTTGCACAGAGCCTCGGGCGCTTATTGTGCCCTGTGGCCATGCTGTGAGAGTGTCGCTGCATGGCTGCCTTGACTGATATATATCCTCTCCACATTGCCATCTTCTTACGCCATCTATAAAACCCCGCTCATGCCCCCAGCATCTTCGCCTCACCCCGATTCCCCCACCGTGAAGAATCGCCCCTTAGTAGCCTATTAAGCACCGGTGGCTCCATCTTGTCCAACACTGGACAATGAGAGGTCTGTCGATTGGAGTTGCTATGACCCAATTCCGCCAAGCTGGAGCCTCCTCGGGGCACCACGATGCCAACCCCACCCTCGACCATATCCTTCACCCACCTGTACCTTGCCTGCATCGTGCACCTGCTCCGCCCGTCACCGTCTCACACCTCCAGGCCACTCACGCTATCCCCAAGCCTATCCAAGCATTCAGGTGAGATCGTGTTGCCCCGTAGATGCTCCCCTATTAATGAATCATGCTAGATTGTCGTAGATAGCCGCCCCCTTTTTGCCTTGTTTCTGCCGCCACCTATGGTCGTCGCCAGCCACCACCTCTACCAAATTGGCCAGCGAGACTAGGCTCGAACGTGCAAGTGGGCATGAGCCTACCATTTTTGGAATGCTCATGACTGACTGCCGTCCCCTCTGTCGGCTATGAGCTTGCCGTTCTTTGGCGGGAGAACAAAGGGTGTTGTAGCTAAGTCATTAGAGAGGTAACCACGATTAGTCTGCGGTAATAATGGTAAGTTAGCTATCTCATCACTGGTAGGTGGGCCCTTTGGATTATATGGGTTTAGGTCACTGACAAGGGTCCCTACACAGTGTACACAGTCCAAGGGACCCACATGTCAGTCACAGCAGGCATATCTGAGTCCTGACAATAAAATTTAAAAGACCTTGACCCCACATGTCAGTCATAGAACTAGATTCAAAAAAGAAAATAAAGAAAATTAAAAATTCCTGTGGGCCTCACTTGTTAGTGAGAGGTCTCTCTCTCCCTTTTTAATTTAGGGAATTAATTCAAACCTAGGACTTTAGATAGGCATAACTTATTCATTTTAACTCTAAATTGGGTAAAACAAATTTCTAAATTCATATAAATTCAAGACTATCCAATGGAACGGAAATCATGAATTTTTGAGTTCATTTGAATTTATATGTGAATTTAGTTGGTTTTACCGATTTATCTAAATTTTCGCGTAACATAAAATAGCATACGAGGCACAGGAAGAAGAAGTAGAAGCCAAAGCAAGCCATGATTTGCAGGACCTAGTAGTTTGTGACCAAGGTGAGTCAATACTTTGATCATGTTAATGCTATATTTTATGCAAGTTATTTCTATTTAAATTATCAAATTGCATGCCGATATTTCATATGCATATCTATGATTGTTTTAAGATTCTTGTTACATGTCCATTATTTAACTTGTTAGTATTATATTCTTTTGGAACATTTGGGCATTTGAGCCTTGTCACTCTAGCAAAATTATAATGCTAACATTTCAAGAAAAATTCTATAATTACACGCTATGCTTAGTACTGCTTAGATACTCGGGGGCACCAAAATGCCCTAAGCATCACTTTCAATCAAGAGAAACTGATTCAGCAAGTCTTGGGTGGAAATTGCTAGCATATTTTGACATGGATATTTTATACTCCTAAAAACCCCAATTTGCTTATTTATCTGGGAGGATGGTAAGAGGGGTGGTGCAGTTGATGCACAGGAATATGTGGTTTGGCTAAGTAAATTTATCCGCCTGATTGGTGTCGGAGTCATCGCCTTGGCGCCGTCGCGCGTCCTCCTTTGCCCTGGCATACTCTTCCATCTTATCGAAGAGTTTCGCCACCGTCTTGATCGGCTTTCGTGCGTTGTACTCGGCCAACGGCCCCAGGCGGAGGCCCTGTATCGCTGCGTTGATGATGGTTGTCTCGTTGACGTCCTTGACCTAGCAGCGGACCTTCGCGAAGCACTTGAAATATTCTCGGAGCTTCTCTGAGGGTTTTTGCTTGATAGCGAAGAGCTGATCCGCGTCGCCGCGCTCGTCGTAGTTCCCCTGGAAGTTGTTGCAGAGGCGGTCGTGGATCTGCTCCCATGCGTATATGGAGTTTGGCTCTATGGTAAAAAACCATGAGAGCGCCACTCCCTGTAGCGCGAGGGGGAGCCCCTTCGCTTTGGTGGTGTCATCTCCGCCTGCAGCATCGATGGCGGTCTCGTACACGCGCATGAACTCCCGAGGGTCCGTGTCGCCCTTGTATGGCTCGATGGCGCTGGGGAACTTGAAGTCCTCCGGCCATGCCGATTGCTGCAGGCCCGCGGAGAGGGGGGACTCCGGATCCATGTAGGGGCCTCGCAGCTGTCCGCTCGTTCCGGTGTGGGCTCCGGCGCGACCATCGGCGGGGTCTGCTGGCTCCGATCCTCTTGCATATCCCGCACGGCCCCGCAGAGATCCGCTAGCTCCCGCTGGAGTGTGTCGATGGCTGTCAGTAGAGCGCTTTCCACCGTTACCGTGGCTGGGGCTATCGGCGCACCTGGTTGCACCGCCGGGACAGCGGCGACCACGGCTTGCGCTCCTACGTTGCCGCCGGAGCCGCTCGCTGCTCCCGCACCGGGTGTGGGGACGGTGGCCATGCCAGCATGGGTGTCGGCGTTACCGCTCCCGACAATCCGGTCGGTGCTACCGGTGTCGACCGTCGCGCCAGCGATGGGGTCAATCGTCGCGCCAGTGGTGGGGTCGACCATCGCGCCAGCGATGGGGTCGATCGTCGCGCCAGCGATGGGGTCGACCGTCGCGCCATGAGCGTCGATGTTCGTAGCTACCGTGCCCAGGCCGACGCCCGGTCTCGCGATTGCCGACGTCGAAGCTCTGGTGTTGACGCGCGACTCCGTCGTGTTCCTCTTCTTCTTCTCCACTGCCGATGATGAAGTTTTCTTCGGTGCCATCCTTCTTCGGATCTTGAGGCTTGCTCTTGTCTTCCCCACGGACGGCGCCATTGTTGTGGTTACAGACCAAACAGAGAGACAAAGTATGGTAGTGGAGAGTTAGGTGAGCAATGCTTGGGGCTTCCCCATGGCCTGGATGGCTTTTATATATATACGCATGGGGAGTATTTTACAGTTATGTCTTTACACCCAAGTATCCCTCTCAAGGGCATTTATGTCATTACACATGCCCCATTTTGGGCTTTACTACCTACTAACAGGCCGGCTGGGCTTAGGTGGAGGCCACCCCTACAACAGTACCCATTTATGTCATATCCTTGCCATGTCACAACTGTAAATGTTCGCCCTTTAGCCAACCATGTTAGCATATCACTTGACGAGCTTTTAATGAGTCGCTCCTTCAACCATTGGTTGAGCTGACTGTTGTATTGTCTTGTGATCCAAACATATGGCCGCTCCAGATTCTGTTGCTGAAGCATGCCCTTGTGCTGGTCGATATACATGAACACTTCAATGATTTGTTGCAAGACCATAAAATGGGCTTGAGCATACGCTTTCCGATGGTCCTGATACCCTTGAGCCTCCCCTCATGGCGAGATAGAGGCACACCTATTGTCTTGACTTGAGCCATGTAATAAATGCAGAACTCAATGACTTTTTTGGTTGCATAACCTTCGACGATACTACCCTCCGGCCGAGATCGATTCTGTACATAGCGCTTGGGAATTCCCATGAACCTATCAAATGGGTACATGCTACGTAGGAACATGAGCTCGCACATTTTTATCTCCCACACAACGTGCACAATGAGATGGACCATGGTATCGAAAAATAATGGAGGAAAATACATCTCAAGATGACATAGAGTCGTTACCACCTCGTCCTGTAGAGCATCTAGTCCTTTGGGATCGATGACCTTCTGAGCAATTGTGTGAAAGAAATAACACAACCTCATGATTGTTTCTCGGACCTTGATAGGCAAAATACTTCTAATTGCAATAGGGAGCATGTGTGTTATCAGTACATGATAATTATGAGACTTCATGCCAAATAACTTCAAATCTTCCATTGAAATAAGTTTCTTCATGTTGGCAGAGTAACCAGACGGAATTTTCACACCATGCAAGTACTAGCACAGTTCAGTTCTCTCAGCCTTGGATAGAGTGTAACAAGCAGGGGGGAGGTAAGTTCATCTTTTATTGATCTTTGTTGGTGCTAACTCAAGCCTGATATCCACATGAGCCAAGTCAAGCCATGCATTGACACCATCTTTTGCTTTGTCACGAATGTTCAGTAAGAGACTAATCAAGCAGTCACATATGTTCCTCTCTACGTACATGACATAAGTCCCAAAATATTGATCTCTTCTTCTAGACGTTCTTCTTACAGGTCGTTGATTTACATCCCTTTCCGAGCACAACATTTAAATCCTTAACTATATCATAGATCTCTTTTTCGCTTAAATGCGTTGGAGCTAAACTGTCCTCTTTCTCTTTGTCGATTGTTTCTTCATCCTGCGGTATGGGTGAGCCCTCCGAAGGAACCTATTGTGACGCATGTACACGGTTTTGTGCAGGTGCTTCAGCCACATACTCTCGGTATCATCTAAGCAATGAGTATAGGCTTTGGCCCATTTTGTACTTTGGCCCAACAGGTTAGCAAGGGCAGGATAATCATTTATGGTGCAGAACAACAAGGAGCATAAAGTGAAGTTCTCTCATTTGTACACAGCCTATACGTGTAACCCTTCGATCCACAGTATTTTTGGATTTTCCACCAGCAGTGCTAGGTACACATCAATATTGTTCCCATGTTACTTCAGCCCTTAGGTAACTATCGATAGAAAAAATATACTTTTGCTTCATACACAACCAATGAGAAATGTTGTAGATGCAGAAAGTCATGGGCCAAGTGCTATGTCGGCTGCTCATATTACCGAAAGAATTCATTCTATCTATACTCAATTTGAACCTTATATTCCTTAGTTCTGTACCAAAGTCTACAAACCTCTTATTGATGTTTCTCCACTGGGCGGAATCAGCAAGGTGTCTTAGCATTCCATCCTTTTTACACTCTTCCAAGTGCCAACACAGCAGTTTTGCCTCCGTTGGGTTCACAAAAAAACACTTCAAATGGGGAATTATAGGAAAATACCATGTGTATCATCTTGAAATTTTGTAAATTTGTGAAAATTTTAAAAATTTTCATTAAATCATATTGACATTCAAATTTCTTCTACAATTTTATTTGAGTTTTTCTGAATTTTGTGCTATACAAATTAATACTGGGAATAACTCCCATGCAAAAATGCTAATAATAAAATTAGAAATCAAAATTCAAAGGCAAATAAAATAAAGAGGAAAAAGATATTTCATTTCAAAATCATTGAACTAAGATTTGAATTGAAAATCCAAGTTTGAATCCAAATTTCAAGCGAAAATCCAAATCCTGATTTTTGCTCCCATTTGTTCTCTCTTCCTCCTCTCCCCCTCTCTTGCTTGCGGGCCTAGCCTCCAACCCTCTTTCTTCTCTCTTCCTTTTCTCCCTCCCCTCTCTTCTAGTTCTTCTTGATGCCATGATCGTCCCTACCTCCCCTCTACGTGCACGTCACTTCGCCCTACCGTAGCCATCGCATGCACCGGTAGTCCCAACGCCATGCCCTACCAAGCCGCACACCTCTGCCTCCATCGTGTCCTCGCCTAGGCTCCTGCGCCGGACCTCCCTTCTTCTCCCCTGTTCCAGCATCAGCCTGCATCTGCCCCCACACTCGGTTGTGCGCCTATCAGACCCGAATTTTACAATCCAGAATCCTCTATGATTCCACCGCACTGTTCCTTTGATCAGTAAAATGTGCTCACATATACATTACTGAACATCAAAGTACATATCATGTGAAAGCGTAAATAGAATAGTAAACATACACTTGGGCCGATCATGCCGAAATCAATAAAATGCAGCAGCAGAAACGAAACACACAAGTGGGACCCTCAGGACGTGCCCACAGGCATCCAACTGGGGTTCGCGACCTAGTTCTTGACCTCTTCATCTTCTTCACCATCATGACCAGGTGTATTGCTGAAGCTTAGCGATTTGACTCCTAATTTTGGATTAATTAAGTGAGCAAGGGTGAGCACAACCAGTATGCTCCACGAGCCAATACACACGATGCAAATAGATAACATGCATGGCGTATCAAGGAAAGGTTCGGGTTGTTTTATTTGCCATAAATTGCTTTTAAAATATGATACACAGAAATTTTCTGAGACATAGCAGTTTGAACTAAAACATGATATTGGGTAAAAAAGAATGTAGTAATAATAGTAGCACAGATTTCATCCACCATTACATGGCTCCTACACCATATGCTAACCTTTTAGCGTTATAACCGCTTATCTTATCACTTGGGCGACACCTGGGGCAACAGAAATCAGGACTTTTCGCTATCCGCCACTTTTCCAATCCCACCCACAAAGTTTTTGAAATAGAACTATATTTGACTAAGTTCCAATATCTGCCCTTCAAAGTGCTTCTACTTGAAGCAACCTCCACACGAAGTCTGTGATGATCAATGACCTACAACCAAGATCGTATACCTACTCCGAGGACCGTCACTGCTTGAAATGCTTTAGTCGAATGGCACACCACATGCACACACTTGCCCATCACAATCCTTGTCTTTCTCCCATGCTTCTCTACTTAAGGTGATACTCCACTCGGACTTACACGACACGCCATAGCCTTAGAGCACCACCCCTAGCCTCGGTCTTGCTGTTGACCGCAACAATTATCAAGTGCTCTACTCATCAAAGAAAAAGCAATCGTTCTGAGCATAAGTGACATGCACTTGACTCTCTTCAACAAAACACAACATGCATGTACTCCCACCATAACTAACACTGCCAAAAACCAACTCAACTCAGCATAGGCCGATCTAACCGCCAACCAAAGGTAGGTCGATCTGCCGCAAACTGACTTAACTCTTTCCTAGTGATAGGGAAGCAGCATGCTTGCTCGCACGAGGTTAATACTACTACCCTGGTAGTACTACCATACAAAGCCCAGTCATACAGTCCTCCAGTAATACCGTGGTTTTGACTCGACACTACCAGACCTAGTTACAACCCAAATCCACACCATAGTGAGGTTGAAAACATTCAAATTAGAAGGGTGAGATAGACACCAAAAGAAATGAGAGAAGTAGATGATATGCCAAGTGAGGATATTTTTGAAACTAGCACATTAATCCTACTTCTAATGTTGTCTCATTTAATATGCAGGTTTTTAAAGAAGATGAGGAGCAGAATGATAAACAACCCACACCGCTTGAGACAAATGATGAGGAGATAGCCACGGATGGAGATGGATTGCTTGTTGCCACATGGTTAGATTATGAAGAAACACTACCTAAAGCATTTACATCAACTGAGGAGAACGATAAAGGTAAAAACAATGGTGTTGAATTGGTAGTTCATCAAGAAAAGGTGAATAATTATAGCAACTCTTGTGATCAATGGAAAATTCCATGTTCTAAATTTAATATTAATTACACATAAGGAGGTTCTTTCTAGAATATCTCCTGATGATTCTTTATGCTATATCAGGTTTGATGAACCTGTATAACTATCTAGAGTGATTGTGAGAGTTTTTGAAATTTCATGCTTAAAATCACTAGTTAGTGCATACACCTACATGTATAAGTTCAATTTGATTAAAATTTTTGATATAGATAGCACATTCCATGTTTATCGAATATACGTTACATGTGATAAGCTTGCTAAATTTAAATTGCATATTTTGGGCAAACCATTTAAATGATAGTGCATACTATTAGAAATGCAATATGCTTCGTACTTGTTTGTCTTTCACAAGTACAAGTAATAAAAGTAGCGTAGCTAAAGCATGGAAGGCATTAAAATTTTCTCACCCATATTTAAATAATTTGATATGGTGTTGTCCACTACTAACTTGTATGCAAGCATATAAAAGTCGAGGATGACTTTTCTCGATGTAAGGGGGAATGATGGGGATGAATCGTGTGCTAATCTGATGTCCACTTATATATGTCCTATGGCTATTGTTTTTATGCTAATTATGTTGTTCAAGACAAAGGGAATGTCACTAATACAAAAAGTCGTATATTAGATGCCACATCATAAACGATTCCCCAAAACCCTTTGTATTAAATACAATCACAGATAGTATTAGCTTAGAGACCGTTTGTGTTGCTGCCAGCCCTAAAAACCATCTGTGAAGAGGAAATATCATAGATGGTTCATGGTTAAAACCGTCTGTGAAGTATCAGAGATGGTTATTACCAAGAATCGTTTGTGATATTTCCAGATATCAAAGATGGTTTTTTATTTGAACTATCTGTTACTTCACAGATGGTTTGTATTAAAAAAACCCGTCTGTGATAATTCCACTATATTAATTGCGCGCAGACCCGTCGACCCTCTGTCTTAAATTCTAGATCTACGCTGCTGCTTTGAGCTGGAGGCAGGGATTTGATGCAATTTGGTGAAAGGAGACTATTTGGCAAGAGTAATTGTAGATCCACTAAGTTTTTGACTACCTATGGTTAGCAATTTGTTCCTAATTCCATTATAATTTATATTTATAACTTTTGGTGAAAGGAGAATCGAAGATAGTTGATCTAGTTAGCATGATGTAGAGCGACGATTATTTTACATCTAGCATGGTTTAGGGTTGATGGTTTAGTCAATTCGAAGCCTATTTTTACTTAATTCAATTAATTATTGTTGCTACACATAGCTACTTAATTTAGATCGTACATATATAGTATAGTAATTAATTTATTGAATATGCTATATTAAATTGTTATATATGCAATGTAGGACTGAACCTGGATGTACGTTGGGAACCATGTAAGTGAAGAGTACATTAATGGCGTTTCTGCCTTTACAAGAGCTACCAAAGAGGATATGTTAAATAAGGGGGATGAAATATATGTACTATCCATGCATTGATTACAAGAATCTAAAGATATTTAAGAGCCAAGTGCAGACTAAAGCGCACTTTATTCGAAGGGGTTTTCCAAAAGAGGTATATATGTTAGACCAGTCATGGTGAAAAGCAGATTACACAGGAAGGTAGTAATAATGACATCATTGATGAAGTCAATGATATATCACCAGATAATCATGTCAATTGTGGTTCTGATTTGGATAGGCTATATGATGACAATCAAGATCAGATGCTTCGCGATGCAGAAGGAAACTATGATGGGAAAGAGTATGTTAAATTCTGGGGCTTGATAGCCGACTCGGAGAAACCTTTATTCATGTGCTGCAAGTCAAAGTACATAAGGTTGTTAGCCAAAATTGAACTACTAAAATTAAAGGCAAGCAATGGTTGGTCCGACAAGAGTTTCACGGCACTGTTAGGTCTTTTAGTGGACATGCTTCTAGAGAGAAAAGAGTTGCCCAAAACCACCTACAAAGCCAAGAAGGTTCTTTGTCCACTGGGATACATGCAAATCTGAATGACTGTGTCCTCTACCGTAAAGAGTATGCAAACATGCATGTATATCTAGTGCGCAACGCATCCCGATACAAGTGTAGGAATCCGTCAGATGACAGTGTGGGAATAGAGGTAAAGAGAGGACCTCCTGCTATGGTGGCATGGTGTCGGACCCTGATTTGATAATCTAGAATCCTCTGTGATGCACCACACTATTCCCTGGTTTAGTAGATAGTGCTCACAGACACAATACTAAACATCAAAATATGTATCATGCAGAGGTGTAAATATAATAGTAGACTTGCACATGGGCCGATCAAGCTGAAATAAATAAAATGCAGTGGTGAAAATGAAACACATAGGCGGGACACTCAGGACATGCCTACAGGTAGCCAACTATAGTTTGTGACCTAGTTCTTGACCTCTTCATCTTCTTTACCATCATGATTAGGTGTATTGCTAAAGTGTAGCAATCTGACTCCTGATTCTAGATTAATTGAGTGAGCGAGGGTGAGCACAAACCACCGTGCTCCACGAGCCAATACGCAGGATGCAAATAGATAACATGCATGGCTTATCGAGGGAAGGCTAAGGCTGTTTTATTTGCCATAAATTGCTTTCAAAATACGATACATAGAAATTTCTTAAGACCTAACAGTTTGAACTAAAACATGATATTTGGGTAAAAAGAATGCAGTAATAATAGTAGCATAGATTCCATCCACCGTTACATGGCTCCTGCGTCATATGCTCACCCATAAAGTTTTTGAAATAGAACTATATCTTGCTAAGTTCCCATGTCCACCCTTGACCGTGGGTACGGTTATTCAAATAGTTTTCACTCTGCAGAGGTTGTACACTTTACCCATAAGATATCATTATCTCTCAATATCAGTCATTACACGCTTCCATAGGTGTGCGACTGAGTAATCATAATAAGGCGCCCGTGGTCACACTGGCACAACCCACACTGGGTCAATGCAAATTAGTTAGCCCTACCAATAATTTGACAACTTGTGGTTGTACTATTATATACTGAAAGGTCATCACAAGATTTTGTCCTTAGGGTTATCTGGACAGTTCTATCATTAACTATGCTCTCGTGCACCATTGCACCACATTCCTGAACCATCCACCAGATAGTTAAGCAATTTGAGGTTTTTGGGAACATAAAATATCCATGTTGCAACATACCAGCCACCTTCCATCAATGACTGCCCAAACCAAGTTTTCATGTTGAAATGATGCTAGGGCAAGTTAATGCCCTCGAGTATCTATGCAGTACTAAGCAGAGCGTATAAATGTAGACTTATTTTCAAAAGTTACCATTATAGTTTTACAAGGCTATGATAAATAATAGATACGTA
Source organism: Dendrocalamus latiflorus (assembly GCA_017311315.1). NCBI lineage: Eukaryota > Viridiplantae > Streptophyta > Magnoliopsida > Poales > Poaceae > Dendrocalamus > Dendrocalamus latiflorus. The sequence continues at coordinate 13,383,416 of CM029628.1, read as the reverse complement.
ACTAGAATCTTAAAACAATCATAGATTTGCGTATAAAATAACGGTATGCAATTTGATAATTTAAATAGAAATAGATTGCATAAAATGTAGGTTCAACATGATCAAAGTATTAACTCGCCTTGCGTGGTTTACTGTAGTCTTGAGCTCACTCAAAACCTTCTCATTCGATGGTCTTGAGCTCCTGGTCTTCATCTTCATCTGGATCTTGGTCTCGCTTTATCCATTGATTCTTTAGGACTCTAATTTCTAATTACACACTAAACAATTGAATCCAAATAAATTCAAATAAACTACAAATATTCAAATAAGGGTTGAAATGGATAGATTGGAATTTTTAATGAATTTAGGAATTTGAACGGGCTCAATCGGAATTAGGATGAAGAAGAATGGGCTTCTAGAAGTTTGAATACAAAGGAACAAAAAATCAAAAATTTCACCGTGGTTGAAAACCATACGAGGTCCGAAGATCCGTAGTGGTCAGATGCTCTGTGGTGGTCAGAAGGAAAGAGTGGTAAAAAACAATAGCGGTCGGAAGCTCTATAGAGTGGTCAAAAAACTCTAGGGGTTGGAAACTATAGAGTGGTCAAAGAGCTATGGTGGCGGTCAGAAGCTACAGTAAACATGGTCGAAAGATACAGTAATTTGTGTGTGGTCGAAGGGGTCAAAAATTATAATGTTGTCGGTGGTCAAACATGGTGGTCGGTGCTCGAACAGACGTGATCGGGTGGATGAACATGGTCGGAATTCTATACATAGTGGAAGGCGAAGCCAAAGAGGGCGGTCGAAGTCAGAAGCGGGAGTGAGTGGTTGGGGATGGTGAAGTCTACTGAGTGGTCGGAATTGGCTTCGACAACGCGGAGTGGTCGGATGGATCAGATGGCTCGAAGTGGTCGGATGGATCGGACGGCTTGGAGTGGTCAGATAGTATCTGTGGTCGAGCGACCATGGTCGAGAAGTGGCGGTAGAGGGGTTTCGGGCTCCAGTGAAGAGGTACTTTCAGTGGTGAAGAGGAACAGTGAGGGGGTGAGCGAGGTTGATGCTGGCACGATGAAGAAGATGGTGCTAATGGAAGAGCTTGATGGGGCTCTGGGCAGCCTAAATTGCTCGCTGGTGGTGGAGCAAGCTCGGAGGGGAAGGGCGCACGGTGAGGGGATCTCTGAGGCTCGAGCGTTTGCAATTGAGAGAGGGAATATGTGGAGTGGAGTGGGGCGGTGCTCTAGGGGAGGTATAGCCAAAATAGAGGAGGGGCTACTCTAGCAGTGTAGTGGCTGTTGCCGATGATTGACGGCCGAAGGGGTAGGCACAGCTAGCAAAACGGGTTCCCCTAGGGGTGGGGAAGCTTCTGGTGGTGTCAGCACGGGCCGTAGTGGCACCAGGAGTGGCCGACAACCGCATGAGCGGCCGGAGGTGGGGTAGGAACGAGGCAGTGACACCGTGGTGGGAGAAGGGGCAAAAGGGTAGGTGCATGAGTTGAAGGGGAGTATGAGGAGTCTTACCCAGCGTTCCATGTTGATGGGGTGCGCCGGAGGTGGCCGTTGACGTGAGACCTGGGCGACGAGACGAGGTTGCCGTGGAGGCCCTATGGTCGACGACCCTATAGCCGCTACATCTTACGACCAAGGTGTCTTATGACCACAGCTCTATTAACAACACCAACTCTATCGATTATGGCTTTATCGACCACACCAGCTCTATCGACTATGGCTTATGACCATGGTTGCTATAGTAACTCTACGACCACTGTTAGGACTTATGACTGCTACAGTAGTCACTATTTCAACCACAGCTGCACAGTGTAAGCCAGTGTAGGGCGGCGACGGCCGGTGAAGTGGGTTGTGGTGAAGTTTGCAAGGTCACATGGGGTGGCGTTGCGCCCAAGGCGGCGGTGAGGTGGGTGGACGATAGTGGTAGGTAGCCGAGCAGAGGTGACCACGGGGCGACGGTTGTCGAACCAATGGAGAAGGAGGGGAAGGATACATGAGCATATGAGAGGTGCCAGGATGCTTACCACATGGGCCATAGAGGCTGAGAAGTGGTGAGGAGCTCTGGTGACGGAGACCAGGGGCAGCAAGGGATAGAGCACATTGGCGATGATCCACGGTGCCTCTTTTGCTTCAATCAAATAGTAGAGGAAGCATTAGTGAGGGCTAGTGATGCTCTAGGTTAGAGGAATTGAGTTGTAGCTCACTGAGGTGATGGATCGGGCCGTGGCTTGAGTTGGAGACAAAAGATCTCTCCGACAGGCTATGGCCAACGACATAGTGATTCCTTGGAGAGGGAGTGCTAGTAGAATGTGGCAATCACATTGGTAGCTTGCTCCCCTATTTATAGGTCATGAGAGGTTCTCACGGCGTGGGTCGGCATTGATGGATGCAAGGCACAGTGGCATGGTGCCTTTTGCAGTCACTAGTAGCAAAGGAATGGCCTTGCCAGGGCATAGTGAGGGGACGTGTGACATGTCAGAAAGGACCATGGCGCTATAGAGGAATGGCATGTGTGTGGGTGAGGGATACGACTACGGTCCTCTGGCACACAAAGAGGAGTGGTGACATGATGGGGTAGGGCAAGGCAGGACTGTGGCTGACGGGAGCGATGTGCACTGAGTAGTGTTATGGTCTGGCGGCACAGGCAACAGCTACAGTGGCATGGGTGCAAACATGCGGGGTCGAGCGTGGGCGCAGATGCATGCTGATGCTGGAATAGGGGAGAAGGTCTCGCGTGGGAGCCTAGGCGGGGCGCAACGGTGGTAGGTGTGCAGCTTCGTAGGGCATGTGCCGGGATGGCCAGCGCAGGGGATGGACGAAGTGATGTGCACGCACAGGGGAGGCGGTGTGGCTGACTATAATAGCCCAACTGTTTATTTCAATTTCTGAGTAAAAAAAATATTATTATATTAAAATTAATTTGGTTGAAAATAAAAATAAGTATTTTGCTGCCTAAGTTTTACATTTGATTTGCTCAGATCTTCTGCTTTTAAAAAGGATGGAATTAAAAAGTATTTTAAGTAAAAAACCTAAAAATATTATTAAATAAAATGATATTTTGATTTTCTATAAAAATCCTAATTCAAATTAGTTATTTGGATTTACGTGGCTTTTATTTGGTTTTTCTGTGTTTTTCTAAAGCTTAAAATCTATTTTGAAATTAAAAGTCTTTTAAGTATGCAAATATAATACCAAACTTAGTTGGAAATAATTTTATTAAGTCCAAAACATTTCCAGGAACTTCTGTGAATTTTTCGAATTTATTTGGTATTTTTCTTAGCCTTTTGAATTTCCTCGGCTTTTCTGAAAAATTCCAAAATCAAAAATCAATTTTAAAACCCCTGCTTTCCCTCCGTGCGACACGTGGACGGACAGGATCCATCCACGTCGCCGCTGCACTCCCGCCTCGCCTTCCTCTCGGGCCGACACGTGGACGGCCAATCCCACCCACGCTGCCTTCTGGTCCCAATCCCCGCCGTCCGCCCCACTTTTCTCCCTCTCTCTCCTCCTTCGGCCGCCCGATCCACCTCGATGCCACATGGCGCCATCTCAGCCTCTCCCGCTCCCTCCCTCTCCCTTCTCTCTCTGCGCCGCGGGTCCCGCCTATCAGCCACCCCCGCCCTTCTTCCTCCCCTCCTTCCTCCCCGCGCGGCTCGGCCGCCTCCGCCATTCCCGCCGCTCCTCCCACCCTTTCCCTCCTCTCTCGCGAGGTAGTTGCCACCTTCCCCACTCTCCGCGCCCACCTCCCCTTCTTTCTGCACCCGTCGCCCACCTTCCCCACTCCCCACTCGGCCCTATCCGCCGCAACCGCCGCCCACCTTCGTCGAGATCTCCCCACCGCCGCTCTGCTCCCCCTCCGCCCCTGTAAATACTCCCTGTGCACCCCCATTCACCACCCCACCTTCCTTCCGAGCACTCCACCGTCGCTGTGCCAGAGCACCCAAGCCGCCTCCTCATCGCCGGCCGCCTCCGAGCCCCGCCGAGCCCCGAGCCGAGGTAAACTCGACTCCCCGTCACCTTCTCTCCCTCTTCCGCCTCTCACCGGCCACCACCGTCCACCGGAGCTTCGGCGAGCCTCGGCCCCAAGCACTGCCTCTAGCGTCCGCAGTCAAGCTTATGTGGCAGGTGAGGTGGCGCCACGTCCCGGTCACCTCGGCGCCATCCCGCCCCACTTCCTTGCCACCTCAGCCATCCCCTTCATCCGTGGACTTGGTACATAGACTCGGGCCCACTGTCAGCCTCTCACCCATATTTTCCAGTAGGAAAATAATTCGGCCAAAATAAAAATCCCAGGGTTGACGTCATGCCGACGTCATAATGTGATTTTTCAATAGAAAAATAATTCGATCGAAAAATAAAAATCCCTGCTGACATCATAATTCCAATTTTCCTTAAGAAAAATAATTCCAAAAATCTAGATTTATTCTTTTTCTCTGCTTTTGAACTTCCGAGAGCCCGTTCTCCTTCATCCTAACTCTGAGTGAGCCCATACAAAATTTTAAATTCATCAAAAATTATGTTCTATCCATTTCTGCCCTTAATTTAAATATTTGGAGTTTATTTGAATTTATTTTGAATTTATCTGAATTTGGTGCGTTATTTTCACGTGTAGACTGCGACGATTCGGGAGAATTCTTCGACGAAGATTTGTAGCCATCTGAAGAGCAACGCAAGTCACACTCCTTGATCATATTGATCTCAGATTACGAAATAAAATTATGTTGTTTTAAAATATTCTGCATGCATACTTTTATTCAATGTATTTCAATTCAGTTTTAAATTTAGTTATTGCCTACTTGTTAATTCCTCCATTGACTTTGAATTCCTCAACAGCTTGTCACCCTAGATTAAAACTATCATTAGTACACTAGTATTGGCTAGAGAAATTTTGTATCAAATGCTTAGACCTACGTAGATATAATTTTTGTTTTGGGATAACCTTTTCACATAAAAGGATAAAGTTTTCAACTGTATTCTTGACTTCAGTGAGTCAAGAAGGATTACAAAATATTTTGAAATAAAATATAAAACCTGGTTTAGACTTAGGCTAATGGTTAGGTGGTGGGTGCAGGCATGCACTGTTGTTCGGAGACACAGTGTTGATTGTCGGGCATAGGGGGTACGTGGTCGAGCCTAAGTCAGTTAAGGGCCGTTCTATGAGCTACTGTTGCAAAGCCCTATCGTACTACCACAAGGTTGGTATGGGACAGTCCTGGCTAAATAATTTGCGGGTTCCAACCTGAGTCATGTTGTAGGTTGAAAGTGAGCGAGGCGTAGGGTATGAGAAGATGACTTCGACTACAGTGATGACCTGGACGAGTAGGCCGTGTCTTACTATCGTTTGCCTGTGGGCAGGCTTGGGCTTCGCTTTTTATCAGTTTTATTCCACAGTTATTTACCTTATTATTGTTTCCAATGAGCATTGATGTAAGACTTGGCCATAAGGCTGCACTCCTTTATTTAATATAGTTGGTCATTTGTATTGGATATGTATCTTTGTTCTACTGCGTGCACTAGCTGTTCCTGGACTAGTGCAATTCACACAGAGGGTTTCGAAGTCGAAGCTCCGGGATCTGACACTGACAGAGCACCAAAGTGAGAGCGAAGAGGAGGAAAGGAAAGAGGGGAGGAGGTTGGGCCCACATGCAAGAGAGAGGGGAGAGGAGAAAGAGAAAAGAAAGGGGAGCAAAAATCAAGATTTGGATTTTTGCTTGAATTTGTGTAGGATCGTATAGCATAATCAGAGAGGGTGAATGATTATCTTCGCTTTTTGAACCTAAAACCAAAAACTCAAACTAGAAGAACAATGATCTAATCTTACCGACATGAAATTCAACTGCAAAAAACTTGATTGTGTGCACAAGCTTGATGAAGAATCCGTCCGCTTGGCGTTCCATCTGCTCAGCTTCTCTCTACGATCATGTAGTCGAGATCTCCTGCCACTTAGAAGACTTCAACTACTCGAACCGATCGACCACTCGATTAAGAACAATCTGAAAGCAGTACCTTCCTCGTAGCATGTCGGTGAGAACACACAAAAGCAACACTCAGCAAAAATACATCACTGATGAACTTTTCTTGGAATAGATCTGATCTATTATTTCTGTAACAAGTTTTGGCTACAAAATGCTCTCGTGGCACCCCTAAAAACTTCCTCGACGAAAGCCCTAAAAACTTCCTCGACGAAAGCCCTAAAAACTGGTTCACGTTAGCCCTTAGCCTCGCTCTGCTTTTATAAGCTAACATCCCAATCGTGTCTGACTCAAACACGAACACAATACGTAATCTCTTCCTCAAATCAAGAGACCCAAAACCCTTTCTAACACAGTTTTATCAAACTCCAAATCTTCCACGATACAGACTCTGTACATAACGTTCCAATCTCACCACGTGATGAAGCCTCCAGGACTGCACCTCCTGCATCTTTATCACGCACCATCACCACGTATCGATGCCTCCAGGAACGCACCTCCCGTAGCTTCTCCACGGATCTCCACCTTTGATTTCCATGTGCTCTAGCATGAGCCCGACCAGCTCACGTGGCATCCCCGATCGTCTAGACCTTAGACTTCCCCCATCCTAGTCCTGATCCTCCACGTTACCGACCATGATTATCTTCACACCCTCCTGCACACATAAAGACCAAAGAAACATTTTCCTGGCATAAGCTCTTCCCAGCTTGACTGACATCAATACACACACACACACACACTCAAAACACACATCCACGACCATCAACCAGGTCATCCACGATCACACCTCCCATCGCTATCGGGAACAAAACCTTTAAGTACTAAGTACTTCTGACTACCGAGTACCCAGCACATACCACAAGGTTCAGACAGCCGATCGCAACACCCAACGACTACCAATCACTGACCTTCGAGTATTGGCCCTTCCAACCACTGAGTACCATGGCTACTTGATCACCACGCACCCGCCAGTCAACCCACTGGCCCAACACAAGTACTTGAAGTATTCAAAGATCACAAGAGGTACTTGAAGTACTCAAAGATCACAAGAGGTAAAGTACTCGTACCGACAGTAAAGTCTCCAAGTACCAATTGTAAAGCCTACGGCAACTGATCGCAAAGCCTTCAGCGTAGTCTATGACAACCAACTGAAAAATCAAAGAAAATGACAGCAGACCACGAAGACTACGAGTAAGTCAGTAGTCTATGAGTACAACAATAATCTACAAAGACTACGACTATCGCTTACAAAATCCAAGACCATCAACCAAAAAGATTTACAACTACCGATCAGTAAAAGTTATGATTGCACACCAGTAATGTTTATGACTAACGACCAGTAAAAGTTATGACTACCCACCAGTAAGATTTACGACCATGAAAAGAAATATTGTAGCTTACAATCATCAATCCAGTAAGGTCGTTGTGTTGTGGTCGACTTACCGTGGTCGTAGTCATACATAGTTGAAGCTAGACGTGGTCGAAGTGTAATGTGGTGGTCGTCGAATGTGGTTGAACTTGATCGTAGTCATAGTCGAACATGATCGAAGCTAGGTGTGGTTGTAGCTCTATGGCAAAAGCATGTCGTAGTCGCACAGCCAAGGTCATAGCACTGTGTGTGGTCGTAAACAATAACTGTGGTCGTAAAGCTGTTTAGCCGTGGTCATAGCATGTAGTAGTCATAGTCGGTCGTGAACGAAGTTTGCGTGGTCGAGCTCGGGCACGGTTGTAAAGGCTTGCAATCTTTCGAAGCCACTCAAAAGCAACGGAAACCCCACTCGAAGCATCAAAAGCACTCGAAAGCCTCAAAACCACTCGGAGGAAAATCCTGTAATAGCTATCGACTAAAACTTCCGCAAGCACAAATTCCAAAACAAATCAAATGTCAATTATTCATCATTTCTTAATTCATGACCATTCACATGGTCTAACAATCTCCCCCTTGATGAATACATTGACAACACCACAAACGCAAGAATTTGCAGAAAGAAAGTTTCAAAAACCAACAACTCGAAAACTCCCCAAAGAATCCCCCTCACTGAAGCAATTGAAAATTCTCCCTCTTTCTTCTAATTCCCCCCTTTGGCAATGTAATCATCAAGAAGTTTTAGAGAGAACTATTCTAAGGAGTAATGAGCGTAATCATCCAAAACTTTGTAGCTAAGCCAAGTCACTTTGCATTAATTTAAGATTTTAACCAAGCCATATATCACATAATAATGTCAAAACAAGATTTTTAACATGATTAAGTGATTTATATCAATGACAGGCATCACAATAATGGCTAAACCAATTCTAAAGAGCACAATGATATATCATATCAAAAGGTCAGAGCCTAAAAGTAAAGCAACATTTAAATCTAGATGAGCTAGCAATCTCATATAGGAACCTATTGCTCCAAACTCAATTCTTAGACATGTGGCATGCTTGGAGCATACTTCTTTTCATGATAACATGCTGGAAGTTTTTTACGGTGGCATGCTTGAAGCATACTTCTTTTCATTTGCACAATTTTTGTTTGACCATGGCATGCTTGAAGCATACATCTTTTCAAATATATATATATATATATATATATATATATATTCATATGACATGCTATCTCGAGTAAACACAAAATGATTGCGATATGAAACTGTTGTGGTTATAGACCAAACAGTATAGAGTGGTAGTGGAGATGTTAGGTGAACAATGCTTAGGCTCTGCCCCATGCCCAGGACAGTTTTATATATGTTCACATGGGGAGTATTTTACAATTATGTTCTTACACCCAAGTGTCCCTCTCAAGGGCACTTATATCATTATACATGTCCCGTTTTGGGCTTTACAACCTGCTAACAGGCCGGCTGGGCTTAGGTGGGGGCCTTCCCTACAACAGGAGCCTCTCATGGTGAAGGGCTTGACAGGTCGAAGCCATGTTGCTGAGCCATTATAATAGGACTCACAATCATGCTAATCCTTTTAGATGAACATTGCAAAATACTAACTATAATCAATTTAGTCAAAATGTTCTACCATGTCATGCTTTAGTTTGATTGTAGCAAATTGATTATATCCAGTCAAGACCAAAGCTATACAACATATGATTAAATATGATAAAGAAAGCTCTTTTACTTATTAAATTTCAAGGCTTAGACTTGATGAATTATTTAACTAGTATAATAAACAAAGCTTCTAACACCACTTCAAACTTCAATCTCCCCCTCAGAATAATCCCATCACCCTCAGCAAAATTGCCAAAGAGAAGAAATAAGCAATTGAAAGAAAAAGATCAATCTGAGAAAGAACTCAAATACCACTTTTAAAACACCGCTTGGAATGTAGGATTACCTTTTCCACATGGTCTAATCAGAAGATGAAATCTCTCGGGAGCCATCACAGAAGATAAAGAACCATCAACTGTTCCAACCAAGCAAAAGATTGAAATCCAATCAATCCATGTTCTCCATCCTACATTATCTGGTCTTAAATCATAGACAATGTTGGCTTCATAGTACTGGGGTTAGTCAGATAAGCTCTAGGAATCTAGTACTGTGACACATGATGAACAGGAGCAATAGCAGACACTGATAAAGATTTAAGTGAAGCGTTAGCATCTGACAAATTTCGACCAGAAAATCATTGAGAACCTTGTTTGATCATGAGGAGATCAACACTAGTTCTTCTTCGGGTAGCTTCTCAATTTGTTCATCTGGAAAAGAAGTCAATGCAGTCAAGGAAACACAAGACAATGTACTCGATGTAGCCTGCATAGAGTTAGTCGCAAGAGCTAAGGATGAAGATTTATTAGTCTTAGATGGCAAGGCTTCTATCTCATAAGTTTTCAATCTAGAGAATAGATTATCCATGCTTAGAGTATCTAGATCGACAGTTTGATTAATAGTCGTTATAACCATCAACCACTCGATGCCTGAAGACCTTAAAATTTTGGTTGCATTATCTCCTTTTGCAGGAATAACACCAACTCCGCACAAATTACTCAAAATATTCTCAAAATGAGCAAAAAGATCATCTATAGATTCTCCAGGGTTCATAGCAAAATCCGAGTACTCTTTTGATAAAACTTCTTACGCACTTTCTTAATCTTAGTCGTTCCCTCATGATAATCGCAAAGAGTTTTCCAGATTAAGTGAGCAGAAGCAATATGAGCTACTCGATCAAATTCCTTGCGAGAGATCCCTTGCAAAAGTAAATTACAAGCACGAGCGTTCATATCTATATCAGCTTTATTTTTAATCGTAACGTCAGTAGGAACAACATAACGTTGGGAAACTTTTTTCCAGACATCATTACCTTGAACCTCAATGTAAGCTTGCATACGACACTTCCAAAAAAGCGAAATCAGTACCATCTAGCATCGGGTATGATTTACATGCCTCTCCAATTCCATCACAACCGGCTCTGACACCACTTGTAGTATTGTGTGGCACAATCAGAGGGGGTGAATGATTGTCTGTGCTTTTTGCACCAGAAATCAAAAACTCAAACTAGAAGAAAAACGATCTAATCTTACAGACATAAAATTCAACCATTGAACACTTGATCATGTGCACCAGCTTGATGAAGAATCTGTCTGCTCGGTGTTCCGTCCACTCGGCTGCTTGCTACAATCACGTATCGCTTGACTGCTCACTATGATCACGTAGTCGAGACCTCCTGTTGCTCAGAAGACTTCGACTACTCGAACCGATTGATTACTCAATCAAGAACAATCCGAAGACAGCATCTTCCCTGTAGCACATTATCAAGAACACACAAAAGCAACACTCAGGAAAAGTATGTCACTTATGAACTTTTCCTAGAATAGAACTGATCTATTATTTCTATAATAAGTTTTGGCTACAAAGCGCCCGCACGGCACTCCTAAAAACTTCCTCGACGAATGCCCTAAAAGCTGGTTCACGTTAGCCCTTAGTCTCTCCCTGGTTTTATAGGCTAACATCCCAATCGTGTTCGACTTAAACACGAACACAACACCTAATATCTTCCTCAAATCAAGGGACCCAAAACCCTTCCTAACACAGGTTTTATCAAACTCCAAATCTTCCACGTTATGGACTCAATCCATAACATTCCAATCTCACCACTTGACGAAGCCCTCAGGATTGCTCCTCCTGCATCTTCATCACACATCATCACCATGTATCGAACACTCCAGGAACGAATCTCCCGTAGCATGAGCCTGACCACCTCATGTGACATCCTCGATCGTTTAGACCTCAGACTTCCCCCGTCCTGGTCCCATTTCTCCTCGTCATTGACCATGATTGTCTCCATGCCCTCTTGCACATGCAAAGACCAAAGAAACGTTTTTCCAAGCACAAGCTCTTCCTAGCTTGACTGACATCAGCACACACACTCAAAACACACATCCACAACCATCAACCATGTCATCCACAATCACACCTCCCATAGCTATCGAGAATAAAACCATCTAGTACTCAGTACTTCTGACTACCTTGTACCGAGCACATATCATAAGGCTCAGCCAGCCGATCGCAACACCCAATGACTACCAATCACCGACCATCAAGTACCGGCCCTTCCGACCACTGAGTACCATGACCACTTGATCACCACGCACACGCAAGTCAACCCACTGGCCTAACACTAGTACTTGAAGTACTCGAAGATCACAAGAAGTAAAGTACTCATACCGACAGTAAAGTCTCCAAGTACCAACTGTAAAGCTTGTGGCAACCGATCGCAAAGCCTTCAGCGTGGTCTACGACAACCAACTGGAAAACCAAAGACAACGATAGTAGACCATGAAGACTACGAGTAAGTCAGTAGTCTGTAAAGTCTACGAGTACAACAGCATTCTACAAATACTACGAGTATCCACTGCAAAGACTTCAACTATTGCTTACAAAATCCAAGACCACCGACCAGAAAGATTTACGAATACTGATCAGTAAAAGTTAAAACATCAGACCAGTTATGTTTATGACTAACGACCAGTAAAACTTATGACTACTCACCAGTAAGATTTACGACCATGAAAAGAAATATTGTACCTTACGATCATCAATTCAATAAGGTCGTTTTGTGGTGGTCAACTTACCATGGTCGTAGTCGTACGTAGTCGAAGCTAGATGTAGTTGAAGTCGAATGTGGTTGAACTTGATCGTAGTCATAGTCAAACATGATCAAAGCTGGGCGTGGTCATAGAATCGTTCAGCATTGGTCGTAGCTTTGTGGTTGAAGCATGCCATAGTTGCACAGCCAACTTTGTAGTGCTATGCGTGGTCGTAAATGACAGCTGTGGTTGTAACTTGTTATGGTCATAAAGTTGTTCAGCCATGGTCGTAGCATGTTGTAGTCGTAGTCGGTCGTGGTCGAGCTCAAGCATGGTCTAAAGGCTTACAATCTTCCGAAGCCACTCGAAAGTAATGGAAACCCCACTTGAAGCATCAAAAGTAGTCGAAAGCCACAAAACCACTCGGAGGAAAATCCTGTAACAGCTATCGACCGAAACTTCCGCAAGTGCAAATTCCAAAACAAGCCAAATGTCAATTATTCATCATTTCTTAATTCACGACCATCCACATGATCTAACAATTTGGATTCAAATTTGGATTTTCAATTCAAATCTTAGTTCAATTATTTTGATATGAAATATCTTTTTCCTATTTTTTTTATTTGCCTTCGAATTTTGATTTCTGATTTTATTATTAGCATTTGTGCTAGGGAGTTATTCCCCAGTATTAATTTGTATAGCACAAAATTCACAATGACTCAAATAAAATTCTAGGAGAAATTCAAATACTAATACGATTCATTAAAAAAGTTTTAAAATTTTCACAAATTTTGGACTTAAAATTTCAGAAAGTTACAGCACCCGCCCATGCTCTGCCCTGCACAAATGTAACAGCCCAGCTGTTTATTTTCAAAATTTTTGGAAAAAAACTTAAATTATATTAATTAGGTTTAAAATAAAAATATGTGTTTTTGTTGCCTAAATTTTAATTTTGGATTTGCCCTGAATTTCACTTTTGAAAAGGTTGGATTTAGAGAATATTTTAAGTAAAACCAAAAAAATATTATTAAATAAAATGATATTTTGATTTTCTATAAAAATCCTAAATCACATTAATTATTTTTTTATTTATTTGGTTTTCTGAGTTTTTTGGAGTTCAAAATTCTATTTTGAAAATTAAAAATTATTTTGAGTATGAAAATATAGTAAGAACATTAGTTGGAAATATTTTTTTGAGTTTATTTCATATTTTTCTGAGCATTAATGAATTTCTAGGCTTTTCTGAAAATTAAAATCTGAAATAAAAATATTAAAATCCCTCCCCTTCCCTCTGGCCGACACATGGACGTCTCGGATTCATCCACGTCGCCGCCATCCCCGCCGTCCACCAACCCCGCCTTCCCCTCCCCTTGGGCCGACACGTGGCCGGCCCGATTCGCGCCACGCCGCGTCCCTCCCTCCCAATCTGGCCCGTCCGCCCCGCACAACCCCGTAGCCGCCCGATCCCCGCCCTCGGCCAAGCGGCCACATCAGCGCCGCCCGTGTCCCCCTGCCCTTCCTCTCTAGATGACCGCGGGGCCCACCTGTCATCCCTTCCCCACGCCCCTTCTTCCTCCTCCCGCGCCGCCACCCGCAATGGCCATCTTCTGCCCTACCCGGCCGCCACCCCCGCTCTCCCCGGCCACGACCCCACTCCCGCGCGTGCGTCGCCCCCATTCCCCCACTACGCGCACCACTCCTCTCCTTCTCGCGCCCGTCGCCCGCTTCCGCCGTTTTCGCCCGCAACGGCCGCCCCACTTCGGCGAGCGATCCCCGCTCCCCTGCTCCCCCTTCCCCTATTTAAACCCTCCCTCGGCTCCGCCACACCCCACTCCACCTCCCACTGCCCTCCTCTCCCGCTACCGAGCTTCGCAGCGCCGCCGCACCGAGCTCCCCCGTGCGCGCGCCGATGAGCTCCTCCGTCAAGCAATCACCGCTGCCTCGGCCTCCGTGGAGCCTCGCCGACGCCGCCCCCGGCTTCACCGCATCGCCCCTGACGTCCCCCACCCCTCGGCTGTGACACAAACTCGCCGGAGCACCATCGCCGCCTAGACCCAAGCGCCGTCGCCGCTCTGTGCTCACCCCTCCCTGTGACCCCTGCAGTCTCCTCTCCCTCCTCCGCCCATCGCCAGCCGTCGCTGCGCCGCCGTTCGCCGGCGAGACCCCGGTGCCCAAGCTCCTCCGGCCGGCACTACCTCAGTGCCGACGCGGCAGGTGAGGTGACCGCCACGTCAGCGCCACGCGGGCGCCACGCAAGCGCCCAGCTGGCCACTCCACCTCCCGTGCCACCTCGGCCATCTCCCTCGCCCATCGACCTGGTCCATGGACCAGGGCCCACATGTCAGTGGGATGTCCGAGAATACCCCAGGGCTGACGCCAGCATGGCGCAATTAATCCATTTTTTCCGTTGAAAAATAATTCGGCCGAAATTAAAATCCCTGCTGATGTCATAATTCAGATTTTTTTAGTAAAATAATTCTAGAAATTTTTTTTATCTTTTTCTCTAATTTTAAACTTCCCGGAGCCTGTTCTTCTTTATCCTAACTCTGATTGAGCCCATTCAAATTTCTAAATTCATCAAAAATTCCCCTCTATCTATTGCTGGCCTTAGTTCAAATATTTGATGTTAATTTGAATTTATTTTGATTTTATTTGAATTTAGTGGGTTATTTTCAGGTGTAGACTTCGACGATTCGGGAAAATTCTTCGACGAAGATTCACACCAATTTGAAGAGCATGACAAGTCACACTCCTTGATCATGTTATATGTTGTTTTAAATTATTCTGCATGCATATTTTTATTCAATGTATTTCAATTCAGTTTTAAACTTAGTTATTACCTACTTGTTAAATCCTCCATTGATATTGAATTCCTTATACCTTGTCACCCTAGAATCAAACTCTAGTTAATACATTAGTGTTGGCTAGAGCGTTTAAACCAAATGCTTAGACCTGCTTAGTCATAATATTTGTTTTGGGATACCTTTTCACATAAAATGATGACCTTTTCACATAAAATGATAAGCTTTTCAAATGTATTCTTGACTTCGGTGAGTCAAGGTGGTTTATGAAATATTTTGGAAACAAATTATAAAACCTGGTTTAGACTTAGGCTAATGGTTAAGTGGTGTGTGCAGGCATGCTCTGTTGGTTGTAGCCGCAGGGTTGATTGTCGTGCACAGGGGTATGTGGTTGGGCCTAAGTCAATTAAGGACTGGTCTGTGAGCTACTGTTGTAAAGCCCTATCGTACTACTACATGGCTGGTATGGGACAGCCCTGGCTGAATAATTTGTAAAGTCCCAACCTGAGTCAAGTTGTAGGTTGAAAGTGAGCGTGGTTGGTGCCATGAGAAGTCTTACTTGAGGGAGCGTGGTTAAGCCATGTGAACTCTCTCTCAGGCTCAAGAGGGGGTCCCGGTCTGGTGGATTCCTTACTGGGGTGAAATCTTAGAGTTGGCTTGGCCAGGTTGAAGGCTTTGCATTGTAAAGGCCTTGTCACAACTCCTCGCCGCACACCTAAGGAAGTGTGTAATCGCGTGGCAATATGGGATGATCGTGTCTTGTGGGTAAAGTTGTACAACCTCTGCAGAGTGTATAATCTATCTTGGATAGCTGTGCCCACGGTTATGGGCATGCACTAACGGTATTATTTTCGATTACAAGTATTGTTTTTACTTACTGTATTAATATTCAGCAATTTCAATCTATCTACTATATCTCATTAAATGTTGTTTTATGCAAATTAACCCTATAAGCCTTCCATTGAAGCCTTTATCATTATGTTGCATTTCTCCGTGTGATTTGCGGAGTACAAGTTTGTACTCACCTTGCAATCTCCATACAGAGGAAGATGTTGTCGACTACAGTGAAGATCTGGACGAGTAGGCCGCGTCTTACTGTCGTTTGCCTGTGGGCAGGCTTGGGCTTCGCTTCTTTTCAGTTGCTTCCGCAGTTATTTGCTTTATTTACTTTTGCCAATGAGCGTTGATGTAAGACTTGGCCATAAGGCCGTATCCTTTATTTAAGGAAGTTGGTCATTTGTGCTTGGTATTTATCTTTGTTGTCACTGTGTGCACTAGCTGATCCTTGACTAGTGCGATTTACACAGAGGATCCAGGAGTCGTTACTCCGGGTTTCGACAACAACCACGACGCTGCAGCCCGTCACCCATGCCGCCAGACCATGACCCTACCCGACGCATGTTGCTCCCATTAGCCACAGCCCCTCTTGGCCCTACCTTGTCGCGTCACCATTTCTCTCCGGGCATTGTAGGACCGTCGCTGTATACCTTACCCACGCACGCACCATTCCTCCTTCACAGCACCATGGTCATCTCTGACATGTCACATGTCCCCTCCATCACTCCTCCTACCCGATGGTTGTGCCCGGCCATGCTGCCCCACGCCTCCGTCATACTGGTCGTATGGGTCTACATGTTGCCAGGCCACTACGTCGCCTAGAAAAGCCACGTCAGGCCACAAACACTCTCCTCACACCCCAATAGTTCTCCCACCACAAGGAATCGGCCTCCCGTGCCCCACAACTCACCGACGGCTCCGTCTCCCCAACTTCGGTCAACCAGTAATCTGGCAATTGGGGCCACCTCAGGTCAATTCTGCCTAACTGAAGCTCCCTTGGAGCACCACTGTGACACCCCCATCTTCAGCTAAGGTTCTCGCTGCTCGTACATCGCCCGTGTCGTGCTTCCCCTACGCCACCCCTTGCCTCTGCTGCCGGAGCTCCTCGCCACCCCCCACCTCCATGAATGGCTTTGTTGGACTCCTCTTGGTCCCTCCTACTCATGTGCACCCCATTTATTCCCTTACTCCTCCTGGCCACAGGCACCCCGTTCCACCCTCACCTACAGCCGCTCATGCAGCCGTCGACTGCTCTCGATGTCACCCCGTCCCATTCCGATGCCCCCAATGGCTTCACCAGCCTCAGGGGAACCCGTTTTGGCCAATGCCCTAATCTTTCTGACTAGCCCTCGTCAACGGCAGCCACCACCCCGGTCGATGCGGCATCTCTATTTTGGCCTAAGCATCCTCCCTCACCTCTTTTAATATACCCCCTCCACTATGTCACAAACAGCCAAGCGCTCAGTTGGCTACTACAGCATGCTTAAGCTCCTCCCATGAGGCTCAGGATTGAGCCCACTTATTACACGCGTTTTTTTTCTTTTTGTTCCAAGATTCGCTCCAACAAGCTGACAGAGATAACCATTCTTTTCAATTTGAAAATATTCAGGAAGTAATTCATGGAAGGGAAACTAATTAACAAGGATTTAAATAAAAACAATATGAGGATAAAATTTAATTGTGAAATCGGGATAAGTATTTATGCAAAATAAAAATAGTTAAGAGATTAACTGGCAGGACAGATTAGTTAGTCATGGGAAAATGAAGAGGGGAATTCACTTTTCTGCTAATCCAGCCCTAAGACATGATTTCATATAGAAGCAATGCAATAAAAAGGGTTAGCATAGATAATTTGTCATAAAGTAATTCCTAGATAGGCCTTCTAGGCATGGGATGTTAAAAAGTAGTCTTTGTAAATGAGAATAGTAATGAAAGCTATTTAAAACAAGTAATGGCCAGTTAGAATGACTAGGACAAGTACTATGCCACTATTGTTTAAATTGAAGTTTCCACATTAAATAATGAATTTTTCCTTGAGCATGGTTAGATAGAAATGAAGGTTATTCAGAGAGCTAACCAGTGATTAGTTTAGAAGTTTGTATGCCTGTCGAAGGCCCTATTAAATGTAAACATTGTCGTTAGTAGGCCACTGATAATTAAGTTTTGATTGTAGATTTGATTAATAATGACATTTGAAATATAGGCCCTGTTCTTTTCAGCTTACAAAAGCTACTTTTCGGCTTCTCTATAGTAACTAGCTTTTAAACGGAGTATATTTTTAAGATAGGGTCTACTAGTTAATTATAGTACATACTTTACTGACTTCGTTTATATCGCCAAAAACCGCATGTAAGTTTCTGTTACTCTGTAATCTCTCACACAAACAGCCCAAAAAACCTCAAGCCGCATCTAAAAGCCACAAGCCGCAGCCAAAAACAACAGGCCCATAATGGTATACGTACATAAAGTTAGGACCCCATAAATAAATCTTAATCAACTTTAACTATGCTAGAGCATAACAACAAATAAATAAAATAGCAATGATATTTAATCCCGAGAGCGTCTCAAACTAAAGATCGTATTAAAATATAATTCCATGTGTCAATTGAAATTTAGTGACCCCTGGGTCATCGGTTGTTGAAAGTAATCCTGCTAACCTACACCTTAATGAACAAGGTGATTCTAAGATAAATTAATTAGACCAACAGTCACGGGTTACTAGTAAATAGAAATCTACTTAAGTTAATTAAATAATCACAAGCTTAAATGAATTATTGAACTAATCATTCGATGAATAATTCGAATAATTGGCAAATAGAACCTCAGAAAATACCACAGCTTAAGTTGCATGAACTACAAACTCTAAAGGTTAATTCACTAAACTAAACTCATGCATCTGTCCATAGGTCTAGACTGACTCATGGAACTTCCTTAATAAATAAAATAATAATAAACGAAGTTACTAAACAGAAGATCGAGTCATAGTATTCTACCATCGGCTATGCATAGCCATCCTCAATCATGACCCCTCCTTGACATCCGTCTTTACGGATTTTCCCTTTTTGTCATTCCTCACTTTGCTCAAACCTCGTTTGGCCCTTTCAACATTCCACTCCCAATCAACCTTACCTCAAATCACCCATTAACTCACAATAAAACTAAATTGAGTTCATTTGGATTTATATGGGACTTTTGAGTTATTTGGATTCAATTGTGTTGTGGTTACAGACCAAACAGAGAGAGAGTGTGGTAGTGGAGAGTTGAGTCAAATGAATGGCTTGAGCCCTCTTTCCTGTGGCCTATGCCACATATATCTTCATATGGGGATCTTTTGTACAGTTATACCCTTGCACATGAGTATTTCCCTTGGGGGCTCTTATGTCATTACACACGTCCTGTTTCGGACCTAACAGGCCTACTGGGCTTAGGTGGGGGCCACCCCTACAACAGGAGCCTCTCATGGTGAAGGGCTTCACGGGCCGACGCCATGCCGCTGAGTCCTTGGCCCCCTCCGTTCCATCGGCCTGTGATGCTTTGATGACTTGGATAGTTCGCACGTCTCTTCGGGTCCCGAAGCTCGCGCGGCCTCGAGGCCGAAGGCGCTGGGAAGTCCGAAGGCTTCGACGGGGCCGAGGTCGTGCTTGCGCAAGGCCCGTCGCCCGCACCCTGGGCGGGCGCGGCTTCGAGGCCGAAGACGCCGAGTAGGCCGAGGGCTTCGACCTGGCCGGGGTTCGGGCATGCCCTACCTCGTGCCTCGGACATTTATGGGCGAAGCCGACTTGGTCGGCTGCCCTTGGCGGCCGAGTCTTGGGAGGTGCGTTCGCGCGATGTGGCGCCAGCGCGGGCAGACGGTTGCTTGGTCCGGGAGTGCGCTTTAATGACACCTGGAATCGCGCCGGCCTTTGACAGGGGTAGGCTGGCCCGGCTGCCCCGCCTGGCCCGCAGTGGATGTGGACACGTGGCCGGCTGTAATTGGAGCGTCGTGGGGTGCCAGCGTTCCCACGACCACGGCTGTTCGCCTTTTCCCCAGGAAAAGCGGCCACGCGGCGGGAGTGCATGGGTGCATTGGGCGCGGAGCAGCCACCTACCGCCGCCTGCCGCAGTTTCCAGCGGTTGCACTGCCCGATCGTGGGTAGCCGAACCGCTGTCATTCTGTCGCTCGATCTTCTGCCTGTAGGGGAGACGAGGGGCTTTATAATCCGCCCCCGTGGGCATGCAGTCGTTCCCCTTGGCTGCTTGATTGCTTGTGCGTTCCTTGCTATTCCTCTTGCACCCCCTGCTGGTAACCTTGCCACCGCTCCCGCCCGCCGCCGTGAGAGAGATGGCTGCACGCGATGACCACCCAGTTAGCACGGGCGCCGCCCTTGACGACCCTGCGCGTTGCCTTAGCGAGAGCGCCTCGTCTAGCCAGCGGTGCCTGACGCCCCCACCGGCGGAGTACCGCCTGGTTCCGTGCGATAGGATGCAAACTCCCCAGCACTGGGATGCCGTGAAAAGGTCCAAAGGTCGCTGCTCCCGCGTGCTGGGGCGGAGACGCGTCATGGAGGAGGCCCTCCGGACCCTTCTGCAGGAGAGGAAATTGGAGGAGCGTGCCGGGGCTCGCCTACCCGGGCGTGACGAAGCGGAGCCGAACCCGGGGGAGTCGGAGGCGATCGTCTTCGTGGCATTCTTCGACGCTGGGCTCCAGATCCCCGCGACACACCTTGTTCGTGAAGTGCTGCGAGCATACGGGTTGGAGCTGGCGCAGCTGACTCCGACCGCGATCATACGGTTGGCCATCTTCACGTGGGCGATGCGGACGGAGGGTACTCGCCCTCGCGCCGAGCTATTCGCCATTCTGCACGACGCGCGGTGCCACCCGAGGAGAGTAGAAGGGAGGGCTTACTCGAACTTCAGCGGCGTGGACTTTGTGCTGAGGCCGGAATGCGCGCACCTGTTTCCCGCGTTGGCTATGCGGGAAAAGTGGGAGACCGGCTGGACACGGCGGTGGTTCTACTACACCGTGACGAGCACGAGCGGCCTTTGGAGCCGTGGAGAGCCGATCTCGTTCGACCGATGTCCGAATGTGACGCCTCGGCCTGGCGACGAGCAGCAGGCGCGGAGGCTTGCTGGGGTCGCACTCCGGTTCAACATGCGTGACCTCGCGGAGGAGTTCACCATGTATGGGATATCCCCGCTTGCTTGCAACTGGAAGTATGAGCGGCGAGGGCCCGATCGGAAGGACGGCATCCACCCGGGGGTGTCTTCGCTTCATAGGCCCTCCGCGCCCTGTAAGTGTCCCTGCGATATGCCAAGTACCACGTGGGTTGTTGCGAACCCCTAGATATGACCCTCCGCTTGTGCCTGCAGTACGCCGTTTGGAAGATGCAGAGTGCGCCGTAGCTGCGATACTTGGGCCGTACACGGCGGAGGAGCACAAGGCCCGCGAGTCTGCGACTTTCTTGGCGAAGCAGGGGCGGATTAATCGGGTGTGCGAGGCCTTGGAAATCCCCGTGCCAGAGCGCTCAGTGCTTGCGGGATCACCGAGCGGTGCGACGGTGGCCGCGCCATCTTCTTGGAGCGGGGTCCCGTCGGAGGTTGTTGCCCTTAGCTCGCCGCCGGTCGAGGACGTGAGGATGGGGGGTGAGACGGGCGCTGGGCTCAGACCAACCGGTTCGGGGGGTCGCGTAACTCCCGACGAGGTCGTATATGGTGGCCAGGCGACGAGCATGCGCGCCGCCGTTCTTGAAGATGACGTCTCGTCGCTTCCCGCGACGGCCGCCGCGCTGTTGCTGACGGCGGCTTCCGCGGCTGCCGAGGTAGCCACGGAGGCTTCACCTACGACTCCTAAGGCAAAACGGCCTCAGGTGCAATCGCCGCCATCTTCCCGGGGCCGATTCAGTGTGGCGGGTCTAGTGACTACGGCCCTGACGGCTAGCGGGGATGCTTCTAAAGCCGGGAGGGTTGTCGCGCCTCAGGCTAGCGGGGCGCTCCTAACCCCGGTGGAGGCCGCGACAGAGGTGACCGGAGGTAGGCGTAGTTCGTTTTCGTCGCGCGACTTCGCGAAACTCTCCCCGATTTGCTCGCTTATTCCGTCGACGCCAGGCGAGACACGGTCTCCCAAACGAGCGCAAGAATCGAGCAATGGGGGGCGCCGCGATGTCGCCGGCCTGATTGACCCGGGGCCTGTGTACGCCCCAACTGCTCCGGAAGACACTGGGGCGGGGGCTGGAGGTCCTGATGTCTCCGACTTCGTACCTCGGTGGGAAGTGCTTCGCGCCTGGAACAAGGTGGCAGAGTATGCTGGCGCCTGCCTAGATCGACAGGCGCTGCACTCCTGCGGGGGCGACCTCTTGGCGCTCGCATTGGGGGCCTCCGAGATGAGGGTAATGGTCTCCGCTCTCGCTGCATACCCCTTGCTTATCTGATAGGTAACCCCCGCTGTACGTCATGTAGACGCTTGCTATTAGCAAAGCCCTTGAAGAGGCTCGCGCTCGCGAGCGGAGGGTACTGAAGGACCAGCTGCGCGTGGCGGACGACGCTAACGCCACCAAGGACGAGGTCATTCGAGTGCTGATGGCGGAGCGGGACGAGGCTATTGTCGACGCACAGTTGGTGGGCAGGAACACGAAGAACGCGGCAGTAGCCGCACACCTTGCGATCGAGGAGGCCCAGCGCACCGCGACGGAGGAGCGGACCACCCTTCTTCAGCAAATCTCCATGCTGGAGGCGGAGAAGGAACAGCTTGCCGCCTCCGTTGCGGAGAGGGCGCTATGTTGGGATAACGCGTGTTCTTCCGCGTGGAATGCGATGGAGTCTTTGGAGCGGGCCCTCCGGGGGCTGTGTGTGCACGTGGAGGATGCCACCCATGGCCGCCAAGACCTAATGGAGACGCTTGGGTGAATCGAAGAGGGCTCGAGCGTTGCCCTTCCTGGCGCCAAGGCTTTCGGCACGCACTGCGGCTATATGAGTGCTGGGCTTGCCCTCGCCCTGCTGCACGCCGGTGGGTGCGAGCATGTTGATTAGCTGGCGAACCATCAGCTCGACTTGCCTACCGAGCCCGGGGTGATATCTGATGCCGTTCGTGCCACCGAGCCCGCGACCCGAAACTTTCATGACCGGGTTTGGAATTATGTCGGGGAAGGGGCCGCCGCGGTTGCTTTGCGGCGCACGCTGCGGAACGAGGGGGACGTGCTTCGCTGGCTCGAAGAGGTCCCTCGGCGCGGCGCAGGCGACGCGGGCGCTCGGCGCGGCGAAGACGGCGCGGACTCATAGGAATAGTCAGGTGTTGGCGCATTCCATGCCACGCGTGTGTCCGCTTATGGAATGTAACTGTCCGCTTCTGGCATGTAAGTGTCTTGGTGGGGCCAAACAACGATCTTCCCATGTACTTGTTATGTAACATGCAGCGAGCCGGTGGGTCGTGCAAGGCGCGGGTATCGTGTCGCCCCCCATTCTGGTATGAGCAAACAAGCTTGCGAGCACTGCGTCTCGGGCCCCAGACTAACCGAGGTAGATGCGCGAGCGCTCCGCCCCCTGGCCTCCGAAGTGGTGGCAGCGGAGCTGGCGCCTAGTCAAAGTAGACGCGCGAGCGCTCCGTCCCCTACCCTTCGAAGTGGTGGCAGCGGAGCTGGCGCCTAGTCCAAGTAGACGCGCGAGCGCTCCGTCCCCTACCCTTCGAAGTGGTGGTAGCGGAGCTGACGCCTAGTCCAAGTACACGCGCGAGCGCTCCGTCCCCTACCCTTCGAAGTGGTGGCAGCGGAGCTGGTGCCTAGTCAAAGTAGACGCGCGAGCGCTCCGTCCCCTACCCTTCGAAGTGGTGGCAGCGGAGCTGGCGCCTAGTCGAAGTAGACGCGCGAGCGCTGGTAGAGGATGCGTGGGATCGGCATCCGCGTCGTGTTTATAGTCCGAAGGAGTACGCACTGGGGCGACGCCCATGCGTGCACGGGGTTCGTGTCTTGTTTATACTTCGTAGAGTGCGCAGGGATAGCATCTGCGTCTTCTTTATACTCCGGAGGAGTGCGTGCAGAGGCGGACCTCGACGCTACGTCTTATTTAGAGTCCGTGGACTGCGCGCGGAGGTGAACCTCCGCGCGTTGCGGGCGGTGAGATTGCGTGCGGAGGCGGACCTCGATGCTACGTCTTATTTATACTCCGTGGAGTGCGTGCGGAGGCGGACCTCGCGCTACGTCTTATTTAGAGTCCGTCGACTGCGCGCAGAGGCGAACCTCCGCGCGTTGCGGGCGGTGAGATTGCGTGCGGAGGCGGACCTCGATGCTACGTCTTATTTATACTCCGTGGAGTGCGTGCGGAGGCGGACCTCACGCTACGTCTTATTTAGAGTCTGTAGACTGCGCGCGGAGGCGTCCCCCCACGCGTCTTTTATTCATGCTTGTGTGTAGTGCACATGAGGGTGACTCCTCGCACGCTTTTTACTACGAAGACGGGAGAATTTGCATGAACAATGTACTTTATTAAAATTCCCATTTGCGCTGGTGAGCGGTTACAAGGGTTAAGGCACTAACCGTTAGCCGCTTACGTCTGCCGAAGCCGGGGAAGGCCCTTGGCCTTATGTGCTTTGACTCAGGCGTAATACCGCCGTAGCCTGTCCGCATTCCACGTGTGCCGGAGCGTGTGCCCTTCCAAGGTGGCTAAGCGATACGCTCCCTTCTGTAGGGCCTCCGCGACGAGGTATGGGCCTTCCCATTTGGACTCGAGCTTGCCTACCGTCTCCGCGTGGAGTGCCATCTTGAGGACGAGGTCACCCGGTCTGAATTCGCGTGGGTACAGCGAACGATTGCGACCGCGCACCATCTGCCGCGCGTATTCTATGACGTGCTGTGTTGCGCTGGCCCGGTCTCCGTCAAGGAGATCCACGGACAATTGGCGCTCCTCGTCTGGTGCTTGGACGAGGACCCGCCGCGAGCCCGCCTTTATTTCTTCCGGTGTGACCGCCTCGTCGCCGAAGAGGAGCTTGAAGGGCGTGAACCCCGTTGGGCGTGTGACCGTTGTGCGAAGGGACCAGAGGACGCTGTGGAGCTCGCCTGGCCACTTCCCTTTTGGTGACCCAACGAGGCGCTTTTTGATTGCAGCAGAGATGGCGCCGTTCGCCCGCTCCACCGCCCCATTGGACTGTGGGTGGCCGACCGAGGCGAACCGAAGAGTGATGCCCATGTTGCCGCAGAATTCTTTGAATGGGGCTGCATCGAACTGCAGACCGTTGTCGACGGTGATCTCCCTGGGCACGCCGAATCGGCATATGATGTTTTGCCAGAGGAAGCGCTGCAGAGCTGCCGAGGTAATCTTGGCCAGGGCTACTGCCTCTGGCCACCTGGAAAAGTACTCAAGAGCAACTGCGACGAACCGCAGGTCCCCTGGGCCCTGGGAAGTGGTCCGATGACGTCGATGCCCCACCTCGCCAGCGGCCACACCGGGGGTATGGGGTGGAGGCTTGCCGGGGGCCTGTGGATAGCCCTTCCCATCCATTGGCAACCTTGACAACGGCGCACGAGGTCCTGGGCGTCCGCAACGGCTGTTGGCCAATAAAAACCCTGTCGGAATGCCTTGCCCACCAGAGACCTTGGTTGGAGGTGCGAGCCGCAGAGACCCGCGTGAATTTCCGCGAGGAGGTGTTTGCCTTCTTCGCGCGGGAGGCACCGCAGGAGCGGTGCACAGACCCCCTTCTTGTACAGCGCCCCGTCAAGCACCTGGAAGGACCTAGCGCGGTGTTGCAAACGCCGGAGCTCGGAGGAGTCATCCGGTTCCGCAATGCCTTGCAAAAATGCGAGGAGGGGCTCCCGCCAGTCGCCCTGCTGGGTGATCTGGTGGACGAGGGTCGCGTCCCGATTATCTTGTGCTATGGCCGCTACCGGCAGGGTCTCGTAAAATGCCCCTTCGGGAATTGGGAGCTGCTGACTGGCAGCCTTGGCCAGGACGTCAGCTTGCTCGTTATCTGCTCGCGGGATGGCCTTCACCGTGACACCCAAAAAGTGCCGTTCCTTCGCTCGTACGGCTACTAGATACTTGGCTAGCTCCGAATCCTTGGCTTGATATGACTTGTCCACATGGCCCGCCACTAGCCGGGAGTCAGTGCGGACGAGGACTCGCCTTGCTCCCATCGCTTTGAGCTTCCTGAGGCCGAAGAGTAGCGCCTCGTATTCGGCCGTGTTGTTCGTAGCCGGAAACGCTAGGCGCGCCGAGTAAGAAAGGCGCTGCCCCTCTGGGGTGATGATAACGGTGCCCACTCCTGCGCCCGCAACACTGTACGCTCCGTCGGTGTTAAGTGTCCACACCGGGTCTTCGAGTTGGAGGGTGGGCTGCGCTGGGGGGTCCATTCCGCGAGGAAGTCCGCCAGAACTTGGGACTTGATCGCCGTCCGAGAGGCGTATGTTAGGGAGAACGGGGCCAGCTCTGCCGCCCATTTCCCAATTCACCCCGTGGACTCCTTGTTGTGGAGCATCTCTGCCAGAGGGAACGATGATGGCACCGTTATCGGGTGGGCCAAGAAGTAGTGTCGGAGTTTCCTTGATGCCATGACCAGCGAGTAAGCAAGCTTCTCGAGCTCGGTATATCGCGTCTTGGCGCCCTGAAGGGCTTCAGAGATGAAATACACTGGCCACTGAAGCGCGCCCTCTTCCAGGACGAGAACGGCGCTGACCGCCGTTGCCGAGGCAGCGAGGTATAGTAGGAGGGGAGCCTCTGGTGCTGGGGCCACCAGAGTGGGGAGGGTTGCGAGGTTCTTCTTGAGGTCGTCGAAGGCCTTGGCGCAGTCGTCGTCCCAATGAAACCCGTCGCAGCCGCGGAGGGTATTGAAAAATGGCAAGCCCCTCTCTGCTGCTCTAGAGAGGAAACGGCTCAAGGCCGCCATGCGTCCTGCCAGCCTCTGGACCTCCCGCGTCGTCTTGGGGGGTTCCATGCCCAGGATAGCGTCAACCTTGTCAGGGTTCGCCTGGATGCCTCGCCCGGATACGAGGAAGCCCAGTAGCTTGCCCGCCTGCACGCCGAAGACACATTTGTCCGGATTAAGCTTGATGCCCGCTCTCTGAAGGTTGTCAAAAGTCTCCTGAAGATCCCGACCGTGTGAAGCGAGCTGCCGGGTTTTTACTACCACGTCGTCCACGTAAGCCTCCACATTTCTCCCTAGCTGGACGGCCAGGGCCAGCGCGATGAGGCGGGTGAAAGTTGCGCCTGCGTTCTTCAAGCCGAAGGGCATCCTCACAAAGCAGAATGTTCCCACCGGTGTAATGAAGCTGGTTTTCTCCTCGTCGCCCTTGGCCATGTAGACCTGGTGGTAGCCGGAATAGGCGTCCAGGAAGCTCATGAGTTCGCACCCGGTGGTTGCGTCGACCAGCTGGTCTATACGTGGTAGAGGGTAGTCGTCCTTCGGGCATGCCTTGTTGAGGGCGGTGAAGTCGATGCACATGCGCCAGGCGCCACTGGACTTTTTAACCAACACCGGGTTGGCGAGCCAGCCTGGGTGCTGCACCTCGCGGATAACCCCCGCTCAAAGGAGCTTCGCCACCTCCACGTTGGCCGCCTGCTGCCGGTCTGCGGACATACGGCGGAGTTTCTGCTTGACGGGTTTGGCGTCGGGGCGGATCGCGAGGTTATGCTCGATGAGGGCGCGGTCCACTCCTTGGATATCCTCCGGGGACCATGCGAAGATGTCGATGTTGTCATGGAGGACTCGGAGCAAGTTTTGCTCTACTTGCGGAGGAAGGTCTTCACCTATGGATACGAACTGTCCTGCGCGGAGCGGCACCCTCTTCACTCCGCCCTCCGGGTGGGGCTTAGGCGTCCAACCTGGGGCGGATGGCGTTGTGTCCGCCCGGGATTTGTTGAAGGCGTGCACCTTGCGGTGCAAACGTCCAGCTTCGGTTTCGATGCTCCGAGCCATATCCTGATCGCCGAAGATGGTGATAACGCCCCGGCGCCCCGGAATCTTCATGCATAGGAATGCGAAGTGCGGGACGGCCTCGAAGGAGTTGATGGCGGGCCGGCCCAGTATGGCGTTGTATGGATATGAGACGTCCACGACGTCGATGATGACTTCTTCGGTCCTGGCGTTATCGGCCTGGCACAAGGAGACTCGGAGGCAAACCTGACCCAGAGCCTTCAGAGGTTGCCCTCCGAGGCCTTGGAGTGGGGCTTCCGAGGCTTTTAATAGACTCCGAGGTATTCCGATACGATCAAGGGCCTCCGCGAACAAAATGTTGGCGGAGCTCCCTCCGTCCACGAGAATACGCCCGACGTCGCATCCCGCTATGTCGGCCCGGATGACCAAGGGATCTTGTTGGGGGGAATTCTACGCCCTGGGCATCGGCTGACGTGAAAGTGATACTACAAGGGGATGCTCGCCGAGGTAGTTGTGCCGAGGAAGCGCTTGACGAAGAGCCTCCCCCGATGACATTAATGTCGCGGTACTGGGTCTCCCCGGGGGATCCAGCGCGGGAGGGATGGGCCGCCGCCTGCCGTACTGCCGCAACTTCGGTGCATGCCCGCGTGAAGTGGCTCCCGTAGCCGTGCACCTCGCACCATCTACCGTATTCGAGGATTTCCTGCTCCGCGCGCGGCTTGGCATCGCCGCCTGCTTGGCTTCCTCCTACGATACGCGAGGCTAAGACGGCTCCCCGAGGAGTACCCTGTGCGGCCAGGATGTGGCGGGCCCTTTGGGGTCTTCGCTGGTTGCGCCGGGGCTTACACCTGTCGGCTGGTGAGGTTTGGTGCGCCCCGCCGTTGCTGTCTCTTGCGCTACCTCTGTGTGACAAGCCCTCCACTCGCCTGGCATCGGAGTCGTTGTCGTGGCGCCTCCGACTTGAGTGGTTTCCGCATGTCCTCTTCGGCTCGAGCGTACTCTTCCACTTTGTCGAGTGGTCCCCGGTGGAGACCTTGTGTGGCTGCGTTGATGACGGTCGTTTCATTGGTGTCCCTAACCTGGCAACGCACCTTTGCGAAGCGCTTGAAGTAATCCCGAAGCCTTTCGTCAGGTTTTTGCTTGAGTGCGAAGAGCTGGTCCGCATCGACACGCTCGACGTAGTTTCCCTGGAAGTTGCTGCAGAGTTGACCGCGGATTTGCTCCCACACATGGATATATTGTGGCGCGATGGAGAAGAACCAGGACAGCGCCACGCCTTGTAACACGAGGGGGAGCCCTCTTGCTTTCGTGGTGTCTCTCCGCCAGCGGCTTCGATGGCGGCCTCGTACACACGCATGAAGCCTCGCGGGTCGGAGTCCCCCTCGTAGGCCTCGATGACGTTCGGGAACTTGAAGCCTGCGGGCCAAGCCGCCTGCTGCAGACTCGCGAAAAGCGGGGACTCCGGATCTATTCGCCACGATGGGACGCGGTTAGACGTAGGGGGTTCGACCGCCACCGCCGGGGAGGGAGGTTGGCTCCGAGCCTCTTGCATGTCCCGCACAGTTCCACGGAGGTCTGTTAGCTCCTGTTGAAACGCGCCGAGGGCCGCCAGCAGGGTCGATTCTGCTACGGGCACAGCCGGGGCCGTCGGTGCGCTTGGCGGCGCTACCGGTACGGCGGTGGTGACGGCCTGCGCTCCCGGGTCGCCCGCCGTGTTGTCGCGGAGTACTCTGGAGCCGTTCACCGCTTCCGCGCTGAGTAGGGAAATGGATGCGCCTGCGCTGCCACCGCCGGGGGTGGTCGTCGGGGTGGCTCTGGTGGGGTCGGTCGTCACGTCGGTGGCGAGGTTGGTCGTCGCGTCGGTGGCAGGGTTGGTTGTCGTGCCTACCCCGCTGCTCGTACCTGCGGCTGCTAGAGCCGAAGCCCTTGTGCTGGCGCGAGACTTCGCCGCCTCCACCTTCTTCTTCCTCGCTGCCGACGGTGATGCTTTCTTTGGTGCCATCCTCCTTCGGATCTGGAGGCTTGCTCTTGTCCTCCCCACGGACAGCGCCAACTGTTGTGGTTACAGACCAAACAGAGAGAGAGTGTGGTAGTGGAGAGTTGAGTCAAATGAATGGCTTGAGCCCTCTTTCCTGTGGCCTATGCCACATATATCTTCATATGGGGAGTGTTTGTACAGTTATACCCTTGCACATGAGTATTTCCCTTGGGGGCTCTTATGTCATTACACACGTCCTGTTTCTGACCTAACAGGCCTACTGGGCTTAGGTGGGGGGAAATTAGAGTTCTAAAGAATCTATGGATCAAGCGAGACCCAAATCCAAATTGAGATGAAGACCGAGAGCTCAAGACCGTCGAATGAGAAAACTTTGAGTGAGTTCAAGACAATGGTAAACCACGCAAGGCGATACATTTTCTGTAAATTATTTCTGTTTTAAATTATCAAATTGCATAGTGTTAAATCATATGCAAATCTAAGTTTGTTTTAATATTCTAGTTACATATCCATTATTTAACTTGTTAGTATTACACTCTTTTGAAACATTTGAACATTTGAGCCTTGTCACCCTATGGAAATTATAATGGTAACCTTTCAAAAATAAGTCTATAATTATGTGTGATGCTTAGTACTGCTTAGATATTTGAGGACATTAAGTTGCCCTGACATTATGTCAACATGAAAACTTGGTTTAGGCAATCATTGATGGAAGTTGGTTGGTATGTTGTAACATGGACATTTTATACTCCCACAAACCTCAAATTGCTTAACTATCTAGGCGGATGGTTTGAGGTGTGGTGCAATAGATACACGAGAGTGTGGAGTGTGGTAGAACATTCCAGATAACTCTAAGGACTGAATATTGTGATGACCTTCTGGTGTAAAATAGTACAACCACAAGCTGGCAAAGTGTAGGCAGGGCTTACTAATTTGCATTGACCTAGTTTGGTTACATGAAGGCGTGCACACGTGCAAAGGGAAGGATGGTATCATCCCCGCCTCTACCGTGACGGTTCAAGAGGGAAACTTCTCGAGGGATGGTCGCATACTACAAAAGAAAGACCTTAATGGGCATAACTACACTAGGAAGATGCATTATAACAGTCTTGTTATGATTACTCAGACAAACGCCTAGGGAAGCGTGTAATGGCTGATATTGCGAGATAATCATATCTTGTGGGTAAAGTGTACAACCTCCGTAGAGTGAAAACTATTCGAATAGCCGTGCCAACGGTCAAGGGTGGACATGGGAACTTAACAAAATATAGTTCCATTTCAAAAAAGCTTTTTGGGTGGGATTGGAAAAGTGGCGAGCAGTGAAAAGCCCTAATTTGTGTTGCCCTGGTATTGCCCAGTGATAAGGTAGGCAATTATAACACTAAAAAGTGAGCATATGATGCAGTAGCCATGTAACGATGGATGGAATCTGTGCTACTATTATTACTGCATTCCTTTTACCCAAATATCATGTTTTAGTTCAAACTGCTAGGTCTCAGGAAATTTCTATGTATCGTATTTTGATAGCAATTTAAGGCAAATAAAACAACCCGAACCTTCCCTTGATAAGCCATGCATGTTATCTATTTGCATCCTGCGTGTTGGCTCGTGGAGCATGGTGGTTGTGCTTACCCTCACTAACTCAATTAATCCAGAATCGGGAGTCAGATTGCTACGTTTTAGCAATACACCTGTTCATGATGGTAAAGAAGATGAAGAAGTCAAGAACTAGGTCACGAACTCTAGTTGGCTACCTGTTGACACGTCCTAAGGGTCTCGTCTATGTGTTTCATTTTTGTTGCTGCATTTCATTGATTTGGTTTGATCGGCCTATGTGTAAGTCTACTATTTCATTTATGCCTCCGCATGATATGTTTTTGATGTTCAGTACTGTACCTATGAGCACTATCTACTAAACCAAGGAATAGTGTAGTGGAATCACAGAGGATTCTGGATTATCAAATCTAGGTCCGACATCATGCCACCTTAGCAGGAGGTCCTCTCTTCACTTCTGTTCCCACACTATCTTCTGATTGATTCCTACGCTTGTATTGGGATGCGTTGCACACTAGATATACATGCAAGTTTGTATACTCTTGATGGTAGAGGACATAGTCGTTCAGACATGCATGTATTCTTTCTATTTCCATTCCCAATGGACAAATAATCTTCTTCACTTTGTAGCTGGTTTTGGGATTCCCTCCGGAAGCATGTCCACTAAAAGACCTAACAGTGTCGTGAAACTCTTGTCAGATCAACCATTGCTTGCCTTTAATTTTAGCAGTTCAAGTTCGGCTGACAACCTCGTGTACTTTGACTTGCAGCACATGAATAAAGGTTTCTCCGAGTCCGCCATCAAGCCCTAGAATTTAACATACTCTCTCCCATCATAGTTCCCTTCTGCATCACGAAGCATCTAATCTAGATTGTTGTCATTCAGCCTATTCGAATCGAAACCATAATTGACATGATTATCCGGCGGTATATCATTGACTTCATCGACGATGTTATTGTTACTACCTTCCTGTGTAATCTGCTTTTCACCATGATTGGTCCAACATGTATACCCCTTTTTGAAACCCCTTCAAATCAAATGCGCTTCAATATGCACTCGGCTCTTAAACATCTTCAGATTCTCGCAATCAATGCATAGACAATACATATATTTCACCCCCCCTATTCAACTTATCCTCCTCGGTAGCTCTTGCAAAAGTAGAAAGCCATTAATGTACTCTTCACTCACACGGTTCCCAACGTACATCCAGGTTCAGTCTTACATTGCACATATAACAATTCAATATAGCATATTCAATAAATTAATTACTATGCTATATATGTAGAATCTAAATTAAGTAGCTATGTGTAGTAATAATAATTAATTGAATTGAATTAAGCAGAAATAGACTTTGAATTGACTAAACCCTAAACCATGCTAGATGTAAAATAATCTTTTCTCTATATCATGCTAACTAGATCAACCATCTTCAATTCTCCATTCACCAAAAGCTATAAATGTAAATTATAATGCAATTAGGAACAAATTACTAACCATAGGTAGTCAAAAACATAGTGGATCTACAATTACTCTTGCCAAATAGTCTTCTTTCACCAAATTCCATCAAAGTCTTGTTTCCAGCTCAAAGCAGCAACGTAGATCTAGAATTTAAGACAGATGGTCGATGGGTCTGCGCGCAATTAATATAGTGAAATTATTACAGACAGTTATTTAATACAAACCATCTGTGAAGTAACAACGGTTCAAATAAAACACCGTCTGTGATATTTGGAAACATCACAGACGGTTCTTAGTAACCATCTGTGATACTTCACAGATGGTTTTTAGAGCTGGCAGCAACACAGATGGTCTCTAAAAAACCATTTGTGATTGTATTTAATACAAAGAATTTTGGGGAACTGCCTATGATGTGGCATCTAATATATGGCTTTTTGTAGTAGTGACATTCCCCTTGTCTTGAACAACATAATTAGCATAAAAACAATAGCCATAGGACATATATAAAGTGGATATCAGATTAGCACACGATTCATCCCCATCATTCCCCCTCATATCGAGAAAAGTTATCCTCAAATTTTGTAAGCTTGCATACAAGTTAGTAGTGGACAACACCATATCAAATTATTTAAATATGGGTGAGAAAAATTTTAATGGTTTCCATGCTTTAGCTACGCTACTTTGATTACTTATACCTGTGAAAGACAAACAAGTAGGAAGCATATTGCATTTCTAATAGTATGCACTATCATTTAAATTCATCCTAAAGTGATCATAGCAATGTACAAAAAATGGTTTGCCCAAAATATGCAATTTAAAATTAGCAAGCTTATACGTAATGTATATTCGATAAACATGGAATGTGCTATCTATAACATAATCTCCAATCAAATTGAACTTATACGTGTAGGTGTATGCACTAACTAGTGATTTTTAGCATCAAATTTCAAAAACTCATAATCACTCTAGATAGTTATAAAGGTTCATCAAACTTGATATAGCACAAACAATCATCAGGACTGGCCTCCCCAGCTACAGAGTTCTAAACCTCAGGCGGGGGCACAGCCTGGCCTCGTCCGGCACCTTGCCGGCCCCGACCATGACCACGCCGTCTACCCCTTGCCATCTCTATAACACAAACAACACAAAGTCACACATTAAGTACATAATAAACTATGATAATCGACAGAAATATAGATGCAATGCAAATCCCATTCCCGCCTACAATGCTTAGTGTGTCAAATTTAATATTTTTATTAAACACGGACCTACAGCCCGCTCTGATACCAACTATAACACCCCAGCCAAACAATGACCTGGAATGCTACCAAACTAATAACATAATAAGGAAAAACTAACATTCATCTTACAAAATTTCGGCAGAACCTCCTTTGTTTATTGTCTAAATCAGAGGTTCCAACAATCATGATCAAATGATATGAATAACAATAAGCAATATAATCAATTCTAAACAAACTGGATTATGTTTACCATCGCACTCATAACCACAATGCCTGAATATAGAACGGAAGTAGTGTAAAAGAGTTCTAATCCTTTATTACATCTTAAACATGAGTCAACTACCACTTAAGTTATTCAGCAAATAATGTTTAATGTTCTTTCTTTCTCCCAAGGTGAATAGATCGTGCAAGTGCAACAAAACTAATCCTTCTTTATCCCCATGCATGCCGATCCCATGTAGGTACCTAAAACAAACAGCAACCACAACAACAACAACAAGAGTGAGTCCAACGACCCAGCAAATATAAATAGTGGCAACAAGAATAAAAGTGAACATCATTTCATAAGTTCATACATCAATCATATAAATAAACCATGCTATGCAATATGATCAAAAATCTCTTTATCTCTTCTCTTTCGCATTTTACCGGTAATGCGGAGTGTGCATCCGTCGATGCCCACCCATGCATGTACCATCTGGTACAGGGACCAATTGCCCATACTCCTCAAGTATGGGGACCTTTAGCCCGTCATGTTATCAACATGACGGGACCTCGGCGCTTGGTTATCTCGTGACCAAGACTTCAATAAATCAGCATGATGCACAAATGTGAATATCTTAACAAATGAAACATGCATTCACAATAGCTATGCATCGGAAATTATCCTGAACACTTTCGTTTGCAATCAACCATAAACAATACCAACATCTCATTAACATAATCTGGATCACGTATACTCATAGTATAGATCAAACATATACAAACCAACAATCATCAACCATCCACACTATAAAGTTTAAACCATCATTATACTTGCCTTAACCACGAGAAAACGGAGGATGAGTAGAAGGTGCGGCCCCTGGAATCCGTCCTCCTCCTGAATAATAATTATAATTATTGCTAAGACAACAGTAGCGAGTCTTTAGATTAAATAAAAACACCCCCAAACTAACCCAACATGTTTAGCTTGATTCAAAACCCCAAATCCTTTCGGCCATCCTGTCCCCCTCTACGGACAGTCAACTACAAAAATTCGTAACTATTGTTAAAGAAGTTTAAATAGGGCGTGCTCAGACTTTCTGGAAAGATAATTAAATTATCTAACTAAACCTAGTTGGTGAGCCTTCCTGATTCGGCCATCTTCTACCCGCACCATCCAATGTTTCTAAAACATCAGTTTCATAACGGGTTCTCTGGACAGCGCACTACAATTGTCATACCTTTCACCCCGAGGGTCGGAATCAGGATTTCTTGACCTTTCTGGAAAGCTACGGAAATTATCTACAACTTTCATAATATGGAGATCCTCTGATTCTCCTGTTCTCTAATCTCCCAAACCAATCTACCGAAATCTGACAGAAATTCCCCCGATCTGCAGGACAGTCCTACTAGAAAAATCCTAACTTTTGCTACAAAGGTTCGAATGATGCGTTCTAGCACTTCATAGAAAGATAATTACGTCCTCTACAACTCTCTAGGATAAGTCCAGACCTAAATCCCCACGGATCTACCCCGAAACAGCCGTCTAACATAATCTGTCCTAGCAGTCCAGAATACCGACATAGCTAGCACAATTAAAATATACATCTACTTGGGGCAAAACAGGGATTACCCTTGACGATTCGCTGAAGAACACGATGAACACCCCACGAGTTCCACCTCTTCTCCTTTTCCTCTCTTTTTCCCTTCTTCTTCCCTTCCTCCGGATTCAATCACCTTGCTGCGATTGATTTCCTTCCCCCGCTCGTCCGGCAGCGAATGGAAGTCTTGATCTCCGGCAATGGAGGAGAGGGGAGGGAGGGGCTGCTGGGGCGTGCAAGGGGGAGAGGGGGAGGCGCAAGGGGGGAGAGGGGGAGGGGCGGCTAGGGTTTGGAGGGGGTGGGCGCCTCTCCTTCCCCCCTCTATGGCTGGTTTCCCTCCTGGGCCTTCGCCCAGGCCCAGGTTGTCCGAAAAATTCAGAAAACCCCCCTGAAAACACTATTTTAATTCTTCCCTTTAAGATCCTTTTCTCCGATTAATCGATTATTTGTCGAATCTCTCCCGGGATATTACATTCTACCCCCCTTAAACAGAATTCGACCCCGAATTCTAACCGTACACTCACAATGCTATAATTACAATTAAACTTAATCATAAACACACACCTGATGTGAATAACTCTGGATATTGTTCACGCATGCGAGATTCCAATTCCCACGTAGCCTCCCTCTCGGTCTGCTGCGACTAGAGCACCTTGACATAATGCAAAGTTTTATTCCTCAATATCTTCTCTGACCTTTCCAGAATTCGCACTGGCTTGGACTCAAAGGACAGATCTTGTTCAATTATTAATGGCTCCAGAGTAATATGAAGCTCCGGATCTCTCAGGTATTTCCTCAACATGGACACGTGAAACACGTTATGCACCCTGCGCATAGACTCGGGAAGATCCAAACGGTATGCCAACTTCCCGATGCGAGCTAGGATCGTGAAAGGCCCAACATACCTCGGACTAAGCTTCCCTTTGGTACCGAACCTCACCACGCCCTTGGTGGGAGATACTCTCAAGAGCACCTGATCCCCCACTTCAAATTCCAGATCCCTCCTTCTCATATCAGCATAACTTTTCTGCCTGCTCTGGGCGGCCAACAAATTCTGCCTCAGCAAGGCCACTCTTTCAACTGTCTTCTAGACCCAATCCGGACCCATAACTGCCTTCTCGCCCACCGCTTCCCAGCAAAGGGGCGACCTACATTTTCGGCCGTATAATACTTCAAATGGTGCAGTCTTGATACTTGAATGATAGCTGTTATTATAGGCAAATTCCACTAAAGGCAGCTGATCTTCCCAACTACCCTTCCAAGACAACACACAGGACCTTAACATATCTTCCAGGGTCTGAATGGTGCGCTCCGACTGTCCATCTGTCTGTGGATGAAATGCCGTACTCAGGCGGAGCTGGGTGCCCATTGCAATCTGCAAACTCTCCCAAAACTTGGAGACAAACTTGGCATCTCTGTCAGAAACTATGGTCTTTGGCACACCATGAAGTCTCACAATCTCTCGCACATAAATAGGAGCCAAATCGCTTGCTGAGCTGGTCGTGCAAATGGGAATGAAGTGCGCTGACTTGCTGAATCGATCCACTATCACCCAAACTGCATCCTTGCCTCGCGGCGACCGGGGCAACGCAATCACAAAATCCATAGAAATATCATCCCAAGGCCATTGAGGGATCTCTAATGGCTGCAACAACCCTGCTGGTCTTTTATGTTCTGCCTTTACTTGCTGACAGATACCACAAGAGGCCACATAGTTAGCTATATCCACTTTTATTCTTTTCCACCAAAAATTCTGCTTCAAATCACGATACATCTTTGTTTCCCCTGGATGAACAGTATATGGGGTGCGATGTGCTTCTCTCAAAATATCACACTTAACCTCCGCTTTCTGTGGCACACAGAGGCGTCCCTTAAAACGCAATGCACCAGACTCATCCAAACTAAAATCCCCTTCTTTGCCCATCTCTATACGCTTCCTGACCCTCTGCAGTAACTGATCATGCTGTTGTGCTTCCCGCACACGCTCTGGAATGGCTGACTCTAAGATCAACTGTGTCTCTGCCCGTGCCGTGCCCGCATAGCAATAAGATATCCCCATACGGTCAAAGTCAGCAATAAGACAATCCAAAGTAGCAGGCGTTGCCTTGCGACTAAGAGCATCAGCCACCACATTGGCCTTACCTGGGTGATACTGAATGGTGAGATCGTAATCCTTAATCAACTCCAACCATCTGCGTTGCCTCAAATTCAGATCTTTCTGGGTAAAAATATACTTAAGACTCTTGTGATCGGTGAACACATCACACGACTCACCATATAGGTAGTGCCTCCAAAGTTTCAATGCAAACACAACGGCGGCCAACTCTAGATCATGGGTTGGATAATTCTGCTCATGTTTCTTCAGTTGCCTCGATGCATAAGCTATAACCTTACCATCCTGCATGAGAACACATCCCAGTCCAACTCGTGAAGCATCAGAGAAAACCGTGAAACGCTTCCCTGGTTCCGGAACAGTGAGAACAGGAGCAGTCACCAGCTTTTCCTTCAAAATCTGAAAACTGCGCTCACAATCATCATCCCACTGGAACCTCACATCCTTCTGTGTGAGCCTTGATAAAGGCTTGTCCATGATGGAGAAATCTTGTACAAATCGCCGATAGTAACCTGCCATTCCAAGGAAACTTCTCACCTCTTTGACATTGGTCGGTCTTTCCCATTCTACCACTGTGGAAACTTTACTTGGATCAACTGATATCCCCTTATCACTGATGATATGCCCCAAGAATCCCACTTGAGACACCCACAACTCACATTTTTTAAACTTAGCAAAGAACTTATGCTCCCTTAATGTTTCCAATACAAGCCTCAGATGTCGCTCATGATCCGCTTCAGTCTTTGAGTAAATCAGAATATCATCAATAAAGACTACTACGAAGTCATCCAGATACTCATGTAACATCCTGTTCATGGTCTCCATGAAAGCAGCAGGGGCGTTCGTTAGTCCAAAAGACATAACTTTAAATTCAAAATGCCCATACCTTGTGGAGAATGTCGTCTTTTCAATATCCTCCTCTCGGACAGGAATCTGATTGTATCCCGACTAGAGATCAATCTTTGAGAATACCTTAGCCCCTCTCAACTGATCAAACAAATCTTCAATGCGGGGTAAAGGATACATGTTCTTGATGGTCAGCTGGTTGAGGGCACGGTAATCAATGCACATGTGCCAACTTCCATCCTTCTTCTTAGTAAATAGTACCGGAGCTCCCCACGGGGACACACTAGGTCGAATAAGGTCTTTCGCTCTCAGATCAACCAATTGCTTCTTTAGTTCTTCCTGAAAAGGACGAGCCAAACGGTACGGGGTCATAGAAACCGGTCGTGCACCTGGCACTAAATCAATCCTGAACTCCACTGGATGCGGTGGAGGCATCCCTGGCAACTCTGCTGGAAATACATCCAAGAATTCCCGAACCACTGGAATACTTTCTGGAACCAAAGAGGAATTCGACTTTTCCACTAGAGACAATAGAAATCCACTCTTTGCTGCTCTACTACCAGGATACACACTAGCCAGCACACTAGGTAAAAAAGAGGGGGCACTACCCTGGAAAACTATTTCTTGGCCCGACGGCGCTTGCAGAGTTACTGTCTTCCAAAAACATGATATGACAGCACGGTAACTATGCAACCAATCCATCCCCAAAATAACATCAAACGGCTCCATCCTCATAACCATCAAGTTAGCAATAAAGTTCTCCCCATCTATAGTGAGCACACAACCCGGACAAACTGTGGAACTGGAAAGAATTCCCCTAGGAGAATTAACTAGAACAGACTGAGCTATTTGCTGCATACTCAAATTTGCCCGGCTAGCAAACTCTAAAGATGCAAAAGAAAAAGTAGCCCCAGAGTCAAATAGAACAAATGCCTCCACTGAATCCACCGAAAGCGTACCTGTCACCACGTCAGGACGACCCACCGACTCAGCAGTCGGCATGGCGTAGGAGACTGAGGCTGGGGCGGCTGGTGTCCCCACACCTGGGTATGGCGGTGCCGCCGCTGCAGGAGGAGCTGAAGGCGTCACAGCTGGAAACAATGCTGCGGGGGAAGGTGGCCAAAAGTACCCTGGTGGCATCCCTCCAGGAGAAGGGTAGTGAGGCTGAGGCGGCACCCAAGGCTGAGTAGGAACGGCTGCTAGCATCTGCACTGACCCTCGAGAAGAAGCCGCTGGCACGGAAGCTGATGCACGGACTGGTTCCCATTTAATGATGCTGGCGGGGTTTTGCTTACAAACCAATGCCTTGTGGCCCTCCTGACCACAATGGCGACAAGCTCCAACCCAAGAACACTCGGAAGCACGATGACCATCCCCACACTTGAAGCATTTCATTCCCTGTCCTGGGGCCGGACGCATCATAGGAGCATTTGCTGAAGATCGAAGGTAGATGGTGCCTGGGGCTTGGTGAACTTGGACTTGAATGAATTTTGTGGGCCCTTGAACTTCTTTGGAACTGGCTTCAGCGATGATCCACTACCACCATAACTCTTCTTCTGACTGCTCTTCGAACCCTCAGAAGCCACAGTACCTCCTGCACCCTGCAATCCTTCCCCAAGCTGCATCTCTAGCTCCATGCCCCTAGCTTGCTCCACCAAGGAGCCAAAATCACGAAGCTCCAAGGCCCCCAACACCTGGCGAAACTCCTGCCTGAGCCCTCTGCGAAATCTCTTGGCCTTCTCCATCTCATTGGTAGCCACAAATGGCACAAAGCGGATTAAGTTATTAAAACCCACTTCATATTCTGACACTGACATCTTACCCTACTTATAACTATTCAATGATACTTCCATCCTCTGCACAAATGAGGCAGGATAAAACCTCCTCCTAAACTGCTCCACAAACAGCTCCCAAGTTGCTGGTCCCTGGGCAGCGGCTCTGGCTGACAGGACTCCTTCCCACCAGAGATCTGCTTGCCCCTTTAACTGAAAGGCCACATATTGAACTCGCTGCTCTGATGTCAGTCCCAGCACTCCCAAATGCCTCTCTATGTGCCGCAGCCAGTTAGCAGCATCAACTGGCGTGCCCAAACCATCGAAGGTGTCCAACCTCAAAGCATTCCACTGGTGTAGACCCATAGCACCCATCGCCGGTACTGTCGCAGGTACCACCACGGTTGCGGCAATAGG
Organism: Dendrocalamus latiflorus; assembly: GCA_017311315.1. NCBI lineage: Eukaryota > Viridiplantae > Streptophyta > Magnoliopsida > Poales > Poaceae > Dendrocalamus > Dendrocalamus latiflorus. The sequence continues at coordinate 13,342,770 of CM029628.1, read as the reverse complement.
TGCAGCTGGTGGAGTCTGGTTCCCCTGAACCGTTGAAGCAACCTCTTCCTCCGACCCCACAGGACTGGCCTCCCCAGCTACAGAGTTCTGAACCTCAGGCGGGGGCACAGCCTGGCCTCGTCCGGCACCTTGCCGGCCCCGACCACGACCACGGCCTCTACCCCTTGCCATCTCTATAACACAAACAACACAAAGTCACACATTAAGTACATAATAAACTATGATAATCGACAGAAATATAGATGCAATGCAAATCCCATTCCCGCCTACAGTGCTTAGTGTGTCAAATTTAATATTTTTATTAACCACGGACCTACAGCCCGCTCTGATACCAACTATAACACCCCAGCCAAACAATGACCTGGAATGCTACCAAACTAATAACATAATAAGGAAAAACTAACATTCATCTTACAAAATTTCGGCAGAACCTCCTTTGTTTATTGTCTAAATCAGAGGTTCCAACAATCATGATCAAATGATATGAATAACAATAAGCAATATAATCAATTCTAAACAAACTGGATTATGTTTAGCATCGCACTCATAACCACAATGCCTGAGTATAGAACGGAAGCAGTGTAAAAGAGTTCTAATCCTTTATTACATCTTAAACATGAGTCAACTACCACTTAAGTTATTCAGCAAATAATGTTTAATGTTCTTTCTTTCTCCCAAGGTGAATAGATCGTGCAAGTGCAACAAAACTAATCCTTCTTTATCCCCATGCATGCCGATCCCATGTAGGTACCTAAAACAAACAGCAACCACAACAACAACAACAAGAGTGAGTCCAACGACCCAGCAAATATAAATAGTGGCAACAAGAATAAAAGTGAACATCATTTCACAAGTTCATCCATCAATCATATAAATAAACCATGCTATGCAATATGATCAAAAATCTCTTTATCTCTTCTCTTTCGCATTTTATCGGTAATGCGGAGTGTGCATCCGTCGATGCCCACCCATGCCTGTACCATCTGGTACAGGGACCAATTGCCCATACTCCTCAAGTATGGGGACCTTTAGCCCGTCATGTTATCAACATGACGGGACCTCGGCGCTTGGTCATCTCGTGACCAAGACTTCAATAAATCAGCATGATGCACAAATGTGAATATCTTAACAAATGAAACTTGCATTCACAATAGCTATGCATCGGAAATTATCCTGAACACTTTCATTTGCAATCAACCATAAACAATACCAACATCTCATTAACATAATCTGGATCACGTATACTCATAGTATAGATCAAACATATACAAACCAACAATCATCAACCATCCACACTATAAAGTTTAAACCATCATTATACTTGCCTTAACCACGAGAAAACGGAGGATGAGTAGAAGGTGCGGCCCCTGGAATCTGTCCTCCTCCTGAATAATAATTATAATTATTGCTAAGACAACAGTAGCGAGTCTTTAGATTAAATAAAAACACCCCCAAACTAACCCAACATGTTTAGCTTGATTCAAAACCCCAAATCCTTTCGGCCATCCTGTCCCCCTCTACGGACAGTCAACTACAAAAAATTCGTAACTATTGGTACAGAAGTCTAAATAGGGAGTTCTCAGACTTTCTGGAAAGATAATTAAATTATCTAACTAAACCTAGTTGGTGAGCCTTCCTGATTCGGCCATCTTCTACCCGCACCATCCAATGTTTCTAAAACATCAGTTTCATAACGGGTTCTCTGGACAGCGTACTAAAATTGTCATAACTTTCACCCCGAGGGTCGGAATCAGGATTTCTTGACCTTTATGGAAAGCTACAGAAATTATCTACAACTTTCATAATATGGAGATACTCTGATTCTCCTGTTATCTAATCGCCCAAACCAATCTACCGAAATCTGACAGAAATTCCCCCGATCTGCAGGACAGTCCTACTAGAAAAATCATAACTTTTGCTACAAAGGTCCGAATGATGCGTTCTAGCACTTCATGGAAAGATAATTACGTCCTATACAACTCTCTAGGAGAAATCCAGACCTAAATCCCCACGGATCTACCCCGAAATAGCCGTCTAACGTAATCTGTCCTAGCAGTCCAGAATACCGACATAGCTAGCACAATTAAAATATACATCTACTTGGGGCAAAACAGGGATTACCCTTGACGATTCACTGAAGAACACGACGAACACCCTACGAGTTCCACCTATTCTCCTTTTCCTCTCTTTTTCCCTTCTTCTTCCCTTCCTCCGGATTCAATCACCTTGCTGCGATTGATTTCCTTCCCCCGCTCGTCCGGCAGCGAATGGAAGTCTTGATCACCGGCAATGGAGGAGAGGGGAGGGAGGGGCTGCTGGGGCGTGCAAGGGGGAGAGGGGGAGGCGCAAGGGGGGAGAGGAGGAGGCGCAAAGGGGGAGAGGGGGAGGGGCGGCTAGGGTTTGGAGGGGGTGGGCGCCTCTCCTTCCCCCCCTCTATGGCTGGTTTCCTTCCTGGGCCTTGGCCCAGGCCCAGGTTGTCCGAAAAATTCAGAAAACCCCCCTGAAAACACTATTTTAATTCTTCCCTTTAAGATCCTTTTCTCCGATTAATCGATTATTTGCCGAATCTCTCCCGGGATATTACAGACCTACCATTGGTTGGCAGTCAGACCAGCCTATGCTAGTTGAGTTGGTTTTTGGTAGTGTTACTTATGGCGGAAGTACATGCATGTTGTGTTTTGTTGATGAGAGTCAAGTGCATGTTACTTGTCCTCAGAACGATTGCTTGTTCTTTGATGTGCAGAGCGCTTGGTAATTGTTGCGGTCAACGGTGAGACCGAGGCTAGGGGAGGTGCTCTAAGGCCATGGTGTGTCGCATAAGTCCGAGTGGAGTTTCACCTTAAGTAGAGAAGTATGGGAGAAAGACAAGGATCACGATGATGCAAGTGTATGCTTGTGGTATGCCATTCGACTAAAGCGTTTGAAGTGGTGACGGTCCTCGGAGTAGGTATACGATCTTGGTGGCAGGTCATTGGTCGCCACAGGCTTTGTGTGGAGGTTGCTTCGAGTAGAAGCACTATGAAGGTTGGTGGGTGGCAATTAAGAAAATTGTCTGATATTGGCTGGAGAGGCGGTTTGCAAAATCATGGTGGTACCATAAGTGGTTTAGGTCATGCCCGGGAGGATGGAGCGTCTTATTCGGCTATTGTAGCCAAGTGGAAGTCGCGTTTTGAAAAGCCTATAAGGTGTGTAAGTGTAAAATCTGATTGTATGTGGGCTACCGAGTTTCCCCAGTTCTAAGTGGTTGTATCTACTAGGTGTGTACTAGTTGCTAGGGTTTGGTGGTAGGCGAGAAGCCTCCACTACTTAAACCCTTATGTGTGTGAGAGGGGGCTCTTAAGTGTTGAGGAGAGAGAGGTTAGGGTTTCCTTATGTTGGGAAGATTTGTGCGTGCTCTAGGCTTAGAGCTCTATCCTCCATGAGGGAATGGTTGTAAAATATTCCTCTCCAATTGGAATAAATATCCAAACTTCTTCCAAGTAAGCTGTGCCATGGATTCCTCCTTGTACTTTTGATTTACTTGGTTTTATTGGTTGGATTTCATCTTCTCTTGATCTCTCTTGTTGCAAGGACATATAAGAGGCAGGGATATTTCTTGGAGATCAGATCCCATCTATCTAGGCTCTTTATATGGGAAGTTCTCTTGATTGCTCAGTTTTGCTCGAGAGAGGGGTGATTTTGGGTTTTGATCTTGATGGCATTTTGGCTTAAGTTTGTGCTATGATCTAACTTGTTATGGCATGTGAGAACTCATTCAAGGTCATCAAGATTATCAAAGACTCATGAGCAAGAATAGATCGTGGTTTCGCTCTTTTGTTTGGTATTGGTGGAACATTCCTTGTTTTAGATAAAGGTTAGAATTTTAGTATTAATCTTTATGATCCATGATTGGAATAGGTTTCTAACATCCTAGAGAGGACTTGTACCTAGTTTCATCCTATTGGAACATTGGTTTAAGAACTAACCCCTTTCTTGGTCTTGTGTTGCGTTGATTTTTGGACTCCGTTTGGCGAGTGGTAGTACCACCATGACCTGAGAGGTACAACCGTCCTTGGCCTGTGATAATACTGGTAAGAGATAGTTGTCTTAGGTGATTTTTGGCTCTTGGCTTTGGGATAGCTTGTAGATTTGAGCTTTCCACTACACTCTATTGCTAACACTTGGGAAAGATCTTTGAGAAGTCATTCAGCCACCTCTGACTCGCCATGCTCAATCCTACATAGGAAACTCTGAAGAACCATGTTGAGAATATCAGTGGGTTCACTTGTGTTGAACAATTGGCAATCATTCCGAGCTGAGATTTGAGTGTGCGAAAGTTTGCATGTTTTTATTCTTGCTATCAGGTCTCAAGCGGTAATACCTGCCTGGTGTTGGTAGTAGTATTGGCCTAGTGTCAGTGGTAGTAGCAGCAAGGTGGCCACAGTACTACCACAGGTGCGGTGCGATCGGTCTCTAGATGGTAGTAGCTATTTTCTAGATAGGGTCATTTTGGTTATGGCCAGGTCCAGTAGTACCAGTGCAAAACCGTGGTACTATTGGAGAGAGTGGTATGAATGACTTATCAATGGCAGTTAGATCAGCCATGACATAAATTATTTGATGGGTTTTTATAATTGTTGGAAATGGTCAAGGGTTGAGTTGTGAGTCCTAGTATTGCATTCATGACGCATGAAGTATGATAGGACTGACATGGTCTAAGTTGTGAAGAACTTTTGCTCAAAAATAATCTCTTGGTTTTTGATGTGCTAGATGCTTTGAGGCATCCATGGTTGATGGCGTGGATCCGGACTAGGATCATGGATGAGCTGACGTATGGTCAAGGAAGCTGGGAGGGATGGTTGGGCTCAAGGGTGACGCGGGAGAAGAAAATGGATGTCGAAGGACCGTTCATGCAATGGTGCGGTCAATGCAAGTGAGGCGTGGTCAAGGAATCGACATGTTGACACTTGCCAATGAGTGAACCCACTGCCGTGGAAAGCCTAATACTAGACGCCACATCACAGGCAGTTCCCAAAAACCATCAGTATTAAATATACTTACAGATGGTTTTAGTTTATTGACTATCTATGTTGCTGCCAATGATAAAAACCATCTGTGAAGAGGAAATATCACAGACGATTCATGGTGAAAACCATTTGTGTAATATCACAGATGGTTAGTAACAAGAACTGTCCGTGATATTAGCACATATAACAGATGTTTTTTGTAGGATCGGAAACAGCAACAGAGGGGGGTGAATGGTGCCTTCAAAAATCGCCCCGAAGTATCCACAAAATCTTCTTCTCCGATAGCTATAGCAACTATGAAGATAGAAGAGATTCACTCACTGGAAGCCAAAAATGATTTTGCCGATTTGACTGAAGAGACTCACTGAAGAAGCAAAACCAAATCAACATAATCTTCTCTGAAGAACAGGCCGAGAAAGGATTTTACTGACAAGGCAAAAAGACTGACTGAAGTCTGCAAGAAGAAACTGAAAAATGAATGGAAATCGCCCTTGCTAAAATCTGTAGAGATCAGTTGCTACAAATCAGTTTTAGCTGAGAAACTGAACAACTCATAAAATTCAGACTTGTCCGAATGCAAGAAAAGAAACAGCAAGACTTGACTGAAATTTGGCCAAAAACTGAGGAGACATCAAGCTGCGGAGAAATTAAAGCAAATGGGAAACTAGACACAAAAAAAACTGCAAGTAGAAAGAAGAGGAAGAAGCAAGACCGAAAATAACAGACTACAGAGAACAGCCGAAAAGTCAGAGAAAGCACTGAAAGCTTGCTACTCTTTTCGGTTAAGTGGACAGGACTTCAATTACAGCTCTACACTTCAGTTTTTTTAGAGGGCTGGGCGATAGCAAACCGAGCAGGAAAGAAAAGATACAAAGCAGAAATCAAGTGAATGGGAGAAACTCTGAACCGTGAGCAAGACTGCCGAACATAAGTAAATCAAGGCTTTGCCACCCGGTCTGACCTGCAAAATAAAAGCTGATCTGGCTGTTGTTTTTTTAACCGGACTGCATGCAAATAAAAGAAGCAAGAACTGAAACGGGCTGCTGCTGTTAGCCGAACAGGAAGAAGATCAATTCCCAACTGAAAAGCAGGCTGCAAATAGAATTCAGACCTCCTGCCAAAAACTGAAAACTCTGAAATTACTGCAGACTGAATATTGCTTGCTGCCGACTGAAAACAGTAAAGGTTACTTCGGTATTGTAATTACTACAAAATTCAAACTGCAATAAAGAACTGAAATAAGATGAAGATACTTCACTGTTTTGGCTGAAAAAACTGAGAAACATATCGATTTGAGACAGTTAACTCAGTTTCAACTTGTAATTGGGTACAATACATGGAGAGAGCATACTACCAAGACAATGAAATTCTGACAAAAACAGAGAATACCTCAAACCGAATAGAATCCAAATTACCTATGATTCTTGACTTCTTAGAATCTGAGACTCTTGATTATAGCAAATAGATGACCACAGATCAAGAGAGAATCATAGCTCAAACAACTTTTAGTAGACAAAAAACTTGAGCACAAGATTCCTCTGCTTGCAATGAACAGTAAACCCTAGGATTTGTAGAAACAGAGGAATGAGCAGCGAAGACATTCTTTCAAATGAAAATCTCTATTTTGGATCATTGCTCTTGAGAATGAGCAAACCAAAGAGATTTGATGAGTCTCCCAGATCAGAGCATAAAGATATTGCAGCTCCTTGCTCAAAAATAAAAGAGACCAAAAAGGAAACTCAGAGCAAAGAAGAATGGAAATGAAGCACAAGAAAAGGGATAGCTCAAACTCAATCCATTTCATATTGATTCAGAGACATGGGCTATTACAAATGGAGAGGAATGATTACACAACCATTTCACTACATGCTTGTCTACCGAGAAGAACACACACCCACTGCTTACAGACTACTTCCTTGCTTACTTGAGAACACACTCCAAAGCATACACAGACTGCTTTCTACATTACACTCAGCCAGACTCTCCTTACCTCAAATAGAGGAGCTCACACCCACAAATGGGAAATCAAGAAGAGGCAGCCCTCTTCCACTTCCAAAACACACAAAAGGCAAAAGTCAAAGCATCAGGAGACTTGGAGGGGAAAACAACCCTTTTCACTCCAAACCCTAAACCCTTTCAATTTGACCTTCACAACCACTAATGGGTCTCCAACCCGTTATCTTCAACCGATCCCGCTTCCGATTTTGCAGCCTCACGCATTTTACCGAAATGCCCCTACTACACCTTCATGGAAGCTTCCTGCTCGCACAACCGGCACCCTGACGGTCTGGACCTCGACTCCTCCCTGAGTCTAGTCCTGGTCCACCTCGCCGTTGCCCGTCGTGTCCACCTCCGGTAGCTCCAGCTCCGGTTCCCCGTCTCCCGACTCGCAACCACCTCAGCAGCCTCGATCATCTTCGACCTCTCCAACCATCTGGACCTCAACACCTCCTGTGCCTAGTCCCGGTCCTCCCATGCCTCACCATGACCTAGCTCCGAAGTCCTGTAGTCACACAGACAAGCAAACCGTCACATAACACCGCACGAAACAGTATAAACAACATTAGCATTAACAAAAAGGTACTCAAGCATGAAATACCCAAATCGACCAATCGAGAAGGAAAACAAGCGTCCTAAGCACTCCCGACCACAATCGACCAAGTCCAACCGAACCGGACCGCGCCATGCACCAACTTGGCGCGAACCGACCAAACCAAACTCAAACTTTCCAGAAACCGAGTCAATTACTCATCACAAACATGAGGACACCTCCACATGGTCTCTCATTTTTTGTTTGAATTGTTTGTGATACTTCATAAATACAAACCGTCTGTAATAATTAAGTCATCACAGACGGTTTTTATAAAAAAACCGTCTGTAATAATTCCACAATATTAATTGCACGTAGACATATCGACCATCCATCTTAAATTCCAGATCTAAGCTGCTGCTTTGAGCTGGAGGTGGGGCTTTGAGATGACCATTTGGTGAAAAGAGACTATTTGGCAAGAGTGGTCGTAGATCCTTTCATTTCTTGACTACCCATGGTTAGTAATTTGTTCCTAATTGCATTATAATTTAGATCTATAGCTTTTATTCGAAGAAGAATTGAATATGGTTTAGATCGAGCTAGCTTGATGTAGAGAGAAGATTATTTATATCTGGTGTACTACATATAGCTATTTTCTTACAAAACATGCGCAAAATCATTTATATTGTTATATGCATATTGTAGGACTGAAGTTGGTTGTACACTGGAAACTATGTGAGTGAAGAGTATATTAATGGCATGTCTGTTTTTATAATAGCTGCTGAGAAGAATATGTTGCATAAGGGGACGGAATATATGTACTATCCATGCATCGACTACGAGAATCTAAACATGTTTAAGAACTGAGTGCAGATTGAAGCACACTTGATTCGAAGGAGTTTCAAAAAGGGGTATGCACGTTGGACCAGTAATGGTGAAGAGCAGATTACACAGGAAGGTAGTAATAATGAAAGCGCTGACGAAGTCAATGATATGCCACCGGATGATGTCGATTATGGTTTCGATTTGGATAGGCTGCATGATGACAATCTTGATCAGATGCTTCGCGATACAGAATGGAACTGTGATGAGAGAGTATATTAAATTCCGGGGCATGATGGAGGACTCGGAGAAACCTTTGTTCAAGTGCTGCAAGTCAAAATACACAATGTTATCAACCATGCTTGAACTACTGAAATGAAGGCAAGCAATAGTTTATCCGACAAGAGATTTACGGCACTATTAGCTCTTTTAGCAGACATGCTTTTGGAGGAAAACGAGTTGCCCAAGAAGGTTCTTTACCTATTGGGAATAAAAGTAGAAAGAATACATGCATGTCCGAACGATTGTATCCTCTACTGTAAAGAGTATGCAAACATATATGTATGTCAGATGTGCAACACCTTTTGATACAAGCGTAAAAATCAATCAGATGACGGCGAGGGAATAGAGGTGAGGAGAGGACATCTTGCTAAGGTAGCATGGTATCTTCTAGTAAGTCCCCATTTGAAGCCTTTTTTGTGAACCCAAACGAGGCAAAACTACTATGCTGGCACTCAGAGGAGCGTAAAAAGGATCGAATACTAAGACACCTTGTTGATTCTGCCGAGTGGAGAAATATCGATAGGAGGTTTGCAGACTTCAGTGTAGAACCACGGAATATAAGGTTCAGATTGAGTATAGATGGAACATATCCTTTCGGTAACATGAGCAACCGACACAACACCTGGTTCGTGACTCTCTGCATTTACAACATTCCTCCTTAATTGTGTATGAAGCGAAAGTATATGTTATTGTCGATACTTATCCAAGGGCCGAAGCAACCTAGGAATGATATTAATGTGTACTTAGCACCGTTGGTGGAAGGTCTAAAAATACTGTGGATTGAAGGGGTACAGGTATAGGATGCGTACAAACGAGATAACTTCACTGTACGCTCCTTATTGTTCTCCATAAATGATTATCTTGCCCTTGCTAACCTATCAGGCCAGAGTACAAAAGGGGCCATAAATGATAGCGAGAGTGTGTGGCTGAAGCACTCGCGCAAAACTATGTACATGCATTACCGTAGGTTCCTTCGGAGGGCTCACCCATATAGCAGGATGAAGAAACAATTCAATAGAGAGAAGGACGATAGTTTAGCTCCAAGGTATTTAAGCAAAAAAAATCTATGATATAGTTAAAGATTTAGATGTTGTGCTCAGAAAGGGACGTAAATCGACGACTCGTGAGAAGAACGTCCAGAAGAAGAGATCAATATTTTGGAACTTACCTTATTGGAAACACCTAGAAATTTACCACTACATCGATGTCATGCATGTACAGATACCTGATATCGATTACGATAAAATACGAGACCATATAGAGGTCATCCTATGGTGTGTGATGAGTAACTGATTGTTTGGTGCAAGTTTTTCAATGTTTGAGTTTGGTTTTGGAAGAGTTTACAAGATTTTGATTGTTGTTAGGTTGTATAGTTTACTGGTTATGCATGGGGCCAGAACGGATATGCAAAGTTGTTGGACCAGTTATGCATAATGGTCAGACTGGTGCTTGGTGTCAGGTGCGATCTAACCTCTATGTCAGGTGCAGTCTGACCGGGTCATACTGGTGTGTGGTCTAACCACTATGTGGGATGCAGTCTAGTCACAGGAGTGGTTGCACTGGCATTTACATGGTGGCAGCTATTTTACAGACAGAGGTGTTTCTAGTGTGAGTTGAGAAGGTCGACTGGTCTGACCGGCCATTGGTTAGTGATTCGACTACTGGCAGTCTGACTAGCATGGTAGCCACAATCACACCTTTCCCCTGTTACTGGGGTTGAGGCTGAGAGAAGTTGATTGATTTGACTGGCCAATGGATGGCAGTTTGACCATTTTGGATCTTAGCTCGTTTTTTAGTTTAGTCCTGATCCACCTTGTCATTGCCCATCATGTTCATCACTTCGCAAGCCTCGATTATCTTCTGGTGGCACCTTAACCGTTGTACACCTTAACTCTCCTAGCTAAATCCCGGTCACCTCCATCTTACCATGACACAGCTCCAAAGTTCACCACTCCTCAGCCCTCGGTCATCTTCCAACAATACCTTGACCGTTCTAGACCTTAGCTCTCATAGCTAAGTCTCGATCCCCTTCGCCTTACCATGATGTAGCTCCAGAGTCCTGTTACCTCACAAATAGGCAAACCATCATGTAGTACCACACAATATACATAATCATCAATTGACACAATTGATGAGCTGAGAACACATACCTTCAAAGCTTCTTTCCCAGAAGCATCATCATGCCACATAGCCATCTGGCTCATAAAGCATCATCTGCATCTCATTACCTCAAGGGCCTTTGCCCAAACTTTGCCTTCCATGGCTCTTGCCGATTAAAGAACCATGTTAAGAATGTTCATAGTTTATATATGCTAAACAATTAGTAATTAGTAATCGTGTCAAGTTGAAATTTACATTTACAAAAGTTGGCAATTTTTTTAGGGTGCCTATCAGGCATGGGTTAACCGCTCTATAGGTGTGATCTGATCGATGTGTAGAGTTGGTTAGACTAGCCAGTTGCCCCTCGAGCATTTTGCCAGGGGCGGTCTAACCGGCTTGGGTCAATTAGTCAGATCGGGCCTATGTGCTTTTGACTCTTGGACACCAAACACTTATGCAGGAGTGTCTTGAGATGTTTTTGCACTAGGTGTCACATCAAATAGCGGTCTGGGCAAAAACTAGATAGCAAAGTACCGAAAACTCTAGAGAGGGTTTTTTGGAGAACTTAGGCGTTTGTATGGTTTTCTGCCCTAGTGGTTAGAATGGCTTGAGGGAAGCGGTCTAACTGGGCTAGGCAATCACCCAATGGTGGCCAAACCAGCCATGTTTGGTCTTGGCCGAGAAGGTTTCTAGAACTTTTGAGAATTGGTCATGGGTTGAGTTTGGAGTTCTAGGTTATTGCATCCATGATGCATGAATCATGTTTGTACTAACGTGGGTCAAGTTATGAAGCTTATGACCAAAAATAGTCTCTTAGTCTTTGATGTATAGGGTACTTGGAGACAACCATGGTCGATGGAGTCGATCGGTACTTGCCTCGGGGATGAGCTGAGGTACGGTCAAGGAAGCTGGGCGGGATGGTTGGACTCAAGCAAGTCATAGGAGAAGACAAGGGATGTCGAATAGTGCGATCAGTGCAAGTGAGGTGTGGTTGGGGGGAACCAACACGGAGAGATTTGCTGATGTGTAAGTTATTGGTGAACCTACATATTGCAAGTATGGAGTTTGCTTACAAAGGAGATAACCATGGACTAAGCTTGGAGAACAAGTGAGGTCCATGGTCGAGGCGAAGGTGTTTTGGCGGGGAAACCAAAATACCAGAAGTGGCAAAGGGACCAAAACCATGGTGCTTGAAGGATGTTCAGAGAGTAGATTAGGTTAAGCAGGTGCTAAGGTGTCGAATCCTGGAGCAACAACTCCGAAACCCTCTATGTTAATCGCACTAGTCCAAGATCAGCTAGTGCATACAGTAATAACAAGGATACATATCAAGCACAATGACAAAACTTTATATAGCTGAGTATGGGCCTAATGGCGAAAGTTTACATCCATGGCACATAAGCCAAAATAAAATATAAGTAGCAGAAGAAAAAACCAAAGTGGAAGAAGCCCACTGAGCCTGCCCACAAGCAAACAACAGTAAGACACGGACGTTCTGATCCTCACCGAAGTCAACATTGTCCTCTGAAAAATAATGAATTGAGTAACATGAGCACATAAAGTACTCCACAAGTTATACCAGAAAGTTTAACAGAGTTAATGCATGCATAAGGATTGACAAAGGAAGGCATAATAAGGTTAATTGAGCAAAAAGCATTATTGAAGTAAATATTATAAGTAGATTCAAAAGATGAATTTGATACAATAGATAGAAACAAGATTTTAACAAAATAATATCGTTAGTGCAGTCTCCAACCAAACACCAACCTATCCACGAGTATCGCACCCGGACCATCTTTTCCAAAAAGATTTCATATGGATTCCGTCCATCCATACGTTTTTTAATCTCTCATGGATTCTATCCATCCATAAGGTTTTCATAAACCATTTTGAAAAACAAAGTCTAATCTGTGAAAAACTTTATTCAGCTTGCCCATGACTGTGGGCACAGCTATCCAGGATAGATTATACACTTTGCAGAGGTTGTACAGCTTTACCCACAAGACATGATTATCCCATATTGCCACCGGATAAACATACTTTCTTTGGTGTGCGGCGAGGAGATCATGACAAGGCTTTTACAATGCAAAGTCTTCAACCTGGCCAAGCCAACTCTGAGATTTCACCACAACTTGAATCCACAAGTTGGAGCCTCGTCTTGAGCCGAGTGAGACTTCTCATGGCCTATGCCACGCACACTTTCAACCTACAGCGAGACTCAGGTTGGGACCTGCAAATTAATCAGCCAGGACTGTCCCATATCAGTCTTGTGGTAGTACGAAAGGGCTTTATAGCAGTAGCTCACAGACCGATCCTTAACTTACTTAGGCACCAACCACATACCCCTCGTGCCTCGCAATCAATATTATGTCACAATGCATGCCAGCAAGCACCCACCACCTAACTATTTGCCTAAGTCTAAACTAAGTTTTTATATTTTGTTTGGAAATATTTCATAATCCCTCCTCTTGACTCACCAAAGTCAAGAATACATTTGAAAACTTTATCATTTTATATGAAAATGGTTATCCCAAACAAAAATTATGTCTAAGCAGATCTAAGCATTTGATACAAAATTTCTCTAGTCCATACTAGTGTACTAACCAGAGTTTTATCTAAGGTGACAAGGCATGTTGATGTTCAATGTCAAATTTGGTCATATACAAAGGAATTTGGTGTAACTAAAGTTTAAATCAGATTTGAAATAATTTGAATAAAAGTACGCATGCATAATAATTTAAAAACAACATAAATAATTTAAATTACTGAAAACAACATGATCAAAGGTATAAGTTGCCTTGCTTGAAGTCTTGATGCTGCGAATCATCAAAATCATACTCTCCAAAATTATCGTAGTCTATACATGAAGAACCAAAGAAAATAAATTCCAAAAATTATAAAATATACACTAGGAGATAGATTATGAATTTAAATGAATTTAGGAATTTGGATCACCTTATTTAGGGTTCGGACGGCACAGAACGAGCGATTGGGAATTGGAACAGAAATTCCAGAAATTTACTAAACGAGGAATATTCCAGGAATCTTATTTTTGCTAGAATTTTTGGACAAACTGGTGGGGCTCGCTTGTCTTGGCTAAGCAAAATGGATGATAGGCAACTGAGAGCTATGGATGGGAAAAAAGTTGCATTACCTTGGATTTGAACACAAAAACTCATGTGTCCCAAGCAACGGGCTTCACCACAAGTGACTACATGTGATTTGGAATCATAACAAATTACATGGAGCAAACAAGTGGAGAGACAAAAGAGCAGCACACGCTGATGCATGGTGGTGCTCTGGCCATTACTTGTGTCGGCAAGGGGAAAGTCAAGGAGGCTGGCCAACTAGCAAAGTGGGTCAAGGACTCCCAAGGAACTCATAGGAAGTGGCGGCGCAGCCGCAGATGCGCGCGTGGTGGCTGGGGTAGTGCTGGGCCATGGTTGTAGCTTCAGTTGTACTATGCACAAGGTGGTGGAGAATCTTAGGGATGGAATGAGGAATGAAACACAGACTGTGGCTCCTATTTATAGCCTCAGAGAAGGGAAGGAAGGAGCTTAGCCACTACTGTATTGAACACAATTAAATTGGAGGTTTCAACAAGCACTAATTTGAATGGAAACAGCCAAGTTATGACTAAGAAACTGAATAGCAAATGGTTTCTAGCAGTGAATGAAAATGCTTTTGCTGCATTTAATTTCCTTAATGGGTGGAAAATGAGTTTTGCTTGCATGGCTTGCTCCTGAGAGTGCTCGGCTGAAGAACAACAAAGTGTTCAATGGAAGAGGAGAGAGAGTAGCAGAGTAGTGTTCGGCCATGTATGCAGCAAACAACAAGACAGGAAAGAAAGAGAAGAAAGAAAGGAAAGGAAGGAATTTGATCAGCCAAACAAAATTGATGACAACGGTTTTGAGTTGGAGACTTCATTGTGCATTGGTGTGGATGCACACAGTTGAAATAATGGTTGAAGATATTTGATGCTGCCCTTAATTTCTTTAATGGGAGGAAAATGGTTTCTTTGCATGCATAGCTTGTTGTATTTGGTTACAGAAAGCAAGGAGAGAGACACGTGGTCAGGTGGTTCGGATGGAGTAGAAGCTGAATAGTAAGAAGAAAAGAGAGAGAGAAAGAAAAAGGAAAGAAAAAGAAGAAAAACAATGAGCCAAGAAAATGGGTTCGACTTAGAAAAAATGGATTTGACAATTTTCTAGAGATTTTGAATTATTGAGATTTGAGTTTGAATTTTGAAAGTGAACTAAACATTTGGAATGGAATTGAGGATTTGAAAATGAACTGGCATTAGAATTTGGAATTTAAATTTTGAGATTACCGACCAAACTTCAAATATTCAAAAGGAGGGCATAAATGGGTAGTTTGGAATTTTTGATGAATTTAGAAATATGAACAGGCTCAATGGGAGATACGATGAAGGAGAACGGGCTCCTCGAAGTTTGAATTCTAAGAAAAAAGGTGATTTTGAGAATTATTTTTTGTATTGAGAATTCAATTTATGATGTCAACATCAATTTTAGATTTTTGGCCGAATTACTTTTGCAAAGGAAAAGGATTATATTTGGCTGACAAGTGGGACCGGCTTTGGTGGACTAGGTCCATGGACCGAAAGGTGGCTGAGGTGACAGGGAGATCGGCGTGGCACTTGCGTGGCTCACGACTGCTGAGGTGGTGCACACGCGGTTGCCAACTGGCTTCCACATCACCTGCTGTGCTGACGTGGCACGGCCGGCGTGGTGGCGCTCTGGACCCGAGGGCTCGCTGGCACTCCGGAGCTAAGCGGCAGCGACCAAGGTGCACAACAGCAAGAAGGGGAGGCAAGGAGGCGAGCTCACCTTGACGTGGAGTTCGAGGGGCTCGGAGATGGGTCGGCGACGAGATCTAGTGGCGACGGAGCAAGAGCGTCAGTGGCGGGGGCTCTCCGGCGTTGGGATTGCTCGGCAAAGGGGTGGGAGACGAGCGCACGGCAACGAGGAAGGAGTAGACGGTGTCGGCAAGGCACGGGGCTAACCGAGCAGGCGACGATTGCTCACTGGAGCTTCGCCGGCGAACGGAGAGAGATGCAGCCGGTGCGGGGGTCCTTGCGTTCTAGGGAGTGAAATTGAGCCAAGAGTAAGGTGCGGGGCTTGGGAATGCTCGGTGATGGCCGGTGATGAGGATGCAAGGCGGCGGAGTGAGGGTTCCGACGGCGGCTTCGCTCGGAGGAGGGGTGGAGGATGTTCACATGGCAACGAGGAAGGCACAGACGGTGTCGACGTGGCACTAGACGGACCAAGGGCTCCCGAAATTGCTCACCGGTGTTCCATCAGTGCTTGGAAAGGAGGAGGAGTGATGCGGGGCACTCGGGCACACGAGGGAGGAAAAGGAGGGGAGGACGGGGTGCAGGGGAGGGTTTATATAGGTGCAGTAAGGAGTAACGGTCGAACATGACCTCGCCGGAGTTAAGCGGGCGAAGGGCGTGGTACGGCGCTTAGCGGGGTTTAAAGGAGGGGAAATGGTCAGAATGAGTGCAGAATAAAGAGGGGCATTTAATGGCGCACTAACCTGGGAGTTAAAGAGAAAGAAACCGCCGATTGAAGGGCTCAGTAGCGCGACAATGGCGGCGGACGGAGGAAGGAGAACTTGACAGGTGGGTCCCGCATGTCGGCGAGAGGGAGAGGAGAAGAAGAGAGAGGCGAGCGGCCAAATGAATGCCATGCGTCAAAAGAACATATTAGGGCCGGCGGATGGAGAGGGAGAGGATGAGTGAAGATGGAGGGCCGAGATTAAATCGAGCGACAGTGGATTTAATCCAGACCGTCGGCTAAGAAACGAAGGAGTGAGTGGCTGAGAGTGGCTGAGATTAAATCGGGTGTGGAAGATTGGATCTGGGCGTGACACTTGTTAGCCCGAGAAGAGAGAGGGTTTTAAAATTCCTTTTTAATTTTCAAAAATACTAGGAAGCTTTAAAACTCTTAGAAAATAGCAAATATTGTATAAAAATTCCAAAAAAATTCACAGAAATTTCTGGAGATGTTTTAGACTTAGAAAAGATATTTTCAACTTTAAGTTGGCCTTTTAATTTTTACAAAAATACTTTTTAGCTTTGAAATTGATTTTAAAAATCCAGAAAAGCACAAAAAATCCAAATGAAAGCCAAATGCTTTAAAATAATTAATTTGAAATAGTATTTTTATAGAAATTTAAAATACCCTTTATTTAATAGTATTTATATAAAATTTTAATTTAATTACTTTTAACAAAAGCCTTTTAAAAACTAAAAACATGCAACTAAAATCACCAAAAGTCAAGCAACCAAAGAACACTTGATTTTACTTTTAATTAAATTAATTTTTTATTTTTTATTAAATTTTTTGAAATAAACAGTTGGGCTATTACATAAGGAGGTCAAGGTGATGGAACCTTGCTCCTTCGGGTTTGGGCTTATGCGCTTTGAGAAGCATGCATAAGTCTTATGTGTGTAAAACTCAATGTATGTGGGGTTAATGTGTTCACCCAACTGTGCTAATATATAATATCTATTAGGGCTAGATGTGGGTTGGTTGCGTCATTTATTTGAGTGGGAGGGGTTGGTGAGACCCAACCAACCATCCATTCTTGGGTTTGTGATAGAGGCTTCCTTAGGAAGGGAGGCTTTTGGGTGTGCTCTTAATTAGGAGAAAGAGCTCTATCCTCTATGGTGAAGTGGCTGTAAGCCAAACATTTACAAGTTGCGATAGATCAACTTTGTTCATCCTTTGGGGTGTGTACCTGATCTTGTTGATTTTACTCTTGTTTTGGTTGATGTTTTCGCCCCTTCTCTTCCCTCTTGGTCTTGTTAGTTCCAGGGATGTGTAGGAGAAGGAGATGCCTCATGAGGATTATATGCCATCTTTCTAGGTACTAGCTGTAGCAAGATCTTGGCGATTGCTTAGTTGGATCAATTTGGAGCCTTTCTTGTGAAATCGTGTTTCTAAAGTTTTAGTCACAAATCTTTGGGTGCTCCTGCTTGTTATGATATGTAGAAACCTATCTAGAGTCATCTTGGTCATCCTTAATCCACGAGCAAGTCGTATGTCAGGTTCTTGAGTTTTACCCGGTTTTGGTACAACTATGTTTGTTTCAAGGAAAGATTGAAACTTTAGGTAAGATCCATATGATCCTTGGATGGATTAGGTTCCTAATATTCTTGGCAAGGTGTGTATAAAGTCTCAAGTTATTTGGACGTGTATTTTGAGGCTTGCACCTTTTTGGGTTTTGGCTTGGGCTGATTGGTCTGACTAGTTGCGAGGAGTTAAACTCTGTTTTTCTTCTGTGCTTTAGTGAGTTCTTTTTTGGTAGGCTAATATGATCTTTCTAGCTTCTAGTAACTAGTGGAGTGAAGGTTTTGAATACCATCTGAAGAGGTTGAATTTGAAGATAACATTCACTCCCCCTCTGATTGCCATATCAGGTCCTACACCGATCTTGTGCCTTGCTCAAGTATGACCATCTTACCTGGCATCCACGACCGTTCTATATCTTGGTTCTCCCTAACCAAGTCCTGGTCCTTCTTGCCATTAACCATAGTTGAATCTAAGTCACCTGTACAATAATATACCAAGCAAACAATTTCTGAGCATATATTCTTCATAACTTAACCCACATTAATCCAAATATGCAAAATCCAATCTATATACACCAATTCCAAGCTCCAAAAACAAATTTTCAATTCAATTCCTGAAGCTACCCTTCCTAGGAATAGGACACTGGTCTAACCACAGCCATTGTGTCAGTCAGACCGTCAGTAGTCTAATGGCCATGCTTAGGCTAGTCGGATCACATGCCAATCAGAGCACTCTAGTGAGCCGATCAAACTGCACCCAACATGAGCTCAAAAGCACCTTCTTTGGAAAATAGTTATCGTTGTATAAACTCTGGCCATACCGCACCATGCTTGTATGATTGCCAGCCCCATACCGGGCAGACCAAACCTGACTAAATCTTGACCACCAGTTTGACCACTATGCCACAGCTAGTCAAACCGTCCTCCACCAGTCTGATCATGGCCCCAATGCCAATCAGACCACTCACACTCTGAATTACACCAAAAGCTCACATTCTAGTCTAACTACCGTGCCAAGACCAGTCAGAATGCACATACCCAGCATTCTGACCACCTCTACAAAATGGTCAAACCTGCAATGTACTGATAGCAACTCTGAAATTGCAAACTTCGAAAACCAAACTCAAACTTCGACAACACGCAACCCAAAGTCAATTACTCATAATAAACCATGTGGTGATGTCCACATGATCTTACAATAGGCAAGTCAAGAACCCAATTTTGGAGATGTTGTGTTTGTCATCATGTAATGCTCCAAGTGGATGTGCAAGGCTAAGGTATAACTAGCATAGAATGAGAATGTGTTTCTTAGTTATTTTGCCAGTCTCGATGTCCAATTAGAAGACCGAATTGCTAGTAAAAGGGGTCTTGACTAGTAACTTGAGTATGCCATGTGTTATAGCTCTTTATGCTTGCTTTAGCTCTCCTTGGTATGATGCTAGTATTTGCGAATATTTACAAATAGTTGTGGCTCATGCACTTATACTTGTATCATATAACTAAAGTTTGTGAATATGTATTGTAAATGGTTGAAGTCCATGTACCAAATCTTTATGGCATGATTCTAAATTTTGTGAATGTGTTATGCAACTTGTTGAGGATCATACTTTAGTCCTTGTTTGTATAGTACTAGGTTTTGCGAATGTGTTTTGCAAAATCATTGAAATATTGCACCCTTGACCTTGCTAGAAAATATGCACTGGTTAGACCGCCATGTGTTGATTGGTCTGACCGTAGGAGATATTAGACCACAAATTTGTTGCCAGTCAACATTTTCTAGAAGACTTATTTCGTTTATTTCTCTATGTCATGCTAGGGGCAGGCTGATCGGCTATATGTTAGCGGTCTGACCGACCAAATGGTCTAACCAAGCATTTGTTGTCAGTTCCTTTTTTTCCAGAGAGTATGTTTTCAGCTCTCTTTGGGATCACTACTACGGTTTGACCAGACTATGTGAGCAGTCTGATTGGCCGAGCGGTCCGACTGACAGCATCTGTAACCGCTAGTTTTCTAGTTGTTGTAGTGTAGGCTAGCCTGACCAGCTATTAGTTGGTGGTCAGACCGGTCCGAGCTAATTTTGCTGGAATTTTACTCCAAAGGCGAGTTTCTTGGTGTGTGTGTGTGTGTGTATAAATACCCCCCTATGACCCGTTGGACATGGATGATGGTGCCTTGATTCATTTCTTTGAACAGAGAGCAAGCCCTCTCATCTCTTGTGTGCTTGTGTTGCACTTAGTGAGATTGAAGAGGCGAATCATTGTGCGTGTGTTGCAGTTGGTGGTGGATTGAGTACCCATTGAGTTTTGGCACTTGATTTGTTTAAGTAAACGTCTTTAACTTGTTATTTCTGGGAGGTTACCGCCTCCTAGACAGTTTGAAGGAGTTGTGTTAGTGTCAAAGGAGCTTGTGAGAAAGTCTGGTTGCTTGTGAGTGGCTTGGTGCTCACTATATCCAGAGTAGAGGAAGAGCAATCCTAGTGGATTTTATGTGTTGTCTTAATTTGTGGAGTCGATCTAATTTGTTTAGACTTATCTCAATGTGGATTAGGGGAGATCAGCACTCTCCGAACACCAGGGTAAAATGATCATTGTGTCATTGTCGTTTGCTATTTTGTGCTCATTTACATTCTTACAATTTACATTCCTATATTTAAATTGCATATTTGTCACACAAAGATCGTAAATCTTGACATAGTTGTATGGTGTTGATGTCCTCAGTTAAGACAGATTTAGGTCAAGCCCAAGCTTGTTCCAGGCCTAGACACAGATGTAGGCCTTACCCTGTGATGAGGACATCCCTAGTCACCTTATTCATCACCTACTCCACAAGATTCTACGCAACTGCAAGTTGAAGCTTCTACAAAAGAGGCTTATTTGGGTCCCATGACTAGGAACCGTACTAAGCAAATACAACAAGAGGTGAATGCATGCCTAGCTGAATCTAATATTGTTGTAGATAAGAATTATATACTGCCAAAGTCTCGTATGCTTATTTTACTTAGGTTTGCACCTACGGAGATAATTCAAGCAGAAGGAGCACATTGCAAGGATCAAGACTTAGCTACCGGAGTACATTGTTTAACAACATCCACCTATGACCAGTTGGACGTGAAGAAGGCTGAGCTGGACATCAAGAATACTAGCAAGCTGTTCAGGCCATCAAGCGTTGCATGCGCAGCCTCAGAATTTGACTACCAACTTTTTACCTAATCCCACATAAATATGGGCGTGTCCAGCATGCATGGGGAGCAGGAATGCATAGGAAATTAAGTCCTCTTTCCAGCACAACAAACGGTGCATCATTTGGAGGCTTGAGTCAAAAGATATGCAAGTTTCAAGACTAGCTGTCCGGGACAATAACTATAGCGCGAGGCCACATGAAATTACTGCCTCTCTAAGCCTAAGGAACCCAAAGGGCACACGAAAATGGGTTCCATTTTGGAGTACATCACACCTAGCTAGGAGGGTTGTTCCTAGTATAAATACTCCTTTCTTCTTTTAAGGAGAAACTTTAAGCCATATGATTTCAGAATAGATTAGCCAAGTGCTACCAAAAACTTGAGAATTCTCTCTTCCTTTGCTCTTGTAATTTTCCTAGTGAGATTGCAAAAGTGGTCGTTCGACGGCAACCTTTCTGTGCTTCCAACTTCGTGCGTGGTTGTGTGGACTGGGAACTTAGAGTGTGGTTGGGCGAATACTTGTTGCAGGTCATTGCATAGGCAGTGGTTGGCCTCAAGAATCGTCAGGTTGCACTACTATCTTGGCTGCTTGCAGCTAGTTATCTTCACCTCACATATTTATCCTCCGTGAAGATCAGGCATCCCCCGCATCATCTTGGTATCAGAGCAATGGTTGACACGGTAGGATTTTTTACCCCTAGAATAGTTCTTGTTCTTATTCCTATAGTCTAGAAAAAAAATTGCCCCACAAAAATATTGACATTTACCTAGCCATTTGCAGTTTCTAATCTGTCATTTGGTGAGTTTTATCAAGTTTTAATCCCTAAGATCGATTGTCTTAGGTTGCTGAATGTTCTCTGACCTTTGTGCTTCCTTTCTTTCCATTTTCGTACACATAATTCAGATTTGCACACCATCTACAAAATCGTGCATATCCTTCACATCCGGAGTTCGTCTTTGATGTTCTTGTGCTTATTCAAAAAATCTATTGAGGACTATCCATATATCTTTACTAGAACAATGTGTGATTTCCAAATCTTGGTCCCTTGTTCAGTTTAAAAAAAGGAAAAAAAGGAAGAAGAAGAAAGAAGAAGCTGAACGAAAAAAAAATTGGACTGTTCTTCACTTACGTTTTAAGAAATCCTCAATTGGTATGTTCTAAGCTGAAACATTCCTCAAAGTTGTGCCATTTCCAAAATCTTTGCTTGCAGCAAATCTGAATCCTTCATGTGAGTTTTTGCTTGTTCCTCACTTATATCCAATTCAGCAACTAAGGCATTTAAATCTTGTGCGGATGATTACTTGGTTTAACAATAACTGAATTGCAGGTTAGTTATTCCCTTGCTATAAAAATATTCTGACCAAGCACCACAAATAGCCACTAGTTGTGCAATTCTCAACTTGTATTCGCCTGATTATCACCCTATTGTAAACCAACCACCGACACCACAGTAGAGCACAACTCTACACTCACTTGGAAATTACATGAGCTTCGGTTGGTAAGAGAAGGTGAAAATCGAGTCATCCACATACATATATCTATAATATAGCGATTTGTACAACTAATCATGGTAGGAAACGGAGAAGACTATGATGTTGAGGGTGTTGGGCAACCCGATCAACCCATCACAAGGTTCCACCTCAACGCCTGGCGTGATCATCTTCGCCGAGAATTCAGAGCAAGTCTTGAACCAGTTGAAGAAAAGCAAGACAAGCTGTCCGAAGACCTCCAGCAACTCATGGACAATGTCAATCAGCAACTGATCCAAAACCTCACGGTAATGCGAACTAATCTTGTTGCTGAAATTGTCCAAGAGCTACGTCAAGCCCCCGGAGATGCAAGTGTACAAGACGAAGAGCTTGATGAAACAGATGAGAAAGTTGCTGCTCGTTTGGCTCAAGAACAAAGAAACCGAGATGCTGCCTATGACGCTCGACCTTCCGCTCCTGGTCATGGGAATGGAGGTGCTGCTGCCGGTCGTCGGAATTATGTTAGCACCACTGCTGGCCGTGGTTAGGGAAGAGGCCGGGGCAGAGGAAATATCAACCATGCTGATATTAATGAAGGATATAATGGAGAAGAACATGGGTTACACTGGAATGATGGGTTTCATCAACGACAGAACTATGGTCATGAACGGCACGAGGAGGAGAGGTTTGGTAAGCTAAAATTTACCATGCCAAAGTTTAATGGTGGATCTGATCCAGAAGTTTATCTCATGTGGGAGTTAAAGGTTGACAAGATATTTCGCCTACACAACTATTCCGAAGAAAAGAAGTTGGCAATGGCCTCTCTTGAGTTTGAAGATTATGCTCTAATCTGCTGGGAACAAGTTCAGAAACAGCGAGAAGAAGAAAGAGAACCTGTTATTGCTACTTGGGCTGAAATGAAAAGAGAGATGAGAGCAAGATTCATCCCAAAGCATTATAAAAGAGACCTCTTTGATAAGCTCCAGAATTTGAGACAAGGAAAGCAGTCCGTTGAGGAGTATCATAAAGAGATGGAAAAGGCAATGATCAGAGCCAACATACATGAAGATGAGGAGCAATCCATGGCACGATTTTTGTATGGATTAAATCCTAATGTAAAGAGAATTGTTGATTTGCAGCCTTACCGTAATGTTGTAGAGTTGGTGCATTTATCTTCCAAGGCTGAACGCCAAGTGCAAGAAGACTCCAAGCAAAATAGGTCTACCACTTTCAGTGCTCGAGCTACAGCAAGTGGAGGCAAGTTTGTCCCACAATTCAATGTTGGCCGAGGCATCACAACCAATTCTAGTGGTAGCAGCCGTTCCAATGCTCGTGCAGCCACAAGTGGAAATGTGATTTCAGCTTTTAAAGAGAAGAGCAAACCTGCAGCATCTACCACTTCTTCCATTGGATCTACAGGCAAGAGTAGTGATATTATGTGCTTTAAGTGTAAGGGACGTGGTCACATGATGAAGGAGTGCCCCAACAACCGCACCATGCTGGTCACGGAAGAAGGAGAGTACGAATCAGCTAGTGATCTAGAAGAAGATGCAGAAGATAATGCTTCGGAACGAGAAGAGCAAACCTATTGCGACTTTGAACAATGTGTTTCACTTGTTGTCACCAAGGTACTAAGCGTACAGATCAAGGAAGCTGAGAATAGTCAGTGGCACAATCATTTCCAAACAAGAGCTAGAGTCCAAGAGAAGGTATGCAAAGTCATAGTTGATGGAGGAAGCTGCCATAATCTTGCAAGTAGAGAGATGTGTGAAAAACTTGGGCTCAAGCTGCTGCAACATCCCCACCCATATCACGTACAATGGTTGAGTGATTGTGGTGAAATGAAGATTACACACATGGTGAAGGTCCAGTTCAAAATTGGTGATTACATCGACACAGTTGAATGTGATGTTGTGCCCATGAAAGTGTGTCACCTGCTGTTAGGAAGACCATGGCAATATGATCTTTCAGCTCAACATTGTGGTAGAACCAATCAATACACCATCAAATGGAAAGGGAAGGATTTGGTGCTTAGACCCATGACACCGCAACAAATCATGGTTGAGCACATGCAGAAGGTTTTTGAAGTAAAAAAGGAAGTGAGAAAGAGAGAGAGCGAAAAATATTGAGTGACATCCACAAATCGGTAAATGAGCGCCACCAACCAAACATGAGAGACAAAAAGAAAAGAGAGGGAGATAACTTAGTTATGTTAGCTACAAAATCAGAATTGAGAGAAGTGAGACAAAACCCAGATCAAGTGATCTTTGTGCTCATGTATAAGGATGTTATGGTTTCAACTAACAACTTAACTTGTCTTCCAAATGCTATTTCACATATCCTGCAGGATTACAAGGATGTCTTTTTGGAGGAGGTTCCAGCTGGTCTACCTCTGTTGCGTGGCATTGAACACCAAATTGACTTCATTCCAGGAGCTTCACTTCCAAATCGACCACCCTACCGCACCAACCCTGAAGAAACAAAAGAGATACAAAGGCAGGTACAAGAGCTTTTAGAAAAGGGTTATGTTCGTGAAAGCTTAAGTCCTTGTGCAGTACCCGTGATTTTAGTGCCTAAAAAAGATGGAACTTGGCGAATGTGTGTTGATTGTAGAGCCATTAATAATATAACTATTAGGTATCGTCATCCTATTCCTAGGTTAGATGATATGCTAGATGAACTAAGTGGCTCTGTTGTTTTCTCTAAAATTGATTTGAGAAGTGGGTACCATCAAATTAGAATGAAAGAAGGTGATGAATGGAAAACTGCTTTCAAAACAAAATTTGGGTTGTATGAATGGTTAGTCATGCCTTTTGGGTTAACTAACGCATCTAGTACTTTCATGAGATTAATGAACCATGTTTTGAGAGCGTACATCGGCAAATTCGTTGTTGTATATTTTGATGACATCCTAATCTATAGCAGATCCATAGCAGAGCATCCTGATCATATCAAACAAGTGCTGAATATTCTTAGAAAGGAAAAACTATATGCTAACATTGAAAAGTGCTCATTTTGCACAAACAAGGTTGTTTTTCTTGGTTATGTTGTTTCAGGGCAAGGCATTGAAGTTGATGAATCAAAGGTGGAAGCAATCAAGAAATGGCCCACTCCTATCAATGTAAGTCAGGTAAGAAGCTTTCATGGTCTTGCTGGTTTCTACAGAAGATTTGTAAAGGATTTTAGTACCATTGCTGCCCCATTAAATGAATTGACAAAGAAAGGAGTTGCTTTTAAATGGGATGAGCCACAAGAAAAAGCTTTCCTTGAGCTCAAGAAACGATTAACTGAAGCTCCTTTGTTGGTCTTACCTGATTTTACCAAAACCTTTGAGATAGAATGTGATGCTAGTGGAATTGGCATTGGTGGTGTCTTAATGCAAGAAACTAAACCAGTAGCATATTTTAGTGAAAAATTGAGTGGTGCACAATTGAATTATTCTGTTTATGATAAAGAGTTGTATGCTTTAGTTAGAGTGCTTCAGACATGGCAACATTACTTATGGCCGAAAGAATTTGTTGTACATTCTGATCATGAAGCTTTGAAACATCTGAAAGGCCAAGCTAAACTGAATAGAAGGCATGCTAAATGTGTAGAATTCATTGAAACTTTTCCATATATTGTGAAATATAAGAAAGGTAAAGAAAATATGGTTGCTGATGCTTTATCCCGTAGACATGCTTTATTGAATCAATTAGAAGTAAAAGCGCCAGGACTTGAGAGTTTAAAAGATTTGTATGATACTGATCATAACTTTTCAGAACCATATGAAAAATGTCACAATGGGAAAGGATGGGAGAAATATCATGTGCATGATGGTTTTCTTTTTAGGGCTAACAAACTATGTGTTCCAAATTCTTCGGTTAGGCCTTTGTTGTTGCAGGAATCACATGCAGGAGGGTTGATGGGCCACTTTGGCCGTGAGAAGACTTTTGAATTGTTGGCCGACCATTTCTATTGGCCAAAGATGAGGAAGGACGTTGAGAGATTTGTGCAGCGATGCGTCACATGTCACAAAGCTAAGTCAAAACTAAACCCCCATGGTTTATATACTCCCCTACCCGTTCCAAATGCTCCTTGGGAAGATATTAGCATGGATTTTGTTTTAGGACTACCTAGGACTAAGAGGGGGAGGGATTCAGTGTTTGTAGTTGTTGATAGGTTCTCAAAAATGACACATTTCATTCCATGCCATAAGAACGATGATGCTTCACACATTGCTGGGTTGTTTTTCAGGGAGATTGTGCGTCTACATGGAATGCCAAGGACAATAGTCTCAGATCGTGATGTGAAATTCATGAGCTACTTTTGGAAGACGTTGTGGTCAAAGCTAGGAACCAAGTTATTGTTTTCAACAACATGTTACCCACAAACTGATGGCAAACAAAGGTAGTAAACCGCACACTTTCAGCGTTGCTGCGAACAATGATCAAGAAGAATTTAAAGGAATGGGAAGAGTGTTTACCACACGTTGAGTTTGCTTACAATAGGGTTGTTCACTGTACTACCAGCATGTGTCCATTTGAGGTGGTCTATGGATTCAAACCAATTGCACCAATCGACATGCTGCCACTTCCAATGCAAGAAAGAAGTAATATGAAGGCTTCCGAACGTGCTGCATATGTGAAGAAAATTCATGAGAAGACAAGAGAAGAGATTGAAAAGAAGAACAAGTCATATGCAGCAAAGGCCAACAAGAACCGCAAGAAAGTGACTTTTGAACCAGGTGATCTGGTTTGGGTACATCTGCGCAAAGATCGCTTTCCGGACAAGCGCAAGTCCAAGCTAATGCCTCGTGGAGATGGACCATTCAAAGTGTTGGCCAAGATAAATGACAATGCTTACAAGATCGAGCTTCCAGAGAATTATGCTGTGAGTCCAACGTTCAATGTAGCTGATCTTTCACCATGTTTTGGTCAAGAAGAGTCAGAGTCGAGGACGACTCCTTTTGAAGAGGGGGAGGTTGATGAGGACATCCCTAGCTCACCTTATTCATCATCTACTCCACAAAATTCTACACAACTGCAGGTTGAAGCTTCTACAAAAGAGGCTTATTTGGGTCCCACGACTAGGAACCGTACTAAGCAAATACAACAAGAGGTGAATGCGTGCCTAGCTGAATCTAATATTGTTGTAGATAAGAATTATATACTGCTTAAGTCTCGTATGCTTATTTTACTTAGGTTTGCACCTACGGAGATAATTCAAGCAGAAGGAGCACATTGCAAGGATCAAGACTTAGCTACCGGAGTACATTGTTTAACAACATCCACCTATGATCAGTTGGAGTGAAGAAGGCTGAACTGGACATCAAGAATACTAGCAAGCTGTTCAGGCCATCAAGCGTTGCATGCGCAGCCTCAGAATTTGACTACCAACTTTTTACCTAATCCCACATAAATATGGGCGTGTCCAGCATGCATGGGGAGCAGGAATGGATAGGAAATTAAGTCCTCTTTCCAGCACAACAAACGGTGCATCATTTGGAGGCTTGAGTCAAAAGATATGCAAGTTTCAAGACTAGCTGTCCGGGACAATAACTATAGCGCGAGGCCACATGAAATTACTGCCTCTCTAAGCCTAAGGAACCCAAAGGGCACACGAAAATGGGTTACATTTTGGAGTATGTTCACACCTAGCTAGGAGGGTTGTTCCTAGTATAAATACTCCTTTCTTCTTTTAAGGAGAAACTTTAAGCCATATGATTTCAGAATAGATTAGCCAAGTGCTACCAAAAACTTGAGAATTCTCTCTTCCTTTGCTCTTGTAATTTTCCTAGTGAGATTGCAAAAGTGGTCGTTCGACGGCAACCTTTCTGTGCTTCCAACTTCGTGCGTGGTTGTGTGGATTGGGAACTTAGAGTGTGGTTGGGCGAATACTTGTTGCAGGTCATTGCATAGGCAGTGGTTGGCCTCAAGAATCGTCAGGTTGCACTACTATCTTGGCTGCTTGCAGCTAGTTATCTTCACCTCACATATTTATCCTCCATGAAGATCGGGCATCCCCCGCATCACCCTGGGTTGAGCACCTCTCCCTTTTCAATTGTTTTCTATTTCCATCCCTGTTAAATCCACGGATTAAAGAGAGAAGCAGAGCAAACAGAGAGAGACCTTGAAGTGTTGCACTAGGCTGCACTTAGGGATGGAAACGGATCGAATAGTCTGAAATACGAATTCAAATCCATATTTTTAAAATAAATACGGATACGAATTCATATTTTTAAAACAAATATGAATACGAATTCGAACATTCTCAAATACGAATATGAATCAAATCTCGTAACAAGTACAAATTTGAATTGAATATTTACTTAATTCGGTTGAATATGAATAATCTAAAACTTTTGTAACAAATCTTGTTAGAACAAATTTATGTAACATAACTACACGTCTATACAAGCTTGCAGTGTAGTGCATAGAGTTGGAAATTATACAAAGTAATTTTCACTTCTTACTTATGAACCTTGGTTCATCAGAAAATTGCTTCCTACAATCATCCTCAGGGAGGTCGATAGGGACGAAAACAGATCAAATATGAATTGAATAGTCTCGAATATGAACATTCTCGAATACGAATATGAACGTTCTCAAATATGGATACGAACATTCTTGAATACGAATCCGAACATTTTTTAATACAGATTTTGCTTACCACATTCGCATTTTCTCGAATACGAATATAAGATAAAACGGATTTTGTTTTACCGTTTTAGCCGCACTGTAGCGTCTCCCCATCGTCACCTGCATGAGGGCAGACAAGGATGACGCCCTCTATGAGGTTGACATCACAGGCCTCTTCTCTGGGCTTTGACGAGCGCATCACACTTGGTGGTTCCAGCGACACCGAGTAGTTTTTCTGCTGCATACACAGCCACACAAGCTGATGCGGATCCACTAGCAAGCTAGCTGAACCCCGTTGCTTTGGCCCTGATCTTTCACGATACGCCTTGTTGGATGCCCTCTCCAAGATAAGCCTTCTCCCACGCACACCGCAGCACGTGAACAAAGGGTAGAGAAACCGAAGTTTCAGCGAGTAGAATCCAACACCACAATTGGATTCAACACACCAAGAGCAATTCCTCGATGGAAATCTCAAGAACACGCCAACAATGGCCACCAAACCATGGTGATTTTCTGGTTTCTATTTCTCAAATCAAAGTCTAAGTTACAATGGGGCTAAGGCCCTGGCCTTATATTGGTGCACAATGCACGGCCTTGATTACAACTCACGCACTACTTGGCCTAAGGCCGAAACAAACTCCAATACGAACTAAAAAGGAAATACCTAAACTGCTACCTCTGGATTCTCTCTTAATTTGCGATCTGACTATGAGGATTTCGTGGCTGGCACCTTTTCCATTATGTGGGGCTTCAAAATAGCTTTCCAACGAGTCCAAGAACGCCCAAATCGGACTCCGTTTGTGAAAGTTATGGACGTTTTAGTATCGGTCTTGCCAGCTGTCCCAATCCGAGTCCGAATCGGTTTCAAATCTTTATATGTTTTGTTTTCTGGTTCATGGGGCTTCCAAATCCGTTTGGACCTGAAAAGGAATCCTTCTCAACCTTTAGAAAGTCATGGTGTGGTCGGATTTTACCCTTACTTGCATTGCAATACTCGAACTCTTTATGTTTTGCAAGTCTCGCGCGTCTCTCCAGACAGCTCGTGCAGCATCCAATGAAATTGCCATAACTTTGTGTAGGAAGCTCCAAATCAAGTGCCGTTTGATTTGTTGGAAAATAGACTTCATTAGCTTTCCAAATATGTCTCTTGTGCACGTTAGAAACCTCAGAATTGGTATTCAAAGCTTCTTGAACATTGTGCACAGAACTGCAAGCACTAACCAAAGTTGTAGTGCTACTTGGTGCCACATCATCCTCCCCTCCTTGAAGCAAAGCCGTCCTCGGCTTTGGGGTAATCTTGGGAGCTTGCTTCTTCTTGGCTGTAATTTCTTCATCAACATGAATTGCACTCTCCAATTTTGGTTTCAACACATGCTTCTTTCCCTCATGTACAAATGTACATGTGTTGGACCGGCCCTCATGCGTAGCATTGCGATCATATTGCCATGGTCTTACCAACAATAACCCACATGCATCCATTGGAACTACGTCGCAATCCACCTTGTCAACATAGTCACCAACAACAAACGGAACACGCACCTTGTGAGTTATCTTTAGCCTTCCGGAGTTGTGTAGCCACTCCACATGATGTGGTTGAGAATGCCTCCACGTGGATAGCCCTAAAGCATACACCAAATCTTTGCTAATCACATTGGTATAACTCCCACCATCTATGATCAACTTGCATGCTTTATCTTTGATCTTGCACTCCGCTTGGAAAACACTCCACCGCTGTCCTTTTGTTTCAGTTTCTTTACTTTGCACCTTCCGGACCAAAAGATTAACACCATTCAATTCTGGATCACAATAGACAACATCCTCCTTGGAATCATCGGATTTTTCACTTTCAGAATCACTACTAGAAGTTGTTGAAGCATAGCCATCTTTAGTGAGAAGCACTCTTCGTTGATTTGGACAATCACGCATCATATGACCTCTTCCCTTGCACTTGAAACACTCAATTTCTCTAGCATGAGCATTAGAAGGCAAACTAGAATCAGTTTTAGTTGCTTCGTTACCTCTGTTGCTTGCCTCCTTTGAAAGAGCACCATTTGAATGGCTTGATGCCGCCACTTTGTAGTGTGAACCCACATCATCGCCTTGCTGTGATGGACGCCTCCATGGGTTTGTTTGAGTGTTGGCATGCCTACCCTTGGCTTGTTTGCGCTTCAATTGTTGTTCAGCACGTTCAGCTTGATGCACCAAGTCTTGAATGTTGTAGTAATGGACCATCTCCACCCTATCTTGCACATCCTCATTCAACCCATTAAAGAAACGTGCCATACTAGCCTCATCATGCTCCTCTGTTCCTGTACGGATTATCAACATCTCCATCTCTTTATAATATTCGTCAACACTAGAATTACCTTGGCGTAGTTGTTGTAGCCGGTTGTACAAGGTCCTTGTGTAGTGTGCTGGGACAAAACGACGCCTCAAAATATTCTTCAATTGTACCCAAGTATCCGGATGAGCTCCTACGCGACACAATTGATTCCACCAAACAAGAGCATATCTGGTGAACTCAATTGTCACCAAACGAATCTTCTTATCCTCAGTATAGTGATGGCTGTCAAAAATTTGTTCGACACGCATCTCCCACTCCAAGTACTCCTCCGGTTCAGCTTTACCATTAAATGATGGGATAGAAATTTTTATCCGCCCAATTCCATCATCCACGGCAACACGCTGAGCAAACCCGACACCACCTCTGCCACGCATGTCCCTACCACGGTTAGCACCACGGTAGTCCCAAGCATGGCGTGGTTGTGGAGCAAAGCCCGCTGCACCATCAAAGATCTCCTCGTGTTCGTCGTCTTCATATGGTGCACGCCGTTCGGGATATTGAGGTTCCCGTTTAGCATGCTGAAATTGTGGTGGCTGGTTGCGTATCTCCTTCGTCAAAGCATCAATTCGCGCCCCCAAATCATCAACCTTACCTTCAAGCTTCTGGTGACAACTTAAGAAGTAGTCACGTGTCACGTCAAATCCAATTCATACCTCGGGCGGCAAAGACGCCGCATATTGGGGCACCTCCCCGATTGGCTCGGCATGATTATGTCGCGCCCTGCCATCTTCAATCTTCATAGAACCCGCCATCAAGAGAAAAAAAATTCAGCAACCTCGTACCGTGATCAACCACGCTCTGATACCAAGATGATGCGGATCCACTAGCAAGCTAGCTGAACCCCGCTGCTTTGGCCCTGATTTTTCACGATACGCCTTGTTGGATGCCCTCTTCAAGATAAGCCTTCTCCCACGCACACCGCAGCACGTGAACAAAGGGTAGAGAAACCGAAGTTTCAGCGGGTAGAATCCAACACCACAATTGGATTCAACACACCAAGAGCAATTCCTCGATGGAAATCTCAAGAACACGCCAACAATGGCCACCAAACCATGGTGATTTTCTGGTTTCTATTTCTCAAATCAAAGTCTAAGTTACAATGGGGCTAAGGCCTTGGCCTTATATTGGTGCACAATGCACGGCCTTGATTACAACTCACGCACAACTTGGCCTAAGGCCGAAACAAACTTCAATACGAACTAAAAAGGAAATACCTAAACTGCTACCTCTGGATTCTCTCTTAATTTGCGATCTGACTATGAGGATTTCGTGGCTGGCACCTTGTCCATTATGTGGGGCTTCAAAATAGCTTTCCAACGAGTCCAAGAACGCCCAAATCGGACTCCGTTTGTGAAAGTTATGGACGTTTTAGTATCGGTTTTGCCAGCTGTCCCAATCCGAGTCCGAATCGGTTTCAAATCTTTATATGTTTTGTTTTCTGGTTCAAGGGGCTTCCAAATTCGTTTGGAACCTGAAAAGGAATCCTTCTCAACCTCTTTAGAAAGTCATGGTGTGGTCGGATTTTACCCTTACTTGCATTGCAATACTCGAACTCTTTATGTTTTGCAAGTCTCGCGCGTCTCTCTGAACAGCTCGTGCAGCATCCAATGAAATTGCCATAACTTTGTGTAGGAAGCTCCAAATCAAGTCCAAATCAAGTGCCGCTTGATTCGTTGGAAAATAGACTTCATTAGCTTTCCAAATATATCTTTTGTGCACGTTAGAAACCTCAGAATTGGTATTAAAAGCTTCTTGAACATTGTGCACAGAACTGCAAGCACTAACCAAAGTTGTAGTGCTACTTGGTGCCACATCACAAGCATTCAAATTTCAAAGGCTTAAGGGTGGGTTCTTTTGAGCTGATGGTTTATAGTTTATGGCTTAAATATTTGAATTGTGGCTATTCGCGAGAGGTAGTATGCAGAGCTAAATAGTCGCATGCGATTTTGGTCGGTACAGCTGGACTTAGTACGTTTTTAATACAATTTTTCTATTAACGCCGCCTTAAAAAATACACTGTTTAAAAGCTAGTTACTGTAGACAGTATAGGAATAAGTCAACTTTAAGTCTAAAATAATTCGGCCTAAGACTCATCACTTTTCTCACCTCTCATTACAAAATACATGACCCATGGTTTGGTCCAAATCCAATCTAGATCTCGCCGAGAAAAGTATCCCAAATTGATCTAGTATATGAACTTTTGGGTCCGCCTGGTCCACAGAGGCGGAGCTTAGCCCCAAAATCAGAGGTGGCCAACACTACAAGATATGTGACAGGCAATCTAGACGTGGCCATTTCCAAGTCTAATCACTAAAATAGCCTAGATACTACTATTTTTTCTGTAGAATTAACGAGCTTGAGCTCAAAGTCAAAGGCGGCCAACATTAGGATATGTGAACTAGTCAATCAAGACGTGGTCGTTTTCAAGCTTAATCACTAAAATAACCTAGATACTACTAAAATTTCTAATGAATTGCACAATTGTTGTGGGGCTAAGGCCTATCTTGGCCCCAATGAAGCTCCTTCCCTAGAGTTGATTGCATACGTGACACTGTAGTAGCTACATTTTTTAAAAAAATCTCGCCACTTGATGTACAAATTCTCAAATTTTGACCCGTCTATGATCGCAGAAATAGCGGCAAGTGACACGTGTCACTTGTTGAGTTCCCACATCGCGATAGAAATCGAGGACTATATTTTTAAAAAATGTTATAGCACTACATATGCAATCACCTTCGTTCCTGCTGGCCAAAAGCCTAGATAGGCCCAAGCTTTTCAGTAAAATTCTAGTAAATTTTTTGTGTCCAAAAGGGCCCGAATTCTAGTAATTTTTTTGTGTAGTTTTTGTGTCCGAAAGGGCCGGAAGCTCACAAATTAGCTAAATTTGATTTTACATTTGAAGTCCTTCGAGGCTTGACTCGTGTATCCCCTACATTTCATCCGTGAACCTTCCATCATCAAATTTCCAGCCTTTCAAAGGAAAAGGAGAGAAGGAGGCCGCTTCCTTTCCTCCTAAGAAAACGACTCCCTTCCTCCTCCCCCTCAAGCCGTACGCATCAGTTCCATCAAACCGCGTCTCCCTTCTAGAACCTTCTGGTGCACTCCTCGCATCCCGACCACCACAAGCCGAGCCACGCCCAATGACACGTGGGGTATCCGCCCGAACGGCCCCACCTGCAGCAAAACCGTACAAAACCCCCACAGCGTCTCGGCCGACTCGCCGTCCACATTGGAAAGAATAGGCAGTTACCTCCCGTCCTGTCTAACCCCGCGGCGGTGGCAACCTCGTAAATTTCCTCGCTATACTTTCCATCCTGCCCCTCTCTCTCCGGCTCCGCACGCGCAATCCTCTCCTCCGGCCGAATCGCCGTCGCGTCCTCCGAGTCGGTGGTGCGGCCGCGAACCCTAACCCTAGCGCGAGGCCTCGACGGCGGCGGGAAGGGGCTCTCCGGCGGCCATGTCGATGGACTCGGACACCTCCTCGCACAGCGGCGCCGACCACAGGAGCTTTCGTCAGATCACCCGGGATCGTAAGTGTCTCCGTACCCCCAAGCTGGGCTTCCATTTCTGCTCGCTATAACCCCCTCTTCTCTCTCTCTCTCTCTCTCTCTCTGCGTCTGTGTTTTGAGTTGGAGGGAGAGAGACGGGAGGGGGGATTCGTTGCTGCTACTGTTGCGAAACGCAGATTGTATCCCTTGTGTGCTTGCTTGGGCGATTAGTGGGCCGCAAGAGGGATTTAAGTTATACTAGGATTTGTCTTGTAATTCATACCATAACACAGGTAAAAATCGAGTACATTCTGAGTGTTTTTATTCTAGCTTTGCACCATAGACAAACATCTACAGAAACGTAGAAGAACTTTTTCTTCCATTAAAAGGGTACTTTCCATAGGATGGTCTCAAGCAATGAAATAACTTGAATTTTTTTAGGGCTAAAATAACTTGTATTTTGAGCACAACCAAAATAACTCATGTAGTATGAAACGGCAATTCAGTTGAACTTGAACCATAAAATACACAATAGTACGACACTTAGAAGTTATATTACAAGTAAAGCGTTGTACGTATAGCATGCAAAAAATTGAAAACGTTAACAAGTGATCATTCCATTTGAGACTTGCAATGACAATTCGGTCATTGTACTGAAGCACTCTTAGTGGCTTGATCATCTGCCTCTAGAGAGCATACAGTAGTTAATAGTCTAGTTGGAAGCTCTATTATCTTGCGATCAGATATGGTGTTTCTACTGAATTGTGACTGCACGATACTATTTAACATCATACAATTCTTAAATGCACCTTCTTGGTCTTTCATACTATCTAAAGAAAAAACACCTCATCGAATATATAACCCCATGAGCTTTTTATAACCTGGAAACATAAAATTAATAATATGGATAGATTTCTTAGAAAAAATAGCAAAAAAGTTTGCCTTATGGGGTGTTCACATTGACTTTTTCTGATGGCCTTTGGCTGCAAATGGTGCAAAAAGCGAGGGAAAGATGCGTGCGTGTGACTTGAACGAGATGAATGGTGTAGGTGATGCGCTTGTAACTCTTGCCTTATTCTTGGAGCAAGACGGTAACGAGAGGAGTGGAGAAGCTGCTTCGAGAAGTCGGATGTTCGTATTAGCTTTTGACTTTTCTAAGCAGAAGCCAGAAACAGAAGCTAATATGAACAGGGCCTTATTCCGTTGAGTCTAGACCACGTAGACATACTTTAATCCTCTATTAGAGTAAAACTATGGAGAATAAGTGTATGGGCAGTGTTGGATAGAGATAGGCAAAGTAATCTAGCAAAGAGTGAAAAATAACAGTCAACATTTCTTTAAGAGTAAAATGCACGGAGGGTCACTAAATTTGTTCGGGTGTGTCATCTAAGTCATTGTACTTTAAAAATGCTCATTTAGGTCACTGATGTGATATAAGTGGGTCATTAGTCCATCCTGACTACTCACGTTAGCATATTTCGTATGCTTGGCATGAAACATAAGATTCAGTACATTGAAATCCCCTTGAATATTATGGGCCTGTTTACTTTGGCTGCGGCTTATGGCTTTTGGCTGAAATTTTTGAATTTTGGCTGTTTACGGTACAGATTACGGAGAGATCGATACTCACTTGCTATTTTGGCTGGTACAGATGTTGAGCTTTTAACGTGTACTACGTTTAACTTGTAGGCCCCGTCTTGAGAAAATACTCCGTTTAAAAGTTAGGTACTGTAGTGGTTGCGAAAAGCCGGCCGGCTTGTGGCCTCCCAAACAGGCCCATATTTTTCTTTAACCCTATCCCTTTGCCCTTATCTTGATTTGGTCGAACCAAACCGAATTTGTCCGCACCAGTCACTTGAGGCCTTATCCTCTTCTTCCATCTGCATCCTCTTGTGACGAAACCCTTGAGGCAGCAGTGGTGGAGAGTGGCGCTGGTGGCGGAGTATGGCTTTGTCCTTGCGGCACTCATCGCGCTTTAGCTAATGAAGTTATGATGCATGAACCATTATCTCCTCTCATGGGTTGCCGGAGTCAACCAAAAAGTAAGAAGAAGGTATAGAATGCTATCTGGTTACTGTAAGGGCACATGGGAGGGGCTAAATAGAAAAAATTGCACATCGTTTTCTGCAAAATGTTCCATCAACTGCTTTGAATCCTATGTGTCATGCCATGTGTACGAATTATGTCTGTGTGGGTAGCTAGGATGGATTAATGACCCACTTATGTCACATCAATGACATAGATGTGCATTTTGAAAGTTTTGTGACCTAGATGACTTACCCGCACAAGTTGAATGGCCCTCCATGCATTTTACTCTTTTTTTAATTAACACTGTCGTTGAATGGCCTTCCATGCATTTTACTCTTTTTTTTAATTAACACTGTCGGAAGTGCATTTGCTAAAAAACATTCTAGAAGAAGCAATACAACCACAAGCTAATCAGTACATCCCAAGTAACTTTTTTGAGTAGTCATTAAAGAACGTAGCCACTATGTTTTACCTCCATGCCCCATTTGGAACTCAGGATTCCCATAGGAATTTCATAGATAACCCCACATTCAGTGAGAGTGGATGCTTCCTTTCCTACACTCCGGAATTCCTGTGTTATAAATGGGGCCTTGTATTGGCTGTAAACAACATTTCTGCCTTAAGAGTATCTCCAATTACATGGGTGGTGCCAGAGCATGCCCATGGCCGTTTGCCTGCTGAGTAGGACTTTGTGCCCGCAAACATGCCCACAGCCACTAAAATAGGAACATACTCAACACCAGGTATTTGAGTAAATGGGTAAAACTGGCATTCCTAGCAATGCATGTGACAGAAGATGAAGATGAAGCCATCAGTGAGGAAGAAGGCGCAAGGGGATATAGTGTAAAGAGACAATCAAGCAGGTTGTGAAATAATTGATTTGGATGGGGCTGGGCCGCTGATGAGGAAGATCTATGATTCCACTTGGCAGGGATTGGGGTGGCACCTTGTTAGGGGACTCAAGGTGGTTTTGTTTTTTGAGGGGGATGGTTAGAGATTAGATATCCCGTATTCGCATATGAATTGGTTAGTAGAATTGATAACTGATCGAAATACTCGAATTCCTGATGGTGTGGTCAAACAGAGGCAGCTTTTATTGTCAATATGGAGGTAGGACTGATTTGCCCTGATTTATTGGTATCTAGTACAGTTATGTTTAATTTGTCCTTGCTTTGCTTTTCTGATCTTATTGTTATTTGTGCTCAGGATTTCAGTTAAACGTGAATAGTGCAAACTTTGTGTGTTTGTAATTTAATGTGACATTTTTTCTTGTAGACATCCTGCCACTTTCCTAATTTGCCATTTGTTTGTTTATCTTGTTGCACCTATGTAGGTTTATTAATTGAAATGTTGAGATCAACTAGGAAGAACTCAAGATCAACATGGAAGGTATCCTTTTGAGATAAATGATTTTTCAAGTTTTTGATACTCACATTTTCTACCACCTTGCAAAAGAAAGGTTTGACATGCATAAAACTGTGATGTGACTTCTAGGTTCTTATCATGGACAAACTTACTGTCAAGATAATATCATTTTCATGCAAGATGGCAGATATGACAGAAGAAGGGGTTTCACGTAAGCAAGTTGTCTTATTTTGACTTCTTGAATTAGAATCTGAACTTTTATTCTCCTTGAGCTGTTTCTTATGAAGTATTTGATGTGTCTGTTTGCTCACAGTGCATTCAAAAGTTTTGCACCTAGGCATGTGAAGTAATCAAGTATATCCCTGTACTCTATTAGATACATTAGTGTAACGTTTAAAAGCATTGACCTGAAGCATTTGTTCTGGCTAAGACCCTGTGCCCCTGTGGTTCAACAAAAGGAGTTTGGTTACAGGAACGTCATCCCAGACTCGCCATAAGAATACAGTTTTTTATGCAAATCTTTGAACTGGCCCCAGTTGGTGATGAATTCTAACTATTTATCATGTCAATGTAGAGCCTCTTTACTGGATGCCATGAAGCTACAAGAATTTCTACTAGCACTACCCTGACTTGAAACTTTATTAAAATTGCTTGCACCATGCCTAAACAAGCTGCATAGTGCCCTTGCTAATTAATTCTATGATTGTTCTACAAAAGTACTATAACACTGTTCCTAATTCTAGGGAAACTATTACCAGCTTCCTGTTGAACAGTTGAAGTATTTCCTTCAAGTTGTTTTTAGCATTTACCTTTCCGAAGGAGTAGGGGCCTTCGAATTCCTTGAAATGGAGGTTCTATTTTCAAATGTTCTAGTAACTGTCTCTTATTATAAAGGTTAAGCATTGACAATTCTTTTGCAGTGGTTGAGGACCT
Source organism: Dendrocalamus latiflorus (assembly GCA_017311315.1). Taxonomy (NCBI): domain Eukaryota; kingdom Viridiplantae; phylum Streptophyta; class Magnoliopsida; order Poales; family Poaceae; genus Dendrocalamus; species Dendrocalamus latiflorus. Next base: position 13,303,508 of record CM029628.1, on the reverse strand, counting down.
ATACAAACGGAGGCAGCCGTTACCGTCAATGGATGCAATTTATTTCATGCAACCAACTAAAGAAAAGTAAGTTGTGTTAACTAGCATATCCTCCTTGACATGGTTGTGTTGTGTCACTGTTAGCTTTTTTTTTTTCTGCAATAACCTCTCAAAATCAATAATCACAGTTGACTTTACTCAAATACTTAATAGGCCTCTCCCAGGACTCAGTATGATACAACCTCAATTGCAATATGTAATTTTGATTGATATTTTACCATGCTCTGATCCAAAGTGTTAATGCTGCATTACTTGAGTTGGCCGGCTCTTAATTCACTACAATTTTGACAAAGATACCCAATGGTGAAGTTCTAGAGCTTATGGTAAAGAACACTGGTGGATGATTTTTTTTCCCCTCAGTGCTCCCTTGATGAATGGCCTTTGGGTGGATAGAATTGTAGAACATAATTGGTGGCTTGCAAAAGTAAATTAGTAAATGGTTGTGGGCACAGAACAGAATGTTTTCCTTAGGATGATAATATATGGTTGCTAAATCAGTTTTTTATATCCTTTTAAGTTGTGCTGAGAAAGTAGCTTCTGATTTAGTTCCACTCATGTCTTTCAACCCACATGGTAGTAAATTGCTGAGGTATATGTAGATGGCTTTTCGCTGGTGATGTTGAAATTTGTCTTGTCCATCCAACTCTAACCATTTTATTGTTGTGGTAATGCAGTATTCGCATATTCATGTCTGACATGTCAGGGAAAAATCCATTGTACAAGAAGTATGTGATCAATGCATTTACTTATTTACGAACATTTGTTCTGTCACTTAAGGGTTGACATGATGCCACGCCTGTTGCAGAGCGTATGTTTTTTTCAGTTCTCCCATTCAGAAAGAATTCGTGGCTCTAATAAAAAAGGATTCAGGTGTTCTAAAACGTATTGGTGCACTCAGTGAGGTCGGTCTAACTGCTCTCTTTCTTGCATATTATTCTTGAACATTGACAACATACTAGTTCCTCTTAATTCACTGTTACTCTATGTTTGCAGATGAATTTGGAATACTTTGCTATTGACAGCCAGGTATTTTGGCATATATCTTAACTATTCTAGATTGCTGGTTTGGGATAAACTTGTACATGCTATACACCATACTGAAATATAATACATCTTGTTGATTTAATTTATCATAAAATTTTGTGTTTTCCTTCAATGAATCCATTGATGTTGCGTGCAGGGCTTCATAACTGACGATGACAAGGCCCTAGAAGAGTTGTTTAGTGAAAATATAGAAGGTTCAGACAAGTATAATTCATGCCTTAACACGATGGCCACCCGTATTGCTACAGTGTTTGCGTCAATGAGGGTACTGCTCTTCCGTCTTATGCTAGTTGCGAAGTCTTTATACCTTGATATTTGTTTTTGAGTTTTTGTGGTGTAAACAAGCAAAACAATCAAACAAACACTTGGGGCTGTTCCCCCCCAAAAAAAATACTCGGGGAGATAAGTCAGAAATTACAGAAAATGCACTGTTAATGAACGAGGAAAGAGAACAATTATGGTAATTGGAGATCATATTGACCTACAGAAAGAACATGCAACATGAGATGGGGTGGATTGGTGGTTATTCTGCTAGTGGAGGAAATCAACATGGACAGATATCAAGCAAAAGAGTTCTACCAAAGGAAACACACATGGAGGAAATGTGACTAAAACAGGATTCAATTGGACTCTGGAGTATCATTACAATTTTACTTTGTTGTGATTATCACGTCATTATTTCATCTTTTTCCATACATTTTCAGTGAAACCGTTGGCGTTTAATATGTGTATATATTGGCTTGAGAAACTTTTTACGAAAATCGAATGCTTCCAACTATTTTAGGAATTTCCTCGTGTGCACTATCGTGTGGCCAGGACAATTGACGCTTCTACTTTGACAACACTACGTGATTTGGTCCCCACAAAGCTTGCTGCTTCTGTGTGGAATTGCCTTGCCAGATACAAGTCTACAATACCTGAATTCCCTCAGACAGAAACATGTGAACTACTTATTGTAGACCGATCAATAGATCAGGTACCATGCTAATTTTCCATATGTTTTGAGTTTGACTTTTCACCAATTGCCACATGGAATGCAGCACTACTTCCTTTGCAGTATCACGTTTTCTTGATCTATGCAGATTGCACCTATTATTCATGAATGGACCTATGACGCCATGTGTCATGATCTACTGTACATGGATGGTAACAAGTATGTCCAAGAGGTGAGCTTGTGAGAAACTTGTTCATACTTCACTGGTTTACCCCAAGTTTCAGTTCTTCTGTGCCCTTGAGTGCTAACCATGTTCCTATATGTGACTCTACAACAACAGGTTCCAAGTAAGACAGGTTCAGCTACTGAGAGAAAGGAGGTGTTGCTGGAGGATCATGATCCAATATGGCTTGAGCTTCGGCATGTGCATATAGCTGATGTAAGATTATTGCCACTGTCATCTTCAAACATGGTTTGCATGCCTAGGAAATTGCATCATGACATCAATGTTGCAGGCTAATGAAAGATTGCATGAGAAGATGACCAATTTTATATCAAAGAACAAAGCAGCTCAACTACACCAAGCAAGGTTTGTTGAACGGATGCAACTATCGCAGCTTAGAGGGATAATTGGGTATAGGCTGAAGGGAGTTTGAAATTATTACAATAATGTTTACTGGTATTTATACTATATATGCATTTCATATTCATTGGACATGAATAAGCCCACTTTGATTTTCATACAAATATAATGCAACACATTAGGCTGTTTGGCAGAGTTTGTCTTGGATTATTTTTGTTGATGTGTTATTTATCCAGCTGGTCAATAGCTGAATATCTATCCCTGAAGAACCCTGAGGCCTTGTTTGGCTATTTATAAACATTGATAGGGTTGAAAATGCACAAATAGTGGTCAAGGCAGGTGATAACTAAAGTGAATAGGGGTTGAATTTTTTCAATGTGATCCTTGTACATTTCACAGTGGCCATCGAGACAAGGTGATTGCTTGATGCCTATGCTTGAGTTAACGTTTTATTTGCTTTATCAGTTAGTAAGAATTTACGCAATGCACAATGACAGCCTAAATATTTGAAGTATCTAACTTCTTGGATATACTTGCCATAATGCAATGGAAATTGATGATTAAGATTTTTGTTCTATGTTGAACTCGGTAGGATCCTTCCTTTTCTTGTTTTAATGTTAAGTGCTCATGTTTTATTTGTCAGAACTGGTGGAGAGTTATCAACCAAAGAATTGCAAAAAATGGTTCAAGCTCTTCCACAGTACAGTGATCAAATTGACAAGCTTGCTCTCCATGTTGAGGTTGGTAATTTTGTTTTGTGTTGTGCTACAATATGTAAACTTATTGTACTATTGCTTGTAAGGTTAAGTTATACACTTCTAAGATTACCGAATTGTTGCTTGATATCTTAGAAATTAGAATAACCGCTATAAGGATGAATGCTGAGCAGGCATTATTTATCAGAAATGAAAAGTACATGAATTATTTTAAAATTAAAATGGACTTGACTTCTCATTGTCTTTTATGTTAATGGACAAATTTGTATACCTGGCAACTGTTTAACATAACTGAAAAAGCTCGCATAGTGGTGTCTTCTCATTTGGTTTCTACTCTGCAGCCCATTACTGAGGGGAGAATGACCAAATTATTTTAGTTATTCAAACATCTTGTATAAAATAAATTACAATTTTATTCTTTGTCTGAACATTGAATGGGTGATTTTGCAGGACTATTTCTTACATAAGTATTAATATTCTTAACACATTTTTTTTAGATGTAGCTGTTAGGAATATTATGTGTATATTCATGAGGTCCAAATGGCAATATATATATAGGGAGTACAGGGGGGATATACAGAGGAGTATGCCATATAGAGATAAGGAAAACAAGATATATAAGGAAACGAATAACAATCCTATTCTATCCTTAACACCCCCCAAACTCATGGTGGATCATACATACTGAGTTTGAAGAGAAAATACAAATATTGTGTTCTAGTTTGTATGAGTTTCAATACCTAGGGGTGGCTACATATAGACCAAATGTAGATCACCATGAAGAAAGGTATTCTTGACATCTATCTGAGATATAGACCATGGGCGTACTGCTGCCATAGCATTGAGAGTACAGACTGCAGTCATATGAGCAATTGGAGCAAAAGTCTCATGATAATCTCGATCATAAGACTGCTGAAACCTCTTGCTACAAGATGAGCCTTGTATCACTTCAATGAACTATCTGACTTATTCTTTACTTTGTACACCCATTTGCAAGTTATAGGAACAGCTCCAGGTGATAGTGGAACAAGATTCCATGTACCTTGACGCTCTAGTGTTGTAAGTTCCTCGGTTATGGCCAACTGCCACTCAGGTACATTGGCTGCCTGAATAGAAGATTACGTAGGACATACCATGATGTTGTAGAACAATCGTCAAACTACGTGGTATTGGCTGGAGGGTTAAGTGGACGAGCAGAGGTTTGAGGATTAGAAGGATCTCTCTATCGACGACAATAGTGAAAGGGAAAAGTGAATGTCAGAAACTAGTGGAGTTGGTGGAGGAGACATAGTGGAAGTATCAGAAACTGGTAAAGTTGGGGGAGAACACTAGAAGGTGAAACTGGAGACACAGTAGAAGGTGAAATTGGTGGAGAAGATGTATCTGAAGACTGAGCATAAGATGGCAAATTTGGTGAAAGCATGGGAGGTAGGCACAAAAGAGGTTGAATCTATGAAAGAAGTGGGATGAGTGCATGGATGATAAAAGTAGGGTCTATCATATAAGGTCACATCATGAGAGATATGAATACGACGTGCCGAAAGATCATAGCAACGATAACCCTTATGTTCAAGACTATAACCTAGAAAGACACACTTAACTGACTGAGTGCTTAGCTTTATGCACTCACGAGGTGCTAAAAGAATATAGCAGGTGCAACCAAAAACACGAAGATGGTCATATGGAGGAGGTGGTCTATATAGGATCTCATCAGGATACTTGCCCCGTGAAGTATGGAAGACGGCCGAAAATTGATGAGATAGACTGCCGTAGAGACTGCTTCCCCCCAAAACACGAGAGCTAAGAGACACGAGAGCTAAAGGATGAAATAAGAAGAGTACGATCAATCTTAATGATGTGATGATACTTGCACTTAGCAACACTATTCTGAGTATGAGCATCAAGACACGAGAGCTAAGAGTACACTCAGAAGAAAGAAACTGACAAAAGGCTGATAAAAGATACCCTCCCCAAAGTCAGAACGAAAAACACGAATGGCAGAAGAACTGAGTATGAGCCATCTGAGCAAAGGACATTGTTTAATACCATTGCACATTGTTTCTCCTTCACCTATTTGCCTTGGAAAGGGATGACATACACACAACCGCCTGTATTCTTCATCCACACAGTACCAAATGACCGGTATTTTGGTCTTTTCACTTGGCGTGAGTCGACTAAATTTATAGAAATCCTAGTCAGCATCGACATCATATACTATTTGTCGTACAACATCAGCAAAAGGATTATTTTGAACCGAATATGTAAGTTGAGGGACCGAATTGGACCTTTCGAAACATGGATGACCAAAGTGAGCCGACAGTGGAAGTTGGGCTGGACCAAATCGCTGATTAACCCAATTAGAATCATGGGCGAGTTCCATGTCCAGTAGAATTGGAATTGGAAGCCCGATTCTATATTCTCAAATCGATTCTTGGATCCAAACAGAGCTTTATGGTTGCCAGCATCCAAGACTGCCATCTGTGCAGCTATTACTGCTTGCACCATCATCATCTCCCCTGGGATGTCCTAACCATTGTGGCAGTGACTGCTGCCAAATGCTTCTGCCCCCGCCTGCTCATCCCTCATTTTGACTCGTCTTATTTTTTTATCTTTTTAATTTTTTTGCAGGTTTGATTGATGTTGGTAATTATCCATATGTATTGGCTATTTATTTTATGACATTAAGCATGGCAAAGTAAGGATCATAGAACAACTATATTTTTTTAGTTTTCGTTACTTATTTTGGTATAGATTGCAGGAAAACTCAATAGCATAATCAAAGAGCAACATTTGAAAGATGTTGGGCAGCTCGAGCAAGACCTCGTGTTTGGTGATGCTGGGACAAAAGAACTGATCAATTTCTTGAGAACACAATTGGTAACTGTTATTTGGACTACAACCAATGAAATACTGGGCTTGTCTGGACATCATATTAATATGTTTACTGATTTACTGCAGGATGTAAGTCGTGAAAACAAGCTACGCTTGCTAATGATTTATGCTGCAATCAATCCAGAGAAGATTCAAAGCGACAAGGGTGCAAAGCTGATGCAGGTAACTTTACTTTTGTATTGACGAAAAATAGCTTTACAAGTATTGAGAAAAAAATAGCTCAGTAATTTTGAAAATAACATCCATTATTTGACAAAGTCGGCCCCGGTGTAATGACAACTGGGCTCTGGGGCAACTTGTGACACACTGATGATAGTTTCCAACTTGGTCTTTGTAGTGTTACTGAGCAATTACTCATGATTTCATGTGTACCATATTAGAACTGTAGATGTCTTACCCACTTGGTCATATGTGTTTCAATGCACACTGTAGTGCTGCCAGTGTTGGTGTGATGTACTGCTGAATGGTGTTGCATCATTCTTTCTGTTGGATAGGTTAAATGGTAAGATGTTTTCAAGTGATACTCATAATGTACATTTTATGATTATCAATTAATGTCAAATTTATTTTAAGATAAGAAGATGGCATCATACACATGCAAGCTTTTGCACACTGGGGCAGTGGGCACTGGGCAGTATGACCGGTATCATGATATTTTTTGTTCACTAATACCTGGTATAGCAGGTAGTATGGGTGTTTTCTATGGCCTTTTTTTTTTGGTTTTTTGCAAGAATATATGCATTAGCAAAGTTGTGCTAACTAGTTGACATGCAGATTGTAACTTATCCATCTGGCAAAGAAAAAAGTGTCGCTATGGAAAGTATGTTGTCAAATCACACCAACTTTGGCCAACAGTATATTTGTAAATATCTAGATTGGCCACATGAAAATTAAGTAGATCTGTCAGCAAAAATACTTTCACAATCTTATATTTATGGCTTTTACAAATGTATGATAACAACGAATAATGGTCAAAGTTGTATTTTGAAGACTTTGAGAAGTCAAATTAGCACATTCTAGGAATGCAACTGGTCTGGTCCAGTCCAAACCGGACCTGCTCCATGCGGCCCATAGCCTTTCCGTGTAGGTTCAGGGTCGGCCCATTTGCAGAAGCTAGCCTGGCACCATGGCCCAGTGGATCGAATGGGTCGGCCCATTTGTTATGGCTTTCTACTGCTGCTCACGACTCACAAAGTTATCCATTGAGAGTTGGTGGGCTTTGGGCGACCCACTAAATAACATGCAAGTCAACGTTGCAAAAGTGCCACTTCATAACAATACTAATATCTAATGGTTGAGTAATGCTTTGGAAAATTTTCAAAAAATATAAAATTCTGAAAAAGTTAAATAGAACCTAAAGAAGGTATTCATATTCAGAAATTTAATTTGTCAACTAACTATCTGTTTGCATCAATGGATACTCAAAACCATATAGAATAGATTACATCACGTTCAAGAATTCACTTGGTTTTGACCCAAGGACCTCATCACAACTCCCAATTCTTTGCTGTTAATGCAAGGACCTCATCACAACTCTCAATTCTTTGCTGGTTATGCAGCTTGTAGCCTGGATACATGGAAGTTCACTGCAACATTACATCCACCTGGATACATGAAAGTTGATAGCAAGTTAGCAACAAAAGGCGCCTCCCAGTCAAGTCCCGCCTTGGGCCCCCTGGGCTGCATGCTGGCCACGTGGCGCCCTCTGCTGTCACCTCAGCTGAGCTGGATGCCAAGTCCCCTCAGCTCCTTGGTACCTCCCCGAACCCTTCGTTGCCCTCCACAGTTATTGGCGGCATCGGTTCAAAGTTGGCTTTTTCCGAGATAAGGGTGGCGGCAGGGGAGGTCTCCAGGACCGAAGATGACTTTGAGCGGCTCAAGGTGGATCTCCCTCTCTCCTCGACCTCCTCCCCCGATCTGGTGGTCCCCTCAACCTCCTCCCCCGTCCCGGTAGAGTCTCTGGAGTTGGCGGTGGCTCCCAGCCCAGTCTCTGTGGCGGTTGATGCTGGCGCCCTGATGGCAGCGACGGGGGCAACTGTTGGGGTCTGTTCGTGCTCTCCGGCCTCCCCACTTGCCCTGCCATCTTCAGTGTCTATTCGATCTTTACCAGCTATTGACCTTCTGGTCACTCCAATTGTACGGCTTGATACCGCAACTTTGAAGCCCGTCTCTTCAGTTTTTTCCAAGGTTTACTCACGCCGACGACAACGCCAGATCACTTTTGAAGCTGACATGACGGCTGAGAACGTCGTAGCTCTAGCTCCGTTCTTGGCAAACATTTCTGGAAGTAAATCTTCCCCCGTGGCGGCTGCTGGGGACGTTGCAGCCGTAGCTCCGTTCTTAGATAAGGGCAGACCTGGCTCTCCTTCCGCGTCGATCGCCGGGGACGTCGTAGCTCCGGCTCCGTCCCAGGCCCTTTGCAAGTCGGAGTTTATTGGGAACGATGCATCTCTGGCTCTGCTCCCGGCGATTGTCTCCTCGCTGGCGACTGCTGGGGACGTCGTAGCTCCAGCTCCGTCCCAGGCACATTGCGAGGCCGAAGCCTTGGCCCCCCCTTCTCCGACGACAACTTCGGATGCTGCGACTGCCGGGGACGTCAAAGCGTTGGCTCCATCCCAGGCGGCGGTCAGAGCAGAGGACGTCGTAGCTGCGGCTCCGTCTTCAGTCTCTGCCTATGAATTCATCAGCAAAATCGCCGGGGACGTCGTAGCTCCGGCTCTGTCCCAGGCACTTTGCGAGGCCGAGGATATGGCTTTGGTCCCTCCTTCTTCGGCAACTTCAGGTGCTGTGTCTGCCGGGGACGTAGAAAATTCGGCTCCGTCCCAGGTGATGGTCAGAGCTGTGGGCGTCGTAGCTGCGGCTCCGTCTTCAGTCTCTGCCCATGAAGCGTTCATCAACAAGCTCACCCATCACACAGTCAGTCTGCTGCGGACTCCGGCGGTGTCTAAGCGTCGGGGACTAGTAGCACCACCTTATGTTACCCCGCGACGTAGCCGTCGGTTAGCAGGAGCCCCTGCGGAATTTAAGATGGGAGACTTGGATAGAAGATCAAAGGAGAAAGCTATGAGGGCCCTTGACATCTTAGGCGATCATGGAGGGATCGACCAGCAGGCACAAGAAGATTATGAGAAGCTCTTTAGTCAGCCTTTGTCTGATTCTCACCTGCAGGCTTTAGCAGCGCTGTTTAAATGGTCCATTCCCAACCTGGATCATACTGGAGAGGGAGAGGGAGTGGTGTAGTTGTGCTGCTTCCGGCTCTATTCGGAGTTGTGTGAGGTCGTTTATTTTGCTGTTCTTATGGATCCAAAGAAAATTTTCATTTGGAATGTGCGCGGTCTTATCTCGGTAGCCCGGCAAGACTCAGTGCGCACAATGTTGGAAGCCTCTCGTTCTGACATTGTTTGCATCCAAGAGACGAAGATCACAACAAATTCTAGACGAGTACTGTTTTCTGACTTGGGGTCGGATTTCTCGGATTTTATTGATTTACCGGCGGTGGGTGCTAGTGGTGGCATTTTAGTTGCGTGGCGCCGGCACATAGGGATCACTGGAAATCGCAGAGTTGATGCTCACAGTGTGTCTATTCAGTTTTGTCCAGAGATTGGAGCTTCGTGGTGGCTCACTTGTGTATACGGACCTCAAGGCACCGCAGAGAAAATTCAGTTTTTGCAGGAGCTGCAGGATGTCCGAAGCGCTTGTTCTGGTCCTTGGCTCCTGGCTGGGGATTTCATTTTGATTTATAGAGATGAGGATTAAAATAGTGCCATTTATAATCGGGCGATGTTGGGTCGGTTCAGAAGGCTAATAGATGATCTTGCCCTCAAGGAAGTTCTGCTTCATGGGCGGAAATTTATGTGGTCGATTCGGCAGGACTCTCCCACGCTTGTCAAGCTTGATAGAGTCCTTTGTTCGGTTGATTCGTGGCAGGGAAAGAGCGTCGACTATGGTCTATGGCAGGGGTTCTTGCTACATCAGTGACAAGAAACACAAGTGAAGGTCTGTCCAGTTCTGGACATGATCACCTTGAAAGTACTTCTGAGAATGATGCATATTATGGAGAAGATGAAGACAACATGATTTCCAGCCCAAAGCAGCAGCAAGTACACTGGTCTGCTTCCATAATCAATCAGTTTCCTCGAAGAAATAAGCACCTCAGATACCGCACCAGGGTTTTTGCCGCAGAATGTGTTAGCCTTGTGCCAATTGCAGTCGGAACAGAACCAGCTCATTTTGACTTCTTGTTGGCAAGGAGTGCAATAGCTAAAGGGACTTATTTGTCAAATGATTGGCTAGTGCTTAAGCTACAGGAGTTGGTGTCACTCTCATATCAGATAAGTACTAGACAGTTTGAAGGCATGCAACCGATAGGTGTGCAGCTTTTATGTTTGATTATGGACAAGCTAGCAGAAACATCTTTTGATGACTGGTGGGAGAAGATTCTAGGAGAGACCGAGGAGCAGACTAAGCAAGGCCTCAACTCTGTTGTCATCCTTGGCGGTTGGACCCTTTGGAAGCATCGCAACAATTGTGTTTTTGATGGAGTGCCTCCTAACCTGATTAGAGCTTTACAGCTCGCTGGTGAGGAGCTGCATTTCTGGGGTTTGGCCGGGGCTAAAGGTATTTCATACCTTTTTGCCTTGGTGCCAAACTAGGTCGTGGTCGGGCTCATTTGTAATAGGCGCGTGTTGGTTGGTTTTGAAGGACCTGGTGTGGGTGGGTGTGTGTGTGTTTGTAAGGGCTCTTCCCCTTTTTTTTTCTTCTTAATATAATGATGCGCAGCTCTCCTGCGTGTTCGAGAAAAAAAAGAAAAAAACAAAAGGCGCAATACAAAATTGCCAAGCTTGGTAGCACACAATCAACACAACAGAAGTTGGACTCACTGCTGCACTGATCCCCCCTTAAATTTTGCAAAACGATAACATGTTTCTGCCAAAACATACATACCCTGCATGGCTTCTAAGGGAACACCCCAACTTTGTACTTAAACTACAGTGTCTAAAACTGATACTGAATACTAGAGTAAAAGATGTGAGGCATGAGAGCATCAGGGTTCAGGTTTCAGTTTTTTGTTACTCATCCAACAAGATGAGCATCCTCATTGTACTTCAATCTAAACTGAAACAAATGATAAACTAGTACTGTTTTCTACTACTAAGATATGACTACAACATCAAGATCAATATACTGTTTTCTTTTCTAAAGAACGTGAATTAACTAATGTTTTCTTTTCAACTGATGCGGCAACCAACAGAAGAGGAATTCTACCATTAATAAATAGTGCACTGTGCACATACTGTTTTCTTTTGTAAAGAACTTTGCCATTAGCATAGTTTGGTAGTGCAATCGTAAAATTAGAACTATTCTGCTAGTTACAGGGACAGTTCACTACAACTAAAGCATATACGACTTCATTCAAGAGCAAGAAACCTAGTGCCTAGTTAGTCTTCTATGAGAATATGACTTCATTCAAGCAGAAGGAGAAAGACTATACATGACTTCATAGAAGACAACACCTGCAGCGGCACAGAACCTCGATCATGCCAAGAAATCAGAGCCTCCATTTATTCTGAAGATTGAGCCTTCGTAGACAATACCTGCAGTGGCACACAACCTCAATCATGCCAAGAAAAAAAATTAAAAATAAAAGGAAAAAAGGGAAGGCCTCTTGTATCAAAACCAAGCCTATTGTCTCATAGCTACTCTAAAACTAGATGTCTTGCATCTAAAACAAATCAAAGCCTATTGCAAATTTTCTCTCTTTAATTCTACAATTCTTAATAGAGTGAATAAACTAGATTTGTCGAGAGAGTAGGGAGAGATCTCACATGCCCAAGAGTTTACACAATGAGGATTTCGGTTCCACAAAATTTGGTAAGAAATCACGTGCCCAAGAATGTGTCAGACAAACAAGAACCTTACAGATACAAATCAATTGCTCACTGTTTCCCATCAGTTTACCATCCTCTGTCTAGTTGCCGCTGGAGAAGTCACCACCGCCACCGCCGGGGACCTTGCTGCTGAAGACAACCTCACCGCCAGAGAAGCGAGAGGCAATCCCCATTGTTCTTTCGTTGTGGGCTGTGTTGAAGCTTGTGTCTTTGAACTTGCCATGTCGGTGGCAGGGATGAACTTGAGGCTGGTGGTGGGGACTGGCTCGAGGCCAGTGGAGGATGTGACAGTGGATGAGCTCACGGATGAGGAGGCTGAGGTGACGCTCGAGGAGGAGGCAGAGGCGGCGCTCATGGAGGCAGAGCACATGCTCGAGGCCAGCGGGCGGTGGCAGGGATGAGCTCTAGGGTTTGGGGAATTTGGGGATGGAGAAGGGAGCGAATGACCGAGCCGTGGGACGGTGGGAGTCTCCAAGCGAATGAGCGATGCTCCGGGTCAGCCCGAGGATTAAGAGATTCCTGGCTCTATTGACCCTAAAATTTTATGGGCCAGCCCACGAACTTTTGGAGCCATAATTTTAGGAGCAGATCAGAGGGTTAATGGGCCGAACCCCCCCCCCCCCCCCCCCGCCGGTGCACACCTAGCACATTCTGTGGCCAATAGGTGGCATTTACATTGAAATAATGGTTTCGTGAAAATCTACCTTCCATTTCTTTGTTGCATGGGACTGTTGGCGTTTTTTTTTAAAAAAGCCAAATTTCCTGAGTGATGTTTTGGCAAAAAGTTGTACATTTCATCCCTATCTATAGGAGAAATTTGTAAAAATTTGCACATGAGAGATTTGTAGCTTCAATTCCTTAAATTAATCAGGTGTTACACTATATATGACTAATACTACAAAATTCACCAAGAGGTCATTTTCTGTGACAGCTGGCAGGATTATCTGCTGACGACATGATTGCGGTGAATAATATGCGTTGCCTATGTGGGCATGATACTAAAAAGTCTTCAGCAGGAGGCTTTACTCTGAAATTTGATCTGCATAAGGTAACTTGTAATTATTTAATTAGTCCTTTAGTTTCTTTCCATCATGTAGCTTTTGAATAATTTTAATCTTAGGAGTTATTCACATAATTCTACGAATTTCAGAAAAAGCATGGTATCAGAAAAGAGCTAATAGGGGAAGAATCAACATGGATGCTGTCCCGGTTTTATCCCATCCTGGAGGTACAAAAGTTTCGCAAAACTATAACCATGTGAAATAGTTATGTGTATCTGCTTAATGCTAGCAGCAAATGTTTTGAAGTTCTCCATACTGGTTCATGCAATAAACTTTTTGCATATAATAGTTTTTTTTCTTAATGTATTGAGAATTGGTGATATTATATCTTTGATCCTGTTTGCTTTCACTTGCAGTCTTGCACATTATTTTCCGGTAGTTTTAATTTATCCACTATATGTCACTTTGTTTTCTCAACTGCTGGTATGCTGTGTAGAGACCTCAACATGGTCTATTGGTTTCAGTTATATTTGTTGCCAATCTTTGCTCCCATCGCTCATGTGCATTACTATGAGTAGCAGGAAGTGCCTGTCCCATTAATTTCTTGTTTCAACCACTGCATGTGTTCTGGGAGCCACTTTAGCACAATCCTTTACCATCTTTACATATATGAATTTGCGTTCTTGTCAGTTCTGCTTCAATTTACTAAGTCTATATCTTAACTTTATCTGATATGTTTTTGTGGAATTATGTTGGTAAGTATTTGAGCTAATTCATTCTGTGAAAATATCTTCGTGTAAAATAGATGATGTGGTTCCCAACTATAACATGTGCACTTGGAGATCAGTATGAGTGCTGAGCAGTATTGAAGCCTTCACCTGTTTTGTCATCATGCTATGTCTAGCTGGCTGGCATAGGCGCATAGTAGCCAGTGACACTGTCAGCAAGTCTGTTGTATTGAGTGGTAGCTGTAAAGCAGGTCATACCTTCATTTGTAAATGTAAAATTAGCATCACATTGGTACAGTAGAAAATTATTTGTTTCCATGCTGCCTGGCACTCGTTAGTTTAGTTGGAAATGCTTTTTTTTGTGCATTTACATGGACATGATTCTTGCCTTTTCTGTAGGAGTTGATCGAGAAACTTAGTAAGGGCGAGCTACAAAAAGATGAGTATCACTGTATGAATGACCCTAGTCCTAGTTTCCGTGGAATTCCAGGCAGCACATCCACCCGAACAAGCCCAGCTCATCAGCCAGCTCAATCCATGAGATCCAGACGGATAGGTGGCACATGGGCTAGGCCTCGAAACTCTGATGATGGTTATTCAAGGTTGGTGATTGCTCCATCCACATTTTTTTTTGTTTCAACTTTCAAGCATGCAGTTATGTTCAGGGTGTCCTGATGGACACGTCCAAAGTGGGCTTTTTTCTGTGCTCTTATCAGAATTCAGATGCTACCTGGGTATGTAATAGATGACTTTTCCCAACGGTTTGAGATTTTTTCTTTCTTATATGTATATTGGTAGTGCGGGAGTTTCCCAATACCTGTTCAGACTTTAAAATATTCCCTGCACCTGTTCAGATTATAAAATAGTATACCAGTCATCATACAATTTCCATTAGTTTGTAAATTCTGTTCTGACATGTTGTCAATTATGAATTTAGTGATATACAAGAAATATCAATGGAATAATGGTTTAGATTATCAATAGTAGGTTTAAATGGTCTTTTTACCTGTAAGAAAGGTGTGTACAGTTGAGTCTGTCCCACTTGCTGCAAAGTGTTTATGCCTTTGGCAACCTTTATGTGGACCATTGACATGGACAGTGAAAGCTGATACCTCAAATTAGTGCAATAGGACCAAATTAATGATCCATTATGGACATTTTACTGAAATGCTATCTAGTGTATATAATTTGCATTCATTGGACAATAAATACATTTGCAGTGCTGTGTTTGGATAGTTGCACAAGCCACATACCATTTAGTCAAAAGGACCTGATAATATTTTACGGTACCGCAAGAAGTTTCTTATATAATGTTTAATGAGCCTTTTACAGCGACTCTGTACTGAAGCATGCATCAAGTGATATAAGAAAGTTGGGTCAGCGCTTATTTATCTTTGTAATTGGGGGTGCTACTCGATCTGAGGTATGTTCATTGCCACTTGAATTTATTTTTCCTGATTGAATATGATGCAACCTATCAACTAAGGAATAATGTATGTGTGTTATACGTCAATGGCTATTACAGTTACGTGCTGCTCACAAGCTGTCATCCAAACTAAGGAGAGAAATTATCCTTGGCTCCTCTAGTCTTGATGATCCACCCCAATTCATCACTGTAAGTCAGTTGATTGTTCTGGTCTCCTCGCCAATGTACTAGTTGTACCTGGCAACTTGATTGCATGTCATTATTTGCAGAAACTAAAGATGTTATCAACTGAGGAATTGACACTGGACGATCTGCAGATATAACAATTGCAAGGGCACGGAATATTGATGCTCTGTCTTGACTTTCTCTATGACAGGAATATTGTTGTACACATTTATCCGTGTATCAAACCACAGGTTCTCAGTTCTCATCACACAGGCTAGATGGGCATGATATTCATTCGGTTGGGCAGACCTCCATTAATCTCACAATATAGTGTACATAACAGCGGCCAGGAACTGTAACGCATGTGATGACATTTATTAAATTGGTGGATGAGATGTTCTTTATTGTGTATTGGCGGGTAGTAGTGAGAATATGTTAGTTCCTCCAATGATATAAGTGTTCTTTTGCATGCAAAAAAATTTTTGTTCTTGATTTCTGCGCATCTGTTTCTGCTAGAATGGTGTCAATGAATTAATGAAATGAGGTACCTATTTTACAGCGATTACCTCACTTGTATTTTTTGCAAATTAGTTTCTGTTTGATACTTCGACAGGTTTCCCTATGTGCAGATCTTGCCCATTACATCTATAACAGATCTGGTAGAATTACAACGTACGACATTTCCTGATGGGGGAAACTCCCAAGTTATGAATTCTGATGGAGCAGTAAGCTGATCACTAGGTTGCTCTCCCTCAGAAAAACGGGTGGTTTGTACTGATTCAACTATTTTACCTCTCCAAATCTCTCTCGCGTATTATTGACTACAAATGAAGACTTAATTGAGCCATATCATCAAGAAAATAATCACAATTTCATCCTATTACCAAACTGGACCACTAGACATCCTTTTGGCTCTCTCATCTGTTCCTAACGAATCTACCAATTGACTGTCCGTTCCCTATTAAAGGTAATATCAGAGATGAGAGAATCTAGCTAGCAGCAATGCTAAGGATTGTAAGTATGGTAGCTAAGGCTAAAATGCGTGGCATTAAAGCTATGCTTAGCTACTGGTGCTAACTTTTTACTACTCACGTAAAAATAAATTATAAAATATTTTGTAGCACTTAGCACCTGTATATGGTGCTAAGGATTATGCCAAAAATAGTTAACCATGTTAGTTTGGAGAGAGTAGTAAATGATTTCTCTTACACTATTTTTATATGCAAAGGGATTAATCGCTTCCTATCAAACAGACGCCTGCAATCACGAGTCACGCACGACTCACGACCCATGCGGCCACCTCTTCCATTCCACAGTGCACATCCACGGCCAACGGTGAGAGATTTGACTCAAATGCCCCAATAATATCATGCCACATTGATGCTGGAAACTGGATCTGTATCTTGTGTCATTACGTTGGCAGCTTATCCTGGCTGCTGCCACCGACCAAATTAAGAACGGGAATGGAGTAAGGATCTACAAAACTGTTAGAATATTATGCACTTTTGTGACTACTTTAATTCTTAAATAGTGATCAAAACCTAGATTAAGAAACACTACTAAACAGTGATCAAACCCTAGATTAAGAAACACTACTAGTAACAGTGAACAATATGCCACGTCATCATACGAGGTTACGAGGTGCAAAAAGAAGCTGCAGCTTGGCACACAATCGGACCCAAGATTGCTGCGCCATTTATGTGCATGCTGCACGAGGGAGCGATGGCGATAGTAGCGGACGCAGGAATTTTAGAATAGGTGTTCAAAATTATAAAAATATTTTCAGTACAAAATATAAAGATCTACAGTAGCAATAGTTAACATACAATTGTTCGTACTAGGGATAACATGTCAAATAATATAAAGAAATTACAAAACAGTTGCAAAAGTTCACAAATTAACTCGGCGATGCTTCATGCCTTGGAAGCGTGATATTATGTCATCATCATTAACTTGCATAAAAACTCTTGCATTGTGAATCAATAATAGACATGTCATAAAGCATTGTAAATGAACAAACAAAATGTTCTCATTTGTGATAAATGGCATGAACCGACGGAAGTAGCTGGTTGTTAAAATCATATTGGAAAATCAATGGGAATCCGTTAGATTTTCTTCATCACCGAGAATCATGCACATCTCAGACAATCAGAAGCTCAAAAGAATATAACTGCCTACTCTGCCACTAAGAAATAAGTGACAAACAAAAATGATTCATATAATAAAACATGGGCAATCATAGTCAAAAGTACACATTCCAACGTGGTAATGATAGCACTAGCAGTCCCGATCTTTCGATGAAAGTGGTAGATTCGATTGGGAAAGAAGATAACATTGATGACTCGACTACAACCATCCAAAGACGTTGTGCCTTAGCGATCGATACACCAACTCCAGAGGTTGTTTGTGACCTTGTCGGAGCACAATCAATCTAACCACAAGGGTTTTTGTTCCTGCAAGCAATCGAAGAACAGTCAAAAACAAGATGAACAACAACTCAATTGCGAATAAAAGATGTAGGTTTCAATCTGAAACAGAAAAACGGTGGGATTCCGAAGACAAGTATTCGGACGGTCTTGCCGACACGCATGAACACAAGGCGAAGTAGCAAAAACTAACTTATTCTATCAAATCCCCAAACCCTACAAGAGAGTGCGGCTGCCTATTTAAGAGACACAGGAGGTGGAGGGTCGGCCAAAACACTTGGAAGCCAAAACGGACTCAATTACAAGGCCCAAGGCCCATGTTGTAGGGGTGGCCCCACCTAATCCCAGCAGGCCTGGTAGAAGGTTATAAGGCCCAGAATAGGCCATGTGTAATGACATAAGTGCCCCTGAAGGGGATATTCAGATGTAAGAGTATAATTGTAAAAGCACTCCCCATGTATATATATATGGAATACAGGCCATGGGGGAGGACCCATTACCATCACTTACTCCCAACTCTTCACTACCATCTCTCTCTCTGTTTGGTCTGTAGCCACAACAGTTGGCGCCGTCCGTGGGGAGGACAGGAGCAAGCCTGAAGTCCGAAGAAGGATGGCACCGAAAAAAGCTTCATCGGCGGCGGCGAAGGGAAAAAAGGCGGCTGGGTCGGAGCGTCGCATGGGCACCAGGGCTTCGGCATCGGCTGCTGCGGGCGCGGACGACGACGCAGGCGCGGTGGTCGAGGACGTCGACACTCGCGCTGCGACGGCCGACCCCGCCACCGGCGCCGCGAGGGCCGACCCCGCCACCGGCGCCGCGACGGCCGACCCCGCCACCGGCGCTCCGACAACCAACCTCGCCGCCCTCGCCGTGACGCTCACCGGTAGCTCGGGAGCTCGTGAGGCGATCGTACCTGTGCTGACCCGTCCGCTGGGCGAGCCGGCGGCCCCGCCCACGCAGGCGATGGAAAGCGCCCTGCTGGCGGCCCTCAAAGCATTCCAGCAGGAGCTAGGGGACCTTCGTGGGGCTGTCCGCGACATACAAGAGGCTCGGAGCCAGCAGGCTGCGCCAGTGGTCGCGCCAGAGCCCACGCCGGAAAGGGCGGACAGCCGCGACGCCCCCACGTCCAGCCGCGTGCCGCTGCGGCGCGTCGATCCGGAGTCCCCGCTTTCGGCAGGACTGCAGCAGGCGGCGTGGCCCGAAGACTTCAAGTTCCCAAGTGTCATCGAGTCGTACAAAGGTGATACGGACCCCCGCGAGTTCGTGCGCGTGTATGAAACCGCAATCGAAGCCGTGGGCGGAGATGACACCACAAAGGCGAAGGGCCTCCCCCTCGCGTTGCAAGGAGTGGCGCTTTCCTGGTTTTTTAACATAGAGCCAAACTCCATCTACGCATGGGAGCAGCTTCGCGACCGCCTTCACAACAACTTTCAAGGAAACTATGTTGAGCGAGTCGACGCAGACTAGCTCTTTGCCGTGAAGCAGAAACCTTCGGAGAAGCTCCAAGACTATTTCAAGCGCTTCGCAAAGGTGCGATGCCAGGTCAAGGACGTCAATGAGACGACTGTCATCAACGCAGCCATACAGGGCCTCCGCCAGGGCCCCCTGGCCGAATACAACACACACAAGCCTATCAAGACAGTCGCCAAGCTCTTCGACAAAATGGAAGGGTATGCGCGGGCCGAGGAAGATGCGCGGAGACGCAACGCCCCCGCTCCCGACCTCGCCCACACGAAGCGCTTGCCATGCGAGGAGCAGGTGAGCCATGATTCCCCGAAGCAGGGCCGGAGTCGACAACCCCGAGAGGACGCTCCCGGAAGCGACGGCCCCGGGGAGTCGGAAGGCTCGTCACGGAGCACGCGCAAGCCCCGGCGTCACCGGCGCAGACCACAAAAGGCCCGCCATGTCCTCGGCATTGGGAGCGCCCTTCGGGAGCCTGCCCCCATATCGTGGAAAGAAGGCCGGGGATGTGAAGGCGGACCCGGTCATGACGAGCAGCCCCGAGCGGAGCAAGAGCTTTAGGATTGCGGCAAGTGGTGCGAGGTGCATGGTTACGGCGATAACTATACAAAGGCGTGCACCGCGGTCACGGAACTGCGACGGGTGGTGGCCGAAGCTCAGGTCTCACCCCCCAGGCCCCTGGCAGAAGTCCGGGAGCGGCAGCCAAGAGGTGGCCCCCTACGAGCCTCCGCCAAAGAAGGCGTGCGGCACCGCACCATCAGCGTCATCACCGGAGGCTCCTTATCAGGGGCCCCCTTGGAGCAGTCACAGCCGTGGATGCCGCCCCGCAGCATCACCTTTACCCTGGATGACGCCAGGGGTGTGGAGTTCCCTCACCAAGACCCTTTAGTCATCCAGGCTCACATCGCAGGCCATGATGTTAGGCGCATCCTCGTCGACGGGGGGAGCTCTGCGAACATCCTGTTCGCAGGGGCCCTCGAACAAATGGGAATCCCCCGAAGCCGCCTAGAGCAATCGGGAGCGCCGCTTCAAGGCTTCGGAGGCCAACCGCTGGAGGCCATAGGTCAAGTGTCCCTTCCAGTTACATTCCACCAGGGGAGTAACGTCCGAAGCGCGCACGTCGTCTTCGACGTCGTAGACATCCCGCACCCCTACAACGTCATATTGGGATGGCCCGCCATCAATTCCCTCGAGGCGGTCCCGCACCACGCCTTCCTATGCATGAAACTCCCAGGCCCGGAGGGCGTGATCACTGTCTTCAGCGACCAGGACCTCGCCAGGCGCGTCGAAGTCAGCAGCCGGAACGTACACCGCCTGGTGCACGCCCTCTCGGGCACGCTCGGCGACACGCCATCCGCTCCGAGATGGACGCCTAAGCCTCGGCCCGAAGGTGGAGTCAAAAAGGTGCCGCTCCAGGCGGAGGGGCAGTTTGTGTCCATTGGCGAGGGGCTCCCTGCGGAGGTTGAGCGAGATCTACTCCAAGTGCTCCGGGACAACGCTGACATTTTTGCGTGGTCGCCGGAGGACATCAAGGGCGTAGACCGCGCAGTAATCGAGCATCGCTTGGCGGTCCACCCCGACGCCAAGCCAATCAAACAGAAGCTTCACCGTATGTCCATGGATCGGCAGCAGGCGGCCAAGCTGGAGGTGGCGAAGCTTCTCCGGGCCGGAATCATCCGCGAGGTCCACCACCCAGAATGGCTCGCCAACCCCGTATTGGTCAAGAAAGCCAGCGGGGCCTGGCGTATGTGCATCGACTTCACGGCACTCAACAAGGCGTGCCCAAAGGACAATTACCCCTTGCCACGCATCGACCAATTGGTCGATGCTACCGCCGGGTGCGAGCTAATGAGTTTCCTGGATGCTTACTCTGGTTATCATCAGGTATACATGGCCGAAGACAACGAGGACAAGACCAGTTTCATCACACCAATTGGGACCTTCTGCTTTGTCAGAATGCCCTTCGGCCTAAAGAATGCAGGCGCTAACTTTACCCGCCCCGTTGCTCTCGCCCTCGCCACCCAGCTCGGGAGGAACGTGGAAGCCTACGTCGATGACGTAGTAGTCAAAACCCGGCAGCTCGCCTTGCACGGCCGGGACCTCCAGGAGACCTTCGACAACCTCAGGAAGGCCGGCCTCAAGCTCAACCCCGACAAATGCATCTTCGACGTCCAGGCGGGCAAATTGCTGGGCTTCCTCATGTCCGGACGGGGCATCCAGGCGAATCCCGACAAGGTTGAGGCCATCCTGGGCATGGAGCCGCCGAAGACGACGAGGGAGGTCCAGAGGCTGGCGGGCCGCATGGCAGCCCTGAGCCGCTTCCTGTCCAGGGCGGCAGAGCGGGGTTTGCCATTCTTCAAGACGCTTCGCGGGTGCGACGGATTTCGCTGGGATAGCGACTGCGCGGAGGCCTTCAACGAGCTCAAGAAACACCTAGCGAGCGTCCCCACTCTGGTCGCCCCACCACCAGAGGCTCCCCTCTTGCTCTACCTGGCCGCGTCGTTCACAGCAGTCAGTGTCGTCCTTGTCCTAGAGGAAGGCGCCATATAGCGGCCCGTATATTTCGTCTCCGAAGCCCTCCAAGGCGCCAAGACGAGATATACGGAGCTGGAAAAGCTAGCCTACGCGCTGGTCATGGCCTCCAGGAAGCTTCGACATTATTTTTTGGCCCACCCGATCACAGTGCCTTCCTCTTTTCCCCTAGCAGAAATGCTACACAATAAGGAGTCCATGGGGCGCATCGGCAAGTGGGCTGCCGAGCTCACCCCGTTCTCCCTGACATACGCCTCGCGGACGGCAATCAAATCTCAAGCCCTCACCGACTTCCTCGCAGAATGGACTCCGTCGGCTCAGCCTGCCCAGAAGCACAATGACCCGGTCTGGACTCTCACCAGCGACGGAGCTTACGGCGTCGCGGGCGCGGGCGTAGGCGCAGTAATCGTCACGCCCGAGGGGCAACGCCTGCTATACTCGGCGCGCCTCGCATTCCCGGCCACCAACAACACAGCCGAGTATGAAGCGCTACTCTTCGGCTTGACGATGCTCAAAGCAGTTGGTACGCGGCGAGTGCTCGTCCGCACGGACTCACGTTTGGTGGCAGGCCATGTAGACAAGTCATACCAAGCCAAGGACCCTGAGTTAGCCAAATACCTTGCGGCTGTAAGAGCGAGGGAAAGGCATTTCTTGGGCGTCACGGTCAAAGCCATCCCTCGCGCGGAAAATGAGCAGGCCGACGCTCTCGCGAAGGCGGCCAGCCAACAGCGGCCACCCCCTGGCGGAGCGTTTTACGAAGTGTTGCAGCAGGCGGCCATCACGCAGGACAACCGGGACGCGGCCCTCGTTCACCACATCGCCCAGAAGGGCGACTGGCGAGAGCCTATCTTCAATTTCCTGCAGGGCATCGCCGAGCCAGAGGACCACGCCGAGCTCCGGCGTCTGCAGCACCGTGCCAGATCTTTCCAGGTGTTTGAAGGGACGCTCTACAAATAGGGCGTTTGTGCACCGCTCCTGCGCTGCCTCCCCCGCGAAGAAGGGAAGAAGCTCCTTGTGGAGATCCACGCGGGGGCGTGCGGGTCTCATCTCGCGCCGAGGTCATTGGTCGGCAAGGCATTCAGGCAAGGCTTTTACTGGCCGACTACCATCACCGACGCCCAGGACCTTGTGCGTCGGTGCCAGGGGTGCCAGTGGATGTGGCGCATCATCCGCAGGCCCCCGACGAACCTCAACCCTATTCCCCCGGTATGGCCGTTGGCACGCTGGGGCGTCGACATAGTGGGACCACTCCCCCGAGCCCCAGGGGACCTGCGGTTCGTGGTCGTCGCGCTGGAATACTTTTCCAGGTGGCCGGAGGCGGTAGCCCTAGCCAAGATAACCTCGGCTGCCATGCAGCGTTTCCTCTGGCAGAACATTATATGTCGCTTCGGTGTGCCTAGGGAACTCACCGTCGACAACGGCCTGCAATTTGATGCCACCCCATTCAAGGTGTTCTGCGGCGACATGGGCATCATGCTTCGGTTCGCCTCGGTTGGGCACCCCCAGTCCAACGGAGCAGTCGAAAGGGCGAACGGCGCTATCTCTATCGCCATCAAAAAATGCCTGGTCGGGCTGCCGAAGGGCAGGTGGCCGAGCGAGCTTCACAGCGTCCTCTGGTCCCTTCGCACAACGGTCACACGCCCGACGGGGTTCACGCCTTTCAAGCTCCTTTTTGGTGATGAGGCAGTGACGCCTGAAGAAATCAAGGCTGAACCGCGGAGGGTCCTCGTCCAAGCGCCCGACGAGGAGCGTCGCGTATCCTAGGACCTCCTCGATGGGGCACGGGCGAGCGCGGCCCACCATGTCGAGAAGTACGCGCGGCAGACAGTACGTACTCGAGACCGGTTCGTATACCCGCGAAGGTTCAACCCTGGGGATCTCGTCCTCAGAACGGCGCTCCATGCGGAGACCGTCGGCAAGCTGGAGTCCAAGTGGGAAGGTCCATACATCGTGGCGGAAGCATTGCAGAAGGGAGCGTACCGCCTCGCCACGCTCGAGGGACAAACTCTCCGCCACACATGGAACACGGACAAGCTACGGCGATATTACGCCTAGAAGCAGGACGAGGATTATAATGGCATCAGCCCCTCCTTGTACGATGCTCGCCCGCGCAAACGGGAGTTCAATAAAGCCCGCTGTTTCCAAAAGTAACAGTGTTGGGCCGCGATATGCCAGAGTCTACGGACTCTAAATGAAGTCGTAGCGGAAGCAGTCAAGACAATGACGGGCGCACCCCGTCCTCTTGGTCATCGCCCCGTCGCCCGTACTTCCACCGGGCGGAGAGTGGAGCCACCCCGTACATCGTAAACTCTTCAGCCAAGTCGCGCATACTTAGCCGGCGTGCCACGCCAGCAAGCCTCCATAGCCTCCGTGCATCGTCAGCCTCCGGCATCACACTTGGCTAGCGGTTGAACGAGATTGGCCCACCTCGGCAAAGCAGGCCGCTCGTGCTAGACACGATGTAATAAAATCACCGCCGCGTCCAGCCGGATTCCCACTTCTCCAAGCCGGCCGGCACAGGGAATAGCGTCGCGCAGGACCCTCGTAGCACGAAATCGACGCTACCAAAGTTGGATACAGCCCCCTCAATCTTCTTGGGTCGACAGCGCGCGTCGTGCAGGGTGGCGAACAGGCTCGCGTTGGGACGCCGCCCTTCCGTCCACGTAGCCCATGTAAAGACAGGCAGGCGGACTATGGCGCTTGGCGTCAACTGCGCTAGCTCCAACCCGTAGGTCCGCGCGCCTACCTCGACTAGGGGCCAACTCCACTGCCACCCGTTCGAAGGGTAGGGGACGCAGCGCGCGCGTCTACCTCGACTAGGCGCCAGCTCCGCTGCCACCCGTTCGAAGGGTAAGGGACGGAGCGCGCGCGCGTCTACTTCGGCTAGGCGCCAGCTCCGCTGCCACCCGTTCGAAGGGTAGGGGACGGAGCGCACGCGCGTCTACCTCGACTAGGCGCCAGCTCCGCTGCCACCCGTTCGAAGGGTAAGGGACGGAGCGCGCGCGTCTACGTCGGCTAGGCGCCAGCTCCGCTGCCACCCGTTCGAAGGGTAGGGGACGGAGCGCGCGCGCGTCTACCTCGACTAGGCGCCAGCTCCGCTGCCACCCGTTCGAAGGGTAGGGCACGGAGCGCGCGCGTCTACCTCGACTAGGCGCCAGCTCCGCTGCCACCCGTTCGAAGGGTAGGGGATGGAGCGCGCGTCTACTTCGGCTAGGCGCCAGCTCCGCTGCCACCCGTTCGAAGGGTAGGGGACGGAGCGCGCGCGCGTCTACCTTGACTAGGCGCCAGCTCCGCTACCACCCGTTCGAAGGGTAGGGGACGGAGCGCGCGCACGTCTACGTCGGCTAGGCGCCAGCCCCGCTGGCACCCGTTCGAAGGGTAGGGGACAGAGCGCGCGCGCGTCTACTTCGGCTAGGCGCCAGCTTCGCTGCCACCCGTTCGAAGGGTAGGGGACGGAGCGCGCGCACGTGCCTACTTCGAATAGGCGCCCCCTCGGAACGGAGCGCTCGCGCGTCTACCCCAACCACCAATCAAGGCGTTGGGTTCGGCTACGGCCTCCACCCCCGGTCAAGTTCTGGAAAGTTCACAGGCCGCAGGGACGAAGGGGGCCAAAGGACTCGGCAACATGGCTTCGGCCCTGTGAAGCCCTTTACCATGAGAGGCTCCTGTTGCAGGGGTGGCCCCCACCTAATCACAGCAGGCCTGGTAGAAGGTTATAAGGCCCAGAATAGGCCATGTGTAATGACATAAGTGCCCCTGAAGGGGATATTCAGATGGAAGGGTATAATTGTAAAAGCACTCCCCATGTATATATATATGGAATACAGGCCATGGGGAAGGACCCAAGCCATTACCATCACTTACTCCCAACTCTCCACTACCATCTCTCTCTCTGTTTGGTCTGTAGCCACAACAGCCCACTTTGACTCGGACTGAAAAAGTGACACGACTTGTTTGGTAGTTTTTGATCGGCTCAGATGGAGTTTGGAGGTGAGATCAGATCCATCTGAAAGTAGACTCCAAGAGCTTTCCAACGAGTACTCACGGGCCCGAGAAACCTTCTGGATCAAAAGTTATGGCCGTTTGAAGTAGACGCTGTTAAGAAAGCCGAATCTAAGTTGAACTCGTGTGGTTCTTCCCCATGGTTCCTAAGGACGATTAAATTATCACAAGAATTAAGTAGTATTCCATTCTTTGAAACATTTATATGCAAACTTAGGAACGCATTCACCTGATGGTTAAGTTGACGTGCTCGCGCTCAAGTCATTGGTCCTTGTTTCATAGTTTCAGTTTGTTGAACTTGTTGTGGAGCTAGGCAGCCGGTGGTGAAGAGGAGGAAGAGTTGGATGGTGGGATTTGGTGGAGCTACAGTGGAGGTGCGGCAACACGGATGGGTGGCTGCCAATGGTGCGGTGGCATGTTGGCGAAGGGATATTGTCAAATCTAAAATCCGGAATCCTCCGTGATTCCACCGCACTATTCCCTAGATCAGTAGATAGTGCTCACAGATACAGTACTGAATATCAAAATACATATCATGAGAAAGCATAAATATAATAGTAGACTTACTCATGGGTCGAGCAGGCCGAAATCAATAAAATGCAGCAATGGAAATGAAGCACACAGGTGGGACCCACAGAACGTGCCCACATTCAACCAACTGGAGCTACGCAACCTAGTTCTTGACACCTTCATCTACTTCACCATCATGTCCAGGTATACTACTGAAGTGTAGTGATCTGACTCTTGATTCTGGATTAATTGAGTGAGTGAGGGTGAGCACAAACCACCGTGCTCCGTGAGCCAATATACAGGATGCAAATAAATAACATGCATGGCTTATTAAGGAAAGGCTCGAGTTATTTTATTTGCCATAAATTGCTTTTAAAATATGATACATGAAATTTCCTGAGACCTAGCAGTTTGAACTAAAACATAATGTGTAAAAGAATGCAATAATAATAGCGATCCAGATACCATCCACCATTACATGGCTTCTGCACCATACGTTAACCTTTCAACATTATAACCGCTTACCTTATCACTGAGGCGACACCCAGGGCAACACAAATCAGGGCTTTTCACTACCCTCCACTTTTTCAATTCCACCCACAAAGATTTATTTTTGAAATAGAACAATATCTGGTTATGTTCCCATGTCTGCCCTTGACTGTGGGCATGGCTATTCGAATAGTTTTCACTCTGCAGAGTTGGTACACTTTACCCACAAGAGATGATCCGCTCGTTTCCCCACACGATTCCTTAGTCATGCGATTGAGTAGACCATCATAGTAACTTTTTAAAATACCTCGCCCCTTCCCTCATCTCACCCATATAGGCCTCTCCCACTTACAGCGGGTCCCATAAGTTGTGCGAGATGTTCTATCCCTATGCGACTAGCAGCTGAACTACCCACGCTGACTAGCTCGTTGTGGTAAACTTCACCCTCAATGAGTGTCCCATTCAAGTCATCACACAGACAGCCACTTGCTAGCACCTCCTCCACCAATGAGATGACTTTTAGGGTCCAGTAAATCTACTAAGCCAAGTTGTACTTTACAGACTTGTGGTTGTACTTGTCTTACACAGGTGGTCATGACAAGATTCAGTCCTTCGGGTTATCTGGGCGGTTCTAACACTAACCACACTCTCGTGCACCACTGCACCAGCCCCCGAACTATCCGCCCAGATATTTAAGCAAGTTGGGGTTTTTGGGAGCATAAAATAGTCATATCAAAATATATCAGTCATTTCCACCATGACTTCACAAACTAGTTTCTCATGATTGAAAGTAATACTAAGCATGGCGTATAAATATGGACTTATTTTCGAAAGTTTTACTATTATAATTTTGTTAGGGTGACAAGGCTCATATATTCAAGTGTTCCAAATGAATGTAATACTAATAAGTTCATTAATGGGTATAAAACTAGAATCTTGAAACAAATATATATTTGCATATAAAATAACAGCATGCAATTTGATAATTTAAGCGAAAGTAATTTGCATAAAATGTAGGTTCAACATGATCAAAGAATTGACTCACCTTGCGTGGTTTACTGGGCTCTTGAGCTCACTCAAGCTTCCTCAGTCGTTGGTCTTGAGCTTCTAGTCTTTATCTTCACCTCGATCATGATCTCACCTGATCCATTGAATCTTCAGGACTCCAATTTCTAGTTATGCGATAAATAACTAAATCCAAATAAATGCAAATAACTCAAAAAGGCCAAATAAATCCGAATAAACTCAGTCTAGCTTCATTATAAGTTAATGGGTGATTGAGGCAAGGTCGATGGGGCGCGGAGTAAAAAGTGTTGGAGCAAAGTGATAAATGGCTGAGGAAAATCCGTCGAGACAGGTGCTAGGGAAGGTTTATAGTGAAGGAATATTCATGAAAATATTTCTCTTTAGGTTCAAGATGGCTGGGTATAGCCGACAGTGGAATACCATAGCTTGATCTTATAATTTAATAACTTCTTTTTATTATTTTATATTTATCAAGGAAATTCCATGAGTCAGGTTAGACCTATAGACAGATGTGAGATTTTAGTCCAGGTATTGAATATTATTTTATCAGTATTAACTTTTAAGAGCCAGGCATGAGCCCTACACATAATGTGTATATTTTTACTTTATCGAATAAATCTTAGAGTTCATAATTCTTGTAAATTCAGGAGCTGGTATTTTATGGTGTTTTAATTATTAGTGAGTTGAATTTATTAGTGTGAATGGTCGGCCCCATATTTTATTTAAGCATGGGGTTATTTATCCAATTAGCACTTTTTATTGGTTAGCTTTAATTATTAGCGACTCTTGAACCTTTCTAGGGTTCAAATGTATTTTGGAAGAATGCAATTCTTTGTTATGTCTATGCATTATTATTCTTTAAATTACTATCTATTGGTGCGTTAGCGGATTATCTTCACTATGGCCTAATCAATTTATCTTAGTATCACTTTGTTCATTAATGTGTAGGTTAGCAAGACTCTTAGGACAATTAGATATTCACACCAATCTATATGTCAAGGGTGTCTTCTATTAGTACTAGAGTTTAAAATACTTTTTAATGGCCTACTATTTATATTTAGTGTCTTAGTCAATTATATGCAATATAGCCTCTAATTTAATTTGAGTATTATAGTCTAAATGTTAGTGGCTTAATACTCAAGTCATTTAATCAATATTTGAAAAAGGATACTCATAATTTATAAGACATAGAAATAATAGTTATGATTTAAACTGATATGCAAGGACTTATGATTTATTCTTTAGGCAATTTCCATTTATTAAATCATCATTTCATGAGAGCATGGACCTAAACAAGATTTTCACTCAATTTCTCACTATGCATTTAATTAATATTTAGACTTTAATTAAATGTTTCCAACTACATTTAATTTCCCTTAATTGGAATGAATTGAAGAAAATAAAATAAAATAAAGAAGAGAAAAGTGCAGCCGACGGGATTCGAACTCGAGACTGAGAGTTAACGCGTCGATCGGATGACCAGCTAAGTGGCCACTCGTTGGTGACTTACTGAAGGTGGAGAAATAGAAGAGCAGAGGAGCAGGCGGCCAGAAATAGAGGAGGCTCAGGGCGGCGCACGGCCAACGGCATTGTCGGCAAGGGGCGACCGGGGAGGCACCGACGATGGCCAAAATGGAACCCCGACGCTAGATGGAAGCCGAGGGTGCGCTGGCGTGAGCCGAGGAGCTCCGAGGCGGGCTGGCGGTGAGGCTCGACGGCCAGAGGCAGGGGTGGAACGGTGCGCCGATGCTGTGGTGGGAGAGGGAGGAATTGGAGAGGAGTGTGAGCAAGAGTGGGACATGGACGAGGTGAGCGGCGAAGGAGCTTCTCGGCGGCGGTGAGCTGGGGTGAGGGAGGAGCTCCAGCAACAGTGGGGAACGCTCCAAGGAGGCGTGTAGATGGTGCCCAAGGGAGGAATTGGCCCAAGGAGTCCTGGAGGAGGAATGGTGCTGGCAGCGGCAGTGCTGGCCGGCAATGGGGAAGAAGGGCCATACGGCGAGCCGGGGGCACCAGAGTCCAATTAAACGAGGGAGGAGGTAGAAGACTCCTATGGGCACACCGTGACACAGTCAGAGTGGTGGGGCTTCGCCGGAGCAGCTGGGGCAGCGATTGCGCACAGCGGCTAGTGCATGGGCGAAGACAGGAGAAGAAATAGGGGAGCAAGGGGAGGAGTGCAGGCGCAAGGAGGAGGCCGAGGTTGCTATTTATAGCGTGGGGGCGCCGATGTAGAGCTACTGTGGCCGATGACCGAAAAACAATGCTCGGTGTGGAGCGGCGGCGTGCGACGCGAGTGATGTAACGGCAATGGGGGCAGGTGCGGCGGTGACACGGGAACAGTGGCGCGGTAGGGCATGGCGGAGGGATCGTGATTCAACGGGAGCAGGTGCTTTGTGACGGAGGAACAGGATGGAGCAGGGCCGGCTGACAAGAGCGAGGCAAAGAGCGGTCAGCGAGGAAGAAGACAGCACAAGGGGAGAAGGAGAAAAGAAAGAAGGAGGTGGGGGCAGGAGGCGGGCCTAGTGGTAGAGAGGGGAGAAAAGAGAGAAAGTAACAAAGAGAGAGAGAGGGAGGAAGAGAGAGAGAAAGGTGCTAGGCCCACATGTAAGACAGAGGGAAAAGGGAAAGGGGAGAAAAAGAAGGATCAATCAGAATTTTGAAATTTGGATTTTTAATTTTAATTCTGAATTTACATTAGGATTCATTGATTTGAGTTTTGCATACTAATTGAATTAAAAGAAGGGATTTTTGGTTTAACCATTTAGAGATATATTCCAATATTTCTTTTGGTTTCACTTTATTGACTTGAATTTGAATTGAAGATTTTGGTATTTTGAATTCATGATCTGTAATGTCATTTTCCATTTTTATTATTTACATGATCATTATTTGCACTTAGGATTATTCTTGATTATTAACTTGCATGCCACAAATCTCAAAAAGATTTCTAATAAATATTCAGAAGAAATTTGAATGCTAGCAAAATGCAAGAAAAGGTTTTAAAAATTCTATATTTTTGAACACTTGAAATTTAGGATGTGGGCGGCGTGGTGGTGGATGATGGAGGTAATATAGGTGGTCGCTGACGAGATTGGCTAGCCTCGCTGGCGCCAAAAGTTTGGAGGGGGTGCTGAGAAGGTGCAGGTGTGTTGAGGAAAACTAAGTGTGCACATGAGTAGTGAGTTAGGTTTTTGTCCTAAGTGTTTGCATATATAGAAGAATATT
This sequence comes from Dendrocalamus latiflorus, assembly GCA_017311315.1. Classification (NCBI taxonomy): domain Eukaryota; kingdom Viridiplantae; phylum Streptophyta; class Magnoliopsida; order Poales; family Poaceae; genus Dendrocalamus; species Dendrocalamus latiflorus. Next base: position 13,272,424 of record CM029628.1, on the reverse strand, counting down.
ATCATAGATAGCTAATATAAAAATCGTCTGTGATAAGTCACAACACAAATGGTTTTTAAAAATAACCATCTGTGATATCTGACATATCACATATGGCTAATATAAAAAACCATCTGTGATGTATCACTGACGGCTTTTTCATAAAAAGTGTCTATGATAAGTCCATACATCACAGATAGTTTTTAGTATGAACTGTCTATAATGTATCACAGACAGTTTGTGTAAAAAAACTATCTGTGATAAGTATGTCATTACTGATGATTCTTACCATCAGTTGCAATATAGACGATTACGCTAGTTAAACTGTCTAAGATAACTATGATGAAGTTTAACACTTACAGATTCTGTAGAACCGTCTGTGATGAGGCATCTAGTATGACCTTCTCTGTAGTAGTGATGGAAACCCCATGATTAACAGTGCATGGACTCCAGCCATGACTAACACCACCAAAACCAACAACTTAGCACACCTCAATAAGGGTTGGTCTGACTGTGGCACACATGTCGGTCAAACCGCCAGGACCCACCAGTTAGACTGCCAAGCAATGTTGGCCTGATTGCCACCCCTCAGTGGTCAGATTGCCATTCCAATCTAGTCTAATCGGTGCTACAAAGAGCTTAGGTCGTACTACATATTCGCATAAAAATCAAACTCAATTAACAAAACCAAAGCACAAGCAATGTCCGATACTCATCACCCTCACGGGGCTGCCACCACATGGTCGTACATTCTCCTCTTTGATGAGTAATTTGACAAACACCTTAAAGGCAAGATTTGAGTTTGAATTTTGGACTTTTAAAGCACATAAGTTGCAAGGGCCACTAGTGGTCCAAATAATTTAAGAGAAAGCAAGAACCTCACCACAATGGTAAGATGTGGAATGGTGCTAAGACCAAGAAAGAGCAAGTTTTTAATAAAAACTCCAATTCACACCTAAAGCACCTCAAATAACACAATCTTGCTCATAGTCCAAATAAAAGAACAACTGTTTAACGTGACCACTTTCATATCTAGACAAGGTGCCAAAAGAGCAAAGAAGGACATATGTAATACCACTTGACAACAAAAGATTGACTAGGACTCAAAATGTATTTTGTCACATAATTACTCAATTTGCTATAATACAACCTCACAAAGCTCATTCTTCCCCTTAGAACATTCTTCCCCAATCTAAGTATTTTCACCCTTTTTGACTACAACCAAATTTTGCCTTGATCATTCTCCCCCTTTGGCAAAATAGTCATTAAGGGCAAGGAGCTATGCAAGCTCACTATGACTCCCCCTCAAAAGATGCATGAAAACACTTAAAAACAACAAGGGCAAGAAGGAACATGTATGCATGAATGAAAATGCGTAACCTAAAAGAGAGCTTTAAAAATTATCCAAAATGAGGTTCAAGCTAAAAAGATACCACTTAAAACCATAGAAGCATATAAGGCATATATAACCAATCTAAGGAAGATAGCATAATTTAGAGCATTCAATTTGATTTCAAGTTAAGCAAGGCTTCAAAATGACAAGTTTACTCAAAGGTATCTAAATATGAGCTAAGCCATGTCAAATAAACTAAATCAAATCAAGAAGCTCAAGTTGAATTAATTAAAGTACTAGAAGTTTAATTTTAACCAATTATGCTCAAGCGCTAGTTTAAAGCTCATTTTAAAAATTTAAAGATCATTTAGGTCTTATCTTAGCAAAGCAAGTCCTGGACTACAAGCCATCCACAATTGCCTTTTGAGCTTTAACCCATGATCACAATTTTTATGGTCTATCTCAGTAAAATAAGGCCTAGACTAGAAGCCATCTAAAACTACCTCCTGAGTTCAATTTTAGTTAAATTCATTTTCACTGATCTCAGCCACTATTGACCATCTTAAGCATTACACTTAAAAGAATGGTTTTAGTCACACAAAACACCCTCTGAGTTCATGCCAAATGAATGACAAGTAGTCTCATAAATAAGGATTACTGATATACCAATTTTAGAGATTCATGATACCACTTGCAAGTATTCATGATTTTGCATAAAAAGTGATCATTTTAACAATTTAGGCACTAGTTCAATAAGCAATATATGGTTTACCAAAGAACTAGCAAAGTACTAAAGAAAGCTCAAAATAAGATTCAATAGCGCATTATGATATGACATATATCATAAAAGGATCACTAGAGAGTAACTTGTCAAAAGATCCATCCTTGCAAATTTAAAAGATAAAAATTTTGAAAATTGATACCACCTATGAAATTTAGTTCAAGTTGGCATGTTAGCATGGCAAAGATTTAATGATATATACTTAAACATGACAAAGCTAACTAAGTAGGCATAATATGGCATTGAGTAATATCAATCCACTACAAGGGATCCTAACTAATGCAATGGAAAAATTGCAATAAAATACATTTCTTGCAATAGTTAATGTTATTGCCATGAAGTATTTGTTTGTTGCAATAAATTTGTTATATTGTCACAATTCTATGTTGTTGTGATAATTTTTATTTTTGCTGTGATAAATCGATTGTATTGCAATAAAAAAATAAATCGTTGCAGTCACTAATCACTATTACAACAATTATGTATTATTGCGATATGTATATTCTTTTGCAATGATATATATGTATAGTATATCCAAATTAATTTTCTCACCATATCAGCTACTAGTTGACTCACGTGTAGGATTTTCCCACCAAATACTTGTTAAGCCTGGCAAAACAGATTTTGTTTCGTACTCAGATTCAGTAAGCAGTCATTTTAAACTAGTAACATAGAGATTAGCCTTGAGAGTAAACAATCCATCATTGACTGTGCCCTTCTTCATTACAATAGCGTAAGTTTTTAAGACCAAACATCATCGATCCACCATAGCACTAGCTAGATGGTGAGATGTACATCCCGTCACCACCTCACCGCGCCTAGCCCCCACCACCACCATGTTGTGCCCACATCCCATTACCGCGCCCAGCACCACCATGTCGTACCCAGTCCACACCACTGTACCCAACACACCACGCTGTGGCCAACCCCCACCACCATCGCACCGTGCTCACCACCACCCCTCATCGTGCTTAACCCACCCAAACCACCACGCCGCGCCCAATCCACACCTCCCCCTATGCCCAACCCACTCAATCCCATCCTCCTCTACGCGCGAAGCAAGGTCATTGACTCCAATCCACTTTGCCCAAGCAATAATCCACTAATCCCATCCTATCCAGTGCCAAATTCCCTGTGATGTCAACCCCGATCTGCTCTACCCTTACGTTGAGCACGTAGCTTGATACAGAAATTATGGTCTGACACATGTCATTTTTGCATATTTTCTATCATTTACCCCTTATATTTTCTACATTTTGGGACAATTTATCATTATTTACATGCTTTTCTATAATTAATTACTTGAATTAGACCATTTTATAATTTTCTTATTTTTTTGCGGGCCAGCGCGATTGAAGTTCATTCACTCCAATTGGCATGCTAGGAGTGCTCCGTACAGATGTACATATCACCGTGGACATGTAGGATCAAACGCATAAAAATGCACTGTCCAAGGTCTAGAGTAGAAGAAATCATAATGGGGAAGATGTCATTGTAAATTCCAGATTCTTTGAGGACTAAATTATAAAATGGCCAAATCCCCAATCCATTTATCCCCATCACGCCACCGGCCAAGGCTTGATCCTGGTATTTTTTTTCTCCCCTTGGCCTCTCTTGCTTCTTCTCTCCCATCCCCTCTTCTCTAGCCACGGCGCCAGCACGACCAGGCCAGCTCACCGGCGACCGCCGCCTTCTACCTCATAGCCTCCCGCCACCACGTTCACTCCTCTCCTCTGCTTCCACCCATTTCCTCTATTCGCTACCTCCATAGTGTCGTTGCTCCACCAAATCCACCGTGCCACCCTAACCCACTGCGCTACTACACCCTCCTCTGCTCTCCCTCCACAGTTACCTCAACCACACTACAGCAAACCGGCCACCTGCAACCTGTCGCCTCCTCCTAGCTCCTCTACCATGCTACTAAGTCCCTCTCCCTCCCCAAATTGCCTCCATCATACCTCCTCTCGCCTCTTGGCTGCCACCTCTCCTCTCTCTCGATCCATAGAAGTCGTCCATCCCTCTCCCTCCACCAAGCGTCGTCATAGGGTCTCCAACGGGCTCCACCTCCAAGCTGCTCAGCGTTATCTTTGTCACCATTTTGGTGACCACTACTTCGACTTCATTGACCTTGACTTCTTCCTCCACTCTGGTAACACCCTGTGCTTCCCCAATTGCTGCTTCCTTCAGTTATTTCTGTTGATTGCTTTATTGTTATTGGTCTAATATGTTTTCTTGTTAATATCATACATGAGTTTAATGAAAACTCTGGATATGACTTGAGTTTGTGTTTATGGAGATCTCACTATGATGCATGCATGTGATTGGTGGATGTGTAGTTGTGCTCTATTATTTTGTTCTAGAATTGCTCTCTGTTCATGTTGCCAGTAGTTTAATTCTACAATTTGTGCTTGTAATTTGTGTTTTGTGATGATTGTGTAAACTATGTTCTGTTAGTAGTTTAGTTAATCATTTTGCTTAACCAACTAATAGTAAGAGGAATACAATGGTTTCTGATGTATTAGGATTTCCTTGGTAAGTAAATAGCAGTTGTTTTTCCCAATTTATATGTTTTCAGTGTTGGTGAGCAAATTTCATTCTTCACAATTATGAATCTGAAATGAAACTTATAGAATTATCTATTATATATAGCTTTTTCAAGGAAGGAATGCTCAAAGAAATAGAAATACATCACACTCTATTTTTTAGAACTCAGGCATGATTACTTGTCACCAAGAACTCAAGCATGATTACTTCTCACTAACTTATGCAAGCTGCTAAAAATCGTTAGCGTTTTCCAAGTGATAAGATAATTGACACCCTCGTAATAACAATTTTCTATTCAAACCAAATTATGTAAATTAATACAAACAACTTTATAGAAGTTGCAGTCTTCTTTAAATTCCTATATGACTTTCTTATCCATTGACATCTCAGCTAGCTACACATGAGAATGTTTGCTTCCTGTCCTGTAGGATGGTCTTCTTTGAGTGAAGTGAAGATAAAAAGGATTGAAGCTGTATTGTTGATTTAGAATATGCCCTTGTCATGAAGAATGCATAATCAAAAATTCTTTTCATTGTTTACATAACCTATATGATGTTTGGACATATAATCTAGGATGTTTGCTTCTTGAACCTGTATGAATGCTTCGACATATAATCTTGGCTATTTGCTTCCAGTACCATCTAATTATTATGAACGCTTTGGATAGGCTACTAAGTTGCTTGTATTGTTGGTTAATTGTTTGATAAGTCGTCTATCTATTATTGTTGATATAAAATGATATTAGCATAATTAATGTGAAACATTTTCATATATATATATATATATATATATATATATATATATATATATATATATATATGGTTATTTAATTTGTGGCAATAGGTTATTGTCACAAAATTTGGTACGTCGCATTATGCTATTGCACAAAATCATGTGCATTGCATTAAGCTATTGCCATGAAATCCAGTGCATTGCATTAAACTATTGCCATGAGCTCATTGCATTAAGCTATTGCCACTGAATTTAAATCGTGGCAATATGTATGTATTGCAACATTTTTTGTTCATGGTGATAGAATGCTATTACAATAGTACAATCGTTGCGATATGATAATTTCTCACCACAATATTTTTGTTACAATGAGTTATTACCATAGGGTTTATTGCAACGTCTAGCAACAATTTTAATTCCGTTGCAAAATATGTATATTACAATGATTTTAGTCTTAATGCAACAATTCATTTCATTGCAACAACCATGTTTCCTTGTAGTAGTTCAAACATTTGATTCAATTGTAATTCACGCAATTGTAATTTACTTTGAGTTGTAATTCAATTATACCATTCTTTTGTAATTGATTTTGAGTTGTAATTCACTTTGAGTTGTAATTCACCCATTTGCCATTTATCTATAATTTGCTTGTTTGTTTTCAAAGGGCATGGCTAGCCCAAAACATATTTTTTTCAGCTATACAAAGAACTATTATAGATGATTTCTAACACAAAACCATCTCTGATACGTAGTCTATCACAGATGGCTTTTTGTATTAACACTGCCACAAGGGATCATTACATGTATATGGTTTACTAATGGAGAGTCAAGTGCATGTCATTTGTACCCAGATCAATTGTATTGTTTTTGTTGTGCAGGTGCTTTGATGATGAATTGCAGACAGTGGCAAAAATGAAAATGAAGCTTGGTGGCCATGTAGTGTCACATAAGATCGGGTGGAGTATCATCTCAAGCCAGGAGCATGGGAGAAAGACAAGGATTGTAAGGAGGCAATTGTGCATATGGTGTGCCAATTGGTCTTATGTGTTTCAAGGGGTGACGGTTCTTAGAGCAGATATATGATCTTGGTGGCAAGCATTGAGCATCACAAACTATAATGTGATGTTGTGTGCCATTGGACTTGGCATTTCAAGTGGTGACATGTGACATCCCAAATTTTTTTTGAATTTTAAAAGTTATTTAAAGATTAAAAAGTGTATTAAAGGATATCAAAATTTAAAATTTATTGCAGTTAATGTATTGAAAATATTTTATTTAGGTCCAAAACTTATTCAGGAATTTCTTTGAATTTTTCTGAAATTTTTGGAATTTATCTCGTATTTTTCTGAGCTTTATTAGATTTTCTAGCTTTTCTGAAAAATCAAAAATAAAAAAATTCATTTGCCTTCCCTTCTCTCCGGTCGCCACGTGGACAGCCAGATCGCCCGGCCGATCCCGCCTCCCCCTCCTCCCCGCTTGCCACATGTCCAGCCCAGATCGACCGATCACGCGCCCGGCCCAATCCGCCGTCCGCCTTGCGCCCGCGCCCGCCGCCTGATCTCCCTCTCCCCGCGTGGCGCCATCCTGGCCGCCCGCGCCCCCCTCTCTCACTGCCGCGCAGGCCCACCTGTCAGATGATTCTCCCTCCCCGCGCCACCTTCCTTCTTCTCCCCTTCCCCTTTCCTTCTTTGCTCCGGCCGACCAAATCTGGCCCTTCCCTCGCCGCCACCTCTCCGAATTGGAAACCATGTGCATCGCCGGGACCGAATCCCCCAATCTCCGCGCCCCTTTCCTTTCTCACCCCCTTCCTTTCCTTTTTGCCTCCACCTAAATCCCCGCCACCATGAAGTCCGGCGAGCAATTAGCGCGCCCCACCCCTCTCCGGCCCCTATAAAATGGCCCCTGAGCAGCCCCGTCCTCCGCACTACCTCGCCTCGCACTCCTCTGCCTCTCTCGAGCTTCTCACCGCCCTTGCACTGTGCGCCCGAGCTTCCGAGCGTCGGAGCTCCTCCGGCGAGGAATTGCAGCCGCCTCCGGCGTCCTCGCGCCACGCCGCCGCCTCCCTCGGCCTCCCCGCGCCCGTGTGAAGACCTTCCGCCCCTCGGCCGCACCTCTCCGCCACCGGAGCACGATCGCCGACGACGCCCGAGCACGCGCCACCGCCTCCCTCACCGCCGACCGTCTTCCGGCCCTCCCCGGTGAGCCCATAGATTCCCCGTGACCTCCTCTTCGCAATGTACCCCTTGCCGACCGCCGCCGTCCGCCGGAGCACCGGTGACCCTCAGTCTCCGTGCGCGGCCACCGGCCGGCATGCCACGTCAGATGGTCAGCCGAGGTGGTAGGCCAGCTGGCGGGCCACGCTAGCGCGTAGCAGCCACACGGGTGCCTCGTAAGCAGCCGACCGCTGTGTCAGCAGGTCGGGCCAAGTGGCAGCCACGTTGGCCCATGAGGAGTGATGGCAGCCCACGTGGAGAGGCATGCCAGCAAAAAGGGCCAAGTCATCAGCCACGTCACACCCTCCACCACCTCAGCCCCCTCACTGTTCCCTGGGCTTGGCTCATGTGGACCAGGGCCCACTGTCAGTCTCTCTGGATCAGGGCTGACGCCATAAATCTGATTTTCTTTTAGAAAAATAATTCCATTAATTTCTTCTGACGTCATAAATTCCTTTTTCAGTAGAAAAATAATTCCAGAAATCCCTTTTTTCCATTTTCTCTGAATTTAAACTTCCCGAAGCCCGTTCTTCTTCATCGTATCTCCGATTTAGCCCATTCAAATTTCTAAATTCATCAAAAATTCCCCTCTATACATTTCTGGCCTCAATTCAAATATTTGAAGTCAATTTGAATTTATTTGGATTTTATTTGAGTTATTTTCACGTGTAGACTGCGACGATTCCGGAGAATTCTTCGACGACGATTCACACCCACTTGAGGAGCAAGGCAAGTCACACTCCTTGATCATGTTGATCCCAATTTTTAAAATAAAATTATATTGATTTAAATTATATTGCATGCATAATTTTATTCAATGTATTTCAATTCAGTTTTAACTTTAGTTAATACCTGTTTGTTAATACCTCCTTTGATATTGCAAATCCTTATACCTTGTAACCCTAGGTTAAAACTCTAGTTGATACATTAGTATGGCTAGAGACTTTATGAATAGAAAATGCTTAGCCCTGCTTAGACATAATTATGGGATGGGATACCTTTTTACATAAAATGATGAGCTTTTCACATGATATGATGATTCCTTTAAATGTATTCTTGACTTCGGAGAGTCAAGAAGGTTGATAAAATATTTTGAATCAAAATATAAAACCTGGTTTAGACTTAGGCTAATGGTAAGGTGGTGGGTGCAGACATGCACTGTTGTTCGGAGACACAGTGTTGAGTGTCGGGCACAGGGGGTATGTGGTTGAGCCTAAGTCAAATTAAGGACCGGTCTGCGAGAGACTGTTGCTAAGCCCTAGCGTACTACCACAAGGCTAGTATGGGACAACCCTGGTTGAATAATTTGCGAGTCCCAACCTGGGTCATGTTACAAGGATGAAAGTGAGTGTGGCGTAGGCCATGAGAAGTCTCACTCGGCTCAAGAGGGGGTCCCGGTCTAGTGGATTCCTTACTGGGGTGAAACCTTAGAGTTGGCTTGGCCAGGTTGAAGGCTTTGCATTGTAAAGGTCTTGTCATGATATCCTCGCCGCATACCTAAGGAAGTGTGTAATCCGGTGGCAAAAAGGGATTATCGTGTCTTGTGGGTAAAGCTATACAACCTCTGTAGAGTGTATAATCTATCCTGGATAGCCATGCCCACGGTCATGGGCATGCTGAGTAAAGTTTTTCATGGATTAGACTTTGGTTTTAAAATGATCTATGAAACAATGTGGTCGAAGCCACGTGAAATCTTTTGGAAAAGATGGACTAGGCGGGATGCCCGAGGATAGGTTAGTGTTTGGTCAAAGCCTGCACTAATGGTATTAATTTTTAACTACAGTTATTGTTTTTACTTATTGTATTAAATTCAGCAGTTTCAATCTATTTATTGTATTCTTTTAAATGCTATTTTCTGCACAACTAACCCTATATGCCTTCCCTTGTGGCCTTAATCATTATAATGCATTTTTCTGTGTGACTTGCGGAGTACAAGTTTGTACTCACTCTTGCTGACTCATCACAGAGGAGGACTACGACAACTACAGTGAGGATCAGGACGAGCAGGACACGTCTTGCAGTCGTTTGCCTGTGGGCAGACTTGGGCTTCGCTTTTCCAGCTTGCTTCCGCAGTTTCTTTTGCTATTAATAAATTTTGCCAATGTGCGATGATGTAAATGCTGGCCATAAGGCCGTACTCTTTTAAGTGGAATAATATTGTCATATTGCTTGATATTTATCTTTGTTATCCGCTATGTGCACTAGCTGATCCTAGACTAGTGCGATTTACACAGAGGATCCTGGAGTTGCCGCTCCGGGTTCCGACATGACAGCACTGGTGCAGACATATAATCTTGGTGACAAGTCATGAGCATCGCATCGTCATAAAGACTAGCGAGTGACAATTAAGGAAATTGTCCAATACCAGGTGGAGTGGCGGTTTGCAAAATTGAGGCACTAGCCTAAGTGGTTTAGGTCACATCTTTGTGGATGGAATGTATTATTGGGCTATTAGAGCCTTTGGGAAGTTGTGCTTTGAAAAGCGTGGAAGTATGTGTAATGCAAGTCTTGTTTGTGTGTAGGTTACTGGGTTTCCCGATTGTAAGTGGTTGATCCACTAAGTAGTAGTTGGTTGTTAGGGTTAAGTGAGAGGTGAGGACCCTCCACTATATAAGTCTTGTATTGTATTGTGAGAGGCATGCCTCGTATAACTTGACAGATTAGGGTTAGGGTTTCATCATGTTGGAGCCTTTTGTGTGTGTACTCTAAGCTTAGAGCTCTGCTATTCTGAGTAAAACATTCCTCTCCAAATGAAATGAACATCTGATGTTTACCCAAGTGAGTTGTTACATGGATGCTTCCTCATGTTTTTATTTGCTTGACTTTATTGTTTGGATTTCTCTTTTCTTGGTCTTTTCTGGTGTCAAGGACATATGTAAAATTGGAGATATCGCTTAGAAATCAGATCTCATCCATTTAGAAACCTTCAAGGATATGTAAAAGGTGATTTTCAGGTTTTGCTCTTGTGGGTGTTTTTGGCTTGAATTCATGCGATGGTCTAGCTTGCTATGACCTATGAGAACCCATCCAAGATCATCTAGATTATCAAAGAATCATGAGCAAGAGTAGATTTTGGTGCAATCATTCTTCAAACGAAACAAGGTTAGAACTTTGGCTATGATTTTCTTGATCGTTAGTTAGAATAGATTTCTAACATCCTAGAGAAGGTACATACCAAATTTCATTTGATTTAGAGTCTTGATTTGAGAGTTGGCTCAATTTATGATTTTAGCCTGGTTTTGATGTAGTAGAGCTTCAAAAGCTAAACAATCCCAACTTTCCTAAGTTTTTTCAAGATGTTTAGATGGGATAGGTTCTCAAGGTCATGATCTAGTCTTGTTTCACGTTTCAAGTCATTCCGAGTTGTAGATCAAAAGTTTCACCATTTTGCATTCAAAATAGTGCTAAAAATCTATTTGGTCCTGAGAGCAGAGGTTAGACTACCCTGAGAGAGAGGTTTGACCACCCCTGATAGGTTAGGCTGCCCATTGCATTGCGATCATACTGTCTGGGCAAATTTTGGTTTATTTGGCTCATCTTTCTTGGATCTTTCCTTGTAGGCTGTGATCTTCATAACTTCTTATAGATTGAAGATCTTTGCCTTCTCCTTTCGAAAATATTTGGAAAAGCCTTTAATTGGGTTGGCTTCTATTCACCCCCTCTAGTCGCCATTCTTGGTCCTCACAGAACGACATTGATGTCGCGCGATGATTGCCCTAGGTGTCAACATGTCACCTAGATGATTCCACACCGATGTCGTGTGGATGATGCTTGATGTCACGCTAGTGCCATGCGTTGGCCGTCACCAGGTGTCTCCTTTTCCCAGGGGCAGCAACTAGGGTTTCAAACAAGGAGTTTTGATACCACTTGTTACAAAATGCATGGCAAAAGTAGATGATCAAAAGAACAGGAGATAGATTTTACATAGAAAACCCTTATGAGACAAACCACAGACGCACGAAGGTGGAATTCACTATATGAGAAGATATTTATAATAAGACTCTTGCTTTTCCTATGGACTACAGAGATATATTTATAGTGATTACAAATGGACTTCAAATAGGAGTAGAACTCCGTGTTGAAAACGGAAACAAACCGAATACAATTTTGATCATACTTTAACAGTAAGGATCGACAATATGGAGGTAAAAGTGTTCAAGCCTTTGCTCCCCTACATGTACATTGATGCATTGCCTCAGATTGACATTGGGGTGCTAATGGGCCGAAGCCCAGTACTAGCCTAGTCTAAGCCCAAAATTGGTTTCCCTTGATGGCATCTAAGCCTGGTCCAACACAGAGAGGGCTAAGTATAATCCAAGCCCAAAAATAGGCATTAGCCTCAATTTGGGCTGAACAAATAAATTGAGCTCTATCACTTGTCTTCTTCAGCTTATCAGTTGCCATTGACGTACTCTGGGCATCCTAATATGAGAGGAAGGAGGTCACGACAGTGATTCAAATGACGAAGAAGAAGACGTAGCTAGAAAGCAGCCTTCTTTTGCATCCCATCACCGAATCAAGAATGAGTGAGAAAAAGTAAATCCACGCATGAGAAATTGTGACAAGCCGACCAAATCCAAAACAAATCAATAATCAGTGGTTCCGATTACCTTCGTCTGCTTCTTCCCACAGTTGGACATGGCAATGAAGGCCTGGCGGTGCCGGGTTCCCGATTCAATCGCCACCGATGGCAGAACGAGGGGTTTTTGTTGGCAGCTTGATAACGGAGGCGAGCTTGCGAGCGGCAGGGAAAGCAATGAACAATGGTCAATGGAGGCGGATGGCGGCGACGAGAAAATTGATACTATGCCACTTCTTTGGAGTGGTTTCAATAAAATGCCACCCTCTAGGTGGTAATTGTTAAAATGCCACCTAATACATGATTAGCTCTATAATTTACTATTTTGAAGGATTTAGCCCTTTTATTTTCGTTTCTTATTTTTTTCCACAGAAATTGCATGAGAAATGACCACTTTACCCTCCACACCAATACTCTCTCCTCTGTTCCGAACTCGAGGCGAAGGGAGAAAGGGCGCCGCTGCCGCCGGCACGGGACGCCGCTGCCGCCGCCCGCACGCCCTGGCAAGTAGTCGCCTAGCAGCATGTGACTACACTGTGTGCCTTGGCAAGCATGGCACCCTGGCAGCATGCGATGCCATGCTAACCACCAAAGGAAACCCCCCGATCGGCTCCAAACTTGGACAGATTCTGCGAGGCTGAGTTGTGTTGTTTTCCTCCCCGTTTTCTACAGGATCAAATGTCCCAGGAGCCCTGACAACAAGCTCATTACGCAGAGAAAAACGAATTTTGGACACTGTTGGACCCCTGTGCATCCAAAATTCCCATTTTGGCCCCCGAACGAAAAAAATTCCAAATTTGGACCCCTCCTCACCGCGCGTTAACGCCAGCGCGACACGTGCCCCGGTCGTGCGGTCTGGTACCGCACGACCGCACTTCATCCGGTCGTGCGGTACCAGACCGCACGACCCGCATGGCGTAGCTCCGACCGCGCGATCGTTTCGCCGAGCGCGCCACCGCCCGCGCGAGCGCGCGTTGTCCAACCCGAGCGCGCTACCTCCCGCTCGAGCGCGCGTTGCATTCGCCGACCGCACGACCGGAGCGTTCGCGAGCGCGCGTCCCTTTTTGACCGCATGACAGGCGATTCGCGAGCGCGCGTCCCTTCATTGACGTTAATTACTAGCTTGGTATTCTTGGGCATATACTAGTAAAAAGATTTGGACGTGAAAACAGAAGGAAATTTGGCATAAGGCAAGGAGTTAGCCAAGTCTAAAGACATATTATAATACGCAAACAGGTCATGTACTGCTGCACTTTTACCAGAACATGTACTGCTGCACTTTTACCAGAACACGACGTGCATTGACAAATTATTGTGTACAAAGAGGAACTTCTGAAACAAGTCCTCACCTACCAAGATCACTACCGACCCAGCGTAGAAGGCTAACTGCATCTCATTGGCCATTAGCCTACTGGCTCCCTCAGCAGGTCAGCATTTGGAGTTGGTGAGGAGATTCTAGAAAGGTACTGCTTTGACGTGAGATGCCACAGAAAAAAAGGAACAGGCTGCACAGGCGGTCATGCGGTCGCGACGCTCCGGTAATTAACGTCAATGAAGGGACGTGCGCTCGCGAATCGCCTGTCATGCGGTCAAAAAAGGGACGCGCGCTCGCGACGCTCCAGTCGTGCGGTCGGCGAATGCAACGCGCGCTCGAGCGGGAGGTGGCGCGCTCGCGCGGGAGGTGGCGCGCTCGGCGAAACGATCGCGCGCTCGGAGCTACGCCATGCGGGTCGTGCGGTCTGGTACCGCACGACCGGATGAACAGTGCGGTCGTGCGGTACCAGACCGCACGACCGGGGCACGTGTTGCGCTGGCGTAATCGTGCGGTGAGGAGGGGTCCAAATCTGGAATTTTTTTTGTTAGGGGGTCAAAACGGAAATTTTGGGTGCACAGGGGTCTAACAGTGTCCAAATTTCAAGAAAAACTAGAAACCAGTCACTTGTATAGCTCAAAACATTTTGTACAAGAATTTATGCTCTCGGGACAAAGTAATATACATCAAAACACTTCACGAGAACTCCTCCACGACGCCCCAGCAGTCGGCTCCACGACGACGCCTCAGTAACTTCGGTGGCTGACCCCTCGACGCGCCCCAGCCATCGACCGCTGGGCACCCTGGCAGTTGGCGGCTTGGCACTTCGATGGCCAACACCTCTGTTCCTTGATGATCGTTGCCCAAGCACAGCCGCCAGAGCCCTGGCCGCTAGCCCTTGGCCTTCCCGGGCGAGGTCGCCAGCGCCCCAGCACACCGGTCGTGCGCCCAGGCGGTCCTAGAGCCTATACCCTGCGGCTCCCGGCGGCCCCTGGAATTCACCCGCCGGTCCCAATGGCCAGCGCCCGGGTGGCAGGTACCTCACGCCTTGATACTCCCAAAACAAGAAGGCCGAAAATTGAAAATCAGGAGCCCGGAAGAAGACCGGCGACTCACCTCGCCTTGGGCGCCAGCCGGAGTCAGGTGAAGCCGCTGCGGTAGAGGCACCTCGCTCCCCTGGCGTCAAGGCTCCCGGAAGACCCTCCTGCCGGCGGCAAGGAGCCCTTGGCCTTGCGCCCTTCCTTCTCGTCCCTCCTAGCCTGCGCCTGGAGTGTCTTCTGGTTGCACCTAAGACCGGCGGCTGCTGGAAAAGGCTCCTGGAAGACCCCCCCCCCCCCGGCGGCCGCAAGGAGTCCCTGAGGGTAAAGTGGTCATTTCCCATGTAATTTCTGTGGAAAAAAAATAAGAAACGAAAATAGAAGGACTAAATCCTAAAAAATAGCAAATCATAGAGCTAATCATGTATTAGATGTCATTTTAACAATTGCCACCTAGAGAGTGGCATTTTATCGAAGCCACTCCAAAGGAGTGGCATAGTATCAATTTTCTCAATTTATCTCATCTACCACTCTACCTTCTAATACAAAAAATGAGCTCCATGGGCTGGTCTAATCCAGCCCAAATCTGGTTAAAAAAAGAATTGTCCAAATTTAATCTAGTCAATTTGCAATTTTGGATCAGTCTAGTCTAAAAGTCTGGAGAGATCCAAGCCCATTGGCACCCCTAGATTGACAAGGATGAAGCGGCAACAATGGCTCAAATATTACTTGCAGCGGCGGATACGTATAAGCTGGAGAGTCTAAAATTGATCTGTGAGGACATGTTATGCAAGCATGTTGCCACGAGCACAGTGGCAACCACCTTGGTGTTAGCGGAGCAGCATCATTGCCATAGGCTCAAGGCAGCGTGCATCGAATTTCTCATGTCTCCTGAGAACTTGAAAGCCGTCTTGGGAAATGACGGTTTCCAGCATCTCGAAAGGAGCTGCCGTTCAGTTCTCATGGACCTCATTACGAAGCAAGTGACTTGAGAGAACCAAGGATACAATTTATACTGGTGAATGGTGATATTGGTACCGTTCTTGTAATGTCAACACAGTGTTGATTGATGTAAAAATGAAATTAATTCATTGTGATTCAGTGATGTTAAGGTAATGTTAATTGCAACTACTACTAATCGAGCAACTTTCCACATCAGTACGGTTGTTATTGATATTTCTGTTCAATCTATGTGATTACCAATCGTTTTTTTTTGTCCTAACAGGTGAACTTTACATAGTTGGACGGAAGTATAATTTTATGAGATTTGAAGGGTATTGAGCGCCACATGAATAGATATCTTGTCAATAAGCTTCTCACATATAAAGAAATTACTTACAATCCAAGTGAGAATTCACATATTAGCACCGAAATGGTTATTAAAATTAGATACTTCCTCTGTTTTCTCATCATGAATATGTATGACTTAATCTAAGAACATTGAGGAACCTGTCTGTTAGAGTTAGTAATCTTGTTTAGTCGTATTCGAGTCAGTTTTGGTGTACGAGTCGTGTACGAGTAAGTTCGTGTACGAGTATTAGTCAGTTTTCTGTTTTCGAGTTTGTGTCATAGTCGTAGAGTCGGGTAGGGAGGCCGTGCCTGCAGGCTTTAAAAGGCATGCAGTCATGTAACGAGAGGGATAACGAGAGGAAGCGATCGGGGTGATCGAAATGAGAGAGAGAAATAAAGAAAGCGGAGTACTTTGGCTCCCAGAAAAATATCGAGTTCGTCGTTTTCACAGACGTGAAACAAGTTACGACCATGGCGAGCGGAGGTATCCACAGGAGCAGAACATGTGGTCGTAAATGAGTTACGACTATGATCGCGAGTAAAAGCCGTGGTCGTAAGCTTTACGACCACGGCGATCGAGCCTTCAACGCTATGGTGATCGAGTGGTCGAAGGAACGGTTACAAGAACGCGTAGCGTAGCGTGAACGTGGTCGTAACTCTCATCAGATGAAGTTACGAGTACGTGATCGGAGTACGAAGGTGTGGTCGGAGCAAACAAGACGTGGTCGTAATGACTTTGAGTGTTGTTGTAACGGCTGCTGAGTGGTCCTAAACTGCAACATTGTCACTTTTTTTTAAATGATGAGGAGCAACTCTGTCACTCGAACACAAGCTGTAACTCGAACACAAGCAGAGGATTCAAATTGGTATGATCAGCGTGCCAATTGTGTCATTACTATTACAGTTTTACCACGGCACGGAATATGCATTGGCGATCATATATATTAGATGCTCATATTTACTTGCTATTGTGAAAATTTTGACAGCGCACCAAAGCTTAAATATAACTATGCAAAGGTTAAAATGTACATGTACTGCCGCTGCAATTTTCCATTCAATAAATTTAAGAGTTCTACCAGAAACTAGATCAATTTTCGACCAGTTGCCGATCGAGCTGAACAAATCACCATGGAGAGCAAAGCCTATTGCTGACCTAATTTGCGCTAAATTGTGCAATCCTTATTGTAACACATGAAAAATCACCATGGAGAGCAAAGTCTATTGCTGACTAAATTTGTGCTAATTTTTGTCAACCTTAAAGTAACACATGAAAATTAAACGTGGGAGGGACCCTTCTCCATTCTCCATGACTCTTCTTTACCAATTTGCAAGACCCAACAATCACGAGCAATAGTTCAAGAACTACCGAGAAAATACGAATAACACGATAGTAACCAAACATAGAAACGGAATCCAAATAAATATGCATGCCGCCTAAACCATGGTTTGAGCACAGACGAGTTCTCTCACAGATCATGTTTCACTTTCCTCTCATTAAAGGTGATAAACGGATATTGATATGCTTGGTATCGTCGCTACGAGATAACGAAAAGGTGCCCTCAGCAGACAAATTCTCACAAGTAACAGATAGCTTGTATTCGCCCAAAAATGCACTGAAATTAAAGGCGCCGCGATCGTTGGTTGCTCCAAGGACTTCCTTGGTTTGCCATTCTCCCAGGAGATTGTCGACCACGTCTCCTGCAGGAAGGTTGGTAAAATTCTGGTTCGTGAGGCACATCTGGTAGCAGCTTGCGTTGGCATCCATGGCGGTCCACAGCATTATGCCATCCACGGATGGATGGGCAAATCCTTCTCGGAGAACCTCTTCCAAGTATGCAGCCTGCAAGAAGGTATTAAATGATATATTTTTATTTTCAATTAACACATCGAATGATGCTACAAAATTAGGTTGTAACTTTAAAATCTAACTGAGCTATCCAATATCCATGCAACTGTGTAATTTAGTGTTTGTGTGGCCACCTGACGCAAAAAGTTTCATCTTGCGCTATATATGTAGTTCGTTCAATTTGTAAATTTAACAAATGAACATTTGTTATAGCTCAAAAGTAATTATTATATAATCATAAACCTCCGTCCCTGATTTCTATGGCCAAATATGAGCTTTGGCAAGAGCTTAAGTCTCTAAGATCATGTGTCTACTACTGATGAAGAATACATCCATGGAAGAGAAGCGAAGATTAGAAACACCTTGTTACCTGAGTTTTCTGATCAAAGGAGCTGCTGATGTCGATCTCTGTCAGCCAAATGGGAAGCCGCAAAGTGCCCAACTTATCCAGCACGGCGCGCACGTAGGGAATGTTTGGCTTGCCGAAGTGCCCCTCCAGCCCGATTCCCTCGAAGGTGACCCCGCCGTCGGCGAGCTGCCTCAGCCGCGAGACGTACGAGTCAGCGCTGGAGCTAAGGTCGTCGCACACCTCGATGACGTTGAAGTCGTTGAGGAACAACGTGGCCAGCGGGTCAGCTCTCTTGGCCGTGTTGAAGAACTCCACCGTCGCGTTGCCGCCGAGCCGGTTCTCGTAGAAGTCGAAGTGCAGCATCTCGTTGCTCACGTCCCAGTGCACGAAGTCGCCCTTGTACCGCGACAGCAGGCTCTCGATGCGGCCGGCCACCGCGGCGCGGAGCTGCACGCCGGTGAGGTTCTTGACCCAGGCAGGGGTGTACTTGGGGTCCTCCCAGAAGATGTTGTGGCCGCGCGCGATCGCGTCGTTGGACTGCACGTACTGCAGGAGCTGGTCGGCGAGGGTGTAGTCCTCCTTTCCCGGGTAAGGCTCCGTCGCGTACCACTTGAGCTCGTTCTCGAAAACCGCCGCGTTGAACCTCTTGTTGAACCATTCCTGCAATGCAAAATACAACAACAACATGAAGAAATTCAACAACATGATAGTTGGTACGTAGGCACCTCAAACATGCAGTTGCTGCGCTATTGATTTGAACAATGTAGTTAATGAGCACCGCATGTCAATTTCTCAACTGAACTTTGTGGTACCACAACAGAACTGTATGCTATATCCATTTATATACTCAACACGAAAAATCTTCTAGCGGTTCATGTTTGAGAGAGAAAAAAGGCTAGTAACCTGATAAGGCTTGTTTCCAAGGATTGTCCCGCTGATGGCAGAACCAAAGGGGAAATCTCTGGTGATCTGACGCACTGCGACTTTAGCCCCAACGACGCGGCTCCCATTGCTGTCTGACACGTGGATGTTGACGAAGCGTTTCCGATTCTATCGTGGAAGGCAAATGCTACCATCAGTTCCACAGTTCACAAGGTGATTTTTTATCTGCAGTTGGACATATTTGAGGGGGACGAAGTTTCATAGCAATGTACCAATTGGATGCGGTCCTCCCTGTGTTGATTCCATTGTTCAGGTGAAAATGGTTGCAAGGAGGCGCTTCTGATTGAGATTGTGGAAGCATTTGGGCTTGCAGTCTGCAGCAAATAAGAAAAAAGAAACTAGATGAGTAATTATCAAGTCAAAATTGAACGTAATTTTTAAAGTTCAAGGACATTTGCTAATATTATGTGCCCTCTCTGACGTAATTGTCCCAGTACTAATGCGATGTTAGCATTTTCAGTAATTGAATGCGCACAAGCCCACTCTCCCGTTCGTTCCAAAAAAATAAAATTCTGCAACAAATAAAATCATTCGGACCTGGGGTCCTGTCTCACCTGAAAATAGAGGACCGAGGTTTGTGACGCGGAGTCGAGAGTGAAACCACCCTTGAGAAAGGACCAGCAGTCGCTTCGCACCAGAGCTGTGCCGAGGCATTGAGATGCTGCATTTTCTAGTGTTAATATCCTTGCCTTGACATGAGCGGTTGTTGGCCCATCGATTTTCACCCAGCCTAGAGAAATCAATCAAGCATTCAAGAAATTTTGTTATACATCCGAATGAATGTACTGCACCAAAATTGTTGTGGCCGCTGGTAGTACCAGGCGTCCTTAAAAAAATTCAGGACAGGAGCTGCATATCAAAATATACAAAAGAAAGAAATTTACACGAGTAACTAACCATCCAACAATGTAACCTTTTACAAATTGCAACGAACAATATATAATTTTCGCAAAGATTAACTAATTCTTTTGCTATCTGCAACTCAAACATCAGTTCAAATCGAATGAAATTGTTGTGTTGGTTTTCGAAAATTTTAAAGTCAATATCTCGAATGAAATTGTTGGAGTTGGATTGGTTTTTCATAGAAAAACTTGGATTGGTTTTGCTTAGAAAAACTCTGAATAGGCTAAAGCTTGATAAGATTAAAGAAAAAAAAGATATAATCCATCTTTTTTGAATAGTGGCATATACACCGGTAGCATAGCCCAACTCTTAGAGCAAAAGTTGCCAAAAAGACATGAGCATGCTTGTCCAATCTGATCAGGAGTAGCCTAGGATAAGCTGGGCCACCACCGACCAGCCAATTCCTGCGCCTGTGCCGTATATACAGTCCGTTCATATTAAGCCACGGCTGGTACTTTTTAGCTGAAAATAAATAGTAGTTACTGAAAAAGGTGGTTTTAGAAGGAGTGAGCAGTGGAAAAATGAGGGAGAGATGTATACGCAAGATAGGAGCGAGAAGAATGAAGTACGTGATACGCCTGTGAGTTATTTCTTACACTAGAGCGAGATAGGAGTGGAAGGAATAGAGAATCTATTTTGAAAAACCAAATGTTTAAATTAGCTTCTTGTTTTTTCAAACAGAAAGTAGAAGCAGAGATCAATATAAACAAACCGGCACAAAGTGTACTATCTCGATCGGGTTACACGCGTCCTATGGACCTCGATCGGGTGGTCCAGGGACGACGCGAGGCCCCATCCATGTTGCAGCAAAGGACACGGGCACACGGCACATTTTAGGCGGGAACGAGCGGCGCGTTCTGGAACAGCAGCTGGTGAATATACCTCATATGCCCAGGCCGTTTGTGCTCTCGAACTCTCCTGTTTTCTTTTTGTCTGCGGGCACCTCGCGCGAATCTTGCCCCACCACGGCACTGCGCAAACATGCGTGGTGCAGTAGCGCGCGCGGTCCAACTTTGCTGGCGTTGCTAGCGTGTTACCGCCAGCTGGAAGGTAAACGCCGGTCGCTCGCTCAGGTCCTGTCGATTTCTACCGTCTTTCACCAATGTTTGTCAGCTGCTCTTGATCATGCTACGGTTCTTTTACGATATCTCAAAATAGATATAGGTAGTCTATTCTTTTTTATCCAATAAATCAGATTAGTTAAGATTTAATTATACTACTGGTAGTATTAACAGTAGAATCCTGAGAGAAATAAAATTGTAAAGAGAACGTATAGTGTAAAAGTAATTTCCATAAGCAATATGGCAGCGTGTGCAAAAGAGTCGATGGCGGTGGCATGGGAATGGGTGAGAAATGAGGTGGCGGCAACGGAAAAGATTAATAATAGGTTCAGAGGAAACATCTATAATACTCGTATGAAAAAAATAGGTTTAAAAAGAAAAGTCTATTATACCTTCACAAATCAATGATAAAATTTAATTTCTGCTACTATCCTTTTATTACCAGTAGAACGAATTGTAAAAATTCTCTGATGGCTTTTTAGGCCTGATTAGTTTCATTTCTTTGTAGGATTCGCCATGGTTTGGAACATGGAGATTTTACTTGATTACTATAAAAATAAAACTGTTTTAGGTGAAATTCATATAAAATAATTGTAAACTTCGTGTGTCCTAATGTCTAGCGTGTTTGTAATATTTGATAGGACACCGAGAAGCTTCGGAGGATTGGAATTCTACATGAATTTTAATTAGAGTAAATTACACTTATCCGTAAGGATTTTTAACTGGGCTGCACCTGCACTTCAGTTCTAAGTTTCAGTTTTACTTTAACCCTGTTTCTTAACTTTTTTTCACAAACAGATGAGTGGCTTACATGTACATGCCTTTTCACATGTGATGTATGTAGGGATGGATAATGAGCAAGCTCGGCTCTGCTCGTTAGGCTTGTGAGCCGGAGCGAGGTGGCTTTGTAGTGGAGGAGATAAGGCAGTGAGAGGTATTACGGTTGAACACCAGTGTTGAATCAAAGGGGGAATTGGAGGCAGACAATCGCGTCCCTTGATTCTTGAACTCCATGCTTGGTTGTTGTTTCATCGCAGGTGGAAGAGACGAGGAGAAGGGGGCAAGACCGCGGTTGATGTTGGAGGAGCATGGGGCAGGCTGGTGGGAGGATACCGGAGGTGGAAGGGACGATGGAGGACTAGGCAGCGTCAGCATCTTGTGTCCACCCATGTGATGTGTGCCTGTGTGCTATGCGGCTATGAGTTGGGACATAGGTTGATGGAGAATTGTAGATTGGGACTTGGGAATGTTGGTGGGCTTGGGCCTAAAGTGTTATTGGGGTGAATTAAAACAAGCCAAACGAGCTAACTGACCTGATCAGCTAGCTTAAACTCAGCTCATTAAGCAAACGAACAAAAATGCTTGCTCGGCTCGGCTCGCTAATAGCACGAATTCTAGTTGAGCCGGCTCACAAGCTTCGAGGTTTTTTAAACACCTACATTTATGAGTCACACACAACAGTGTTTGGAATATTTGTGGGGGCATGTAGAAGTTCTAGAGGATTGGAATTCTGCATGAGTTTCAATTTGGGGTAATTTTTTTTCGAGAACATGAAAAGTTTTTCAAGAAGTCCAATACAACACGGTGACAATTATGCCCACGCCAGGTCAGAATAAGAACAAGGAAAACATGAAAGTAGAGCATGTTCATATTGACTGTAAGTAATAGCTTTTGACTGAAAACAAATAGTAGTGACTGAAAAAATTAACTTTTAGAAGGAGAGCAAGAGTGATGAGGAAAACGATGGAGAGGTACATACGTGAGATGGGAACGAGAGAAGTGGAAAAATCATTTTAGAAAACTGAGTGTTTATATTAACTTCTAGCTTCTTGAGAGGGAACGCGATATGAACATATCCTTACACAACCACCAAAACACAAACTACGGCTGCCAAGCCTGCAGACCCGGTGCTCTTGGCATGCATCAAAGATGACCGTCATGTCCGATGATACTGACAGTCTTGTAAGGAGTTGTGCTTGTTCTTGAAAACCCGTCCCAAGAGTAAATTACATTTGTCGCTGCCGATTTTTACCTGGGTTTGCTTAATACTCCAGTTATATTAATTGCAGTTTTACTTGGCCCTGTTCTTAACCTTTTTTTTGCAGAAACAGAGGAGAGGCTTACATGTGGGACTTACCATGTACAAATGGCTTTTTACATGGATAGCTTCAACTGATTATTTTCAAAAGTTGGGTTTGAGTGCAACTATCACTCGGAGCTGTGGTTTTACACACACACTCTCTCTCTCTCTCTCTCTCTCTCTCTCTCTCTCTCTCTCTCGTATCAAGGTTGTTTTGTTTTTTGTGTAAAGAAAAGAAGAAAATGAACTGAAGTGTGCTTGGCATGGAGGGAATGTATATGTAATGCTTTTCCTATAGGTGTTGGGCGTAAATTGCGCAAATTTAACAGTCTCCCCCTCCAAAACAGAGTTTCAAAATATCTCCTATAGAACACTTCAGGTAATCATTTATCCAAGACCTCTTTCAGTCTGTTGGCCATTTATCTATTTCGAATTTCTTATTATTTAGTTGGATATACCATTCAGTTCCTTCGCCTTTTCTATGCTACCATCTTTTTTTCTCTATGTTACAACATTTTGCATTCGTGGGTGGCACCAATATTTTTCTAAACACCAGCTATAAACATTCAAATCAATTAGATATTTTTTCCTTGAAAAGGAAAAATACGCATGCTACCGAATTAACCAGCTCGAAAGATTTCTACTGAACTAGTGAAACTAAGGAGAAATATGAAGTCAGTTACTTACAGGAGAAGCTGTATCTAGTTGCCGCTGACATATTGTACAGCACAAATGCTGGCGAGTAGTTGCCTTCATCCTCTGCTCGGAAGTCTGTTACTTTGCTCGCCCAACGCAGTATGCCACCATTGTAGAGAGGTGGTTCAGGATGGGATTTGCACTGAAAAGAAAAAAGGGCAGTTGAACACACACACACACACACACACACACACACACACACACAGAGAGAGAGAGAGAGAGAGAGAGAGAGAGAGAGAGAGAGAGAGAGAGAGAGAGTAAAGCATATTCAGAGACTGTGCACGCATACCTCAGTGTAAGCTCTATAATCATAGCGCACTCCATCTGCATGCATCCAATAGCAAATTAATCAATCGTCAGCCAGGCTAGGGCCCCAATTGCTCACTTACCTAATTAACTAGAAGCTTATTCATGCTTAGTCGATCTCTTTCACGGACTCACCAGACGAAGCAAGCCGAGCCAGCGCGCCAATGAGGAGCAGCAAGGCCAGTATAAGCTCCTTCCGAGCAGGAAGAAGAGGTGATGCTGCAGCCTCCATAGGTTTACCAATCTTAAGGAGACTCCAAAGAACACAAGCACACAGTGTATGCTTCTCTCGTGATTCCTTCTTGGTTCTATGTGTCTGCACAACAAATATATATAGCTAGGCAACAAGAGCTAGGTAGCTACCTGGCCAGTAAAAAACTGACTGGATAAATCCCGAAAAATCTACAAGTAACAGTAACACACATAACATGGTCCTCAAAAGAAAAAAGACAACTTAACATACGGAGTTGGTGATGAGGATCAAACTTTGGTTTTTAGGTAGATAACCTTGGTGCCATACTGATTGGAGTTAGTTAGTGGCATGCCCATGGCATGTGTGTTTTGACTTCTGTTTTCTCATGGATAATTAGTTTTAGACTTCAAAATTTACTGACGAGCTAGTTAGTGGCATAGCCATGGCAAGCATGTTAGACTCTGCAACATTTTTGGCCATTTATAGTCTTATAGACGTGGAGGCCTTTGCCTTGTCCAAGGAAGGATATATTCCGGTTGGATAGAACGCAATATGCAGATAAAGGTGAAAGATGGTTGGGAGTGAAAGCACAGGCCAACATGTGGGTGTGAGGCAGTATACATAGAGAGAACTGGATTGCAAGTGCGTGTTAACCCAACTTTCGGTGTAATGTACATATAGTACGCGTGCAGCTGTCACGTCCACTAAACACTGAATCGGTACTTTGAAAGATGGAGAAGTAACTTATGTACTTTGTAGGACCGATATGATAATTAGAGGTGTGAATGATAACTTTAACTTTAATTTTTTTGGGTGATATTTCAAAACATTCACTATACCAAAAAGAACTTATCAAATAGCGGAAGCAAAATGGAGCACAAAGTCTTAGCACCAGTCTGATTGCCATTGATAGAGCAGTTAGACTGGCCTAGTCTAGCTATCTAACCGTCTAGGGGCGCCGATCTGACCATTCCGCTGATCCAGACGTGGAAATCAGCCTAAGTAAAATTCCTAAAAGATATAGTCCTCAAAATAAAATCTAAATGGCTTGAAACTTTGCATACATCTTGCCAAGGATAACCTAATCTCCAAGGATCCCATAAATCTTGGCCAAAGTTTCAACTTTTCCTTGAAACAAGTAAGGTTGCACCAAAACTAGGCTAAACTCGCAAACTTGAGAGATAACTTGCTCGTGGGTTTGATATGATCAAGATAGCTCGAGATAGATTCTCATATGTCACAGGAAACTTGAGCATCCAAAGATTCGACATCAAAACTCTAGAATTACGATTTCACAAGAAAGACTCTAAATCGAACTAAACCAAGCAAACTCTAAGATCTTACTACGAACCCAAGCCACTAACCTCTCCCACTCAAATAGATAACCCGTTAACCCCCATACATCAGGTTTTACACTCACACAAGATTTATGTATAGTTTTCAAAGTGTGTAAGACCAAACCTGCTAAGTAGCAAGCTTCCATCCATTTAGCCTTCTCAGTGATTATTTAACCTAAACCACTATCCAAATGCCCTCGAAGCACTAAGATTTTGGTCCCTTTGTCATTTCTGGTATTTTGGCTTCCCCACCAAAACACCCTCGTTTTGACCGTGAACCTCACATCTTCCCTAAAACTAGTATATGGTCTTCTTTTTCTTTGCAAGCAATCCACATGCTTGCAATGCATAGGTTCACCAATTGCTCATGCATTAGTAAATCTGTCCATGCCAGTTCTATAATATCCTAATTATATTTAATAGAGAAAAGTGTTTTTAGAAAGGAGGATAAATTTAGAAAATGGTTTTAATAGTTGTTTTAGGGGGGATTTTACGTAAGCGATAGAACCTGGGCCGTGGGCTTTCGGCCCACGATGTCTGGCCCAATGGGCAGCCGGCTACATGGGAGGGGCAGCCAACCCTAATCCCTCCCCTCTCATGTGCCACCCCCTTCTTTCCCCCATTCCAGCCACCACACTCCCCACTCCTCCCCCTGTCCAGCGCCCTCCCCTCCTGTGCAATCTTCATCAAGTCATCGATCGAAACATCAAACATCATCTGATCGGGCTCAAACTTGGTCAGTATGTTCTTGATTTGTTGCTCTTTGATTTGTATGGTTGGCTTGAGAATTAGTTGAGAGGAGAATCTATTTTGAGAGGGATTTTGTCAGCCTGGACTACTGTAGTTTTAGCACAAAGTAGTTTTGGTAGATGATCTGTTTGAGTAGTGAAACGATCATAAGATTGGGCTGAAATTTTTGTAGTTTGTAGAGAACTCGTGTATCTACATTCCTACCAATTTTCATGCAATATTTAGCTGTGGTTTGTGAGATTTGAGTTAATAACCAAAATGACTTTTGTATATAACTCAATTAGCTTTCCAAAATGGTAAAGAAAACAATTTTTGGATCATCAGAAAGAAAGTTATGTATGTTTCAATGTTACTGTCCAGAATGTCTATACAGTTGATTTGATCTATTTGATAAAATTAGTTAAAGGCAAAATTTGAGAATCCGGCCAACTAGAATTTTGTAGAAAATTTCGTAAGCTTTCCAGAGAGACTAAGAACACATTTTTGTGATGAACAGAATGAGTGTTATGTATTTTAAAATGTTGCTATCCGGTATTGAGTTCTGTTAGTTTGTTGGTTCCCTTGATTAGAATATGATAGGACTAAGGGGTCCCGATCTTTCGATGAGAGTGATAGATTCGATTGGGGAAGGAGATGACGTTGACGACCCGACTACAACCATCCAAGGACGTTGCGCCTTAGCGATCGATACACCAACTCCAGAGATTGTTCGTGACCTTGTCGGCGCACGATCAACCTAACCACGAGGGTTCTTGTTCCTGCAAGCAATCGAAGAACAGGCAAGAACAAGATGAACAGCAACTCAATTGCAAATAACGATGTAAGATTCAATCGAAAACAGAAAATGGTGGGGTTCCGAAGACAAGTATTCGGGCGGTCTAGCCGACACGCGCGAGTGCAAGGCAAAGCAGCAAAAGCTAACTTAGTCTAAACAAAATCCAAACCCTAGAAGAGGGTGCGGCTGCCTATTTAAGGGTCACGGAAGGTGGAGGGTCGGCCAAAACACAAGGAAGCCGAATAGGACTCGAATTACAAGGCCCAAGGCCCACTTTGACTCGGACTGGAAAAGCGATGTGCATTGTTTTGCAGTTTCTGGTCGACTCGGATGGAATTTAGAGGTGAGGCTGGATCCATCTGAAAGTAGACTTCAAGAGCTTTCCAACGAGTACTCACGGGCCCTGCGAAACCTTCTGGATCAAAAGTTACGGCCATTTGAAGTAGGCGCTGTAAACAAGGCCGAATCCGAGTCAAACTCGTGAACAGGACTTGGTTTGCGCTTGACGGTTCCACTTCTATACTTGAGCTCATGTGATTCTTCCCCATGGTTCCTAAGGACAATTAAATCATCACAAGAATTAAGTAGTATTCCATTCTTTGAAACATTTGTATGCAAACTTAGGAACGCATTCACCTGATGGTTAAGTTGACGTGCTCGCGCTCTAGTCATTAGTCCTTGTATCATAGTTTTAGTTTGATATGGAATCGGCATGGTTGTATGCATGGAAAGGATGTCCTCATCATCCTCCCCTTCTTGCATTTGAGTCGTCCGCGAATCAAGCTCATCTTCTTCTCCCAAGTATGGCTTCAAATCTGCAATGTTAAAGGTGGGACTAACCCAAAATCTGCAGGCAACTCAAGTTTATATACATTGTCATTAATCTTTTCCAACACTTTGAAAGGACCATCAGCTCTAGGCATCAACTTAGACCTCCTCAATTCAGGAAATCTTTCTTTTCTCAAATGCAACCAAACTAAATCACCCGGTTGAAAAGTTAAATGCCTCCTTCCTTTACTACCAGCAAGTTTATATTTAGCATTCATGCGTTCAATATTTTCTTTGGTTGTCTCATGCAATTTTAACATCAAGTCAGCACGCTGTTTAGCATCAAAGTTTAACTTCTCCGAAGATGGAAGTGGTAGCAAATCAATAGGAGCACGAGGCACAAAGCCATAGACAATCTCAAAAGGGCACAACTTTGTAGTAGAATGCAGCGAACGATTATAAGCAAATTCAATATGAGGTAAGCATTCTTCCCACATTTTAATGTTCTTTTTCAAAACAACCCTAAGCATGGTAGATAAAGTTCTATTCACAACTTCAGTTTGCCCATCAGTTTGGGGATGACACGTAGTCGAAAATAACAGCTTAGTCCCCAATTTAGCCCATAAAGTTCTCCAAAAATGGCTAAGGAATTTAGTGTCACGATCGGAAACTATTGTATTTGGCACACCATGCAAACGAACAACTTCACGAAAGGACAAATCAACAATATTGGTAGCATCATCACTTTTATGACATGGTATGAAGTGTGCCATCTTAGAAAATCTATCCACAACAACAAATATACTATCCCTCCCCTTCTTTGTCCTAGGCAGTCCTAAAACAAAGTCCATAGAAATATCTTCCCAAGGCACACTAGGAACAGGTAGAGGCATATACAAACCGTGAGGATTAAGTCGTGATTTAGCCTTTTGACATGTAGTGCAGCGAGCAACAAAACGTTCCACATCACGTCTCATCTTTGGCCAAAAGAAATGACTAGCAAGTATGTCTTCCGTCTTCTTCGCTCCAAAATGCCCCATCAGCCCACCTCCATGCGCTTCCTGTAACAACAACAAACGAACAGAGCTAGCGGAATGCATAGTTTGTTAGCTCTAAACACAAATCCATCATTTAGAACAAATTTATTCCACGTTTTTCCCTCTTGGCAATTCAGCAACACGTCTTTAAAATCATCATCATGAACATAATGCTCCTTAATTGTTTCCAATCCAAAAATTTTGAAGTCAAGTTGTGCGAGCATGGTATATCTCCTAGACAATGCATCAGCAATAACATTCTCCTTTCCCTTTTTGTGTTTTATGACATAAGGAAAAGACTCTATGAATTCAACCCACTTTGCATGCCTACGGTTCAATTTTGCTTGACTTCTAATATGCTTTAATGACTCATGATCAGAATGAATGACAAATTCTTTGGGCCATAAATAATGTTGCCATGTCTCTAAAGTTCGAACTAGAGCATATAATTTCTTATCATAAGTAGAATAGTTCAAACTAGGCCCACTCAATTTTTCACTAAAGTATGCCACAGGTTTACCTTCTTGCAACAGCACACCACCCAATCCAATTCCACTAGCATCACATTCTAACTCAAAAGTCTTACTAAAATCTGGAAGTTGGAGTAATGGTGCATGTGTTAACTTATCTTTCAATGTGTTGAACGCGTCTTCCTGTGCATTCCCCCAAGTAAACGGCACCCCCTTTTTAGTGAGCTCATTCAATGGTGCAGCGATGGTGCTGAAATCCTTCACAAAACGACGATAGAATCCAGCAAGTCCTAGAAAACTTCGCACCTGCGTGACCGTTTTAGGAGTCGGCCAACTCTGTATTGCCTCAACCTTGGCTTGATCAACTTTATGCCCTGTGGAGTAACAACATAGCCAAGAAAAGAGATTCGATCCGTGCAAAATGTGCACTTCTCAACGTTACCAAATAAACGTGCATTACGTAAAGCATCAAAAACAGCACGTAAATGGCAAAGGTGTTCCTCTAGTGATCTGCTATATATCAATATATCATCAAAATAGACCACTACAAATTTACCAATGAAAGCACACAAAACCTCGTTCATTAATCTCATGAATGTGCTAGGTGCATTAGTTAAACCAAATGGCATCACTAACCACTCATACAAACCGAACTTAGTTTTAAATGCTGTTTTCCATTCATCTCCCAATTTCATGCGAATTTGGTGGTACCCACTATGCAAATCAACTTTAGAGAAGACAATAGAGCCACTTAATTCATCAAGCATATCATCTAACCTAGGAATAGGGTGACGATATCTAATGGTAATGTTATTGATCGCTCTACAGTCCACACACATACGCCGTGATCCATCTTTCTTAGGCACTAAAATTACCGGAACAGCACAAGGACTAAGAGACTCATGCACATAACCTTTATCAAGCAATTCTTGAACTTGACGCTGAATCTCCTTAGTTTCTTCCGGATTGGTCCTGTATGGCGCACGATTGGGCAAAGATGCCCCGGGAATCAAATCAATCTGGTGCTCAATCCCTCGCATTGGTGGTAGCCCTGGTGGCACGTCCTTTGGAAAGACATCCATGTACTCCTGCAAAAGATTAGTGACAGCAGGAGGCACATAAGAAGGTACCTCCTCGAATGAAAATAAAGCTTGTTTGCAAAGTAAGGCATAGCAAATAGAAGTACTAGCATCCAGCTCATTCACATCAGACTTAGTTGCAAGAAAACATGCACCTTTCAATTTAATCTCATTTTTCATCTCATGAATAGATTTAGAGTTTTTCTTTTTATGTTGCTCAAGTTCACTTGCAACAATCTGATTTTCACTCCTATTATGCTCCTGATTTTTCTCTCTACTAGCTCTAGCAATCTCATCTTTGAAAATAGCTTCAGGAGACATAGGATGTAACACAATTTTCTTGTCATGATGCACAAAAGAATATTGGTTTGTCTTACCATGATGCAGTGAATCTTTATCATATTGCCACGGTCTACCTAACAGCATAGAGCATACTTGCATAGGGACAACATCGCATTCTACAACATCGTGATAAGAACCAATAGCAAAATTTACTCTCACCATTCATGTTACCTTCACCTTGCCGCTGTTATTGAACCATTGAATGTAGGAAGGTTGTGGGTGAGGTTTGGTGTTCAACGCAAGTTTCTCCACCATATCGGAGCTCACCAAGTTATTGCAGCTCCCTCCATCAATTATCACTCGGCATGAACGTTCCTTCACGACGCACTTTGTTTGGAAAAGGATGTGCCGCTGATTTTGCTCCGCCCTCTCCATTTGTGCACTCAACACACGCTGCACAATGAGGCTCTCATAGCGCTCTGCATCTTCAGCACCAATGTGCTCTTCTTCTTGCTCCTTCCCACTACCTGCATGGTTAGCTGCAAGCATAGCATATGTATCCTCATCCAAATCACTAGCAGAAGAATACTCACCATCATCTCTCACAATCAGAACACGCTTGGTTGGGCACTCACTCCTCACATGGTCATACCCCTTGCATTGATGACATTGGATATCCCTCGTTCGTCCCGTAGATGCAACGGACGAAGAGCTCTTTGCATGTGCTTGGGCTGCCCCCTTTGTTGCTTCGGATGCCCGAGATGCCGAATTTGATGATGAAAACCGTGGCTTGCTGTTGGAGGAAGAAGGCGCAGGGGGTTGGCTTGATGGTGCGGCAGATGCACGTTGAGACCAAATATTTCCATGACCTGCAGAAACGTTAGTCCTAGTGCTCGCGCGTCGTCCCTGTACTTCTCTTTCAGCTTTACAAGTAAGATGAAATAAACGAGTGATAGAATTATATTCCTTGTAAGCTAAGATATCCTGAATTTCCTGATTCAAACCACCCATAAACCTAGCCATAGCGGCTTCCTCAGTTTCCTCTAAGTCACAACGCAGCATGCCTGTTTGCAATTCTTGAAAATATTCCTCTACGCTTTTACTACCTTGCCTCAATTGTTGCAACTTATGTAACAAATCACGTGCATAATATGAGGGAACAAATCTAGCTTGCATGATTCTTTTTAATGCATCCCAAGTTTGTGGTATGGTGAAAGGATTTTTCTTACAATATTCACTCCACCAAACAGACGCAAAATCAGTAAACTCACTAGTAGCAGCCCTAACCCTTTTGTTTTCAGGGAATGCATGACAAGCAAATTTCTGATCAACAGCCAATTCCCAAGTGATATAAGCATCAGGGTTATATTTTCCATCAAAAAGTGGCATAGTGAACTTAATCTTACCAAGCGATTCATCATTCTCACGTACCTCAGCCCGGCGTGGTTGACGTTGACGGTGAGCGTCCTCATCATCATCAATCTCAGTGTCAGCCGCATATTCGTCTCCACCATTTTCGTCCACCCTACTGCCCAAGACACCAATGTTGGCACGAGTACGCTGAGTCGGTGCAGCGGGAGATGCACGGCCCCTCTCATCAAGACGTCTCAAAATCTCAGCAAGTGAGGTGTTGACGGTGCCAACGGAAGCCTCCAATGTTGCAAGCGTAGTGTTGGTGTCAATCTGCGCGGCCTCCAATTGGCCAAGGCGTTCGTTTGTGACCCGTACATCCTCATCAAGTCCTTTAGTGTGCAGCTTCATTTGGCGCTCAAAGTGTTGTATGATGCCCCTAGTCCGAGGGGAATGTGGCGCTGCCCGCAGGTCCACTGGTTCTCCTGACATTGTTAGAAGAACACAAGAAACAAACCAAGAAGATAAAAATAATAAAACTGCAGGTTATGCCCTCACAACTACTGGGATGTGGTTAAATCAAGTCGCACACTCTCAACCTGTTCTGTCAAGCTCTTACAAGTTCTTACCACAGCGAGCAGGAGGTGATGGCAGCCGACAAGTCAAGACTTCTCCTGGAAATTGGGTGTATCGCTGCCTCGGTCGCTAGTCCCTGTGAGGTGGTAGCCAAATCTGTGGAGCTATAGGTGGGCTGAGAGTGAACAAAGGATAACTAGAACCACATTAGTCAAAGCAAGTTGAATAATCGCTCAACGACGGCACCGTGCTGGTCCTAGGCTAGACCGTACTAGAGACGCGAGCCTAGAACACAAACGAAATCACACCGTGCAGAAATAAACTAGATGATGTTGCACACGAAGTTCGGGAGCTCGAAAAAGGATGTCGTCTTCACAGGGAACCTTAGAATCACGTGTAGAAGGGCTCTGTCAATTTTGAGCGAATTCTAAGAAACTTGATTTTTCCTCGGTTTGCGGGCCCGTTTTGAGGCCCTAAACGATGTTTTTTGGGGTCGAAGCTGCCGCGTGTGTGCCTGGTGGCTTACGCGGATCTAAAATCTCTAGTTTTTCCTTCTTTTCTCTCTCTTTTTTTTCTTTCTTTTTTTTACACACACGACGCGGTTGAATCCGAATTTGTGTCCTCCTCCGAGACCAACTTGGGCAAAGCCTCCCTAGAAACCGAGTTCGGATCTAACTGCAACGGTGACACCAAGACGTGAACAGAACTCGAAACTCTAAAGGAACTAGACACTAAGACCAGCAAAGGACAGGACGATGCAACCGAAGACTCAACAAACAAAGACTATGCAGTAATAGATAAAGGCTCAAATTGTTTCGGATTTTGGGGGATAGATCTACTATTTTTTTTGGTTTTCTGGACTGTACGTAAAAAAATGCAAAGACTAGATAAGATCTCTCACCGATCAACCTTGAGCTCTGATACCAACTGATAGGACTAAGGGGTCCCGATCTTTCGATGAGAGTGGTAGATTCGATTGGGGAAGGAGATGACGTTGACGACCCGACTACAACCATCCAAGGACGTTGCGCCTTAGCGATCGATACACCAACTCCAGAGATTGTTCGTGACCTTGCCGGCGCACGATCAACCTAACCACGAGGGTTCTTGTTCCTGCAAGCAATCGAAGAACAGGCAAGAACAAGATGAACAGCAACTCAATTGCAAATAACGATGTAAGATTCAATCGAAAACAGAAAACAGTGGGGTTCCGAAGACAAGTATTCGGGCGGTCTAGCCGACACGCGCGAGTACAAGGCAAAGCAGCAAAAGCTAACTTAGTCTAAACAAAACCCAAACCCTAGAAGAGGGTGCGGCTGCCTATTTAAGGGTCACGGAAGGTGGAGGGTCGGCCAAAACACAAGGAAGCCGAATAGGACTCGAATTACAAGGCCCAAGGCCCACTTTGACTCGGACTGGAAAAGCGATGTGAATTGTTTTGCAGTTTCTGGTCGACTCGGATGGAATTTGGAGGTGAGGCTGGATCCATCTGAAAGTAGACTTCAAGACCTTTCCAACGAGTACTCACGGGCCCCGATAAACCTTCTGGAGCAAAAGTTATGGCCGTTCGAAGTAGGCGCTGTCAACAAGACCGAATCCGAGTCAAACTCGTGAACAGGACTTGGTTTGCGCTTGACGGTTCCACTTCTATACTTGAGCTCATGTGGTTGTTCCCCATGGTTCCTAAGGACAATTAAATCATTACAAGAATTAAGTAGTATTCCATTCTTTGAAACATTTGTATGCAAACTTAGGAACGCATTCACCTGATGGTTAAGTTGACGTGCTCGCGCTCTAGTCATTGGTCCTTGTATCATAGTTTCAGTTTGATATGGAGTCGGCATGGTTGTATGCATGGAAAGGATGTCCTCATCAGAATAAGTTCATGATATATGGGTTTTTGGGAGTGTGGTGTATGGTGTTGTGAATATCGTTGTCCTATCTTATCAAAACTTGTTTTGAGTAAAGTATTATTGTAGGCGGGGTGACCTTGGGTCTGATTTCACCTTCTTTACCTTCCAACTTGTCGTAGCGCCAAAGGCAAGTATAGTCTGAGTCATTTTAGAAATTCGTTTGTTTACATTTGGTTATATGATTATAGTTGAACCTTATGAAGTATGATTATTTTCGTTCTTTACAAGTTTTCGTTTATCATTGATATCAATTTGTAAGTATAGATGCATTCATTCATTTCATTACCTTCATTTCAAGCATTCATGCTTAATCCATGGAAGTGGGTATTGAGATCCCCATATTTTCAATATGGGCACTAGATCCTCATATGAAAGATTCTTCATACGGACCTTAGATCCTCGCATTTTGAGAATGCAGGCATGAGTGAACACCGACAGGTGTTACACTAGCTATATCGGTATATGCAGAAGAGAAGTGGAAGTCATATTTATATCTTGAATCAAGTGCATAGCATTTTCTTATGTATTCGATATACTGAGAATGATCCATCTTGATTCGGTGTTTTCTATTGTATTCATTTGTACTTGTTGAGTCTTGGACTCATTCTTGCAATTTTTGTTTTTCTAGGTAATCGTTGAGCATGACACGCATTTGAGGGAGTAGATCATATGAAGAAATCCACTCTATCACATATTTCACTACTTAAATAATGATTCCATTGCTACAATTCATTTGGAGACTGATGAATGTAATAAATGGATTCATGTTGCTTCTATTGTTTGTCCTTAAGGTGTATTCATGCTAGACGATGAATTTGACTAATCCAAATCTATACATGATAATGTTATGCATGAATGAGTGATATAGTTGCTATTTTATTACTTAGGCCTTTGCTTCAATTGATAATGACTACATTATTATAATTGTTTGTGATGAAGTTTAGTTATCATTATAGATGGTTTCGATGAAAAAATTTATAGTGTCAATTGGTGTTAGCAGTGTAGGTTGCACCTTTGATTCCGCATAGCCAAGGTGTTACAGGTTCCCCCGACCACGTCTTAATTGCACCGACCGCACCATTCAATGAACCGTTGCTCAAACTTTCCTTTCAACATCCCTCATCTTCTCCTGTGACTTGCTCAAGCCTAACCATCCTGCCCGGCTTCCTTGACTGCACCTTAGCTCACCCCCAAGCCTAGCTCTGGTCCATGCCATCGACTATGGCTACTTGCAAGCACCTACACATCAAAGATCAAAAAACTATTTTTAGGCATAAGTTTTTTATAACTTGTCCCACGTTGGTTCATATATGCTTCATGCATCATAAATGCAATGACCTAGACCCAAAAACTTAATCAACGACCAAGTTCCCAAATTCACCAGAACTGCTTGGCCATGAATAGGTCGTGGCCAATTTGACCGGCATTGGTTGACCGATCAAACCGCCACCCAGTCAGACCACTCCCCTCATGCTGGTCTGACCACCAAGGTACAACACTAGAGCAACCTTCTCTGGAAATTTGGTTTAGAATTTGTTTTTGATTTTCAAAAACATTGGGAAGGTTTAAAAGTACTTAGAAAATATCAAATAAAGTCTAAAAATTTTAGAAAATTCTAAAAAAATTCCTAGAGTTGTTTTAGACCCAGGAAAAATATTTCCAACTTAAAGTTGGTCTTCGAATTTTTACAAAAATACTTTTTAGCTTTGAAATTGATTTTAAAATCCTAGAAACTAATAGAAAATCCAGATAAAAGCCAAATGCTTTCAAATAATTAATTTGAAATAGGTTTTGTATATAAATTCAAAATATCCTTCATTTAATAATATTTTTATGTTTTTAGTTAAATTACTTTTTAGGAAAGCCTTTTTTAAAAGTTGAAAACAGGCAAATAAAATCTTCAAAAGTCAAGCAACTAAAGAACACTTGATTTTATTTTAAACTAAACTAAATTAAATTTTATTTTTTCAAATTTTTGAAATAAATAGCTAGGCAACAACAAAGTACCCCCTTAAAAAGAATCTTGCCCTGGGATTCGCACGGGCTAGCAAAGGATTGGTTTAGATCTTACTCTGTGTGGCTTAAGCTGAGATTTGATTCAGATGTCCTTTCACAAACTTCTGTGGCCTTCTATTTGTTGTCTAAAGGTTGTTGGCAGTGGGTGCTCCAGGTGTACCATTCTTCACTGTCTGTTGTTTCTTGGGGTAGTTGTTGGCATAATATCCTTTCTCATGACAGTTGAAATAGGTAACTTCTGCTGTAGAGTTGTGGTCCTTTTGTGGAAATCCAATTGTAAAAGCTTTATTGTCCTTGGTGTTGGTGGATGTGTTGGCTAATACTAACTCTTTTGTTGATAGTGACGGCTGGAATCTGTTGGCCTGCCATAAGGTTCTTCTAACTTTGGAAAAGCCTTCGGAGTTCATATGCTGGGCAGACATCCTTCTCTTTTGGTTCTCTATTTCCTGATGCTTGGATTCCTGGTTGTTGGAGAGGAGTTGAACCGATAGGTCGTCGTTGAGTCCTTCTAGGAATCTTTCTTGTTTGGCTTCATCGGTAGCAATGTCTTTAGGTGCATAGCGTGCTAGTTTGTTGAACTTCTGCAAATATTCATTCACAAAGCAGCTTCCTTGTCACATAGCTTGGAATTCTCTCTTCTTCAAAGTAATGGTGCCGGTAGGAATATGAGCTTTGAGGAAGTTTTGCATGAACTCGTTCCAAGTAATGGCTTGTGCATTGGCATGAGCGATGGTGAAGTTGTCCCACCATTCTAAAGCAGGTCCATTAAGTTGATGAGAAGCAAACAAAACTCTTTCCCGCTTACTACATTGGATAATGTCCAGTTTCTTCCCGATGGCTCGGAGCCAACATCTGCATCCATGGGATCTATGCTGCTAGATAATGTTGGGGGTCGCATCCTCATGAATTCTGACAGTCTTGATTGTGGAGCTTGAGCTGGCAGTGGCGGAGCATGTTGCGTAGGGTTGATGATAGTCTATGCTAGTAGTTGAATGAGCTGATTCTGATTGGTCATCATTTGAGCCCAGTCAAATCCTTTGGTAGCGGTGGCGGAGGAATTGGAGTAGACTGACTTCCTTGGGTGTTATTATTGTTGTTGATATTGTTAGTTTTTCTTGTGTTCACCATTTGGTTGAAGTTAGGTGAGAGGGGAGTTAAGAAGGGGTTGTTTTGCCCAACACAAATCACTAACTTAGCAAAAACCTTTACTAAGCAAGTAACAAGTAATAGTTACGGTTGCTGACAAAAGAGAAAACTGATAGCTCATAACTTCATCTATGGTCTAGCTTAACAACTTAACCTGAAGAGGTAAGAGTTGTCTTGGTGTGATCCTTTGCAGCTCTCGACATATAAAGCATGATCCTTCATGGCGAAGATTGAAGTGTAAATCGAGTTGATGAATCCCAACTATTGTCCATCTATAGTTGTTTTGAACAAGAGAAGGATTAGAAGCAAATTTTCAAGAAATGACATAAAGATCAGAAAGGATTGGGAGTAAGGATAAGCAAAGATTAAGAGGTGAGAATAAGCAAAACTTTTTGAAACTACTAGTTATTTAAAATAAATCCTTAAAGTTCAACCATTCTATTCTATCTACGGTCACGTCTTAGAGTCATCATAGCTTTGATACCATCTCTGTCGGATCCCAGAGCAACAACTCTGAAACCCTCTATGTACATCGCACTAGTCCAAGATCAGCTAGTGCACACAATGATAACAGGGATACATATCAAGTACAATGGCAAACTTTATTTAACTAAATATGGGTCTGATGGCCAAAGTTTACATCAATAGTCCATAAACCAAAATTAAATATAAGCAGTGGAAGATAAAACCGAAACGGAAGAAGCCCACTGAACCTGCCCACAGGCAAATGACAGTAAGACATGGCCTATTCGTTCTGATCCTCACCGAAGTCAAAGTCGTCCTCCGAAAAATGATGAATTGAGCAACATGAGCATATAAAGTACTCCACAAGTTACACCAGGAGGTTTAACAGAGTTAAAACATGCATAATGATCGACAAAGGAAGGTATAGTAAGGTTAATTGAGTGAAAAACAGAATTGAAGTAAATATTGTAAGTAGATTCAAAAGCTGAATTTGATACAATAGATAGATGACATGCGTCATTTTTGCATATATTTACTCGTTATTCTACCCTCATATTCTTCGCATTTTGGGACCATTTATCATCATTTACACGCTTTTCCATATTTAATTGCTCGAAATGGACCTTTTTACATTTTTCATTATTTTTCTGCAGGCTGGCGCGATTGAGGCGCATAAACGACAAATTTGGTATTTTGGGGCTGCTCCGTACAGATGTTCGCGTCGTCACGGATGCGCAGGATCAAATCGCGATGAAATCGGAGTTCCCGAGGTCCAAAACAGAAGTAATCAAATTGGGAAAGGACCTCCTTGTAAACCCTAGAATCTTCGAGGGCTAATCTGCAAAAATGCCAAAAATTCCCCATCCCTCAAAGCCGGCGCCGCCTGTGGGAAATCCTAGAGCCCGGTTTTCCTTCTCCCTCTGCCCCCTCGTTTGCTTCCTCCCCCGATTCTCCTCCTCCAATCCGGCCGCCGGCGGGCGCCGGGCCGCAACTCGCCGGTGCGCCACCGTCTCCTCCCCCCTTCTCTAGCTCCAGCCGGCGGCGAGGCCAGGCCGGCTCGCCACCGCGCCACCAACACCTCCACCGCGCTTTCCTTCTGCACTCCCTTCCCCACTCGCCGCGTCTCCTCTTGCCCCATCTCGGCGCCGCCACCCGCCACTTCTTCACCGCCGCATCCTCCATTCGAGCGCCGTCCCTACACCGCATCCACAGCCGCCCCTCTCCTCTTCTTCCACGACATCCCCACCTTCTCCTCCTGCTCTTCCTTCAGTGCACCATCTACCGGTCGTCTCCCAGATCGGCACCGCCACCAGCGCCTCCCGTCTCCACCTCGCCTCCCTTCACCGGCCATACCGCCGCCTTGCTCTCCACCGCCCCTCTTTCTCCATCCGCGCCACCGACTTTCCCTCTGCTGCTCCTCCACTCCACCGCGACTCCGATCTCCATCTGCGCCTCTCTGCGCCACCAATCTCCGCCGGCCACCTCAACTTCCTCCTCACCACCGGCGTCTCCACCGCAACCGACGGCATCAACCCCTGCGCCATCATCGTCGGCCAACCGCACCACCAAGCGCCGGGCCGCCGCGACTTCTCCACCCCTTCAGCGCCGCCGCCGACCGCCACCTCTTCACCACCAGCGAGCGACTCCCCACTGCTTCCTCTCCACCGACACCGACGGCCGCCGAATCTCCATCGCCACCGACACCTTCCCCTGCTCTGCTTCCTCTACTATTGCTCTACTCGGTTAAATTTCAATTCCTCTCCCTTCAATCTCTCTGCTGTTCTCAATTAACTTTGAAATAGATTGCTGTTAATGCCCTATTCATTTATGCTTTATGATCTATGCTTGTTATTTTGAGATTGTGCTATGTGGGTGTGATGGTGAATTGTGGATGTTGATCTATTGAACTGTGAATGTTAATCTTCGATTATGAGTTATGGTCATGCTAATCTTAATGATATGTTAGGTTAGTGACTTGAGAGTGTGTCTATGTTCAATGCTTGTTTAGGTCTGTCAGTTATGATATGTGTTAGTAGTCAGTGTTAGTATATGTGGATCTCGTTGTGTTGTCTTGCGCGAATTAGCGAATCGGCTACCGTTTCCCCTTCCCATTGCTGTCTATAATCCCTCTGTGCTTCTAGATTCTCCCTTGTGCTTCTCAACCTTCCCCCTTTCTTCTTTACGCGGTTGGTCGTTAGCGAAGTCGTGTATGCGTTCGTCGTAGTCACTTGTTTGCCCTGCCGTCGTCATCTAGTTAGCCGTCGACCGTCTTCCCTCTCTTTCTCTCTCGACTCCCTCCGTGCTTCTGGACTTCCCCTTCCTCCTTCTGTCTAGCGGTCAGTAGCTGGTTAGGTCGTCGATCGGTAGTCGTATTGTTCGTTTGGTCGTACGACGTCAGTTCGTACGGTCGTTCATTCGTCGTCCTTAGTTCGTTCGGTCGGTTTAGTAGTCGTTTTAGGTTAGTTTTCTCCCCTCGTTTTGATTGACCTAGCTTTAGCTGAGCACCGGTAGCCTCAGTCTAGTCCCTGTGGAGAACACGACACTCGCCGCTATTTCAGTGGCAACCCGTGCACTTGCGGGTGTGCTATTTTTGCACGATCAAGCAATAGAAACAAGATTTTTAACAACATAATATCGTTAGTGCAGGCTCCAATCAAATACTAACCTATCCACATATATCCCACTTGGACCACCTTTCCTCAAAAAGATCTTATATGGATTCCATCCATCTATAAGCATTTTGTAAAATCATTTTAGAAACAAAGTCTAATTCATGATAAACTTTACTTAGCTTACACAGCTATCCAGGATAGATTATACACTCTACGGAGGTTGTATAGTTTTGCCCACAAGATATGATTATCTCATAATGTCGGCCATTACACGCTTCCGTAGGCGTGTGACTGAGAAAATTATAATAAGGCCTTTACAATGCAAAGCCTTCAACCTGGCCAAACCAATACTAAGGTTTCACCCCAGTAAGGAATCCACCATCCTGAGCCGAGTGAGACTTCATATAGCCTACGCCACACTCACTTTCAACCTAAAGTGAGACTCAGGTTGGCACATGTAAATTAATCAGCCAGGGCTTTCCTATACCAGCTTGTGGTAGTACGAAAGGGCTTTGTAGCAGTAGCTCATAGACCGGTTCTTAACTTGACTTAGGCTCAAACCACATACCCCTTGTACCTAGCAATCAACATTGTGTTACCAAACAACAATGCATGCCAGTAAGCACCCACCACCTAACTACTTACCTAAGTCTAAACCAAGTTTTTATATTTTGTTTTAAAATAACTTATAGCCTTTCTTGATTCACCAAAGTCAAGAGTACATTTCAAAAGCTTATTATTTTATGTGGAAAAGGTTATCCCAAAAAAAATTATGTCTAAGCAGGTCTAAGCATTTGATACAGAATTTATCTAGTCCATACGAGTGTATTAACTAGAGTTTTATCTAAGGTGACAAGGTATGTTGATGTTCA
The DNA here is from genome assembly GCA_017311315.1 of Dendrocalamus latiflorus. Lineage (NCBI taxonomy): Eukaryota > Viridiplantae > Streptophyta > Magnoliopsida > Poales > Poaceae > Dendrocalamus > Dendrocalamus latiflorus. The sequence continues at coordinate 13,230,800 of CM029628.1, read as the reverse complement.
ATGTCAAATTTGGCCATATACAAAGGAATTTAGTGTAACTAAAGTTTAAATCAGATTTCAACTAATTTGAATAAAAGTACGCATGCATAATAATTAAAAACAACATAACAATTTTAAATTACTAGGAGCAACATGATCAAAGGTGTAACTTGCCTTGCTCAAAGTCTTGATGCTGCGAATCGTCGAAATCGAACTCTCCAGATTCATCGTAGTCTACACGCGAAGAACCAATGCACAAGGAAATGGGTAGTTTAAGTTTTTAGAAGAATTTAGAAACTTGAACGGGTCCAATCGGAGCTAGGATGAAGGAGGACAGGCTTTTAGAAGTTTGAATTCTAAAGAAATTGAGAAAAAGGAATTTCTGGAATTATTTTTCTACTGGAAAAGATATTTATGATGTCAACAAGGAAATTAATTTTTGGCGAATTATTTTTGTAAAGAAAAAGAGTTTTTATGACACAATGCTGACGTCTGCCAAAATTTTAAATTTCTAGCAGAGGCTGACAAGTGTGCCCAACTTTTGGTGGACTGGGTCCATAGACCGGTGAGGTGGTGTGGAGCTGGTGTGGCTCACAGCTGCTGAGGTGGTGCACACGTGGCAGTCAGGTGGCAACCATGTCACTTGCCGCTGATGTGGCATGGCTGGTGTGGTGGCGCTTTGGGCCCGAGGGCTCGTCGGCGCTCCGGCACCTAGCTGCGGCGGTCGAGGTGCGCAACAGTAAGAAGGGGAGACAGGGAGGTGAGCTTATCTTGGCGTAGAGTTCGAGGCGCTCGAAAATGGGCCAACGGTGAGGTTTGGCAATGGCAGATCAAGGGCATGACGGCAATGGTTCTCTGGCGGCGGATTCGCTTGGGGAAGGGGTGGAGGACAATCGCACGAGCATGACGAAGACGAAGGTGGTGGTAGCAAGGCGAGGATCGGTCCGAGGTGCTGGCAATTGCTCGCTGGAGCTTCGTTGGTGCCAAGAGAGAGGAAGAGTGGTGCGAGGGCACATGGGGAGCTCTGAGAGAGGAGTGAGGGTGGAGGGAGGTGGTGCGAAGGTAGGGGTTCTTGGGGGGAGAATTTATAGGGAGGGAAGATAGCACGACGAGTAATTGCTTGCCGGACATTGCGGGGAGGAAATCAGTTAGGGTGTGTACGCGGCGACGAGCGACCATCAATGGCCGAGGCGTGAGGTGTGGGTGAGAAGGGGAAGTCAAGGCGGCACTTTGGGAAGAGAGACCGGCCGAAAACGGAAGCTTGAACGAGGCGGCCATCGCGGCAATGGCGGAAAGAGAAGGGGGTGACCAGGGAAGAAGACGGGAGAGGATGAAGAAGCGCCTGATAAGCGGGTCCCGCTTGTCGGCGAGAGAGAAGAGAGAGGAGGGAAAGGGCGGACGGCTGGATGGTCGCCACGCGATGCAAGGAAAACATCGAGGCCGTCAGATTAAAATTGAAGGGGTAAGTGAAGCGGGTGGCTAACATTAAACTGGACGAGGACGGATTCAACCAGGGTGTGACACGTGTCGGTTCGAGGAGATTTTGGGTTTAGAATTTGTTTTTGATTTTCAGAAATATTGGGAAGTGTTGTAGGGGTGACCCCCACCTAAGCCCAGCCGGCCTATTAGAAGGCTGTAAGGCCCAAAATGGGACATGTATTATGACATAAGTGCCCCTGAGGGGGATACTCAAATGTAAGGGTATTATTGTAAAAACACTCCCCATATGGATATATATATACGATACCGGCCATGGGGGAAACTCTAAGCATTGCTCACCTAACTCTCCACTACCATACCTCTCTATCTGTTTGGTCTGTAACCACAACAGTTGGCGCCGTCCGTGGGGAGGACAAGAGCAAGCCTCAAGATCTGAAGGAGGATGGCACTAAAGAAAGCCTCATCGTCGGCAGCAAAGAAGAAGGCGGTGGGTGCGACGAAGTCTCGCGTCAACCCAGGGCTTCAGCGTCGGCAGTCGCAGGCGTGGACGGCTACGCGGGAGTGACGGCCACGAACATCGGCGTCCACGGCATGACGGCCAACCCCGCCATTGCCGCCACGACGGTCGACCCCGCCACCATTGCCACGACAGCCGACACCGCCCCGCGCGTGGCGAGTGATCCCACTGTGGGTATGACGGCCAATGCCGGCAGCACCGGCTAGGTGGTTGGGGGCTGCAGCTGATGAGGATATCACTTCTTCGGATACACACAACAGTCCTCCACTTGACATTCAAGGACCAATCACTAGAGCTCGCGCCCGACAATTGAATTTACAGGTGAGCTCGTTCCTAAGTACTTATTTTTGTTCATTTGAGAATCGATTGCTACCTAATGATTTAATTATGATTAGGAACCATGGAGAGGATCAGGAAGTACTTGGAGAAGGGATACGAGGCGCACAAGTCCAGAAAGGGCGGTCGAATCATGTTGGATGCCCAACTCAAGCCGACTTCGAATCCAATTCGGAGTCCAGGACCAGGCCGCACTAAAACGGACGCTCAGATCGTATCCGGGCTCCGTTTTGGACGTTCTACATATGGATGGAAAGCTGAGAAGGCGACCTTTCCAATGGCTCTAAATCCATATCAAAATTCCTTCTGAGTCAACAGGAATCATTGAAATAATTGGGTGTTCAGAATTTGTCAGGGTGCTGCGCCACCGTCTTTTGGGCCGTTCGGCTTTGTATCGTGTTGGAGCCCATTAGGGCGCGTCCAGGGGTTTTGCATGCCCCTCACTCCTCTATATCCAGCCACCACCCCCACCATTAGGGTTTGGGTTTTGCTTAGATTATTCTGTCTTTGAACAGTTTCGACGTTCATCGGTTTGTGAGACCCCAACTTTCGAGTGCTAAATCAATACATCTGCAATTCAGTTGTGTTCTTCCTTGTTCTTGCTTGTGTTCTTTGATTCGCAGGTGAGGATTAGCCTTCTTGGCGAGGTCAACCGGGCTGCGCACGGTTGATAACCTGAGGAGACGTGTGCTGCGATTGCAGGGTTCGGAACGTGTTGTTCGGAAGTCGGAAGCCGGATCGATTTGTGTCGCGCCTCCACCAAATCGAACATATCCAGAACCTTTTGGAAGATCGGGACCCCGTGCCTATCAAGTGGTAATTAGATCTTCAGGTGTTCCTTCAGGTTCGAGTTTACCCTACCTTTGTTGTTTTCGGTTTCATCCTAGAGTTCAAGAAAAAGCCCTACAAAAAAATTGTAGTCATAGGTTGTTTCCTGTCCCAGATCTCGTTTAGCCTTTTGCACAATTTGATTTCAGAGTCCGTAGTGTTGAGTTTGTGTCCTTAGTCGAGTTGTGTTGCTGGTTTAGATCGTGTTTTGTTTTGGGTTGTCTTGCTTCCGCTACCTCTCATACAAACCCTAGCCGTCAACTTTTGTTTTCCCACCCATATCCCACCCTCTGTTTTTGACTCATCCATCGCGTCTCGTGATCATAGGAGCGTCGGTGCCCACGTCGGCGCGGCTACAGCCCTTGCACCTAGTTTGGGAGCGGCGAGCGGTTCCGACTCCGGAGTCCACCATGCCGGCGCAGTAGGTAACACTGGAGCGCAGGCCGTGGTTGCCGCTGTCACGACAGCATGACCAGGTGCGCCGACCGCCCCAGCTACGCCTACGGTGGAGAACGCCCTGCTGGTGGCCCTCGGCACGCTCCAGCGGGAGTTGGCCGATCTCCGCGGGGCCGTGCAGGATATGCAAGAGGCTCGGAGTCACCAGACCCTGCCGGTGGTCGCGCCGGAGCCCACGCCAGAACAAGCGGATAGCCGCGATGCCCCCACGTCCAGCCGCGTACCACTACGACGTGTCGACCCGGAGTCCCCGCTCTCCGCAGGCCCGCAACAGGTGGCGTGGCCAGAGGACTTCAAGTTCCCCAGCGCCATCGAACTGTACAAAGGCGACATGGACCCTCGGGAGTTCGTGCGTGTATACGAGACTGCCATCGAAGCTGCCGGTGGAGACGACACCACGAAGGCAAAGGGGCTCCCCCTCGCGTTACAGGGAGTGGTGCTCTCTTGGTTTTTCACCATCGAGCCAAATTCCATCTACGCATGGGAGTAGATCCACGATTGACTCTACAACAACTTCCAGGGGAACTACGTCGAGCGCGTCGACGCGGATCAGCTCTTCGCGGTGAAGCAAAAACCCTCGGAGAAGCTCCAGGAGTATTTCAAGCGCTTCGCGAAGGTCCGCTGCCAGGTCAAGGACGTCAACGAAACAACCATCATCAACGCAGCGGTACAAGGTCTTCGCACAGGGCCGCTGGCCGAGTACAATGCGAGAAAGCCGATCAAGACTGTTGGATCAAAATTGGCGACAAGGGGGGGGGGTGAATGTCGTTTCTTAAAAATTACGCCCCCAAAGGTGTCCACTAGAATTTCCTCTCCAATAGCTATGCTAGCTATGAAAAAGAAGACTATGAGCCTTACTGGAATGACAAGAAAAAAAGTAAAGAAAAGAAGCAAGGCATTTGAAATGAAAGCCGAGTAAAAACAGGAGAACACAAACTGCAGCTGCTACTCCCTCAAATGGCCGGTTAGACCGCTGCCTTGAGGTCGGTCAGACCGCTCTTAAGCCGCCGGTTTGACCGCCTCTGTGCGGCCGGTTTGACCGGTTCGGCAACCCCGGTCTGACGGCCATACAGGGGGCGGTCTGACGGCCATACAGGGGGCGGTCTGACCGCCAAGGGCGGGGCGGTCTGACCGCCAAGGTCTGGCCGGTCTGATCGGTTACCCTGACTACAAGCACAGAGTGACCCGAGGTCGAAAATGAAAAATCTGAACTTCTGAGACTTCAAGATTCAATAAGATTTATGTATTGCAGCTGAAGCCCTCTGGACCAATGAGCAAAAACCTATTCTAAATAACATGGAAGTGTCAAACAACAAGAGAAACCACTTGGAAACAGAAGAATTTAAGATTTTGACAAAACCTGTAACTTCAACAGAGAAAGAGCCAAAAACAAAAATATTCCATGATCTCCCAATCTTTGCTCACGATCTTTTGCAAATAGATTACCAACAACCTCAGGACGTGCCAGCAAGAATCTCATGGCATCTCATGAAGGGAATCAAAAGAGAGCCAAGAATCCATTGAGAGAAACCCTAGAAATGAAGAACAGAGGAGCCAGAGAGAATAAATATGAGATTAAAACTGGTTTGCTTTTAGGATTGACTAGACAAATGGCTTTGGAGCATCTCCTAGATCACAGCAACCCATTTCGCTACTCCTCAGCAAGAAACAACACGAAAACAAAAATATCAGAAATAAGCTGAGAGGGGAACGAAGAACAAAAACAAACAGAGGAAGCACATGAACTCAATCAAACTCAAATAAAGCCATCTCAGATTGATAATGATGAAGAGAGATACAGGATTACAAAGGGTTACAACCTCTACCTCCCCATACGCGCTTGGAAATGAGAATTCAAGCTACATGCTTGAGAGGGGAGGAGCTCTCTCCAGGAACACACGAACACACACACACACACACACACACACACACACACACACACACACACACACACACACACACACACACACACAGAGGGCTCAAACAGGCTCTGCCCTTCTCACCAACTCATAACAACTAAAGCAAAAGAGAAGCAAAGCAAAACCAACCCCAAAGCATTGAAGACCATGCAGGAGACACCCTCCTTTTATAGCCTCCCACTAATGGATTTGCCTCTCTCTTTACCTGCTAAGCCCAACAACCTGGCGCTTTATCCGTTAACTCGAACCGCATCCACTTCCACCTGTGCAGCCTTGCGCTTTTACCGAAACGCCCCTCGTGCACCTTCCGGGAAGCTTCCTCGTGTCTTGCCGTCCAAGCATCGCAACCACCTCGAGTCCTCGTCGTCTTCGGCACACCTCGACCGTTCTGACCTCGGCAGCACCTGCGCCTAGTCCGGTCCTCCGTGCCTCGTCACGACTCCTCCTCGATGTCCTACAGCCATCACAGACAAGAAACACATCATATAGCACCGCTCGACACATGTAAACACAATTAGCATCAATAAATCATACTTACGCATGAAATGGCCCAAATGACCGATCGGGAAGAAGAATATGCGATAAGTCCGACTAACCAACCCGACTAAGCCATTGCCAACATGGCACGAAACGCACAATCCAAACTCAAACTTTTTAGAACCCTTGTCAATTACTCATCACACACATGGGGTCACAAACCACATGGTCTCTCAATCTCCCCCTTGATGAGTATATTGACAAACCCAGAAAAAACATAAAGTTGAGTTTGAAAATGAAGAAAAGTCAAACATGGTCCAAAAGAGATAAAAGAAACTTATGACCATGTCGACAGAAAGAACGCTAGAGCAACAACAGAAAGAGCAAATTGTTCTCCAAAGCTCTAGAAGGTTCCCAAATGACTTTTTCTCCGCTATTCTCCCCCTTTTGGCAATAAACCATCAAGAATGCAAAAGAGAGAATAAGGTCACAAAAATGGATGAAATGGCTGAAGTTGGTTTATACTAAGCATTTAGAGCCATGAAGATTATCCAAAATGACCATATGAGAATTACATCAAGCCATAACACACAAGTATGCTATCAAGATCATGACAAGACATATATAATCAAGCTAAGCCAAATAAGTTATAATATGAGAATTAGTCAAATTTCTTAGCAAGTCAAGTTAACCATGATTCTAGTCTAGTTAAAGGTACCCAAAGATGATGCAGGCCATGTCAATAGTCTTAGTGGAACGAAGAAGCTAGTATTGAGTTAATTTAGAGTGCTACAAGTTCAAGAATGAGACATTTGTTCATGTACTTGTAAGTCTTGTAATTTTAGCAAATTGAGCACAATTGACATGTTTTTCTTTAGAAATCTTATGGTCGTTGCCAACCAAACTTTTGTGTAGTCATGTGCTAGATCTCAAGCCTTATGCGATCACTCCAAGCAAGAAGCTTAAGAAGATGATCTTGGTCAACCATAACTCCCCCTAAGTTCGTGCCTAGTGCAATGGCAAGCCGTCTCATGAGAAAGAATTGGTGAGATCAGTTTTTTTGCACAAAAGAGATCTTTTTGCTTTTTTAAACAGATGTACTAACTCTAGGACTATCAACTGATCATCTAGCATACTAAGGAGCAAACACGTACCCCGTTTACCTGAGGGTGGCCCAACCCTCACGAGAACCTATAAGAAGTGAGTGAGCTCAACCTAGTGAGAAGAGAAATAGCTAATAAGCAGCATCCTAAAATCACAAGATGAGAGGAAGAAATCCAAGCAACTAGACTAGAAAACCACTCTAATCTATGCTAGAAGGACTAACCCCAATGTACCCATATGCAATGTAACAGAAAGGAGTAAGAGCATAATAAATAAGATAAAGCATGAAGCACAAAGCTCCCCCTCACAACAGTCCATAAGGACAAACCACCCCGAGCTCTCCCCGCAAGGTTGAAAACCTAGAGCTATCCAAGGGCTTGGTAAAGATGTTAGCCAACTAGTGGTCACTCTCCACAAACTGGAGCACTATGTCACCCTTCTCCACATGGTCTCGAAGAAAGTGATATCGGATATCAATGTGCTTGGTTCGAGAATGCTACACTGGGTTCTTAGCAATGTTAATCATAGAAGTGTTATCACAAAAGAGTGGAACACTGTTGATAACTAACCCAAAGTCCCGCAGGGTCGAGACCATCCAGAGCACCTGGCTACAGCAACTGGCTGCAGCAACGTACTCAACTCATAAGAAGTGTGATGCAAGTGTGCCCGAAGAAAAACTCTGTTCAAAACATGGCACGCGGTCGCTATGGCCACAGCCCAAAACTTCCTAGGTGTAGAATACTCATCAAGCATCGTCTTGGCCATCTCGACCAAGGTACGGTTCTTCCTCTCCACGACGCCATTTTGCTGTGGGACGTGCGGAGAAGAGAACTGGTGCTCTACACCTGTCTCATCGCAGAACCTCTCAAAGTAGGAATTCTTGAACTCCGTACCATTGTCACTGCGGATCGCTCGTAAGGCACCTGGAAGCTCAACAAAAAGCCTACCGAAAAGGTCTCAAAAATGTGTAAACGTCTTATCCTTCGAGGTTAAGAAAAACACCCAAGAGTACCTCGAGAAGTCATCGACCACGAAAAGAACATACCACTTCCCTCCTGCTGACTACACTCGAGCTGGTCCAACTGTGTCCATGTGGAGCAGCTGTCCCGGTGCATCGGTCATAGTCACTGTGACCGGAGGGTGAGAAGCGGCAACCATCTTGCCGTGCCGGCAAGGAGCACAAACTAGATCTTTAACCATCTTGAGTTTCGGCAGACCACGAATGAGATCATGGCCGCTAACTCGAGTCAAATAGTCAAATCCAATATGACCAAGTCTCCTATGCCAGAAAGTAAGGTCGCGGGACTCAGAAGCAACTAAACACCTGAGAGGATCACCAGAAGACTCAGAAAAATCAGCACAAAAGATGCTCGCATAACGAGAAATCTCGCAAACCAGACAACCCGAAGAATCAAGAATTTTGCAAGCGTTTTTCATAAAGCTTACCTCAAAGCCGTCATCGGTAAGCTGAGAAACAGAAAGCAAATTATACTGCAGCTTACTAACCAAGGCAACATCTTTTAAAATAAAAGACTCATTAACACGCATTGTACCTTTGGCGATGACGCGCCCAGATGAAGCGTCTCCGAAGGTGATCGTCTCATCACCTGGAGCGCGGGCTAGGGAAGAGAACTAACGTGAGTCTCCGGTCATATAACGAGAACAATCAGAGTCTATGAGCCAAACCTCTCCCTTCCCAGCCCGGCGAACTTGAGTCAAACAGAGAGAGGAGTCTCAGTACTGGGATAAATCAACAGCGATTTTGGTACCCAATACTGAGTCACACGTCGAGTAGAAGAAGTAGCCACACACGACTGACCTGTAGCTACTCTACGCTCTCTGTCGCTCAACATGCCAGAAGGTCTGTGTGCAGACCTGAAGCTGTTGTTGGGCTTGACCGCTACGGAGGAGCGAGTCAAGACACCAGCAACATGCTGATCACGCCGCGGGTAGCTATCTCGACGGGGGAAACGAGATCTACCCTCAGGACGGTGGAAGTCACGACCAAAGGGAGCATGAGGACGAAAACCAGAAAACTCATAAAAAACCAAGTATTCGATGCTGCCCAAACCCATCAGATACACCTGAAGCAAACCTGGACCTCGTGTTGGTCTTAGGTGCACTCAAGGTCTACGGCTGACCCTGAATACGACTAAGAGCTGCAACACGGTCTCTACGCGTGATCTTGGCACGCCTGAAGCATCGCTCGATCAAATGTCCATCCTTCTAACAGAAGGTGCAATGATACTTCACCTTCTGAGAGGTGGAAGTAGCATGATGAGGCTTCGCCTTCTGAGAGGCCGGAGTAGTAGGTGGAATCACCTTGCTGTCAGAAATCCCTTGGACAAAGCCCGCTGACTTGAATTGAACTTTCTCAGTACTAGGCTCAACTTCGATCACACCTGGTGCTATGGGTCGAAGAACGGAAGGTGGATGCTTCCTCATGTCCTCATAAAAATCGTATCCTAGACCTTGATTAAATTTGCAAATCTCGGACTGGTTTAGAATAAGATTAAGCTTCTTCTTGCCTCCTACAAATCTCTCGAGAGTGTTCATAAGGTACTGACACTCACGAAAGAGAGAGGTCCAAGAAGAGCAGGGGGAAGAAGGGACAGCAGAAGGTAAGGGAGTAGAAGAAGAAGAACCAATAGCAGAGGAACGAATGGCTTGTACACGCACAACCGACTCAGAATGGACAGTCCTACTGCTAGTCAAGTGGTTCACATCGCTAGGCGTCTCTACCTTACCCTTGGGCTTCTCCCCCACAGCAACACACACATTACAAGCAGAAGGTGGCTTCTCTAGAAGGTCCTTAGTTAGCTTCACACATTTTTCATCCAATGCAATCAAGTCAGATTTTAGTTTGTTAAAATTAATACATGGTGAGCTAACAGGGTCCTTAGAAGCATATTGAGCCAATCTGTTGTTATCATCAACTAATTCTTGAAATTGTTTGGAGACAGATTCAAGTTCAGCAGTAAGCTTGGGACAATTCACACATGAAGCAATAGGCTGAAGTAGAAAAGCTTGTAATTCATCAATTTTATGACCTGCCCTTTTAGATTCAATTTTAAGTTAGTGCAACTTTCACAAGACTCAGGCAGATCAAGGAGCATGGTATAAAGACCTCTAAAAGCATTATCCTTATCCTCACATGAGGTGCAAGAAATAGTCTCAACAGGAGTAGATGAAAGAGGTGCTACCCTACACATCTCTAGCTCAGCAAGAAGACTAACATTCTCCACCTTAATCATGTCAAGCTCAGAGGATGGACTATCATGCGAGGTCCTTAATTTCTCCATGTCACCAAGCAAAGCACAGCATGTATCACATTCGTCACGGGAGGTAGCTGTCAGACCCCAGATTATACCATCCGGAATCTACTGTGTTTAACTGCACTATTCCCTGGATCAGTAGATAGTGCACACAGTTACAGTTCTGAATATCAAAATACATATCATGCGGAAGCGTGAATATATTAGTAGACTTACTCATGGGCCGATTAGGCCGAAATCATTAAATTGCAGCAGCGGAAGAACGAAGCACACAGGTGGGACCTTCAGGACATGCCCACAGGCAGCCAACTGGAGGTTCGCGACCTAGCCCTTGACATCTTCATCTTCTCGGCTAGCTTGTCCAATCTTGTTGCTGAGGCGAGGTGATTTGATTTCTTGATTCTGAATTTTGTCGCAAAAGCGAGCATGAGCACTCCGACCCCGTGCTCCGCGAGCCAATACACAGAATGCAATTAAATAGTATGCATGGCTTATCAAAGGAAGGCTCGGGTTATTTTATTTTTGCGTAAAGTGCTTTTGAATACAATTACTTAAAAATCCCTAAGACCTAGCAATTTGAACCAAATCATAATGTACAAGGAAATGCATTATTAATATCGATTCAGATTCCATCCACCGTTACATGGCATCTGCACCATATAGCAATTTCTTCAGCGTTATAGCCGCTTAACTTACCACTGGGACGACACCCAGGACAATTCCAAACCAGGGCAGTCCTTCGCCCTTCAAGTTTCCATTCCCAGTTTCCAATGTTTTTGAAACAGAACTATATCCAGTTAAGTTCCCATGTCTGCCCTTGACCGTGGGCACGGCTATTCGAATAGTTTTGACTCTGCAGAGTTTGTACACTTTCACCACAAGAGACAATCAACTCGTTGCCCCACACGATTCCTTAGTCATGTGGTTGAGCAGACCATCACAGTAACTTTTCAAAGTACCTCGCCCCTTCCATCATTTCACCCTATGGGTCGCTCCCACTTGCGGTGGGTCCCATACGTTGTGCGGGATGTTCTCCTTCTGAACGTCTAGCAGCTGGCTCCCCACCCCTGCTAGCCCGCCACAGCAGAACTTCACCTTCCACTGGTGTCCCATTCAAGCCGTCACACAGACTACCGCTTGCACTATCCCACACCTCCTCCTGGAAGGATGACTTTCAGGGTCCGGTAAATCTACTAAGCCAAGTTGTATTTTACAGACTTGTGGTGGTACAACCGGTGGCTGGTTCGTGAAACCATGACGAGCGTGGGTACGATTGCAAGGGTCAAAACTGTGCTATCCAGAAGTAGATATATGGAGCTTGGAAGGCCAAATATGTCAGTGGAACACAAATCAATAACAGATAGTAATGCTGAATAAATGTCCAAAGCACTGGTCCTAGTTGCTGGCCTAAATGTGTCCTATATCAGTGTTAGGATATGATGAACAAGGAGTCAAGATCAGAATAGTAAGGCAAAGACAACAACAAAGATGGCCAGGCACTGAGAGACTTAATGCAGCATAAGCACAAAACAAAAGAATTTCTGTCACCTAAAACTGTGCTCTTTCTTTTTTTCTCTTTTTTTTCTTTTTTTTTCTTTTTTCTTTTAGGCACGGAACTCAGGTGCCTTTGCTCTCAGGCAAAACCAGGTGCCGAAATTTTTCTTTTTTGTTTCTTTTTTCTGTTATTTTTTTCACAAAGAAGAGCACAGAAATAGGAACCACACAAAGTTTCACCTCAATCTAATGTAAGGTGTGGCCTACAGAAAATAATGAATGTGCTGGAAATTCGGTGAATCAAATTCGGAGCTCGAGTACTGCACTTTCCAGGCCGAATTTGGGCAAAATAAATTCGCCGAAACCTGACGTTGTCAGGTCGGTTTCGGATGCAAAATTTAATTTCACCCAATTTCAAAAAAAAAATCTCCTGATTTCGAGTCCGTATGCAAAAGTTACGGCCGTTTGAAGTTGAGCCTCCGAGTTATGGTTTCTGTGGAGGCCGAAAACGAAATTGAGTGGAGGAAATCGGTGGAATTTGGGGGCGGAAGCTCGGGGAAAAGTGGGGGATGGTGCTGTGTGATCACGAGATGCGAAGGAAGATTCAAACAGAGGGCGGGATATGGGTGGGAAAACAAAAAACAGAGGGTGGAATACGCGATGGATGACGGCTAGGGTTTGTATGAGAGGTAGCGGAAGCAAGATAACCCGAAACAAAACACGATCTAAACCAGCAACACAACTCGACTAAGGACACAAACTCAACACTACGGACTCTGGAATCAAATTGTGCAAAGGCTAAACAAGGTCTAGGACAGGAAACAACCTATGACTACAATTTTTTTTGTAGGGCTTTTTCATGGACTCTAGGATGAAACCGAAAACAACAAAGGAGGGTAACCCGAACCTGAAGGAACACCTGAAGCTCTGATTACCACTTGATGGGAACGGGGTCCCGATCTTCCAACAGGTTCTGGGTAAGTTCGATTTGGTGGAGGCGCGACACAAATCGATCCGGCTTCCGAACGACACGTTCCGAACCCCGCAATCGCAGCACCACGTCTCCTCAGGTTATCAACCGTGCGCAGCCCGGTTGACCTCGCCAAGAAGGCTAATCCTCGCCTGCGAATCGAAGAACACAAGCAAGAACAAGGAAGAACACAACTGAATTGCAGATGGATAGATTTAGCACTCGAAAGTTGGGGTCTCACAAACCGATGAACGGCGAATCTGTTCAAAGACAAATCAATCTAAGCAAAACCCAAACCCTAATGGTGGGGGTGGCGGCTGGATATAAAGGAGTTAGGGGCGTGCAAAACCCCTGGACGCGCCCCTAATGGGCTCCAACACGATACAAAGCCGATCGGCCCAAAAGACGGTGGCGCAGCACCCTGACAGATTCTGAACGCCCACTTGTTTCGACGATTCCTGTTGACTCAGAAGGAATTTTGACATGGGACCAAAGCCATTGGAAAGGTGGTCTTCTCAGCTTTCCATACATATGTAGAACGTCCAAAACGGAGTCCGGATGCGATCTGGGCGTCCGTTTTAGTGCGGACTGGTCCTGGACTCCGAATTGGATTCGAAGTCGGTTTGAGTTGGGCCTCCAACATGATTCGACCGTCCTTGCTGGACTTGTGCGCCCCGTAGCCCTTCTCCAAGTACTTCCAGGTCCTCTCCATGGTTCCTAATCATAATTAAATCATTAGGTAGCAATCTATTCTCAAATGAACAAAAAGAAGTACTTAGGAACGAGCTCACCTGTAAATTCAATTGTCGGGCGCGAGCTCTAGTGATTGGTCCTTGAATGTCAAGTGGAGGAGTGTTGTGTGTAACCGAAGAAGTGATGTCCTCATCATGCTCCCCCTCTTGAAGCGGAGTTGTCCTCAACTCAGCCTCATCTTCATCTCCCAAGTATGGTTTCAAATCTGAAATGTTAAAGGTGGGACTAACCCCAAACTCGGGAGGCAACTCAAGTGTATATGCATTATCATTTATCTTCTCAACTATCTTAAAAGGACCAGCAGCTCTAGGCATCAATTTTGATTTTCTTAACTCAGGAAATCTATCCTTTCTCAAGTGCAACCAAACAAAATCACCCGGTTCAAGTTTAACTTCCTTTCTACCTTTACTACCAGCAATCCTATATTTGTCATTCATTTTTTCAATGTTGGCCTTAGTAGTCTCGTGCATTTTGACAATAAAATCAGCACGCGCCTTAGCATCATTATGAACTCTCTCACTAGTAGGCAAAGGTAAAATATCAATAGGGGCACGGGGATTGAATCCATACACTACCTGAAAAGGACTTACCTTGGTGGTGGAGTGTTCCGCTCGATTATATGCGAACTCAACATGCGGCAAACACTCTTCCCACAGCTTCAAATTGTTCTTCAAAATAGCTCTCAACATGGTAGACAATGTGCGGTTCACCACCTCAGTTTGGCCATCAGTTTGTGGGTGACATGTTGTAGAGAACAACAACTTTGTACCCAACTTGTTCCATAGAGTACGCCAAAAGTGACTCAAGAACTTGACATCACGATCTGAAACAATAGTAGAAGGCATACCATGCAAACGAACTATCTCTTTGAAAAAGAGGTCAGCAATATGAACGGCATCATCGGTTTTATGACATGGTATAAAGTGAGCCATCTTAGAAAAGCGATCCACAACAACAAAAATGCTATCCCTCCCCCTCTTAGTCCTGGGCAATCCTAAAACAAAGTCCATAGAAATATCTGCCCACGGAATAGAAGGAACAGGAAGAGGCATATATAAACCATGTGGATTCAAGCGAGACTTAGCTTTTTGACATGTAGTGCAGCGAGCAACAAACCGCTCAACATCTCGCCTCATCTTTGGCCAAAAGAAGTGTGTGGCCAGAACATCCTCTGTCTTCTTAGCACCAAAATGTCCCATCAAACCGCCTCCATGCGCCTCCTGCAACAACAAAAGACGAACGGATCTAACTGGAATGCATAGGCGGTTAGCTCTAAACAAATACCCATCATTGATCATGAATTTATTCCATGCTTGTCCCTCTTTACAATGCAACAACACATCCTTAAAATCAGCATCAAAAGCATATTGTCCTTTAATAGTTTCAAGACCAAAAATGCGACAATCAAGTTGAGACAACATGGTATAGCGTCGAGACAAAGCATCAGCAATCACATTATCCTTCCCTTTCTTGTGTTTAATGACATAAGGAAAAGATTCAATAAATTCAACCCACTTAGCATGTCTACGATTCAAATTGGTTTGACTACGAATATGCTTAAGTGATTCATGATCGGAATGAATGACAAATTCTTTAGGCCATAAATAGTGTTGCCACGTCTCTAAAGAACGAACAAGAGCATACAATTCTTTATCATACGTGGAATAATTAAGAGCAGGACCATTCAATTTTTCACTAAAGTAGGCAACAGGTTTGCCTTCTTGCATCAAAACACCACCAATACCAATTCCGCTAGCATCACATTCGAGCTCAAAAGTCTTACCAAAATCCGGAAGTTGGAGCAATGGTGCATGTGTAAGCTTGTCCTTCAAAAGATGAAAGGACTCCTCTTGTGATGGCCCCCAATGGAACACGACACCCTTCTTTGTCAACTCAATCAATGGTGTCGCAATGGTGCTGAATTCTTTGACAAAGCGGCGATAAAATCCTGCAAGGCCAAGAAAACTCCGCACTTGGGAGACCGTCGTGGGCGTGGGCCAACTCCATATCGCCTCCACCTTGGCTCTATCAACCTCAATGCCCTGTGGAGTCACAACATAGCCAAGAAAAGAGACTCGATCCGTGCAAAAGGTGCACTTGTCAAGGTTACCAAACAAACGTGCATCTCTCAAAGCATTAAAAACAGCACGTAAGTGATTCAAATGTTCATCCATGGACTTGCTATAAATCAAGATATCATCAAAGTAAACGACCACAAATTTGCCAATGAAAGGACGTAAAACCTCGTTCATTAATCTCATGAAAGTGCTAGGTGCATTAGTTAACCCAAAAGGCATGACTAACCACTCATACAAGCCGAACTTAGTTTTAAAAGCAGTTTTCCATTCATCGCCAAGTTTCATTCTTATTTGGTGGTATCCACTACGCAAGTCAATCTTTGTGAAAATTATAGCACCACACAA
Organism: Dendrocalamus latiflorus; assembly: GCA_017311315.1. Lineage (NCBI taxonomy): Eukaryota > Viridiplantae > Streptophyta > Magnoliopsida > Poales > Poaceae > Dendrocalamus > Dendrocalamus latiflorus. The sequence continues at coordinate 13,214,829 of CM029628.1, read as the reverse complement.
CTCATCAAGCATGTCGTCTAGCCTAGGAATAGGATGACGATACCTTATAGTAATGTTGTTAATGGCTCTACAATCTACACACATACGCCAAGAACCATCTTTTTTGGGAACCAAAAGAACAGGAACAGCACAAGGACTAAGGCTCTCACGTACGTACCCACGGTCCAAAAGGTCTTGGACTTGTCGCTGAATCTCCTTAGTCTCTTCAGGATTGGTCCTGTACGGCGCACGGTTTGGCAAACTCGCTCCAGGGATCAAATCAATCTGGTGCTCAATCCCTCGAATGGGTGGAAGTCCTGGAGGTATCTCATCAGGGAAAACATCTCTAAACTCCTGCAAAAGGTTAGTGACAGGAGCAGGCAAAGTGCAAGGCATATTATCAAGAGAAAATAAGGCATCTTTGCACACAAAAGCATAGCATGTATCATGAACATCATCAATTTCAGCAAGGTCTGATTTTGAGGCAAGCATAACAGAATTTTTCAAATGGATTACTTGCTGTTTTTCAGATTTATCATGTTCCTTTGTATCATTAGCAGCAGCAACTCTCTCCCTATCGGCCTCTATAATCTCAACTGGGGTCAAAGGCAGTAAAGTAACTTTCTTTCCCTTATGCATAAAAGTGTATTTGTTACTACTACCATGGTGTAAAGCATCATTATCAAATTCCCAAGGTCGACCCAATAAAAGAGAGCATGCTTGCATGGGAACCACATCACAATCAACATGATCAACATACCCACCAATGGAAAAATGGACTCGGCATGTTTGTGTTACCTTAGCTTTTCCAGAATCATTTAACCACTGAATATGATATGGATGGGGATGTGGTCGCGTGGTCAAGCCAAGCTTCTTGACCAAATCAGAACTCACCAAGTTGTTGCAGCTTCCTCCATCAATGATGACACGTGCACGCCGATTCTTGATTGCGAAGAAAGTCTGAAACAAATTATGGCGTTGAAGCTTATCGGGTTGTTGTACCTGTGTGCTGAGGACTCGCTGCACAATGATGCTCCGTAGCGTCGCTGTGGACGCCCCACCAAGGACCAAGTCGTCATCACCACCGCCAGTTTCGTCCGAGGCAGCATCAACATCATCATCCTCCTCAACATCCGAAGTGCTGATGTAGCCTCCATCTTCTGTGGCGATGTATGCCCGTTGGCTAGGGCAATTCTTCTGCACATGACCAAGCCCATGGCAGCGGTGGCACTGAATGTCGGAGGAGCGGCCCGTTGAAGCCACGGAAGAAGAACTCTTGGCTGGAACCTGCAAGGAATTTTTTGAAGCATCTGCAAAGCGTGACGTGGAAGGTGGCTTCGGTGGCGCTGCTGCAATCTTGGTCACAGGTGGTGGAGGAGAACGAAAACTCGAAGAAGACTTGGGCAGTCCCGCCGATGTAGTCGTTCGCGGCGTGTAGAAGGGTCGTTCAGTGCGTGCCTTCGCTGATTCCTTGCGTCCCTGCAATTCTTTTTCTGCAAGCATAGCAAGCTGGAACAACTGGTTGACAGTAGTAAATTCTTTATAATCAACAATGTCCTGAATTTCACGCCGTAACCCCCCGTAGAAACGACAAATCTTATCATCTGTGTCCTCAACAACCCCACAACGCATCATACCCTTTTGAAGCTCAGCATAATAGTCCTGAACAGAACGATCACCTTGTTCTAAGCGCTGCAATTTTTTTCTCAAATCAAGTTTATATGTGGGAGGAACAAAACGATTACGCATATCTTCTTTTAACCGTTCCCATGTATCAGGTTGTAAGCGCATGTTACTTAGTTCATTCCACCAGATAATAGCAAAGTCCTTAAACTCACTAATAGCTTGTCTAACTCTATGTTGTTCAGGAACTAAGTGAGAATTAAATTTCTGCTCTACCGTCATCTCCCAATCAAGATATATATCAGCATCATAAAGACCAGCAAAAGATGGAATGGTAAACTTGACTTTAGCAAAAGGGTCATCGTTACCATGACGGTTCTGGTTATTACCTCCCATACCATGTCGGTTTTGCTGAAGACGCCGACGTAATCGTGCATCTTGTGTCGCCCGCTGATCAATGTTGCCATCCGCATCATACACTGTGTCATCATCACGACGATGGCCGTCATTGACAGGTGGCAGGCGTGCCTCCAATGTGTCCAACCGACCAGTGAGGTCAGCCAACCGCCGCTCCACCCGCTCAATGCCTTCCGTGGTGTTCAACTTGGCAATGGCGGCGACGATGGTGTCCATTCTCGCGCCGAGTGAAGCATTTTGTTTGTCGAGCGCAGCTTGTAGCTGGCCGCGACTAACACACTCGTTGAAATCGACCGGTGTCTCGCCCCCTTCGTCTCCTGCCATGGTTAGTGGAAACACAGGGAAAACAAAAGGATTATCCCTATCAACTACAAATGAAGGGCAGTGGGATCTCGCAAAGGAAGTGTCTTACCAAGCTCTTACAAGTGTTCTTACCAAAGCAGCAGGTGGTACAACCGGTGGCTGGTTCGTGAAACCATGACGAGCGTGGGTACGATTGCAAGGGTCAAAACTGTGCTATCCAGAAGTAGATATATGGAGCTTGGAAGGCCAAATATGTCAGTGGAACACAAATCAATAACAGATAGTAATGCTGAATAAATGTCCAAAGCACTGGTCCTAGTTGCTGGCCTAAATGTGTCCTATATCAGTGTTAGGATATGATGAACAAGGAGTCAAGATCAGAATAGTAAGGCAAAGACAACAACAAAGATGGCCAGGCACTGAGAGACTTAATGCAGCATAAGCACAAAACAAAAGAATTTCTGTCACCTAAAACTGTGCTCTTTCTTTTTTTCTCTTTTTTTTCTTTTTTTTTCTTTTTTCTTTTAGGCACGGAACTCAGGTGCCTTTGCTCTCAGGCAAAACCAGGTGCCGAAATTTTTCTTTTTTGTTTCTTTTTTCTGTTATTTTTTTCACAAAGAAGAGCACAGAAATAGGAACCACACAAAGTTTCACCTCAATCTAATGTAAGGTGTGGCCTACAGAAAATAATGAATGTGCTGGAAATTCGGTGAATCAAATTCGGAGCTCGAGTACTGCACTTTCCAGGCCGAATTTGGGCAAAATAAATTCGCCGAAACCTGACGTTGTCAGGTCGGTTTCGGATGCAAAATTTAATTTCACCCAATTTCAAAAAAAAAATCTCCTGATTTCGAGTCCGTATGCAAAAGTTACGGCCGTTTGAAGTTGAGCCTCCGAGTTATGGTTTCTGTGGAGGCCGAAAACGAAATTGAGTGGAGGAAATCGGTGGAATTTGGGGGCGGAAGCTCGGGGAAAAGTGGGGGATGGTGCTGTGTGATCACGAGATGCGAAGGAAGATTCAAACAGAGGGCGGGATATGGGTGGGAAAACAAAAAACAGAGGGTGGAATACGCGATGGATGACGGCTAGGGTTTGTATGAGAGGTAGCGGAAGCAAGATAACCCGAAACAAAACACGATCTAAACCAGCAACACAACTCGACTAAGGACACAAACTCAACACTACGGACTCTGGAATCAAATTGTGCAAAGGCTAAACAAGGTCTAGGACAGGAAACAACCTATGACTACAATTTTTTTTGTAGGGCTTTTTCATGGACTCTAGGATGAAACCGAAAACAACAAAGGAGGGTAACCCGAACCTGAAGGAACACCTGAAGCTCTGATTACCACTTGATGGGAACGGGGTCCCGATCTTCCAACAGGTTCTGGGTAAGTTCGATTTGGTGGAGGCGCGACACAAATCGATCCGGCTTCCGAACGACACGTTCCGAACCCCGCAATCGCAGCACCACGTCTCCTCAGGTTATCAACCGTGCGCAGCCCGGTTGACCTCGCCAAGAAGGCTAATCCTCGCCTGCGAATCGAAGAACACAAGCAAGAACAAGGAAGAACACAACTGAATTGCAGATGGATAGATTTAGCACTCGAAAGTTGGGGTCTCACAAACCGATGAACGGCGAATCTGTTCAAAGACAAATCAATCTAAGCAAAACCCAAACCCTAATGGTGGGGGTGGCGGCTGGATATAAAGGAGTTAGGGGCGTGCAAAACCCCTGGACGCGCCCCTAATGGGCTCCAACACGATACAAAGCCGATCGGCCCAAAAGACGGTGGCGCAGCACCCTGACAGATTCTGAACGCCCACTTGTTTCGACGATTCCTGTTGACTCAGAAGGAATTTTGACATGGGACCAAAGCCATTGGAAAGGTGGTCTTCTCAGCTTTCCATACATATGTAGAACGTCCAAAACGGAGTCCGGATGCGATCTGGGCGTCCGTTTTAGTGCGGACTGGTCCTGGACTCCGAATTGGATTCGAAGTCGGTTTGAGTTGGGCCTCCAACATGATTCGACCGTCCTTGCTGGACTTGTGCGCCCCGTAGCCCTTCTCCAAGTACTTCCAGGTCCTCTCCATGGTTCCTAATCATAATTAAATCATTAGGCAGCAATCTATTCTCAAATGAACAAAAAGAAGTACTTAGGAACGAGCTCACCTGTAAATTCAATTGTCGGGCGCGAGCTCTAGTGATTGGTCCTTGAATGTCAAGTGGAGGAGTGTTGTGTGTAACCGAAGAAGTGATGTCCTCATCATCTGGTTTCTATCTTCACTTTGAGCTTGACCTCGCTTGTTCCACTGAATTTTCACGATTTCCACTTTCTAATTACGCGATAAACTACTGAACCCAAATAAAAGCAAATAACTCAAAAGATCCAAACAAATCCGAATAAACTTAATTTAGTTTTACTTTGAGTTAATGGGTGATTCGGTGAGTTGAGGTAAGGTTGGTAATAGCATACGATAACCTGATCTTTTTATTAATAATCTCTTTTTTTTATTTCCTTAACTTTAACTTGGATGTATTATTGTTACTACTACTATTATTACTATTATTATTATTCTTAATGTGGATCCTTATTAAATTCGGATCTTAAGCAGAACCACATTTTACTAATGCCTTTAACTGATAATTAAGCCTCAATTAAATATTTAAGCTACATACAATAAATAGCCAAATATTAAATCTTAAATACCTTATCCTAATAAAATTTATTGCATGTCCACGGATTAATTCCAATTTAAAATCTCAATTAGTTTTATTTACCTCCTAAGTAATTTTTATAGCTTCTCTAATTTATTTCCTAATTTCCCCTGATTTTTCCTAAATTTTCCTAAACTGAAATGAATAATAAAAAGAAAAAGGAAAGGGGGGGGGGGGGGAAAGAAATGCGCTGGAAGAGATCGAACTCGCGACCGAACTCGCGACTTCTCTGGAGACTGATTTTTGCCACCGACGCTGGTGACCAACCGGGCAGCCGCTCACTTGCGACTAAGAGAGAGGGGCCATTTAAATGAGGGAAGCGCTGATGTTGGCCCGAAACAGAGGAGGTTGGCGCCGGCGGAAGGCAGCGTTGCCGGCGGCGGACGGCGGCCAGGGAGGCGGCGACGACGGCCAAAACGGGTTGTTGGGTGGACGAGGAAGCCGACGAGGGTGGTGGCACGGCCCGAGATGGCGCCGGCTGGATGTGGCGGCGGTTTGGGCGGTCGGCGGCGAGGTGGAAAGTGGACGGCGGCGACCGAGAGGGAGATGGGCGAAATTCATGTGCGCCTGAGCAAGAGGGAAATAGAGTGATGCTTACCACTCTGTTGGTCTCGCCGGAGGAAGTCCGTGGCTGGCTGGCGGCGATGGCCTACGGCGGTGCAGGTGGGCTCTCGGTGCCGGCGAGCTGGAGTGGGGGAGAAGCTCTGACGACGGTCGGCGAAGGTCCGTGGCGGTGAGGAGGTGCTCCACCGGAGAGGAATCGAAGGGAGCTCGACTGTGGAGGGGACGGCGGTGAGGATGGCGATGGCGGCCGGACTTGGGGAAGATGTCGATTCCGGCGAGCTCGGTGCGAGTTTCTTCAATTAACTCTGAAGGGAGGTAGAGGGGGAGTGGGCGCACACTGTGACGCGGTTGATTGGAGGAGAAGTTGGCCGGAGCAGCGGATTCGACGTGGAGGCGCCGGCAGCGAAGGGGGCTACACGGGCGCACAGCTCTGCAGTGCAGGGGACAAGGGGAGGAAGAGATAAGAGGGCGTAGGGAGGTTGAGAGGAGGGCAGAGCCCGCTTATATCCGCGAAGGGAGAGGTGAGGACGCGTCGGGCGGCCATGTGCGGTGCGCAGCAGAGGAGGCGCTGGCGTAGGCGCGAGACGATGGAGGGGACGGGAGCAGGCGTGCGAGGCGACGGCAGTAGGGGAAGGCAGGTGCGGCGACGTGGGCGAGACCGTGGGTGGCAGTGGCGTGCATGGCTGCCACGCGGAGGAAGAATGCTGCGCGCGGAAGGAGGTGGCGTGAGCGCGCGGGAGAGAGCGTGTCCGTCGGCAGAGGAAAAAGGAGGGAGGAGAAAGGCTGTCCCGCGCGGGGAGAGAGAGGAGAGGCGGGCGTGGGAAGGGCCCGCGGGCAGGGAGAGCGGGGCGAAGGCGGGGCCCGCGTGGCGGTGGAAGAAGACGGGGGCGGCCGAGATGGCCCGGGGGAAAACGCGCGGCGGATCCGTGGCGACGCGTGGCGAGATCGGGGACACTCTAGGCGGGATGGAAGGGGAGGGAGTTTTGATTTTCTTTTGCATTTTCCTGGTTTTCCGAAAAGCATAAGAAATTCAACTAAGCTCCGAAAATATGAAATAAACTCCAAAAGTTCAAGAAAAATACACAGAAGTTCCTGATGACTTTTTGGACTTAATAAAAATATTTCCAACTAATGTTGGTGTTTACTTTACTTGCTTCCATTGCTTTTCATGCCCTTATTTAATATGGGGTTTTATTTTTAAACCAAATTTTTCCCCTTTTCTTTTACGGATCATCTTTTCAGATTCATATTTATAATTTTAGTTTTCTATTATTTGCGCATTCCCTTTTTGGGGCATATTCATACATGTCTTTCTCTTTTATGACTTCTTCAGTTTTTAGAACCTCAAACAGATTCAGAAAAAAAAATCGTAAAATCCAAATTCAAATAGAATATATTGCAAAAATAATTCAAGAAATCCATATTTTCAAATTTTAAATTTTTGGGATGTTACAGTAGCAGATATAAGTGAAGTAAGCTCCCGTGACAGTCTATCTACTTCCTTCTCTAACTCGCTAACCCTAGCTATAGATCTAGCATGGAATTTACCTAGCTTAAGAAAAGCATCATTAAGCTGGTCGTATGAAGGGTATACCTCGTCGGAGTCGGAGTATAGCTCGCTGTCGCTCACTTCGCCCCCTCAAGGGCCATGAAGCACATGCCGGAGAAGTCGTCGCCGCCCTTGGGGTCTTGCTCATCCGTCCCATCGTCGTCGCTTCACCCCTCCACCTCGCTGAGGTCGAGGTCGTCGAAGGCGGTGAGGACGCGGTGGAAGAGCTTCATGGCTTTGCCAAGGTCACGGAACTTCTTCTTGCCTTGGGCGTGAACTGGAGGCTTCTTGTTGCGGTTCTTGTTGATGTAGTCGTTCTTGCTCACGCCTCCGTAGTCGCTCTTGCCCTTCTCCAGTTTGAGGCAGTTTGCTCGAATGTGGTTGGGGCCACCACACTCGAAGCAGATCGCGGGTCCTCCTCTCTTGCTGTCCCTCCTTCTCTTGTAAGCATGGGAAAATTTTCTGGCTAGGAGGGCTAACTGGTCATCTGCAAGCTGCTCTAACTAATCATCAGTTACGTCATAGAGAGCAGCAAGAGAGAATCCACAAAGCGACTCGGAAGAAGATCCAGGAGCTGAAGTGGGATCGGTGATTAAGGCCATCGACTGCGACTTCGACTTACGAGAGACAATGTCAATCTCGTGAGTCTTGAGGCATGAGTACAACGTGTCAAGAGTCAAAGTCGAAAGATCGGTGGTGTCCTTGATGGTAGTCACCTTCATCTCCCAAACACACAAATCAAGAGCCGCAAGCATCTGTCGAGCGTTGTCCGAGTCGGGGTATGTAAGACCAACCGCTCGGAGGTTGCTCAGAATCTTGTGGAACCGCGCAAAGCACTCATCGAGAGACTCACCAGTGAGCATTTCAAACTTGTTGTAATCTCGCTTGAACTGGTCCTGTCGAACTGTCTTAATCTGGGTGGTGCCCTCATGGTATGCATCGAGGGTCTCCCAGATGTCGAAAGCCGACGTGAGATGAGAGATGCGATCGAACTCGCTTCGGCTCAACCCCTGGATTATGATGTTCCTTGCCTTTGCATTCGCCTCAACATCAAGCATGTTTCTAGCGTTGATGTTCTCATCGGTAGGAACAACATATCGTACCTTGACCTTGCGCCAGATGGCGTAGCCCTGAGCCTGGATGTAGGTCTCCATCTGGCTCTTCCAGAAGGGATAGTCGATCTCATCGAAGACCGGGGGCTTGGTCGAGTACTTATCTGTCGCCATGGCTCTAGAGACCGGTTAAGATCTATGAGGAAGAGCTAACCGGCTCTGATACCAATTGTTGGATCGAAGTTGGCGGCAGAGGGGGGCGGAGTGAATGTCGTTTCTTAAAAATTACGCCTCCAAAGGTGTCCACTAGAATTTCCTCTCCAATAGCTATGCTAGCTATGAAAAAGAAGACTACGAGCTTTACTGGAATGAAAAGAAAAACAGTAAAGAAAAGAAGCAAGGCATTTGAAATGAAAGCCGCGTAAAAACAGGAGAACACAAACTGCAGCTGCACTCCCTCAAATGGCTGGTCAGACCGCTGCCTTGAGGCCGGTCAGACCGCTCTTAAGCCGCCGGTCTGACCGCCTCTGTGCGGCCGGTCTGACCGCTGCCCGGTCTGACCACTTCGGCAACCCCGGTCTGACCGCCATACAGGGGGTGGTCTGACCGCCAAGGGCTGGCCGGTCTGACCGGTTACCCTGACTGCAAGCACAGAGTGACCCGAGGCCGAAAATGAAAAATCTGAACTTCTGAGACTTCAAGATTTCAACAAGATTTATGTATTGCAGCTGAAGCCCAATGAGCAAAAACCTATTTTAAATAACATGGAAGCGTCAAACAACAAGAGAAACCACTTGGAAACACAAGAATTTAAGATTTTGACAAAACCTGTAACTTCAACAGAGAAAGAGCCAAAAACCAAAATATTCCATGATCTCCCAATCTTTGCTCACGATCTTTTGCAAATAGATTACCAACAACCTCAGGACGTGCCAGCAAGAATCTCATGGCATCTCATGAAGGGAATCAAAAGAGAGCCGAGAATCCATTGAGAGAAACCCTAGAAATGAAGAACAGAGGAGCCAGAGAGAATAAATATGAGATTAAAACTGGTTTGCTTTTAGGATTGACTAGACAAATGGCTTTGGAGCATCTCCTAGATCACAGCAACCCATTTTGCTACTCCTCAGCAAGAAACAACACGAAAACAAAAATATCAGAAATAAGCAGAGAGGGGAACGAAGAACAAAAACAAACAGAGGAAGCACATGAACTCAATCAAACTCAAATAAAGCCATCTCAGATTGATAATGATGAAGAGAGATATATGATTACAAAGGGTTACAACCTCTACCTCCCCATATGCGCTTGGAAATGAGAATTCAAGCTACATGCTTGAGAGGGGAGGAGCTCTCTCCAGGAACACACGAACACACACACACACACACACACAGAGGGCTCAAACAGGCTCTGCCCTTCTCACCAACTCATAACAAGTAAAGCAAAAGAGAAGCAAAGCAAAACCAACCCCAAAGCATTGAAGACCATGCAGGAGACACCCTCCTTTTATAGCCTCCCACTAATGGATTTGCCTCTCTCTTTACCCGCTAAGCCCAACAACCTGGCGCTTTATCCGTTAACTCGAACCGCATCCGCTTCCACCTGTGCAGCCTTGCACTTTTACCGAAACACCCCTCGTGCACCTTCCGGGAAGCTTCCTCGTGTCTTGCCGTCCAAGCATCGCAACCACCTCGAGTCCTCGTCGTCTTCGGCACACCTCGACCGTTCTGACCTCGGCACCACCTGCGCCTAGTCCGGTCCTCCGTGCCTCGCCACGAGTCCTCCTCGATGTCCTGCAGCCATCACACACAAGAAACACATCACATAGCACCGCTCGACACATGTAAACACAATTAGCATCAATAAATCATACTTACGCATGAAATGGCCCAAATGACCGATTGGGAAGAAGAATATGCGATAAGTCCGAGTAACCAACCTGACTGAGTCAAATGCCAACATGGCACAAAACGCACAATCCAAACTCAAACTTTTCAGAACCCTTGTCAATTACTCATCACACACATGGGGTCACAAACCACATGGTCTGTCAAAGATGGTGGCGAAGAAGACGCGTGGCGGCGTCAAGGTGACGACTCCAACACCAATGAAGCGGAGGGCATGGCGAAGAACGGAGACCCATCGAAGGAAGGCTCCTCAAAAGGCAAGTGCAAGCAGGAGCCATGGAAGGATGCCCCCGAGCGCAAGGACGCCCCGCACAAAGACCCGCCGGGTGACAAGCTTAGGCGTGGCCAGCAGAAGTCTTGGAGAGCCCGCTACGTCTTCGACATCGAAGGCGGCTCCGAGGACAATACCCCCGCTGGTCGTGGCGGCAGAGCTCGCCGTGGGCGGGGCCGGGGGCGCGGACGGGGTCGCGATAATAGGACCCACGCGGAATACGACGATCAGTAGCATGGCCTGTGGTGCGAGGTACATGGACGGGGCAGCCACGACACGCACGCATGCACCACCATCACTGCACTTCGGCAGAGCGTCGCCAGGGACAGAAACCCCGAGGGAGGCCAGCGCAGAATGATAAACGTCATCTCCGGGGGCTCCTCGCTGGAGTTCGCTTCGGCGCGGTAGCGAAAGGCCTACGCGCGAAGACTACACCACGTGGTGGCATACCCGGCGCAGGCACCGCCGGACTGGGTGCAGCACGAAATTACCTTCACGCTTGCTGACGTCGAAGGCATGGAGTTCTCCCACCAAGATCCCCTAGTCATCCAGGTCGCCATCGCGTGATGCGAAGTCAAGCGTGTCCTAGTCGATGGAGGAAGCTCCGCGAACATTTTGTTCACGGCGGCCTTCGACCAGATGGGGATCCCCTGAAGCCGCCTGGGCCCCTCGGGAACCCCGCTACAGGGCTTCGGAGGCCAGCCCCTAAGGGCACTGGGCCAGATATACCTGCATGTCTCCTTTGGCGGGGATGACAACGTGAGGAGCGAAGACGCCACCTTCGACGTCGTCGATATCCTGTATCCTTACAACGCTATATTGGGGCGACCAATCCTCAATTTTTTCGGGGCAGTTCCACACCACGGCTTCCTATGCATGAAGCTCCCTGGCCCGCGAGGCATTATCACTGCCCATGGCGACCAGGATATAGCTTGACGCATAGAGCTTGGCACCCGAGGTCCGCACCACAAGGCTCAACGGGACGCCTAGGCTGGGCATGTCAGCGTAAGAATACTCGACGGCCTCAGAAAGCTCCCACGTGGACTGCTCTGGCAGTAGAGGCTCCTACCGTGCCCCGCCTCGCTGCCACGGCAACGATAGCCGCCACCATTCTCGCCCTTGAGCGATCAGTGGTTAGTACCTTGTCTTTTGTAATCGCTCACCCGCGCAAACGGGAATTCAATAAAGTTCACCGTTTGCCAAACTCGTCTCATTGCTTGCAAAAACGCGCGGAGGCTTGCCTCCGCGCGCACTCTCTGTGAGTATAAACAAAGACACGCGTTCGCGCGCGCACTTCAGAGCAGGGGACAGGCTCACTCTCCGTGTGAGTATAAACAAAGACACGCGTTCGCGCGCGCACTTTAGAGCAGGCGACAGGCTCACTCTCCGTATGAGTATAAACAAAGACACGCGTTCGCACGCGCACTCCGAAGCAGGCGACAGGCTTGCTCTCCGTCTGAGTATAAACAAAGACACACGTTCGTGCGCGCACTCCGGAGCAGGCGACACGCTCGCTCTCCGTGTGAGTATAAACAAAGACACGCGTTCATGCATGCACTCCGGAGTAGGCGACAAGCTCGCTCTCCACGTGAGTATAAACAAAGACACGCGTTCGAGCGCGCACTCCGGAGTAGGCAACAAGCTCGCTCTCCGTGTGAGTATAAACAAAGATGTGCGGGGGAACGCCTTTGCACGCACTCTACGGAGTATAAATAAGATGCAGCGTCCAGGCCTACCTCCGTGTGCACTCTACGGAGTATAAATAAGACGCAGCGTCGAGGCTTACCTCCGTGCGCACTCTATGGAGTATAAATAAGACGCAGCGTCGAGGCTTACCTCCGTGCGCACTCTACGGAGTATAAATGAGACACAGCGTCGAGGCTTACCTCCGTGCGCACTCTACGGAGTATAAATAAGACGCGGATGTTGTCCCTGCGCACTCTACTGAGTATAAATAAGACGCGGAGATTCCTGCGCACGCATGGGCGTTATCCCTTTGCGTACTCTCAGGAGTATAAATAAGACGTGGTTGATGGTCCCACGCACTCTACGGAGTATAAACAAGACGCGGAGGTTCCCACGCACGCGCGGGCGTTATCCCTGTGCGTACTCTCCGGAGTATAAACAACATGTGGTTGATGGTCCCATGCACTCCATGGAGTATAAAAAAGAGGGAAGAGGCTCAGCAGAGGCTGGCCTCCGTGCGCACCTCGCGGTGTATACACAAGATGCAGTAGAGGCTTGCCTCCGCGCGTGTTCCACGGGGCACCGATAAGGCTCAGCAGAGGCTGGCCTCCGCGCGCACCCCGTGGAGTATACACAAGATGCAACAAAGGCTTTCCCCCGTGTGCATTCCATGGGATCAGCAGACGCTTACCCCCACGCGCATCCCGTGGAGCACAAACCAGGCGCATGGCCGTTGTCCTCGCGCGTCTACCTCGACTAGGCGCTAGCTCTGCTGTCACCGCTTCAAAGCGTAGGAGACGGAGCGCTCACGCGTCTACCTAGACTAGGCGCCAGCTCTGCTACCGCTGCCACCGCTTCGAAGGGTAGGGGACGAAGCGCTCGCGCGTCTACCTCGACTAGGTGCCAGCTCCATTGCCACCGCTTTGAAGGGTAGGGGACGAAGCGCTCGAGCGTCTACCTCGACTAGGCGCCAGCCCCGCTGCCACCACTCCGAAGGGGGGGACGAAGTGCTCTCGCGTCTACCTCGACCAGGAGCTGGCTCCACTCACACCACTTCGAAATGGGATGGAGCACGCAAAAGTCTACCTAGCGTACAGACGAGCGTGACGAGACAGCGCAGCCGTAAGAAGTGACGGAGACGCAGGCGATATGTTTCAACTAAAACATCCTTTTTTCTGTATTCACCGGAGGATGTTTTACAAAGGGGGGCGCAGCAAAAGCAAAGTATACAAGCGTTCTTGGATGCTCACAGCCGCTACTCGGCAGGCTCCTCCTTAACGCGCGTCGGAGTCGAAACTTCGCCCGAAGAAACCCGAGCCGCCCAGAAATCCAACGACTCCTTGGCCCGCCGCCAGCGTCGAAGACACCGTCGGGTCACAAGGTCAGAAACTAGCAACTGCTCTCTGTCAGGTAGCTGCTCGAGACACAGGGACACACTAGTCATAACATGGGGGAAATTTCTACTTTATTCATAAAAGAGGGCACGTGTATTACAACGCACGCCAACACACAACAGCCCTGCGTCACACCTGTGGGTTCACGTCGCCCCCCGAGGCCTTGGCGCCTTCGTCGTGCCGTGGGACTTCATCCAGCCATAGGCCGAGGTTCCCCTCATTGTACATCGTCCGCCGTAGCTCGATCTTCGCCGCGGCCTCCCCGATGTACTCCCAAATCCTCTCGTGGAAAACTCGAACAGCGCGGCGAACAGCGCGCACGACACCGGATATCACTCTGGCCCCGACTGGCAACATGTTGGCAGCCCCGGTGCCGCAGGAGCGCACATATCAGGCATGAGGTCACGTAGGAGCAGTGGTTGCCGAAGGACGTCGTGGCGTTACGAGCAAGGTTGGCTGCGTCCCCGATCCGATGAAGTGTCCGCGACAGCTCTTCGGGCCCGATGGAGCAGGGCGGCACTTCGACGACAAGATCTTCAAGGGTACCTTCCAAAGCCAGCATGGCATCCCATGCGGCCACCGAGGCGTCGCCCAGAGTTTGGTCCCGCTCCCCAAGGGATGCGGCGAGACGGTCTCTCTCTTTCTCCAGCGCAGCGATTTGCTGGAGTAGGCCATCCCGCTCCGCCGTGGCCTCTTGTCGCGCCGCCTCTGTGGCCGACAACCGCGCCGTCGCCACGAGCGCTTCGGAGTATGAGATCGCCTCCATGCGCTCCGCTTCAAAGCGGTGGATGCGGTCGTCCTTGGCGGAGTGCGTCTCCTCGGCCGCGCGTAGAGCCTCTTCGGTGGCCCGTAGTCGTCTAGAGCCCCCCGCTCACGGGCGTGAGCCGTATGCAAGGCCCGGGCAAGGACGAGGGTCTGTACAGCAAAGCGGTCAGCGAACCCCTAAAGAGCCACATGTCACTAAAAGGTCAGATACTCACCCTCATTTTCGAGACCTCCAGGGTGTCTCCAAGGCGCTCTGACCCGTAGGACAGCAGTGCCTGCTGATCCAAGTTCGCGGTCACGCTGTCTGCGACCCCCCCGCCACGCTCCCAGCACCGCCGGTGGGGGAATAAAGTTCGGTAAGCCCGGGTGCGCGACATCTGCGACGGCAGCTTCGGGAACGTCGGTCGCCCCTCCAAAAGGAATGTCCCCGTGCCCGAAGGTTGTCCGCGCTTCGATAGACATGCCACTACGAGGGGAGGTAGCCCCCGCAGTACAAAACTGTGCCAAGTGAGTCTACCTTCGGCATCAGTCGGTGGACTTCGTCGGGGTGTCCCCGCAGCCTCGGACGGGATAGCAGGGACGCCAGCGCCCTCAGACGAAGCCGCCCCTGTGGACCGGGGAGCCTCCGTGTCAGAGTCTAGCACCAGCAAGTCCCGGGCTTCAGCCGCCACAGCTTTGGAAGGAGCCGTGGGGATGTTGGGCCTGGAGGCCTCGGTGTCGGAGTCCCACAGGCTCCCGACCCTGTCCGCTGCAGCAAACCCCTTCCTCGGACGAGGAGGCGATTGTATGCGCGGACGCTTCGCCTTGGGGGACTAAGGTGGGGACCTCACCCTGGTGACCGCTGCAGGTGCGGGCTCCACCCTACCAACGTTCGTAGGCAGCAGCTCCACCTCGGTAGCCGTCACAGGTGGGAGTTGCGCTTTGGCAACCTCCGGAGGTGGCAACCCCACCCCGGTGACCGCCGCAGGTGGGTGCTCCACTCTAGCAACCTCCGTGGATGGCAGCTCCGGCACTGTAACCGCCATGGGCGAGGACTCCACCTCAGCATCACCCGCGGATGATAGCCCCACCCCAGCGACCACCGCAGGCGACGAAGCTTTCCCCTCCCGATCATCCACGGCGCACTCTCGGTCCCCGGCATTGCCCAGAGACCCCTCGCTTTTGTCCTCCGCACCCGTCCCCAGATCTAAATTGGCATACTTCGCCAAATCAGAATCAGTGTCCGTCGCATGGACGGGAGCGACGGCAGCTAGCGCACCGGGTGCGGCCGCAGAAGACCGAGCCTTCCAACGAGACGGCGGTCTTTTCCCCTTGGCACCATCATCTGGACGGCGAGGTTGGCTCGGGGCCGAAGGGGTGCGCTCCAACACGCGAATGTTCAGGGCCTCGCACACACAGTTTATCCACCCCAGCTCCGCCTCCGCAGTCGCAGCTGTGCACAAGTCGTGCTCCCTGGCCGTGTACGGCTTGAGGAACATGCCCACCGCGCGCTCTGCATCCTCCAAGCAAATTCCTATACCCGGCAAGAGGTGGAGTTAAGAAGATAGTCCGATGGGTAGAAGTGGGAAGTAACACTCTACCAAGACTTACGAAGGTTCGAGGGCCTCGGCAGCGAAGACACGGACAGGCGGACATTGTCGCACCGAAGTTTCCCATCCGTGATGTGCCAGTCATGGGCGAGCGGCGCCATGCCGTACATGACGAACTCCTCGGTGAGGTCGCGCATGTTGAAGTTGGCGGCGATCCCCACGAGCCTTTGCGCTCTTCGCCTGTCCTCGTTGTCGATTGGTACGCCGGGTGTGGTGTTGAACGCCATTGGCTGGCCCGAGCACTCGAGGCCGCTGCCGCTCGCCACACGGTGGTAAAACCACCGTCTCATCCAGTTCGGCTCCCACTTCGCCCGGGTAGTGTTGGCGGGGAAGATCTTCCCGCATGACGATCGTAGGACAAAGTTCACGCTACCGAAGTTGGAAAACGTCCCGTCTTTCCGACCTTTCGGCAGGCATCACGCGTCGTGGAGAAAGGCGAACATCGAGGCACTGGGCCAGCATGCCTCCGTGCGCAGGGCCTAGCTATATACAGCAAGGCGGACCAGCGCGTTCGGAGTCAGCTG
Source organism: Dendrocalamus latiflorus (assembly GCA_017311315.1). NCBI lineage: Eukaryota > Viridiplantae > Streptophyta > Magnoliopsida > Poales > Poaceae > Dendrocalamus > Dendrocalamus latiflorus. The sequence continues at coordinate 13,198,485 of CM029628.1, read as the reverse complement.
TGCCAGCTCCAGCCCGAAGGTCCGCAAGACGTCGCCGACAACCATGGCAGTCGAGATGCGAAGCCCGGCTTCAAAGTAGGCGACGAAGACAATCGCTTCTAACTTCTCTGTATGCCGTTCTATCTCATCGCTGGCGGGCAATCGTACCTCCCGGTGGTCCGACAGCTTCCCCTCGTGCAGCAGCGTGCGGATTGTCTCCTTCGTCGCAAGCGTGGGGCCCAGGACGCGGGAGCACGGACCCTCCATCTTCTCCGTCGCCATCCACCATTTGTCTATTGCCGTTGAATCATGCTTCTCATGTGTGTACTCCACCTCGAACGGCGAGGATCGCTGGGAGGTGGCGTTGTCGCCGACCGTCTGAGCGTGTTCTTCGCCGGGTGCCATCGCTATCCAGGAACTAGACGACGACGGGAGCAGCACGGCGGCAAGGAAGGCAAGGAGAGCAGGAGACAGAAAGGACCAGAAGGCGTGTAGAGGAGCCACAAACGCGGTGCCATAGGGGGTATTTAAAGTCCCTTAATCTCCCGCACCGCCGGTAAACGTAACCGATGGGAGACAAACCGCTCGCCTCCCCACGATCGAAGCTGAAGCGTCGTGGCCGCCCACGCGCGTCATGCATGACCGCAATCATGCAAGGGCCTGACAGCGCACGACGCACCAATAGCATCCCGCCACGCGTCCGCCCCCTCACGAATAAGTATGGGTCGCGGGACGTGGCGCACCTTCCGACACGTGTCGCCGCGGTTCTCGGGGCCATCATTGCAGCAACGGCTAGCCAGGGGCCAGCCAACCCCAACAGCATCTACGACGGAGTCTCTGCTTTACCAGAGAGACTTCGGCTTCCACTCTGGCCCTGCCTCACGAAGGTGCACCTCACTACGCCGCCATCGGTATGTGCGGTAAGCCCGCAGACCACCTCGACTTCGGTGGCTTGGGATGTTCCGTTGCCTACTCCGGCCTATATTTCGGGGGTCCAGCTGGACCTCCGACTCGGCCCCACGTCGGGGAGCGGGCGGAGTGCGGAGACGAGCAGGCGCCGGTTTAACCTACAGTGCCATCCAAGCACCATCTTCGAGCCACGGGACACCACCTGGCCCCTGGCCCTGGGTCCGCGCGAAGACTCTAGGATAGGCTCCGACCGAGCCAGGCAGCAGCACCGATGGCCACCTTGCCTCGCGGCCCCCATCAGTCCATCACCGTCCTTTGCCATCAGAGAGCGCACATGGACTGAGGAAGGCCTATTTACGAGGGCAAGATCATCCTAGTTGTCCCCGGAACGCGCATCATATGCAGCACCACAGCGTAACCGGCGGACCACGGCGCCCGACGCTGGGTCGAAGATAAGTTTTTTCCAAAACTCGAAAATAGGCATCCTTCTGTTCATCAACATTCTATGACCATGTCCATCAGCGCTAACCCTGCTACAAGACAGCCCTTTCAAAGAATGCAGAGGAACAGAGGCAGCCTATTTTCGAGACCAAGATCGTTCCTGCCGCACCCGGCCGTGGCCCTATGTAGGACGGTGCAGAAAAATGATGCATATATACTCGCTGTGCCCCGAGACGATGGGAAACCCAACCGGCGGCACTCCAATCAACGTGGCGGCAACCGGCAGGTGCCTGCCGGTACGACTCCCCACGGCTAAGAAGCGCAACCACCGGCAGGCGAACGAGTGCAGATGCAAGCCGCCTGATAGCGCACGACACGCCAATAGCATCCTACCACGCGTCCCACCTCTCTCGTGAAGGGATGCGCGATAACGGTCCTGCAACCGCTGACATCCCAGGGGCCGACACGATTCACGCCGGCACTGCGACGATGGCTCCAGGCCATTAGTTGGTTGGGCCACATGTCGGCCCCAAGCCTATAGTGTGGCCTCGAACAGCCCCCCCGACGAGCTCGCTTCGAACGCGTCTCCGGGCGGAGCCCCACGCACCCGGCTACAGTGTCTAGCACGGGAGCTGGCCCCGCCAGCCGCCTCGACCGCCTCGACTTGTCGGCGGCAAGAGCACACCTTCGCTATGGCTTCGACTTCGACTCTGCTAACGAAGGGCCCCGCGTGATAAGGCGATGGGGTCCCGATCTTCCGATAGGATGATAACTATCGATTTTGGTGGACGTGACTCTTGCGACCCGACTACAACCATACGATGTCACTTGCGCCTTAGTAATCACTAAACCACACTCCAAGTCATTATCAACCATACCAAAAACGCGGTTGACCTGACCACGAAGGTCTATTCCTGCATGCAACCGAAGAACACGCAAGAACAAGATAACAAGCAATCTGAAATTGCAAATATTTATATTAAGCTCAAAATGTGGGATTCTGCAGAAGGTTCTTTACGGTTGGTCTAGCCGACACAAGCAAAAAACAAAAGTTTTCACCATAGAAAAACTAATCAAACGAAATCCAAGAAAACTAGAAGGGTGTAGCCTCCTTAAATAGGGGTGGGAAAGCCGCACAAAACTAAGAAAAAAGGTGTGGTACTATTCACGGTACTGTTCCATGTGAACAGTAACCCCGTGAACAGTATGGGGCTAGGAGGGGGGCACCTCCCCTTTAGGCCCAAATATTACGAGGCCCAATTTGACCCAAACAGGAGATGCAACACCTTCTTTGAGTGATTGCGGCAAGCAAAGAATGAATTTGGAGATGAGGCTAAATCCATTGGAAAGAGGACAAGAAAAGCTTTCCATCGAGTACTCGTAGACCTCAAACGGACTCCGTATGTGAAAGTTATGCACATTTGAAGTTGGGCTGTCAGGCTGAATCTGAATTGATCTGGAGGCCGAATTGGATTCCAAAACATGTCCAAGTTGAACTCTTACTTGATTGGTGAAAAAGTGATGTGGTGCTAAAAAATATATATTTTTTCATCATTAGGTAGCATCATATTCTCCTTTAAAATATGTTGAAACTGAAGAAACGAATTCACCTTCAGTTCAATCTTGATATTGGGCGCTATGGTCGTATGTGTTGTAGGCATGGTCACATCATCCTCCCTTTCTTCATAGAAAATCGTCCTCGGTTTTAGCATATGTGTAACCTCACGTATTGCATGATCTTCACCATAAATCTCGGTACATAATAACAAATGCAACAAACTCTCATTATGTAATATCATAAGTTCTTTATCAAACAAAGTAAAACCTTTTTGAAACGAGCTCACCTTATAATTTAAGTGATGCGTAGGAGCTCTTGTAATTGGAACAACAAGCATAGCAAATATGGTTGTATCTATAGGGGTCGTGTCCTCATCATCCTCCCCTTCTTGAAAACAAAGCCGTCCTCGACTTTTGATAAGTTGAAAGTGTGGTAACAAAAAAGCCAAGGTGTATGCATGGTATATGTACATATCAGTCGTTTTAACAATTCTTCGTTGTTGCACAATTAATATTAGAAAATAGCAGCAATCATGGAAGCTCATCATATCATTAACCCAATAGTAGTCATATATGTCAATGACCAAATTAAAATTTCTCACACAACAATTATTGCAACTAGATTTGCAAATGTAAGTAAAGCAATTATGCAATTGAAATATCTGAAGCTGTAAACTTGCAGTGGTGGCACATATGGGCAAAGCTACAACTTTTGGAATTAAGAAAAGTTCATCCATATAAGCATATCTCAATGGAGCAATAGCAAATTTATCCAGCAAGGGTAAAGAGATTTGTATGTTCTTCCATAATTCATCATCTTTATTTAGATTGTCCATACTAGATGATGCAAAAAGAGATGAACACATAGGCATTGGATGAATACTAAATTTTACTTCCCTCTCACATTGAACATGATTCGGCATATAAGAATTGTTGTTCCAAACAGCAAGTTTCAATTCATCCATGTGATCGCAAGTTATGCATATTCGATATACAAGAAATTGATTTTCTACACCATAATCTCCAATCAAATTAAACTTATACCCAGGGGTGTAGGCACTAAACAAAATTTTCAAACATGCAAGTTCAGAAATTTTCTCCATAGCACAATCCAAACTAACGGCCTCATTAAGCATGATATAGCACAATGCATCAGCAGGGGATATTCTATCAAATACTTCCTTATGTGTAATTAATTCAACATATGCAAAATTATGAGAATTTAGATCAGCACATGGTTCGTTCAAGTCAACACAAGGAATATCAAAAGATTGCACTACAGCAGGTATATACTCACAAGGTTGCTCTATGTCTTGTTGTAGCACCAAATCAGTACCTTTGTCATTATCGTCCTCATCAGATACTGTATGTACCTCAAACTTCTCCTCTAATGGCATAAGATGCACCAGATCATTTTTCACCTCTTCAAGTATGTCGGTGGTATCTGTAGATGGAGTAGGAGCCAAAACAATATCAACATTTTTAGTTACCTCAGGTTGCACCTTGCTTGTGACCGTGGGTGCCGGAGGTACAAAACGATGTCGCAATTTCTTTTTCATCTCCTCTCATGTGTATATATAGTGGAACTCGAGATTCGACCACCAATGTTGAACATCACCAATCAGCGCCGTCCTTGCCATGCTCATCTTCTCAACAGGATCAAGATCCTGTCTTTCAAAGTAGCTATCCAACATAGTAACCCACAAGAAGTAGTCCGACGATGTACTCTCAGCGGTGAGTGGCAAGATATATACCGGTAATTGTTTCCCTTCGAGTTCAAATATGCCCGCGATGGCATCATAATCTACCAATTTTCTCAAGTCTGTCATTGTTAGTAGAAACACAAGGAAACAAATCACAAGTAAATGTTCCTATCAACTACTAGGATATGGAGGCTCAAATCAAGTCACGCATCTCTTAAGCTCTTACCAAATTCTTACAAGTTCTTACCAAATTCTTACAAGTTCTTACCAAAGCAAACAGGTGGTGCAACCGATGGCTGGTTCGTGATAAATCTGACTCAAGTGATAAGGAAAGCGATTGCAAGGTACAGCGAGACCTGTTCGGTTAGTAGAAAAGTGGAGCTTGGATAGGCTATGTATTTTGTAGCAAAGGAAAACAATCAATTAATTTCAGAAATTGCACAGAATTAAATTATAGTTCGTATCTAGCACTTAGCCTATGTTGCTGATCAACCAAGGATGGAAGAAGGCTAAAATAAGTGTATGGCAATGTATGGGAGTGGTAAATACAAGATAATTCAATCGAATGCAACATGGAATTGAACAACACAAAGATTGACCCCAAACTTGAAAACTGAAGATTTCTGTCCACTGGACAGCACGTCGGTTTTCGGCCATAACTTTTTTTTCTGCCTCTTTTTCAATGATTCTTTTTTCTCCATTTACTGACAAACTTTTCTACAACTTTTGTTTTGGGGCCAAGTTCTCGAAACAGACCGAACAATCCGTACAAAATTCACAAGTGCCGACTATTGCAGATTCAATCTGGAATTTTAGGTCAACTTGCACCGCAGATATCTTTTTACTGCCATACTGGATTGAAGCTAAATTTTACAGGAAGATAGATAATGAAGTTATGAATCTAATGGCAGTGGTCTAACTCAAAAAGGATCACGGAATCAAAATTTATGGCTTTTTTGGTGGCGGCTGCAGAGAAAGGAAAAATCAGCCGAATTGGAATTAGGGTTTGTGGAGGGGAATTGTTTTTTGTTTGGATTTTTTAATGGAACAAAGATATGACCAGCAACTAGACAATGCTAAGACGGACACAAATTCAATTTAGCAAACCAAAACTAACAGATTGAAAGGAACAACGGGGTTTGGACAGCGGAAATTTACTCTTTTTGTGGGGCAATTTTTTCTGGACTATAGGAAATAAAAACCAATCTACTAACTAGGGATACAAGAAATTCCTACCAGTCAACTGAAGCTCTGATACCAACTGATAAGGCGATGGGGTCCTGATCTTTCGATAGGATGATAACTATCGATTTTGGCGGAGGTGACTCTTGTGACCCGACTACAACCGTACGACGTCGCTTGCGCCTTAGCAATCGCTGAACCACACTCCAAGTCGTTATCAACCATGCCAAGAATGTAGTTGACCTGACCACGAAGGTCTATTCCTGCATGCAACTGAAGAACACGCAAGAACAAGATAACAAGCAATCTGAAATTGCAAATATTTATATTAAGCTCAAAAGGTGAGATTCCGCAGAAGTTTCTTTACGGTTGGTCTAGCCGACATAAGCGAAGAACAAAAGTTTTCACCATGGAAAAACTAATCAAACGAAATCCAAGAAAACTAGAAGGGTGCAGCCTCCTTAAATAGGGGTGGGAAAACCGCACAAAACTAAGAAAAAAGGGGTGGTACTATTCACAGTACTGTTCACGTGAACAGTTACCCCGTAAACAGTATGGGCCTAGGAGGGGGGCACCTCCCCTTTGGGCCCAAATATTACAAGGCCTAATTTGACCCAAACAGGAGATGCAACACCTTCTTTGAGTGATTGCGGCAAGCACAGCAGAATTTTGGAGATGATGCTAAATCCATTGGAAAGAGGACGAGAAAAGCTTTCCATCGAGTACTCGTGGACCTCAAACGGACTCCGTATGTGAAAGTTATGCACATTTGAAGTTGGGCCATCAGGCTGAATCCGAATTGATCTGGAGGCCGAATTGGATTCCAAAACGTGTCCAAGTTGAACTCTTGCTTGAATTAGTGCAAAAGTAATGTGGTGCTACAAATATATATATTTTCATCATTTGGTAGCATCATATTCTCATTCAAAATATGTTGAAACTGAAGAAACGAATTCACCTTTAGTTCAATCTTGATATTGGGCGCTATGGTCGTATGTGTTGTAGGCGTGGTCACATCATCATCCCTTTCTTGATAGAAAACCATCCTCGGTTTTAGCATATGTGTAACCTCACGTATTGCATGATCTTCATCATAAATCTCGGTACATAATAACAAACGCAACAAACTCTTATTATGTAATATCATAAGTTCTTTATCAAACAAAGTAAAACCTTTTTGAAACGAGCTCACCTTATAATTTAAGTGATGCGTAGGAGCTCTTGTAATTGGAACAACAAGCATAGCAAATATGGTTGTATCCATAGGGGTCGTGTCCTCATCACTGCGGGTGAGGGCGGCTTCGGCAACCCGCCTAGCGCTGTATCGTCGCTGCGGGGCAAAGAGTATACCAAGCAATAAGGCCCCATCAAACAACATAGAAGTTCACAGGCCGCAGGGACGGAGGGGACCAAGTGGCTCAGCAACATGGCTTCGGCCCGTGAAGCCCTTCACCATGAAAGGCTATTGTTGTAGGGGTGGCCCCCACCTAAGCCCAGCCGGCCTGTTAGAAGGCTGTAAGGCCCAAAATGGGACATGTATTATGACATAAGTGCCCCTGAGGGGGATACTCAAATGTAAGGGTATTATTGTAAAAACACTCCCCATATCGATACCGGCCATGGAGGAAACCCTAAGCATTGCTCACCTAACTCTCCACTACCATACTTCTCTCTCTGTTTGGTCTGTAACCACAACAAGAAGGTTTAAAAATACTTGAAAATATGAAATAAAGTCTAAAAATTTTAGAAAATTCTAAAAAATTCCTAAAGATGTTTTAGACTTAGGAAATAATATTTCCAACTTAAAGTTGGACTTTATATTTTTACAAAAATATTTTTTAGCTTTGAAATTGATTTTAAAATTGTAGAAAATCATAGAAATCCAGATGAAAGCTAAATGCTTTCAAATAATTAATTTGAAATAGTGTTTCTATTCAAATAAATAATTTGAAATTGATTTTATTTTAAACTAAATTATTTTTTATTTTTTTGAATATTTTGAAATAAATAGCGGGTTGTTACACTACCAAATTCTCAAATTCACCAGAACCCCTTGGCCATGAATAGGTCGTGGTCGATTTGTCCACCATTGGCCGACCGATCGGACCACCAACCTAGTCAGACTGCTCCCCTCATGCCGGTCTGACCAGCAAGGCAGAGCACTAGAGGAACGTTCTCTGGAAATTTGGTAAATTGTTGTCTAGTTTTTGCTCAAATCTCTAGATGAGGTTAAACCTAGTGTAAAGATATATCTAAACACTCCTACACATTAGTTTGGTGTCCAAATGCAAAAATCTGATTGGTTTGGTAAGACCACATGGAAAATATCAGTTAGACTGCTACTAGGCATAATGCCTATGGGCAATAGGGCTAGTCTAACTAGTTCAGCATATCAGTTAGATCGGTTCCTCAAATCGGTCAAACTAGTTCCTGACATGTAGCTCTTAAAAACTACAAACTTTAAGAAAATTTCAACTCGACATGATTTTCAATCGTTCAGCACACAAATACCATGGACATTCTCAACATGGTTTTTCAATCCCCCTTGATGAACACATTAGCAATACCTCAAAAATGCAAATGAGTGCGCAATCAAGTTGATGTTTGAAGAACAAAATAAATTTGCGAAAGATAGATCCAATTGGTCCAAAAGATGCGAACAAGATTGAAAATGATCAAGTGAGTAGAAATAAAGTAAAGCAATTAGAAAGAGCAAAATTTTGACAAAGCGCTTCAACTTCACCAAGAAGTGGAAAAATCTCACTCTAGGTCCATATGAAAGAACAATTGTTCTTGTTGTGGTTACAGACCAAACAGAGAGAGAGTGTAGTAGTGGAGAGTTGAGTAAATGAATGCCTTAGGCCCCTTTCCTTGTGGCCTATGTCTTATATTACATCCACATGGGGAGTGCCTTTACAATTATACCCTTATGTATGAGTCCCCCCCTCAGGGGTATCTATGTCACTATATATGTCCCATTCTGGGCCTTACACTCCCTTAACAGGCCTGCTGGGCTTAGGTGGGGGCCACCCCTACAACAGGAGCCTCTCATGGTGAAGGGCTTCACGGGCCGAAGCCATGTTGCCAAGCCCTTTGGCCCCCTTCGTCCCTGCGGCCTGTGAGCTTTTTCATCGTTCGAAGTGCAGTGTTCGCCTTATTGCGAAGGCGTGACGCCGGGCGGCTTGTCGAAGGCTTCGTCACCCACTAGTCCTGCCGTGGCAGGGTCGAGGCCGTCGGCCGGAGTGGAGATGTTGGCGGAGTCAAATGCGTCGGCATATGAGGCGGAGCGGGTCGTAAGCCATCGCACGCGCGCGTCACCAACGTCGAGCGCCCTTGACGACAAGCGACTGCCAGCCTACCCCGCGGGGCTTGACTGGCGCGACGCGAGACTTGAGGGGGGCGTGGTGACACCATGTGGCGACGCTCCTTCTCCCAGCGCAGATTTTGGAGCACCGTGACGGCCCGATGCTGCAACGTTGGACTGTCGCTGGTTGGACTTCCGCCAGCTGGACTTCTACCGGTTGGACTTTCGCCGGATGGACTTCCCGTTGATGGGATATATATATATATATATATATATATATATATATATATATATATATATATATATATATATATATATATATATATATATATATATATATATATATATATATATATATATATATATATATATATATATATATATATATATATATATGGCGAGCTGGTGTAATCTTGTACCTGCATTGTGCGCGCGGATAGGTGCTGGTCCCCTAAAATGGGCCTCGTCAGTACATCCACATTCCATGGCGGCACCACGCGGCTCGGGGGATGTTGATGTACTGATGGAGGCCTACTTTTCTCGGGAGCTTGGTTAGCGTCTGTTAACGGCAACTGCCTGCCTTCGCTGTGCCCGCTCTGTATTTTTGCATACAATGGCAAGGTTTGCCCTGTTCTCTTAGATAAGCTCACCTTCAGTCGGGCTTGTGATCAAGCCCGCCATCCGAGAAAATCTTGGTGGACTGAAGGTGGTCTGTTTATGAGAACAAGCCAAAACTTGGCGTGACATGACCTGCGCCAGTGCGGTGTGTGGGGAATGCCGTCGGATGTGCCACCCCGCGGAGGCGGTGCTCGCAAGACGAGCAGTGGGGTGGCGTTCCGAGACCACTGTTCTCCTGCCTTGGAGGATAGTAGCCGCGGAGGGCAGGCGTTTGCAGGGTGGTCCGGGGATGCTGAGCGGTGGTAGCGGAGCTAGCACCTAGTTGGAGTAGACGCGCGAGCGCTCCGTCCCCTATCCTTTGAGGTAGTGGCAGCGGAGCTGGCGCCTAGTCGAAGTAGACGCGCGAGCGCTCCGTCGCTTACCCGTCGAAGGGGTGGAGTGGTGGCAGCGGAGCTGGCACCTAGTCGAAGTAGACGCGCGAGCGCTTCGTCGCTTACTCGTCGAAGGGGTGGCAGTGGAGCTGGCGCTTAGTTGGAGTAGACGCCTGAGCGCTTCGTTTCCTACCCTTCGGAGTGGTGGCAGCGGAGCTGGCGCCCAGTCGAAGTAGACGCGCGAGTGCTTCGTCGCTTACCCGCCGAAGGGGTGGCAGCGGAGCTGGCGCCTAGTTGGAGTAGACACGCGAGCGCTCCGTCCCCTACCCTTCGGAGTGGTGGCAGCGGAGCTGGCGCCCAGTCAAAGTAGACGCGCGAGCGCTCCGTCCCCTACCCTTCAAAGTGGTGGCAGCGGAGCTGGCGCCTAGTCGAAGTAGACGCGCGAGCGGTCCGTCCCCTACCCTTCGAAGTGGTAGCAGCGGAGCTGGCGCCTAGTCGAAGTAGACACGCGAGCGCTCCGTCGCTTACCCGTCGAAGTAGTGGCAGCGGAGCTGGCACCTAGTTGAAGTAGACGCGCGAGCGCTTTGTCCCTACCATCCGGAGTGTTGGCAGCAGAGCTGGCGCCTAGTCGAAGTAGACGCACGAGCGCTCCATCCCCTACCCTTCGAAGTGGTGGCAGCGGAGCTGGCGCCTAGTCGAAGTAGACGCGTGAGCGCTTCGTCGCTTACCCGCCGAAGGGGTGGCAGCGGAGCTGGCGCCTAGTTGGAGTAGACGCGCGAGCGCTCCGTCCCCTACCCTTCGGAGTGGTGGCAGCGGGTTCGCTGGGGTGAGAGCCTCTGGTAGTGCGCTTTAATGGCTCCGGGAATCGCGCCGACCCCCGGGCTGACACAGTCGGGCCGCTATATCCGTACCGGGTCGCGCGACCTGAGTTTATTGCTTGCGCGGACCGACACGCGGTGGGATGCTAGTGACGCGTCGCGTGGTGACAGGAATCTGTACGACCACGGTCGCATGCTGGCTACATGGACCGCCGCGACGCTTCGGCTTCGCGCGTGGGGAGGCGAGCGGTTGTCGCTCGCCGTTTGCGCTTACTCAGGGTGGGAGGCTGGGGGCCTTTAAGAACCCCGCGTGGTGTTGTGCCCACGCCTCCTCGCGCTTTCTGGTTGTTCACGTTGCTTTCCGCATTCGCTCGCCCTGTTCCTGCGCTCCTTTCCTGTCGCCGAGTTCCCCGTTGATGCTGATGGCGACTTGCGACGAGCGTACTCAGGTGGGCGGCTACGCCATCCGCAGGCGGTCCTCGCCTCTCGAGGTGAAATACACGCTGGGGGAGCGCGATCCACCGGCGGCAGACAAGTGGTGGGCGGCGAAGAAGAGTCAGGGTCCGTACTCCGGCGAGTTGGGCCGCACGCTCGTGACGGAGGACACTATCCCGTCGCTGATGCGAGATGGGAAGCTATCGGATCGCCACGCAGTGCGGTTGCCCGCTGATGACGAGACAGAGCCGCGCCCTGGGAAGTCGGAGGCGATCGTCTTCGTTGCCTACTTCGAAGCTGGGCTTCGCATTTCGTCCGCAGCAATTGTGGGGGTGGTGCTGCGGACCTTCAAGTTGGAGTTGTCACAATTGACTCCGAACGCGGTGGCTCACCGTGTAACAGCTGGGCCCTGCGCTCGGAGGGGTGTTGGCCCAGCGCTTCCTTGTTTGCGTATCTGCATGAGGCCCGGTGCCAACCGAAGGAGCGGAACGACGGTACGCTGTCGAAATTTGGCAGCGTCAACTTCCTCCTGCGAGCGTCATGTGGGAAGCTCTTCCCTGCGAACGCGACCCAAGGGAAGTGGGAGGTCAACTGGGCGAGGCAATGGTTCTACCATCGTGTGACGAGTGGCAGCGGCCTTGAATGCGTAGGCAGGCCGATTACATTCAAGACCGCCCCCGGCTTAGCGCTTGACCAGGAAGATAGGCTGAGGGCACGGAGACTTGTGGGGGTCGCCGCCCGCTTCAATATGCGCGACCTCGCCGAGGAGTACATGATGCTCGGTGCGACGCCGCTTTCACACGGTTGGCGCTTCACAGCCGGTGAACATCGGGATGACAACGTTCGCCCGTCCGTTTGCTCGTTGCCCGTGCCGATTGGCCTTCGTAAGTCTCAACCATACCTTCCTCTTCATTCGTGCGTATTGCATTTATGTAAATGTGCCATCTGGGGCAGGGACTCGCCTTGAGAACACGGAGCGCGCCGCGCGCGTGTTCCTCGGGCCATACATCGGCAGAGAGCACGGGCAACGCGCAGCTGCGTCTGCGGAGGCCGGATTGGGGCGGATAAACCGCGTGTGTGAGGCCTTAGGGCTTCCTGTGCCGGATCGCCCCCCTCCGGACCAGCAACACGAGGATGATGGTGCCGCGAAGACGAAGGCGCCGTCCCGCAAAAGGACCCGGAGCACCGCGACCACGGCCCGTACGGCGGTTGCCGCTGCTCCTGCCGGCGCGGTGAGCCCGGGGTCGGGTTCGGCGAGGTATGCCGATTCAGATTTAGAGGGCGCGGATACTGAGGGCGAAGGCACCGGCAGCGGAGGGCGCGCCGCGGAGGCCTCGTTGCCCGCGACCGTTGCCGAGGTGGTGGTGCCGGCTGGCGACACCGGTGCGGAGTCCTCGTCTCCGAGCATGGCTTTGGCGGGGCTGCCCTCCGCGGGAGCGTGTGGAGCACCGCCTTTGCTAACCGCGACGGCTGAGGCCGAAGTGTCGCCCGCGGAGGCGGGGGTGCCTCCTGCAAAGGTGGGGGTAACCCCCGCGGAAGTCGTGGGGGTGAAGTCCCCGACTTCTATTGTCGTAGCTGTGGAGACCCCTTCAGCAGATGATGCAGCCGGAGGGGCCCCTTCTGTGGCGGGTACCGCGGCGGTATCTTCTGCCCAAGCGAAGCGGGCACGCTTGCCGTCCTCCCTTCCGCAGACTTCGCGAGGGTTCGCTGTGGCGACCGGTGTTGGGAGCCTGTGGGACCCTGCTTCGAGCATCGAGGTCCCTCCACCCCGCGCCCTCCCAGCCCCTCGGGCCACGGTGACTGTGGTGCAGGCTCGGTTGGCACTAGGTCCTGACTCGGTGGTCCCCAGGCCTTCCGAGACAGCGCCGTCCATTGGGGCCGAAGTGGAAGCGTTCCCGCCCGCGGCTAGGGAGACGTCTCCGCGAAGCCCCCCGCCCGCGACCCAAGGTAGGTTATGGTGGTACTCCTTCGATTTTTTTAAACGCCTCATGACATGTGTAATTCCTCTTCGCAGCGACACTTATCCCGGAGGAGGAACCCCCTTGCGGCCGCTTCGCGTTTGCTAACTCCTGCGTCGCACAGACACTCGTGCTAGCCCAGGCCCTGCAAAGTGCCCATGTCCGCGAGGGAGCAGCGATACGGAGTAGGCTGCGGGCCGCCAAAGAAGAGCTGCAGGGAGCTGCGGAAGGGCGATCCGTCCAGGATGCTCGTATACGCTGCCTGGAGTTGGAGTGCGCGGAGATGAAGACGCGCACCGATGGGCTCGTTGCCGCGGCACGAGCCTCGGTCGCGGAAGCAGTGCGACAAGAGGCTGTTGTAGAGCGGGATGACCTTGTACAATAAATCGCTGCTCTGGAGGGGAGAAACAGCGAGCTTGCTGCCTCTCTCGCGGAGCGAGATCGAGTTCTCGCGGAGCGAGATCAAGCCTTGGGCGACGCTTCGGTAGCCGCCTGGGACGTCATGCTGGCCCTGGAAGACACTCTCAAGGGGCTTGTCGCCGAAGTGCCAGCGCGCTCCTTCGGGTCCGAGGACTTGTCACGGTCACTCCGGTGGATTGGAGAGGCGGCCGGTGTTGCACGTGGCGCCGCGGCGATGTTCGGCAGTCACTGCGCCTACATGGCGTCGTGTCTGACGTGCGCGCTCCTGTGACACCGCGGTTGTGAGCACGTTGCGGGGCTAGCCGATCCCCGACTGGAGATGCCCGCGGGGGGCGGTGTAATGTCCGGCGCCGTGCGAGCTGTACGCCGCGCCGTGAGGTTCTTCCATGAGCGGATATGGGAATACTGCGGCGAGGCCGCAGCCATAGTCGAGCTACAGAACAACTTGTACGGCGAGGGGAACCTTGGCCGGTTTCTGGACGAGGTCCCCCGGCGTGACAACGATGGCACCGCGGCTCCGGAGGACACCGTGGATCCCCAGGTGTGATAGGAGGTTGTCGCGTGTTGGTGTGCGTTGTAACCGAAGCTCGGGTTGTCTTCTTTGTTTTGTGTTCACAAAAATACGGAGTTGTTTTCTGCTGTTCTGATTCCTGCCCCCTTGTCCCGAGCAGCTACCCAGCCGGGGCCGGCTGCTGATCTCCGACCTTGCGACCCGACGGCGTCTTCGGCGCTGGCAAAGAGCCGAGGAAGCGTTGGATTTCTGGGCGAGTCGGGCATCTTCGAGTGGGACCACGGTACGGATGGTACGGGCGCAGGTTAAGGATGAGCCTGCCGAGTAGCAGCCTGGTGCGCCGGGGTTGTCTGTGCGCCTTTGTTAGCGTCCTTAGCGAATACAAAGAACAGTCTTGACCAGATCTTACGAAGTGCATCGCCGCCCTCCGGCTACATTGTCCCATGGTAAGCTCGGAGGGTTTCTACGCGCGCCCGTACGCGATGAGTTGCGCCCTGCGGGGGCAGTGTGGTCGGGGTATACACGTAGTGGCGATAACCGCACACGCTCAGCCCGATATCCCCTCTAAGCGGCGGCGGAGCTGGCGCCTAGTCGAAGTAGACGTCGAAGTAGACGCGCAAGCGCTCCATCCCCTACCCTTTGAAGCGGTGGCAGCGGGGCTGGCGCCTAGTCGAAGTAGACGCGCGAGCACTCTGTCCCCTACCCTTCGAAGCGGTGGCGGCGGAGCTGGCGCCTAGTCGAAGTAGACGTCAAAGTAGACGCGCGACCACTCCGTCCCCTACCCTTCGAAGCGGTGGCAGCGGGACTGGCGCCTAGTCAAAGTAGACGCGCGAAGTAGACGTGTGAGCGCTCCGTCCCCTACCCTTCGAAGCGGTGGCAGTGGGGCTGGCGCCTAGTCGAAGTAGACGCGCGAGCGCTCCGTCCCCTACCCTTCAAAGCGGTGGCAGCGGGGCTGGCGCCTAGTCGAAGTAGATGCGCGAAC
This sequence comes from Dendrocalamus latiflorus, assembly GCA_017311315.1. Classification (NCBI taxonomy): domain Eukaryota; kingdom Viridiplantae; phylum Streptophyta; class Magnoliopsida; order Poales; family Poaceae; genus Dendrocalamus; species Dendrocalamus latiflorus. The sequence goes on along the minus strand of CM029628.1, from coordinate 13,183,297 downwards.
GCTCCGTCCCCTACCCTTCGAAGCGGTGGCGACGGAGCTGGCGCCTAGTCAAAGTAGACGCGCGAGCGCTCCGTCGCCTACCCTTCGAAGCGGTGGCGGCGGAGCTGGCGCCTAGTCGAAGTAGACGCGCGAAGTAGACACGCGAGCGCTCCGTCCCCTACCCTTCGAAGCGGTGGCAGCGGGGCTGGCGCCTAGTCAAAGTAGACGCGCGAGCGCTCCGTCCCCTACCCTTTGAAGCGGTGGCAGCGGAGTTGGCGCCTAGTCGAAGTAGACGCACGAGCGCTCTGTCCCCTACCCTTCGAAGTGGTAGCAGCGGAACAGCCTCTGGTGCTTCTCGCTCGCGGGTGTGCTCACGCGGGAACCAGCCTCTGGTGTTTCTTGCTCGCGGGTGTGCCCGCGCGGGACCCAGCCTCTTAACACATCGCCTTGGTACTTTGCGGGCGGCGCGTGGGAGTGGGCCCCCGTGGTGCACTTTTCCTGCCGTAGAATTAACCGGGGTAAGCTGTGCTCTGAAGTACGTGGGGGCCAATGCCCACGCCTTGTTGATACTCCGAAGAGTGCGCGGAGACAGCGTCCGCGCCTTCTTTATACTCCGGGGAGTGCGTGGGATCAGCATCCACGTCATATTTATACTCCTAAGAGTACGCACTGGGGCGACGCCCGTGCGTGCGCGGTGTTCGCGTCTTGTTTATACTCCGTAGAGTGCGCAGGGATAGCATCTGCATCTTCTTTATACTCCGGAGAGTGCGTGCGGAGGCGGACCTCGATGCTACGTCTTATTTAGAGTCCGTAGACTGCGCGCGGAGGCGAGCCTCCGCGCGTTGTGGGCGGTGAAATTGCGTGCGGAGGCGAACCTCGACGCTACGTCTTATTTGTACTCCGTAGAGTGCGTGCGGAGGCGGACCTCGACGCTACATCTTATTTTAGAGTCCATAGACTGCGCGCGGAGGCGAGCCTCCGCGCGTTGCGGGCGGTGAAATTGCGTGCGAAGGCGAACCTCGACGCTACGTCTTATCTATACTCCGTAGAGTGCGTGCGGAGGCGTCCCCCCGCTCGTCTTTGTTTATACTCATGCCCGTATCTTTGAAAGAGAGTACGCGCGTGGACGCGTGTCTTTGTTTATACTCATGCCCGTATCTTTGACGAAAAGTGCGCGCGCGAACGCGTGTCTTTGTTTATACTCATGCCCGTATCTTTGACAAAGAGTGCGCGCGCGAACGCGTGTCTTTGTTTATACTCATGCCCGTATCTTTGACGGAGAGTGTGCGCGCGAACGCGTGTCTTTGTTTATACTCATGCTCGTATCTTTGACGGAGAGTGCGCACGCGAACGCGTGTCTTTGTTTCAAAGAACAGAAATTTGTGCAAACGGTGAACTTTATTAAATTCCCGTTTGCGCGGGTGAGCCATTACAAAAGAAGGGGGAGGAATACCAACCACTAGCCGCTATGAGGGCGGGGCGATCGCTGACGAGCCGCTGCTGCCGGGGCAACCTTGTGCGCGAGGAGCGCGGGACGCTCTCGGGGGGTGCCCGAGGGCTCCGCGTCCGCCCTCCCAGCTTAGGTGCCTTGGCGAGCCGCGTGGCATGGACCTCTGGCGCCAAGCTCTATGCGCCGGGCCATGTCCCGGTCGCCATGAATGATGATGATGGCCCACGGCCCGGGAAGCTTCATGCATAGGAAGCTGTGATGCGGGACTGCCCCGAGGGTGTTTAGGAGCGGCCGCCCTATTATGGCGTTGTAGGGGTATACAATGTCGACCACGTCGAAGATGGCGTCCTCGCTCCTGACGTTGTCGTTTTGGCCGAAGGAGACTTGGAGGCATATCTGGCCTAAGGCGCGCAAAGGCTACCCTCCAAATCCTTGCAGCGGGATGCCTGAAGGGCCCAATCGGCTCCGAGGGATCCCCATTTGGTCGAAGGCCGCAGCGAACAGGATGTTTGTGGAGCTTCCTCCATCGACTAGGACGCGCCTGACGTCGCATCCGACTACGAGGACCCGGACGACCAAAGGGTCTTGGTGGGGGAACTCCACGCCCTCGGCGTCAGCGGGCGTGAATGTGACTTCATGTTGCGCCCATTCTGGCGGTGCCTGCGCCGGGTATGCTGCGACGTGGTGCAGCCTTCGCGCGTAAGCCTTCTGTTGTCTTGCCAGTTGAACTCCAGTGAGGAGCCTCCGGAGATGACGTTGATAGTCCTGCGCTGGGCTCCCTCCGGGGCTTGTAACTGTAGGAGGCCTTCCCGAGGTTGTTGTACGTGCGCCTGGATTCGCAGGAAGCCTTCCTGGGGCTGTGTTCCTTGGTCCTGGGGGTGTTGGACGTGAGCCACAATGGGCGGGCGCGCATCCGGGTTTTTGTCCCTGGCAACGCTTTGCCGTAGCGCTGCGATGGTGGCACAAGCACGCGTGTCGTGGTTGCCCCGGCCGTGGATTTTGCACCACTGCCCGTGGTGCTGGTCGCCGTACTCTTCGCGGGTCCAGTCGTCTCGACCCCGGCCACGCCCCCGTCCTCGGCCTCGGCGCCCTCTGCCTCCGCGACCTACGGAGGCGTTGTCTTCGGAGCCGCCCTTGATGTCGAAAATGTAACGAGGTTTCCTGGACTTGCGCTGGTCGCGCTTGGGCCTGTCGCCTGGCTGGTCATTGTGTTGGGGGTCCTTGCATTCGGAGGCGCCCTTCGGCTGCTCTTGCTTACGCTTACCTTTCGAAGAGCCCTGTTTCAGCGAGTCTTCGCTCTTGACCGAGCCTTCCACCATGTTGGAGTCGGAGTCATCACCGTGCCGCCTCCGCGTGTCCTCTTCCGCTTTGGCATACTCTTCCATCTTGTCGAAGAGTTTCCCGACCGTCTTAATGGGCTTGCGTGCGTTGTACTCGGCCATTGGCCTCGGTCGGAGGCCTTGTATTGCTGCGTTGATGACCGTTGTTTCGTTGACGTCCTTGACTTGGCAGCGCACTTTCACGAAGCGCTTGAAGTAGTCCCGGAGCCTTTCCTCGGGTTTTTGCTTGACTGCGGAGAGCTGGTCCGCATCGACACGCTCGACGTAGTTTCCCTGAAAGTTGTTGTAGAGTCGGTTGCGGACCTGTTCCCACGCGTAGATGGACTGTGGTTCGATGGTGAAGAACCAGGACAGCGCCACCCCTTGTAACGCGAGGGGGAGCCCTTTTGCCTTCGTGGTGTCGTCTCCGCCGGCGGCTTCGATGGCGGTCTCATACACGTGCATGAACTCTCGCGGGTCGGAGTCGCCTTTGTAGGCCTCGGTGACGCTCGGGAACTTGAAATCTTCAGGCCATGGCGCCTGCTGTAGGCCTGCCGAAAGCGGGGACTCCGGGTCTACGCGCCGTAGTGGGGCGCGGCTAGACGTAGGGGCGTCGCGGCTATCCGCCCTCTCCGGGGCGGGTTCGGATGCCACCGCTGGAGGGGCGTGTTGGCTCCGAGCCTCCTGCATGTCCCGGACGGCTCCACGGAGGTCTGTTAGCTCCCGCTGAAACGCGCTGAGGGCCGCCAGCAGGGCAGTCTCCACCGCGGGCGTGGCCGTTGCCGTCGGTGCGCTTGGCGGTGCTACCGGCATGGTGGTGACCACGGCCTGCGCGCCGCATTGTCCTGGAGGGCCCTAGAGTCGGTGACGAGGTTCGCGTCGCTGCTGGGGTCATTCACCGCTTCTGCGCCGAGTGGCAAAACGGGTGCGCCTGCGTTTCCACCGCCGGGGTTGGCCGTCGGAGCAGTGCTGGTGGGGTTGGTCGTTGTGTCGGTGGCGGGGTTGGTCGTCGCGTCGATGGCGGGGTTGGTCGTCGCGTCGATGGCGGGTTCCTCGGTCGCACCTGCACCACTGCTCGTACCTGCGGCTGCTAAAGCCGAAGCCCTTGTGCTGACGCGAGACTTCGCCGCTTTTGCCTTCTTCTTCTTCGCCGCCGACGGCGAAGCTTTCTTTGGTGCCATCCTCCTTCAGACTTGAGGCTTGCTCCTGCCCTCCCCACGGACGGCGCCAACTGTTGTGGTTACAGACCAAACAGAGAGAGAGTATAGTAGTGGAGAGTTGAGTAAATGAATGCCTTAGGCCCCTTTCCTTGTGGCCTATGTCTTATATTACATCCACATGGGGAGTGCCTTTACAATTATACCCTTATGTATGAGTTTCCCCCTCAGGGGTACCTATGTCACTATACATGTCTCATTCTGGGCCTTACACTCCCTTAACAGGCCTGCTGGGCTTAGGTGGGGGCCACCCCTACAACAGTTCTATTTGACCATGGTCATGGTGAGAAGAGGTCATACAGTTCAAGAAATGCTCAAGATATCCAAAGCTTCTCCCCCTTTCATGTAAATTTCTCTTCCAACATGCAAATAATCAATTTTACCATTTTAGGCTTAAATCAATGAGCATTTTTGGGCATATTTCTCCCCCTTTGACAATAGCTTTGTCAAGGTTCAAATTCTTCTCTATGTAATTTATGCAATTGATTCAAGAGATAAAAGCATAGGTGAAGGACCGAAATGGCAACAGAGGGGGGGGGGTGAATGGTGCCTTTTAAGATTGCCCGAGTATCCCCAAAACTTTCTTCTTCGATAGCTATGGAAGCTATGAAGCAGGAAATTCACTCACTTGAACCCAAAACGATTTACCGAATAAAAAATTGGCTGCAAGTGCTGACTGCAAATAGATAGAGCAGTTCGGTTGAATAGTGAATCAAGACAAGACGCTGGCAAATACTGCTAGCCGACCACACATAAAAGCAAAGAAGAGCAAAACAAATTTTCACTGTCGGTCGAATGAGTCTTTGCTGCCGAGAAATTTTTTTTAATTAAGCACAACCAGCAGCAAACTGCAGAAGCTTGTCCAAAAATAGCCAACCCAAAAAATAGTAACTTCTAATGTTACTTTCGGCTAGCACAGAGTAAAAAACCGGACAGACAAAAAGAAAAGGCTGAAAATCCCAACCGAATGTTGTCTTTGCTGTCGAAGGAAACAATCTGAATAACAGCTGTAGCAGCCGGACTGGTTTTCACTCCTTGTCGACAAAAGTACCAGACTAGCTGCCGGTTTATGGAGAAGGGAAATAGACTTTGAAGACTTAAACCGAGTGCTGTAAAGCTGAAAGAGAACTTCTGGAACTGCAGATCAAAAATGGCAAGAGAGATAGAAAGTAAGAGCCGAAAGAAAAAGGTAACCGAAGCAGTTAAAAAGTGAAACGGCTCTGTAATTTCTGTGCAGAAATAAAGCCCATGGTAGACTGAAATTGCTCTTAGGGAAAGAGAATTCAGATTGCAAGTCCCATTTGGCTAAAGAACAGAATGCACTAGACAAGGTTTGTTGACGTAAAAACTCTCAAGGAGCCGAGTAAAACTGAAATCAAGGAAGCTCAATTGTTGTTCTTCATAGTTGGCTGCACGGAACCTCAAACAAATAACAGATAGATCTTAGAGCAAGAAGATAAAAATAAAATATTTAGAGACTACCAAAAAGGACACAACAAAAACAAAGTAAAACAAAAGAAAAGGAGCAGACTGCAGAAACCTAACCGAAGGTTTGCTAAAGATTTAGTCGGCACAAAATTTACCAAAGAAGAGAAAGAAACACCAAAACAAACACCAATTGATATGCTGCTCTTCTCAAATGATTCAAACTAGAACACAGCTTGATCTCAGGAACTGAACACAAACAAAAGATCAATGCGGCTGAAAATGAACATAGACAAATCAGGAAACTAAAAATGAAAATCAATACAGAGACATACGCGATTAATATGAGAAAGAGTTTACATCCAGATCACTCAATCTCTCACAAAGATCAACAAACGCAGAGAAAACACAACGAACTACTGCTGCTTACTACACACATAACATGCAGACATGGAGAGCACAAATGGTAAAACTTTCACACACACTCTCGAGCCATCTCTCTAGCCTATCCCTCTCCTTTTATAACGGGTTTACAACAGCCTTTAGCCGCTAACTCAAAACAACTCTTGCGCTTTATCCAATAGCTCAAAAACCAAATCCACTTCCTTTTGTGCAGCCCTGCACTTTTACCAAAACGCCCCTCCTGCACCTTCCGGGAAGTTTCCTCGTTTCTTGCCGTCCAAGCCTCGCAACCACCTCGATTCCACGCCGTCTTCGGCACACCTCGACTGCTTTGACCTCGGCACCGCCTGCGCCTAGTCCGATCATTCCGTGCCTCGCCACGACTTTGCCTCGACGTCCTGCAGCCATCACAGACAAGAAACACATCACATAGCACCGCTCGACATAATGTGATCAACAATAGCATTAAGAGAAATCTTAAGCATGAAAGAGCCCAAACCTGTCGAATCAAAAGAATAAGCATCCTAAGCACTTCAACCAAGTTTGACCAAGTCGGACCGATGCCGATTGCACCGCGCAACGACATGGCCCGAACCACACAAACCAAACTCGACTTTTCTAAAACAGATGTCAAATACTCATCACACACACGGGGCACCTCCACATGGTCTATCAATCTCCCCTTTGATGAGTATATTGACAAACCCAGAAAAAGCGTAAAGTTGAGTTTGTAAGTGAAAGAAAATCAAACATGGTCCAAAAGAAATCGAAGAAACTTATGACCATGTCGACAAAAGGAACACTAGAGCAACAACAGATAGAACAAATTGTTCTCCAAAGCTCCAGAAAGTTCCCAAATGGCTTTTTCTCCGCTATTCTCCCCCCGTTTTGGCAATAAAAATCATCAAGATGCACGGAAGAGAAACAATCATGATAATGGATGGAATGGCTGAATTTTATTCAATCTAAGCATTTAGAGCCATGAAGATTATCCAAAATGACCATTGAAGTATTACACTAAGCCATAACACATAAGTATGCTATCAAGATCATGACAAAACATGTATAATCAAGCTAAGCCAAATAAGTCATAATCTAAAAATTCGTCGAATTTCTTAGCATGTTAGGTCAACCATGATTATAGTCTAGCTAAAGGTATCCAAAGATGATGCAGGCCATGTCAATAATCTAAGTGGAACCAAGAAGCTAGTATTGAGTCAATTTAGAGTGTTACAAGTTCAAGAATGAATTATTTGTTCAAGTACTTGGTCTTTTTGTGTAATTAAGCAAATTTAGCACAATTGACATATTTTTCTTTATAAATCTTATGATTGTTTTCAACTAGATTTTTGTTTAGTCATGTGCTAGATCTCAAGCCTTATGCGACCACTCCAAGCAAGAAGCTTAAGAAGATAGTATTGGTCAACCAAAACTCCCCTGAGTTCATACCTAGTGCAATGGCAAGCCGTCTCATGAGAAAGAATTGGTGAAATCAGTTTTTTTCGCACAAAAGAGATCTTTTTGCATTTTCACGAGAAGAAGACTTGTACTAACTCATGCTTCATAAAGAAACTAACTGATGAGGCGATGGGATCCCGATCTTCCGATAGGATTGATAACTATCGATTTTGGTGGAGGTGACCCTTGTGAACCGACTACAACCGCACGACGTCGCTTGCGCCTTAGCAATCGCTGAACCACACTCCAAGATGTTATCAACCGTGCCAAGAACGCGGTTGACCTGACCACGAAGGTCTATTCCTGCATGCAACCGAAAAACACGCAAGAACAAGATAACAAGCAATCTGAAATTGCAAATATATAAATTGAGTTCAAAAGGTGGGATTCCGATGGCTGTCTTGACAGGTGGTTGTCCGACACAACTGAAGAACAGAAGTTTGCACAATGGCTAAACCTAAACTCAACGAAACCCAAGTCCTAGCTGAGGAGATGGCGGCTCTTATATAGAGAGAACGACCAGGGGTGGCGGCTAAGGAGCATGCCCTTAGGGTTACAAGGCCCATGGGCCCAAGTGGAGGTGGCGCAGCACCCTTTTGACTTGAATTCAGAAACCAATGTGGACCCTTTTGACAATTGCGGCCGGCTCAGATAGAATTTGAAGATGTGGTTAAATCCTTTAGAAAGTAGACTTGATAATCTTTCCATGAAGTCCAAGAACGTCCAAAACGGAGTCTGTATGAGAAAGTTACGTCCGTTTAAACTTCCACCATTGCAGCAGTCCAAATCCGACTCCAGTACGTGTCCAATACAGACTCTTTTGATGATTTCGGTGCTCACATAAGGAATTTAGAGGTGGTACTAGATCCATTGGAAAGAGTACAAGAAAATCTTTCCAACAAGTACTCATGGACCTCAAACGGACTTCGTATGTGAAAGTTATGCCCATTTGAAGTTTGGCTTGTCAGGCTGAATCCGAATTGATCTGAAGGCCGAATTGGATTCCAAAACGTGTCCAACTTGAACTTTTGCTTGAATTGGTGGAAAAATGACGTGGTGCTGTCAAAATATATATTTTCATCATTAGGTAGCATCATATTCTCATTTAAAATACGTTGAAGCTGAAGAAACGAATTCACCTTTAGTTCAATCTTGATATTGGGCACTATAGTCGTGTGTGTTTGTGGCGTGGTCACATCATCCTCCCCTTCTTGACAGAAAACCATCCTCGATTTTAACATATGTGTAGTCTCACGTATTGCATGATCTTGATCATAAATCTCGGTATATGATAACAAACGCAACAAACTCTCATTTAGTAATATCATAAGGTCTTTATGAAACAAAGTAAAACCTGTTTGAAACGAGCTCACCTGATAATTTAATTGATGCGTAGGAGTTCTTGTAATTGGAACAACAAGCATAGAAAATATGGTTGTATCCATAGAGTACATGTTCTCATCATCCTCCCCATCTTGCAAACAAAGCCGTCCTCGGCTTTTGATAAGCTGAAAATAGGGTAACAAAGAAGGCAAGGTGTATGCATGGTATATGTATATGTCATCCGTTTTAGTTGTTCTTCGTTGTTCCACAATTAATGTTATAAAACAGCAGTGATCATAAAAGCTCATTGTATTATTAACCCAAGAGTAATCATATATGTTAATGAGCAAATCAAAATTTCTCACACAGCAATTATTGCAACTAGTTTTGCAAATGTAAGTGAAGCATTTATGCAATTCAAATTTCCGAAGTTGTAAGCTTGTAGTGGTGGCACATATGGGCAAAGCTGCAACTTTTGGAATCAAGCAAAGTTCATCCATATAATCATATCTCAATTGAGCAATAACAAATTTATCTAGCAAGGGTGAAAAGATTTGTATGTTCTTCCATAATTCATCATCTTTATTCAGATTGTCCATATTAGATGGTACAAAAAGAGATGAACACATAGGCATTGGATGAGTACTAAATTTTGCTTTCCTATCATATTGAATAAGATTCAGCGCACAAGAATTGTTGTCTAAAACAGTAAGCTTCAATTCATCCATGTGATCACAAGTTATGCATATTTGATATACAAGAAATTGATTTTCTACACCATAATCTCCAATCAAATTAAACTTATACCCAGGGGTGTAGGCATTAAATAAGAATTTTGAACATGCAAGTTTAGAAACTTTCTCCATAGCATGTGATAATTTCATAGGTAGATCCAATATAATGTAACACAATAAATTAGCAGGAGAAATGCTAGTCAAAACTTCTTTATATCTAACCAAAACCACATGATCGTTGTATGTGATTAATTCATCATATGAATCACTCAAAACAGTAGGCAATTCAATTATTCTTTGACAAGGTGCACTTAACTCATTCTCAACACTCAAATCAATGCAGTGTGAATTCTCTACTTGAAATATGGGCGTGTCAGAATTGTTTTCCACTAAGTTTTGCTCTAAATTAGCATGCATAGTGCATAATTGTAGTTCTTCACAAGCATACTCACTGTGAGTGATGACAACACCATGACCTTTACCATTTTGGCTCTCCTCAGACGATGTAGGTGCATCCATCTCCTCATCTTCGTTCTCAACCAATGGAGTCGATGGTTCAATCAGCTCATGCTCCTCTTTGACATGGTTCTCAACTACCTGCAAGTTGTTAGTTACAGAAAAAGGCACAAACACGGGTTTGCTCTCATGTTTCTTATCATCAAGCACTCTCAATTTCTCCTCAATCTGACGTTCAACATTACAAGCAAGTATAAACAAATGAGGGAGAGAATTATATTCTTTGTGAATGAGAAGGTCCTGAATTTCTTTGTTAAGCCCACGAAAGAATTTATTCTCTGTAGCTTCAGCATGTTCCTCTAAGCCACAACGCAGTAAACGAGTTTTTAATTTAAGATTAGGGGCTTGGTCGAGTACTTGTCTGTTGCCATGGATCTAGAGACTGGTTAAGATCTACGAGGAAGAGCTAACCGGCTCTGATACCAATTGTTGGATGAAATCGGCAACAGAGGGGGGGGGGGGTGAATGATGCTCGTTTCAAATTTGCGCCTCAAAAGTATCCACGATCGATTCTTATCTCCGATAGCTATAAGGAGCTATGAAGATGATTCGTGTGCTCACTGGAACTTCAAACAGACAGAAGAAAAAGGCGGGACAAAGAATGACAGAGAGAGACAAAGGACACAAAAAATATCATCTGCTAACAGTCTTGGCCGGTCAGACCGCCATATGGGGGCCGGTCTGACCGCTCCTTGAGGGCCGGTCTGACCACCACATATGGGCCGGTCAGACCGCCCAGGATCCGGTCTAACCGCCCTTAAATTTCCGGTCTGACCACCCCTTCTCCTCCGGTCAGACCGCCGGTATAGAACCGGTCTGACCGAGCTTCGGGTCTGAGCGCAGTAAGGCCTGATTTTCAGACAGCCAACTCTGAAATCTTCACACAGCAGAACAATTGAAGGTCTTTGGCTATTTCTCTAAGACCAAAAGAAGGAGACTTTAATACAAATAGCCACAGCACCTAAAGAACCAAGGAATTCAACCAAACAAGGAAGAGAATCAAGATTTGAGCAAAATCTGAAAAATAAGATGGGATTGAGTCCAAATCTCAGATTTTTCACGTTTTATCCATCCTTTGCTTAAGGGTGCCTTTGGTTGAGCTTTTGGGAGCTGCTTTTGCTTCCAAAAAGCTAAAAGCCAACCAAAGGGGTGGAAACCAGAAGCTGCTTTTTCAGAAGCAGCTACTTTTGGGTAGTACAGTTTTGAAAGTACCTTGGACCCTGCTTTTGGCTTTCTGCTTTTTGAAATGGTGAAAATAGAGAGCTGTTTCACTGTTGTTTCAAGGAAAATAGAGATAGGAGGTAAGTTTTATACTTGTTTGAACCAAACAGCTTACAGCTTTTCCACAGCCCACAACCTACAGTAGCTTTTCCACAGCCCACAGCTCACAGCAGCTTTTTCAGAAGCCACAGCTCAACCAAACACACCCTAAGATCTCTTGCAAACAAATTAGTAATGAACTCAGGGCTTTAGAACCCAAATCTCATGCCATCTTGAGAAGGGGAATAAAAGATTCAAGAAACCTTGGCCTCAAAACCCTAGAAAATCCAGAATATAGCAAAAATTGACGATGGCAAGGGAGGTCACAGAAACCAATGAATCCTTTACTTGCTCTTGAAAATGGAATGATCAAGGGGCCTTGAATATTCTCCATTTACCAAGGAATCAAGAGCCAGCCATTTGATCAAGAATTCAACTCAAGAAAGTAAAGGAACAGAGGCAAGAGCAAAAACAAAATCCATTACAGAAGTGCAAGAACAGAAGATAGCCAATCACAATGCTTTTTCCATTGATATTGAGGAAGAGAGATGAATGATTATACAGAGTTTTGCTACATTATCTCAAGCCATCTCTTCTCCCTTCTCACACAACCTAAGAGAGAGCACCCAATAAGAGAACAAAGCTCACGTAGAAGACATGGGAACAACCAGAACACACTCTCCTGCTCTCACCAACTTCTCAACAACTAAAGCACAAAGCAAAACAAACTCTCAAAGCTTCTAACTCCTCTCCCAAGCCATCTACTCCTCTCACAAGTCATGCATCCACCAGGAGACATGCATCTATTTATAGCCTTTCTTAATGGGTTCACCAAATGCTTTGCCCATTAAGCTTTTGCGCTTTACCCACTAACTCTAACGAAATCCACTTCATTTAGTGCAGCTTTGCGTATTCACCAAAACGCCCCTCCTGCACCTTCCGGAAAGTTTCCTCATTCCTTGCCTTCCAAGCCTCACAGCTACCTCGAGTCCTCGTCGTCTTCGGCACACCTCGACCGCTTTGACCTCGGCACCACCTGCGCCTAGTCCGATCATCCCATGCCTCGCCACGACTCCACCTCGATGTCCTGCAGCCATCACAGACAAGAAACACATTACATAGCACCGCTCAAAACATGTAATCACAATTAGCATCAGAAAATCATACTCAAGCATGAAATGGCCCAAATGACCAATCGGGAAGAAGAATACACCTCAAGTCTATCTAACCAAACCCGACTGCGCCAAGTACCGACTTGGCACGAACCACACAAACCAAACTCAATCTTTCCAGAACACTCGCCAATTACTCATCACAGACATGGGGTCACATCCACGTGGTCTCTCACACAATCTTCCTTAGGATCCAAATAAAGGAACGGTTGTTCACCTTGATAATTGTCATAGTAAGATAAATCATCACCAAAAGGGCAAAATAGAATAAATGCAATGCAAAATCTTAATTTTGACTCAAAATGCATTTTTCTCACTTAAAACTTCATTTTACACTTTTGTAACCTCACAATGCTCATTTTCTCTGTTGGACCGATGCCAAAAATCAGAGGTATTTCCCCAAGTATTCAAAATCTTCACTCAAATGACTATGAGTGTCACCAAATTTAGATTACGCCTCTTACACAAGAAATACAGATATTTGAGATCAAAAGAAACAACAGCTGGGCTTTGACTGCACGACTAGTAGTACCACCAAATACAAGCCAGTATGACCGTAGTGGTACTGCCACCAACTTCAAGCTGGAATGACCGCTGTTGTGGCTACTGTCCAAACAGTATATGGGGGAGCTTGCTCGTACCCCTCTATATAAATGAATGGGGTAGGAGCCCTTGATAATTACAAAAGGTAAGGGTACATTGGTACATTTCTCTATACTATTAGACCTATTATATACTGGGCCAGTCGTAAGATCCAGTCACGGTGGGTTGGACCACCCCTACAATAGTACTCCCTCGACAACAAGCGCGGGGGTCCTGATGGGCGAGCTAACATGACCAACTATCCCAGCCCCCTGTTCCCTGCTAGCATGCACAAAGGTCCCAATGAGCGAGCTAATGGAATTGGTAGCTGCAACCCTTTTGACACTGAGGCTACGGCCGTGTCATGGCGGTCCTATTTCGACATGGTTTGCACTGCCCCTCCGAGGTGATGCGTACCAGGAGGGTAGTGTAGTCTCGTGACGCAGCCGAAGGTGCCCCGTTGAGGTTGAGCTTTTGAGGCGAGGTCACGCAGAGCCTCACCAAGTGGTCGGAAGAAGGGTCTACGACCACGAGGTGGTCGAACGAAGCATCTACAGCCATGAGGTGGTCGGACGTAGTCTCGACCGTGAGGCGGTCGAACAAAGCGTCTATGACTATGAGGTGGTCAGACGAAGCACTGAGTACGAGGCAGTCGAATGAAGTGTCTACGACCACGAGGTGGTCGGACGAAGCATCTATGACCACGAGGTGGATGAATGAGGCGTCTATGACCATGAATTGGTCGGATGAGGTCTCGACCGTGATGCAAACAGACGAAGTCATGAAGTTGACAGAAAAGACTGGCGCATGTGTTCTGTCCCATCAAGACAAAGCTCTAGCGCTTGCGCTCCGTCCTCCACTGATGAGGACATCACTTCCATGCATACGACCAATGGATCTGAACCTATACACTTGCAAGGTCCAATCAAACGAGCTCGCGCACAACAATTGAACTATCAGGTAACTTCGTTTCTAGGAGCATATCTTATTTCTGCATGTGATGTTCTTTTACTTAGGAACTTAGGAGCTGATCATGAAGACACACATGTGCGATTCAGCTCGGCCTCCGAAGACAGCACCAACTTCAAACGTGCATAACTTTCACATACGGAGTCCATTTGAGGCCCATGAGTACTCGATGGAAAGCTTTTCTCGTCCTCTTTCCAATGGATCTGGCCTCATCTCAAAATTCCTCTTGTGTACGTCGCAATCACTCAAAGAATGTGCCGCACCACCTGTTTGGGCCAACTCGGGCCTTGTAATGCTTGGGCCCAAAGGAGAGGCGACCCCCATGTCAGGCCCGTACTGTTCATGGATTACTGTTCATGTGAACGGTACAAGAATAGTACCACCCCATTTTCTTTAGTTTTGTGCGGCTTTCCCACGCCTATTTAAGGAGGCTGCACCCTTCTAGTTTGGTTGGATTTCGTTTGATTAGTTTTTCCATTGTGAAAACTCTTGTTCTTCGATTGTGTCAGCTAGACCAACCGTAAAGAACCTCTACGGAATCCCACCTTTTGAGCTCAATATAAATATTTGCAATTTCAGATTGCTTGTTATCTTGTTCTTGCGTGTTCTTCGGTTGCATGCAGGAATAGACCTTCGTGGTCAGGTCAACCACGTTCTTGGCACGGTTGATAACAACTTGGGTGTGGTTCAGCAATTGCTAAGGCGCAAGCGACGTCGTATGGTTGTAGTCGGATCGCAAGAGCCACCTCCACCAAAATCGATAGTTATCATCCTATCGGAAGATCGGGACTCCATCGCCTCATCAGTTGGTATCAGAGCTCAAGGTTGATCGGTGAGAATTTCTTTTACCTACAGTCCACAAAAAGCCACGAAAAATTAAATTTTTTTTAGGGTTTTGTTCATCCTGTCCCAAACCAATCTGTGCCTTGCAATGTTCTTTTCAGTAATTTGCTTGTTGAATTTTTGCCTGCATCGTCGTGTCTAGTTGCTAATTTCTAGTTCTAGTTTTGTCTAGTTTGCATCTTGAAATCCTGCTACCACCGCTGCCAAACCTCTATCGTGGCAGCTGAAAATTGCTGCCGCCGCTTCCAATCTCTGCCGTGGCAGCCGAACACTGCAGTCGCCGTTGCCAATCCCTGCTCTGCCGTGGCCACCGAAAAAAATTGCTACCGCCGCTGCCAATCTCTGCCGTGGTAGTCGAAAATTGCTGCCGCCAATAGATCTTCCTTGATGTGGCAGCCCAAGTTCCCCCTGCCGCCGCCATTGCTACTCCCTTGCCGTGGCTGCCACTGATCGCTGCCGCCATTGCCTCTTGTGCCGCGACACCCACGCGTCAAGCCATTTTCCACCGTTGTTTTGACATTTTGGAAAGGAGCAGGCATCAAAAGGGGAAACCCTAATCAGTCGGTGTCAGTTGCTCAAAAAAAAGGAAAGAAAAACAGACAGAAAAAAAGAGAGCGTCTCCTTTCCAAAAATTGATAAGCATGTCAAATTTGCTCCAAAACCGACGAAAATTGGTGGAAACCTTATTTATATGGGCAAAAGCTTCCACAAAAAAATTCATCAAGTTTGGTCCATGGGTTTAAAAGATATAACAATTTCAAGTTGGACCCGAGTCGGTTTCTACTCCGAGTAGGAATCCAATTTCGAGACACCTTCAGTAAAACGGGCATAACTTTTGTATGCGGTGTCCGTTTTTTATGTTATTGTACTTGTTTGAAAGCTAACGACGACGCGCATCTGAAAATCCAATAGGCCAAGCACCTGTTGCCCTCCAAGACCCTCAAAATCGGCCATCTTTAGCCCCAAAATGGCATCGCAAGATTTTGGTTTCTGTTTTTTGCCCTTTTTCTTGGCCTTCCCTTCGGAATTTGGGTTTTGCTTCAACTGGAAAGTTGTAGATCTCGTCGAAACCGTTCAAACGAGTATATATAAGCCATGTGAAGCTCTACTCCGTGCATCTTTGAGAATAGCTGTTGTTTCTGCTCAACTAGGCTTGGATCAGAACATCGACTAGTACGTTGAACAGTTATTCAACTTGCAATTATTGATTTGATTGTTGCTATTCCTTGCTACCATATTGAAGCCTTCCCAGCTTCACTCCCTACTAACTAGGCAGGTATCGTTTCCTCGCAATCGTTGGGCTATTCATCAAGTGAGAGTATCACAAACCAGCCACTGGTTGTGCCACTTCCTTGCTGCATAGGTAAAGAGCTCGTAAGAACTTGGTATAAGCTTAAGTATGAGTGAATTTTGAGCCTCCAAAACCTAGTAGTTAATAGGGACATATACACTGTATTTTGTTCTTTGTTTTCTACTAACGATGGCAGGTTCAAAATCACAAGGGGAGAATAGCAAGTCCAACGTTGAGGAAGATGCATTTCACGGAGACCTCATGCAGAGATTTTCCTGCTTGTTGAGTCAACATTCGGAGCGTCTTGAGATGGTTCTAGATCGCACCAACAACGATCTTGCGGCGATGCTGCTCGAGTGGAGCAGCTCGAGAGGGCTCCACCTCCTGTTGTCGCCCCCGCTGTCGTCGGTGTTACATGACCACGCCGTGAGCCATCTGTTGTTTGCTCTTGGGCTGATGAGGTAAGAGATGAAGATAGCCCATATGTGATGAGGACATCCCTTCCATGGATACAACTCAGCCACAGCAATGGTTGCAAGGACCACTCACTCGAGCTCGTGCTCGTCAACTTAATTACCAGGTGAATTCATTCCTAGGTTCATATATTACGGAGAATAGACCGCTACCTAATGCAAGTGATTTAATTGTGCTTACGAACCTGGGAAAGGATGAAGGAGAAGGACGTGGAGTCATGGACATGCCTGGATGGAATAATGGAGTTCACCACGTCACTTGGGGGCCAAGCCAAACAAGAATTCGAGTTGGACACGTTCTGGAATCAGATTCGGACTGCTGCGTTGGTACCAAGTTCAAACGGGCATAACTTCCTCATACGGACTCCGATTGGGACGTTCTTGTACTTCATGGAAAGCTTAGGAAGTCTATTTTCCAACGGATCCGACCTCAGCTTCAAATTCCATCTGAGCCGGCCGTAATCATCAAATTACTCCACGTTGTTTTCTGAGTCCGAGTCAAAAAGGGTGCTGCGCCACCTCCACTTGGGCCCATGGGCCTTGTAACCCTAGGGCGTGCCCTTGGACGCCCCCCCTGGTCGTTCTCCCTATAAAGGAGCCGCCGCCTTCGTTGCTAAGACTGGGATTTCGTTGAATTTAGGTTTAGCCATTGTGCAAACTTTGTTCTTCAGTTGTGTCGGTTGACCACCTGTCAAGACATCTTCGGAATCCCACCTTTGTTATTCGCAATACAATTTGTGCTTCATTCATATTCGCAATTTCAGATTGCCTTCGTCTTATTCTTGCTAGTTCTTCGATTGCTCGCAGGGATTGAACTTCGTGTTCAGGTTGATCGCGCCTCCAGCGAGATCAATAACACTTCGGAGTTGGTTCAGCGATTGCTAAGGCGCAAGCGTCGTCGTACGGTTGTAGTCGGATCGTGAGGGTCACCTCCACCAAAATCGAAAGTTATCCATCTCATCGAAAGATCGGGCACCTCGTCTTCATCAAGTGGTATCAGAGCGCCAGGTTGCTCGGTGAGAATTTCCAGTTTACCATAGATTAGATTGCTATTCCTTACCTAGAGTACACAAAAAAAAAACCCAAAAAAAAAATAGCAGTAGATCAATCTGTCCAAACCAGTCTTAGCCTCGCAATTTTTCTTTTCAGTACATTGCATAGTTGAACTTTCGGTTGCATCGTCGTGTCCTTTGCTGGTCTTAGTGTCTAGTTCCATTAGAGTTTCGAGTTCTGTTCACGTTTGGTCTCACCGCTGCGGTTAGATCCGAACTGCCACGGTGAGGGAAGGAAAGGAGGAGGACTTGGAGTTGGACTCGGAGTTGGACTCGGAGTAGGACTTGGAGTTGGACTCGGAGTTGGACTCGGAGTTGGACTCGGAGTAGGACTTGGAGTTGGACTCGGAGTTGGACTCGGAGTAGGACTTGGAGTTGGACTCGGAGTAGGACAGGCAGCCGCATTTAAAAGAGCCGCGGTAAAAAAAAAAAAAAAAAAAAAAAAAGAGGAGAGAGAAACAGCTAACTTTTGCATACGACCTCCGATTGAGGCGATTCTTGATCCGTTGGAAAGCTTTTGAGAAGATAGAGCGAAAAACTGGAGATTTCAGAGCCGCGTAAGCCACCAGGCACATACGCGGCAGCTTCGACCCCAAAAAACGTCGTTTAGGCCCTCAAAACGGGCCCGCAAACCGAGGAAAAATCAAGTTTCTCAGAATTTGCTCAAAATTGACAGAGCCCTTCTACAAGTGATTCTAAGGTTCCCCGTGCAGACGGCATCCTTTTTCGAGCTCCAGAACTCCGTGTGCAGTGCCATCTAGTTGTCTTTCTGCGCGGTGTACTCGTTTGTGTTCTAGGCTCGCGTCTCTAGTACGGTCTAGCCTAGGGCCAGCACCAACCGGCGTTGAACGATTTTTCAGCTTGCATTTTCTGAATTGATTATTGCTACTCCTTGCTACCAAACTTGAGCCTTCCCAGCTACACCTTTCCTACACCGTACAGGCTGAGCTTCACCTGGCAATCGCTCCATCCAATCTTCGCAGATATATTGTCATCGCTGGTTGCCGATCACCCTGTGGCTTGGTAAGAATTGGTAAGAATTCGATAGAAGGTTTGAGACGAGCGACTTTTGAACCACCATACCCTAGTACTTGTTAGGGACATATTCTTGTATTTTTGCTAACAATGGCAGGTTCTGGAGAGTTTTCAGATCAGAACTCATCTCATAGTCCTCGTACGAAGGGAATCATACAACATTTCACACGCGAAATGAATCGTCGTACGGAGGGCCTTGAGGAGGATGTTAGAGTCACAAATGAGCGACTTGCTCAACTCGAGGGCGCCCAGATTCAGACAAACGCAACGCTTGCTGCGATGGAGAAAGCACAAGGTATCACTAACAATTCTTTGGCAGATATTATGGCGCGCCTTGAGGAGATTGCCCAAGCTTCGGCTGTTGTTCCCCCTGCTGTGATGGTAGAGGGACAAGATGAATTCGACGATGTGGGTGATTCCGAGGCAGATGGCAGGGTTAACCACAACAACGATCGACTTCATCGACCATTGCGTTTTAACCAACAAGGTATGCGAAGAGAACTCCCACGACGTGAGGTACGTGACCACGACGACGCTTTTGCTAAGGTTAAATTCACTATGCCCTCTTTTAATGGTAAATATGATCCTGATGGATATCTTGATTGGGAATTAACTGTTGATCAAAAATTTGCTTGCCATGATTTTCCTGAGAATAGACGAGTTAGGGCTGCCACTAGTGAATTTACCGACTTTGCTTCTATTTGGTGGAAAGAACATTGCCGTCAACATCCCAATAACATACCTAACACGTGGGAGGCTTTAAAATTGCTTATGCGCCATCGTTTTGTTCCCTCATATTATGCTCGTGATTTGTTAAATAAACTGCAACGCTTACAACAAGGTGCAAAGTCTGTGGAAGAATACTATCAGGAATTACAAATTGGTATGTTGCGCTGTGGGTTAGTTGAGAATGAGGAGGCATCAATGGCTAGGTTTTTGGGAGGGTTGAATCGTGAAATTCAGGACATTCTTGATTACAAAGATTACAACTCCATGACTAGATTGTTTCATCTTGCTTGCAAAGCTGAACGCGAATTGCAGGGACGCCAGGTGAGGACGCGATTTAACTCTTCTGCAGGTCGCACCAATTCATGGACGCGCACACCTTCTGCCTCATCCACTGTGGCGCCCCCGCCATTACCCTCCAACAACAGGCAGCGCTCTACTACGTCAAATTCGGCGCCACGAGTTTCCGAAGCACCCAAATCAGCACCACAACTTTCTGCAAAAACATCCTCTTCGGTTGCTTCGACAGGACGAACGAGAGACATTCAATGCCATCGTTGCAAAGGCTATGGACACATGATGCGGGACTGTCCAAGCAAGCGTGTATTGATTATACGCGATGATGGTGGGTATTCCTCTGCTAGTGATTTTGATGATGAAACATATGCTATGCTTGCAAATGACCCTGCAGGACATGATGATGGATCTGACCGTGAGGAGGAGCATGTTGGCGCCGAAGATGCCGACAAGTATTTGAGCATTATAGTGCAACGCGTACTAAGTGCTCAAGTGTCTCATGCCGAGCAAAATCAGCGCCATAATTTGTTCCAAATCAAGGGCGTTATCAAGGAACGCTCGATTCGCATAATTGTTGATGGTGGGAGTTGCAACAATTTGGCGAGTATGGATATGGTGGAGAAGCTTGCTTTGCCAACCAAACCTCATCCCCACCCATACCATATTCAGTGGTTCAACAACAGTGGTAAGTTAAAGGTAACACGGATGGTGAGAGTACACTTTTCTATGGGTTCATACCATGATTATGTTGATTGCGACGTTGTTCCTATGCAAGCTTGTTCATTGTTATTAGGAAGACCTTGGCAATATGATACTGATTGTGTGCATCATGGTAGGAATAATCAATATTCTCTCATGTTTAATGGAAAGAAAATTGTGCTGCAT
The DNA here is from genome assembly GCA_017311315.1 of Dendrocalamus latiflorus. Classification (NCBI taxonomy): domain Eukaryota; kingdom Viridiplantae; phylum Streptophyta; class Magnoliopsida; order Poales; family Poaceae; genus Dendrocalamus; species Dendrocalamus latiflorus. The sequence continues at coordinate 13,162,889 of CM029628.1, read as the reverse complement.
CCTATGACTCATGAACAAATTGTTAAAGATGATCTTGCTAGAGCTAGTAGAGAGAAAAGCCGAGAGAATGCTGAGAGCGAAAATCAGATTGTAGCAAAAGAACTTGAGCAACACAAAAAGAAAGAACCTAAATCTGTTCATGCGAAGAATAAAGAAATTAAATTGAAAGGTGCTTGTTTCCTTGCTACCAAATCTGACATGACTGAGCTGAATGCTAGTGATTCTGTTTGCTATGCATTAGTTTGCAAAGAAGCTTTGTTTTCTTTTGAGGATATCCCTCCTTCTTTGCCACCTGCTGTCACTAACATTTTGCAGGAGTACCAAGATGTCTTTCCAAAGGACATACCATCGGGGCTGCCCCCACTTCGTGGGATTGAGCATCAAATTGATTTAATTCCTGGTGCATCTTTGCCCAACCGCGCACCATACAGGACCAATCCAGAAGAAACTAAAGAAATTCAGCGCCAAGTTCAAGAGTTGCTTGATAAAGGGTATGTGCGCGAATCCCTTAGTCCTTGTGCTGTTCCGGTCATTTTAGTACCAAAGAAAGATGGGTCATGGCGCATGTGTGTGGATTGTAGAGCAATCAATAACATTACCATTAGGTATCGTCATCCTATTCCTAGGTTAGATGATATGCTTGATGAATTGAGTGGCTCTGTTGTCTTTTCCAAGGTTGATTTGCGTAGTGGTTATCATCAAATCCGCATGAAATTAGGCGATGAATGGAAAACGGCATTTAAAACTAAGTTTGGGTTATATGAGTGGTTAGTAATGCCGTTTGGTTTAACTAATGCACCTAGTACCTTCATGAGACTAATGAACGAGGTTTTGCGTGCTTTCATTGGTAAATTTGTGGTGGTTTATTTTGATGATATATTGATATATAGCAAATCATTAGAGGAACATCTTGACCATTTACGTGCTGTCTTTAATGCTTTACGTGATGCACGCCTATTTGGTAACCTTGAGAAGTGCACCTTTTGCACCGATCGAGTTGCGTTTCTTGGCTATGTTGTTACTCCACAGGGAGTTGAAGTTGATCAAGCCAAGGTGGAAGCAATCCAGAGTTGGCCGACTCCTAACACGGTCACACGGGTGCGGAGTTTTTTAGGACTTGCTGGGTTCTACCGCCGCTTCGTGAAGGATTTCAGCACCATCGCCGCACCATTGAATGAGCTTACCAAGAAGGGCGTGCCATTTGTTTGGAGCACCCCACAGGAGAACGCCTTCACCACATTGAAAGATAAGTTAACACATGCACCCCTACTCCAACTTCCTGATTTCAATAAGACTTTTGAACTAGAATGTGATGCTAGCGGAATTGGAATTGGTGGTGTGTTGTTGCAAGAAGGCAAACCTGTAGCATACTTTAGTGAGAAATTGAGTGGGCCTAGTTTGAATTATTCTACTTATGATAAGGAGTTATATGCACTTTTTCGAACCTTAGAAACTTGGCAACATTATTTATGGCCCAAAGAATTTGTTATACATTCTGATCATGAATCTTTAAAGCATATTCGAAGTCAAGGTAAACTGAACCGTAGACATGCAAAGTGGGTTGAATTTATTGAGTCTTTTCCTTATGTCATAAAACACAAGAAGGGAAAGGAGAATGTTATTGCTGATGCTTTGTCTAGGAGATATTCCATGCTATCACAACTTGACTTCAAAATTTTTGGATTAGAGACTATTAAAGAGCAATATGTGCACGATGCTGATTTTGCGGAAATCCTGTTGAATTGTCAAGAAGGGAAAATGTGGAATAAGTTTGTCATTAATGATGGGTTTGTGTTTAGAGCCAACAAGTTGTGCATTCCTGCTGGTTCCGTTCGTCTGTTGTTGTTACAGGAAGCACATGGAGGCGGGTTGATGGGACATTTCGGTGTGAAGAAAACGGAGGACATACTTGCTGATCATTTCTTTTGGCCAAAAATGAGACGGGACGTCGAGCGCTACGTTGCTCGCTGCACTACATGTCAAAGAGCTAAGTCACGACTTAATCCTCATGGTTTATATATGCCTTTACCCGTTCCTAGCGTTCCGTGGGAAGATATTTCGATGGACTTTGTTTTAGGATTGCCTAGGACCAAGAAGGGGAGGGATAGTATATTTGTGGTTGTTGATAGATTTTCTAAGATGGCCCATTTTATACCATGTCATAAGAGCGATGATGCTACCCATATTGCTGATTTATTCTTTCGTGAAGTTATTCGCTTGCATGGTGTGCCCAATACTATAGTTTCAGATCGTGATACTAAATTCCTTAGCCATTTTTGGAGAACTCTATGGGCTAAATTGGGGACTAAGCTGTTATTTTCTACTACTTGTCATCCCCAAACTGATGGACAAACTGAGGTTGTGAATAGAACTTTATCTACCATGCTTAGGGCTGTGTTGAAAAAGAATTTGAAAATGTGGGAAGAATGCTTGCCTCATGTTGAGTTTGCTTACAATCGTTCATTGCATTCTACTACAAAGATGTGCCCTTTTGAAGTTGTTTATGGTTTTGTGCCTCGTGCTCCTATTGATTTAATGCTTCTTCCATCTTCGGAGAAATTGAACCCTGATGCTAAACAGCGTGCTGAATTGATTTTAAAAATGCATGAGACAACTAAGGAGAATATAGAACGCATGAATGCTAAATATAAACTTGCTGGTAGTCAGGGGAGGAAATGTTTAACTTTTGAACCTGGGGATCTTGTTTGGTTGCATTTAAGAAAAGATAGGTTCCCTGAATTGAGAAAATCGAAATTGATGCCAAGAGCTGATGGTCCTTTCAAGGTGTTAGAAAAGATTAATGATAATGCATACAAGCTTCAACTGCCTGCAGATTTTGCTGTGAGTCCCACTTTTAACGTTGCAGATTTAAAGCCCTACTTGGGAGAAGAGGACGAGTTTGAGTCGAGGACGACTCAAATGCAAGAAGGGGAGGATGATGAGGACATCCCTTCCATGGATACAACTCAGCCACAGCAATGGTTGCAAGGACCACTCACTCGAGCTCGTGCTCGTCAACTTAATTACCAGGTGAATTCATTCCTAGGTTCATATATTACGGAGAATAGACCGCTACCTAATGCAAGTGATTTAATTGTGCTTACGAACCTGGGAAAGGATGAAGGAGAAGGACGTGGAGTCATGGACATGCCTGGATGGAATAATGGAGTTCACCACGTCACTTGGGGGCCAAGCCAAACAAGAATTCGAGTTGGACACGTTCTGGAATCAGATTCGGACTGCTGCGTTGGTACCAAGTTCAAACGGGCATAACTTCCTCATACGGACTCCGATTGGGACGTTCTTGTACTTCATGGAAAGCTTAGGAAGTCTATTTTCCAACGGATCCGACCTCAGCTTCAAATTCCATCTGAGCCGGCCGTAATCATCAAATTACTCCACGTTGTTTTCTGAGTCCGAGTCAAAAAGGGTGCTGCGCCACCTCCACTTGGGCCCATGGGCCTTGTAACCCTAGGGCGTGCCCTTGGACGCCCCCCCTGGTCGTTCTCCCTATAAAGGAGCCGCCGCCTTCGTTGCTAAGACTGGGATTTCGTTGAATTTAGGTTTAGCCATTGTGCAAACTTTGTTCTTCAGTTGTGTCGGTTGACCACCTGTCAAGACATCTTCGGAATCCCACCTTTGTTATTCGCAATACAATTTGTGCTTCATTCATATTCGCAATTTCAGATTGCCTTCGTCTTATTCTTGCTAGTTCTTCGATTGCTCGCAGGGATTGAACTTCGTGTTCAGGTTGATCGCGCCTCCAGCGAGATCAATAACACTTCGGAGTTGGTTCAGCGATTGCTAAGGCGCAAGCGTCGTCGTACGGTTGTAGTCGGATCGTGAGGGTCACCTCCACCAAAATCGAAAGTTATCCATCTCATCGAAAGATCGGGCACCTCGTCTTCATCAATATGTTGCTGATACGGAAGCTGAGGGTGGAGACAATTTTGACAATGTTCGTGAAAATCTGCAACGACGCTTCAATCGCCAAGGTATGAGAAGAGAGCCACCACATGAGGTACGAAATCATGATTATGCACTTGGTAAAATTAAGTTCACCATACCTCCTTTTGCTGGTAAATATGATCTTGATGCTTATCTCACATGGGAGTTAGCTTTAGACCAAAAATTTTCATGCCATGAATTTCCAGAAAATAAAAGGGTTAGGGCTGCTACTAGTGAGTTCATTGATTTTGCATCTATTTGGTGGAATGAATTGTGCCGCAATGAACAACACATACCTAGAACATGGGATGCCTTGAAGAGAACTATGAGACGTAGATTTGTGCCCTCCTATTACTCTCGTGATTTGCTGAATAAATTACAATGTTTAAAACAAGGCAGAAACACCGTAGAAGAGTACTATCAAGAACTGCAAATCGTTGTCTACATTGTGGGTTAGAAGAAACTGAGGAGGCTAAAATGGCTAGATTTTTTGGGGGGCTTAATAGGGACATTCAGGATATTTTAGATTTTAAGGAGTAAAATTCTATTAACTATTTGTTCCATATTGCGTGCAAAGTTGAACGTGAAGTGCAGGGAAGATATCTTCGCTCCCGAGGCTCTTTTGGAGTTTCTTTTGCAGGCAAACAAAATCAGACGCAGTCCTCGGGCGGGACATCATCCCATGCTGCCCCTGCCACTCCTAGCTGTCCTCCACACTCCTCCATCCGTGGGCGACCAGCGAGCACCACTCCCACATCCCGAACCTCTGACGCAAGCAAATCAAATTCAGGCCAGCAAGCTAAGAGTTCCACTTCGGTTGCTTCCACTGGGAGAACATGAGACATACAATGCCATCGCTGTAAAGGTTTTGGGCACATGATGAGAGATTGCCCAAATCAGCGCGCACTTCTTGTTAGAGAAGATGGTGAGTATACTTCAGCTAGTGATATTGATGAAGAGCATGCCTTGCTTGAAACTGACCCTGCAGGTGAGCAAGATGACTCTGAACTTGATGAAGAACGACTTGGAGCTGAAGCAAGTGATAAGTTTTTGAGCATCATCGTGAAGCGTGTCCTTAGCGCTCAAGTGGAGCGTGCTGAACAGAATCAACGCCGCAATCTGTTTCAAACAAAGTTTGTGATCAATGAGCGTTCTTGTCGTGTGATTATTGATGGAGGAAGTTGCAACAATTTGGCTAGCATTGATATGCTTGAGAAGCTTTCCTTGACCACAAACAGCACCCTCGTTCTTACTACATTCAATGGTTTAATTCATGTGGTAAGCTGAAGGTAACTCGCATTGTGAGAGTTCATTTTTCTATTGGTTCATACCAAGATTATGCTGATTGTGATGTCGTACCTATGCAAGCATGTTCTCTATTGTTAGGTAGACCATGGCAATATGATAAAGATGCTATACATCATGGTAGGACTAATCAATATACTCTCATGCATAAGGGCAAGAAAACTGTTTTACTTCCAATGTCACCTGAAGCTATTTTAAAAGATGAACTTGAACGTGTTGAACGAGTAAATAAGGAGAAAGACAAGAGTGAAAATCAAATTGTAGCTAAAGAATGCTTTCCATCGAAAAAGAAAGACATAAAAGGAACAAGTGCTAGGAATAATGAAATTAAGCTGAAAGGGACTGTTTTATTAGCTACCAAATCTGATTTGAATGAGTTGGAAGTGAATAATTCCTTTTGCTATGTTCTTTTGTGCAAGGATGCTTTGTTTTCACTTGAGGATCTTCCTGTGTCTTTGCCCCCTGCTGTCACTAACCTTTTGCAGGAGTTTGAGGATGTGTTTCCTGCTGAGATACCCCCAGGGCTGCCACCAATTAGGGGTATTGAACATCAAATTAATTTGATTCCAGGAGCTTCCCTACCCAACCGCGCGCCATACCGAACCAACCCGAAGGAGACTAAGGAGATTGAGCGTCAAGTGCGAGACTTGCTTGACAAAGGGTACGTACATGAGAGCCTTAGTCCATGTGTTGTTCCTGTACTTTTGGTTCCAAAGAAAGATGGATCATGGCGTATGTGTGTTGATTGTAGAGCTATCAATAATATTACCATTAGATACCGTCATCCTATTCCTAGGTTAGACGACATGTTTGATGAATTAAGTGGCTCTACAATGTTTTCTAAAGTTGACTTGCGTAGTGGGTACCACCAAATTAGAATGAAACTTGGAGATGAATGGAAGACAACATTTAAAACTAAGTTCGGGTTATATGAGTGGCTAGTGATGCCTTTTGGTTTAACTAATGCCCATAGCACTTTCATGAGATTAATGAACGAAGTTTTACATGCTTTCATTGGTAAATTTGTGGTAGTTTACTTTGATGATATATTGATTTACAGCAAGTCACTAGATGAACATCTTGAACACTTACGTGTTGTTTTCGTTGCTTTGAGAGATGCACGTTTGTTTGCTAACCTCGAAAAGTGCACCTTTTGCACCGATCGAGTTTGTTTTCTTGGCTATATGTTGTTACTCCGCAGGGAATTGAGGTAGATGAAGCCAAGATTGAAGCTATAAAGAGTTGGCCAACACCACAGACGGTCACACAAGTGCGGAGTTTTCATGGACTTGCGAGATTCTATCGCTGTTTTGTGAAGGATTTCAGCACCATCGCTGCACCACTTAATGAACTGACAAAGAAAGGTGTTCCATTTAAATGGGGTGAAGCGCAAGAAGAAGCTTTCAACCTTCTCAAAGAAAAGCTCACAAATGCACCATTGCAAACCTGTTGATACAAGAATTGGTGGTGTGTTGATACAAGAAGGTAAACCTGTTGCTTATTTTAGTGAAAAATTGAGTGGGCCTAGTTTGAACTATTCTACTTATGATAATGAACTACTTGCTCTCGTTCGAACTTTAGAAACATGGCAACATTATTTATGGCCCAAAGAGTTTGTTATCCATTCTGATCATGAATCATTGAAACATATTAGAAATCAAACTAAACTGAACCGTAGACATGCTCGTTGGGTTGAATTCATTGAATCTTTTCCTTATGTCATAAAACACAAGAAAGGGAAGAAAATGTGATTGCTGATGTTTTGTCTAGATGGTATACAATGTTGTCTCAACTTGATTGTAGAATTTTTGGTTTGGAGACAATAAAAGAACTATACACTTCTGATGATGAGTTTAAAGATGCCCTGTCCAATTGCAAAAATGGTAGATGCTAGAATAAATTTGTTTTCAATAATGGATTTTTATTTAGAGCTAACAAACTATGCATTCCAGCCAGCTCTGTTCGTCTTTTGTTATTACAGGAGGCGCATGGGGGTGGACTAATGGGTCATTTTGGCATCAAAAAGATGGAGGACATCCTCACTGAACACTTCTATTGGCCAAGGATGAGGCGCGACGTTGAGCGCTATGTATCTCGCTGCACTACCTGCAATAAAGCTAAATCTCGACTTAATCCACATGGTTTATATATGCCTCTTCCTGTACCTAGCGTTCATTGGGAGGATATTTCAATGGACTTTGTTTTAGGATTACCTCGAACAAAGAAGGGGAGAGATAGTGTTTTTGTTGTGGTGGATAGATTTTCTAAAATGGCACATTTTATACATTGTCATAAGAGCGATGATACTACAAATGTTGCTGATTTGTTTTTCAGAGAGATTGTTCGACTACATGGAGTGCCCAATACCATTGTTTCAGATCGAGATGCGAAGTTTTTGAGTCACTTTTGGCGCACATTGTGAGTGAAATTGCGTACCAAGCTGCTGTTTTCTACTACTTGTCACCCCCAAACGGATGGACAAACTGAAGTTGTCAACCGCACGCTATCAACTATGTTGAGGGCTATCTTGAAGAAAAACTTGAAGATGTGGGAAGAATGTCTACCTCATGTAGAGTTTGCTTACAATAGATCGCTGCACTCTACCACAAAGATGAGCCCTTTTCAGGTAGTATATGGCTTTAATCCTCGTGCTCCTATTGATTTATTGCCTATCCCCATTTCTGAAAAAGTGAATTTAGATGCTAAGAAGCGTGCTGAATTTGTCCTTAAATTGCATGAAACAACTAAAGAAAACATAGAGCGCATGAATGCTAAGTATAAGTTGCTGGTAGTCAGGGTAGAAAGAGTTTAACTTTTGAACCTGGTGATCTAGTATGGTTGCATTTGCGCAAAGATAGATTTCCTGATTTGCGAAAGTCTAAGTTGATGCCTAGAGCTGATGGTCCATTCAAGGTGTTAGCTAAGATTAATGATAATGCATATAAGCTTGATCTGCCTGCAGAATTTGGGGTTAGCCTCACATTTAATATTGCAGATTTGAAGCCATATTTGGGAGAAGAAGATGAACTTGAGTCGAGGACGACTCACATGCAAGAAGGGGAGGACGATGAGGACATCACTTCCATGCATACGACCAATGGATCTGAACCTATACACTTGCAAGGTCCAATCACACGAGCTTGTGCACAACAATTGAACTATCAGGTAACTTCGTTTCTAGGAGCATATCTTATTTCTCATGAGAATATGCTACTACCTAATGCATGTGATTGGCTCGGCCTCCGAAGACAACACCAACTTCAAATGTGCATAACTTTCACATACGGAGTCCGTTTGAGGCCCATGAGTACTCGATGGAAAGCTTTTCTCGTCCTCTTTCCAACGGATCTAGCCTCATCTCCAAATTCATCTTATACACATTGCAATCACTCAAAGAAGGTGCTGCATCACCTGTTTCGGCCAACTCGGGCCTTGTAATGCTTGGGCCCAAAGGAGAGGCGACCCCCTTGTCAGGCCCGTACTGTTCATGGATTACTGTTCACATGAATAGTACCATGAATAGTACCACCCTATTTTCTTTAGTTTTGTGCGGCTTTCCCACGCCTATTTAAGGAGGCTGCACCTTTCTAGTTTGGTTGGATTTTGTTTGATTAGTTTTTGCATTGTGAAAACTCTTGTTCTTCACTTGTGTCGGCTAAACCAACCGTAAAGAACCTCTACGGAATCCCACCTTTTGAGATCAATATAAATATTTGCAATTTCAGATTGCTTGTTATCTTGTTCTTGCGTGTTCTTCGGTTGCATGCAGGAATAGACCTTCGTGGTCAGGTCAACCACGTTCTTGGCACGATTGATAACGACTTGGGTGTGGTTCAGTGATTGCTAAGGCGCAAGCGACGTCGTACGGTTGTAGGCGGATCGCAAGAGTCACCTCCACTAAAATCGATAGTTATCATCCTATCGGTAGATCGGGACCCCATCGCCTCATCATCCACCCTTCGGACTTGGTGTCAACAAAGTCAAAGCTGAGACGAAGCTCTGGTGCATGCGCGCTCCATCCTACACCCTTCATACATTGCACCAGTGAAGTCAGTGGTGAGATAAAGCTCTGGCGCACGCGCCCCATCCTGCACCCTTCGAATTTGGCGTCGACGAAGTCGGCAGTAATACGAACCTCTGTCGTGCGCATAATTTTGCACATGTCGAATTAATTACACATAAGGAAGTACTTGCTAGAATTTCTCCTGCTAATTCGTTGTGTTACATCATGTTAGATCTACCTATGAAATTGTCACATGTTATGGAGAAGGTTTCTGAACTTGCATGTTCGAAATTTTTGTTTAGTGCCTACACCCCTGGGTATAAGTTTAATTTGATTGGAGATTATGGTGTAGAAAATCAATTTTTTGTATATCGAATATGCATAACTTGTGATCACATGGATGAATTGAAGCTTACTGTTTTGGACAACAATTCTTGTGCGTTGGATCTTGTTCAATATGAGAGGGAAGTAAAATTTAGTACTCATCCAATGCCTATGTGTTCATCTCTTTTTGCACCATCTAGTATGGACAATCTGAATAAAGATGATGAATTATGGCAGAAGATACAAATCTCTTCACCCTTGCTAGATGAATTTGCTATTGTTCGATTGAGATATGATTATATGGATGAACTTCGCTTAATTCCAAAAGTTGTAGCTTTGCCCATATGTGCCACCCCTGCAAGTTTACAACTTCAGAGATTTGAATTGCATAAATGCTTTACTTACATTTGCAAATCTAGTTGCAACAATTGCTGTGTGCAAAATTTTGATTTGCTCATTAACATATATGAATACTCTTGGGTTAATAATACAATGAGCTTTTATGATTGCGGCTGTGTTATAACATTAATTGTGCAACAACGAAGAACTGTTAAAACGGATGACATATACATATACCATGCATACACCTTGGCTTCTTTGTTACCATACTTTCAGTTTATCAAAAGCCGAGGACGGCTTTGTTTTCAAGAAGGAGAGGATGATGAGGACATGACCCCTATGGATACAACCATATTTGCTATGCTTGTTGTCCTAATTACAAGAGCTCCTACGCATCGCTTAAATTATAAGGTGAGCTCGTTTCAAAGAGGTTTTACTTTGCTTGATAAAGAACTTATGATGTTACATAATGAGGCTTTGTTGCGTTTGTTATTATGTACCGAGATTTATGATGAAGATCATGCAATACGTGAGGCTACACATATGCTAAAACCGAGGACGGTTTTCTATCAAGAAGGGGAGGATGATGTGACCACGCCACAAACACATACGACAATCGCGCCCAATATCAAGATTGAACTAAAGGTGAATTCGTTTCTTCAGCCTTCATATGTTACTGAGAATAGACCGCTACCTAATGCAAGTGATTTAATTGTGCTTAGGAATTTGGGAAAGGATGAAGGAAAGGGACATGGAGTCCTGGACATGCATGGAAGGAATAATGGAGGTCACCACGTCACTTTGGGACCAAGTCAAGCACGAATTCGAGTTGGATACGTTTTGGAATCAGACTCGGACTGCTGCAATGGTGCAAGTTTAAACGGACGTAACTTTCTCATACGGACTCCGTTTGGGACGTTCTTGGACTTGATGGAAAGCTTATCAAGTCTACTTTCTAAAGGATTCAACCCCATCTTCAAGTTCTATTGGAGACAGCTGCAATCATCAAAAGAGTCCGTGTTGGTCATGTTAGAAATATGCCCTAGAGGCAATCATAGAGATGATGATATTTCGTTGTATCCATGATTTAATAAATGTTACTTGAATATTGCCTTTGTGTTGATTAACAAGTATGTGACTTGTTTGTGAAACTCTTTACTTATATGGTTATTCTAAAGTTGTCCCTAGTCGGAGTTCATGTGAGGACACACGTGAATGATGGATTAGCACATGTATCGGTTGATGACCATGTTTCACAGGTCATAGACATGGAGATGTCAAACCAATAATGTGGACACATGTTTAGAACATGGGGTTGGACCGACCCAACATGAGACATAACAATTATACTTATGATTCTCTCTCTACACAATGTGTACGCCTTGTCCTTAGACCTGAGATTGTCGCATGTACTTGAGATGTGAATCGACCTACTTAGGGGCTATCAAACGCTACTCCGTAAATGGGTAGTTATAAAGGTAGTTTTCGGGTTTGTCATGAAGCATGCTGCGAGGCATGGTCAGTCGAGATGGGATTTGCCCCTCTCTATCTGAGAGAGATATCTCTGGGCCCCTCGAGTGATCGGATCCAGAAATGCATGGCCATGCTACTTAAGGTTAAGAGTTAACCTAGTAAGGGATTCCGGATCACAGGATCGAGAAAGAGTGGTCAGCTTGGAGCTCGACCAAATATCGTGAGGCAAAGGGATTGGCATGTACATAAAGTTGTGATGGTTCGTCCGATATGATCTTTGTGTATGTTTAGGAGTTGGCACGTCTTGCTAGAGGCCACTGTCGACTATTGACCAAGTATGTGTACTCGCGTCATGTCTAAACATACGTGAACCTATAGGGTCACACACTTAAGGGCTGAAGCCTAATTCGGATTGGATCCGGGTTAGACTGGGTATTGAGTCCTAATGGGCCTCCATTCGTAGAAGCCCATTGTGAGGACGTCTATAAAAGGAGGGCAAGGGCGCACAAGAGAGGAGAGTTTTTTCGTGACATCCTCAAACCCTGGCCGCCACCCCTCCCACGCCCTGGGCGCTCGCGCGGATCTAGTAATCCGGCGTGCGTCAATTCCTCCCGTACGTGTGGATACCTTTTGGCGGCGCTGCATCTGTAGCGTTTGGACGAACCGCAATAGAGGAGTTGTACGTGGGACGCCGCGACGTGGACGAGGAAGTAGTACGACTACTCTGCCCCGACGTGCTGCATCGACGTAGTACGACTACTCTGCCCCGACGTGCTGCATCAATTCCGCACCTGCGCGTCTAGTGGTAATTCCGTGATCTATAACTGCAGTGATCTTGGTTTACGGGTAGAATTTTTATTAATTTGCGCTAGCGTAGCCTGCCCGTAGTCCTTCAGTGGTATCAGAGCCATTGCTGTCATGTTATAGGTTCGGGTGATTTGCATATGGCGATATGTAAGTCGGTATGATCGATGTGATCGATTGTATAGTTCTGGTAATGGATAGATCTGGTTTCCGTGATCATGCTGCTAAGGTCGTGCCACAACATACCCCTACCGGTCGGTATCACCATCGGGGTAGACAGTGACACATAAAACCGATTGCGAAATGCGAAGATCAATATGATTGGTCGAATCGGAACCTAGATTAATAATCGATATTCCGTGATTGTGCTGCTAAGGTCGTGCCACAACATACCCCTACCGGTCGGTATCACCATCGGGGTAGACAGTGACACGTAAAACCGGTTGCGGCACGCGAAGATCAATGCAAATTGGTCGAATCGGAACAATAGTCGATTTGGGGTAAATATGATTTGCCGATCAAAATCCTAAGTAAAAAATACCGCGAGGGGCGCTGCCCCTTCGAACCCCGCGGGGGGAAACCCCCTCGACCCCCTTATCCGGTAGATTGCGAATCTATGCATAACTTGTTTTTGCAGGATGTATGTGACCAGTATGGCCTAATGTGTATGTGATGCATGTTTGTAATATTTTCATGACCTGCGTGTCGTGGGTTCGGCAACACGGCTGGAGCCATTGTGTTGTCAAAGTATTGTATTAACGGCCTGCGTGCCGACTTGTGATGATGCCTTGTATCCATGTATTTTATTACTAGCTGTTATGAGTAATAGCTTATATTAGTACTTGGAGGACACATCACTTGGAGGGATGGCACACATGAACCATGGAGATGGAGATCATCATGGTGGACAGATTCTATGGCGATGGAGATCACCATAAGAAAATGGGCCATACTGAGTCACAACTGTGTGAATGCTATTCCTGTTTGTTTTACTCCTATGCATGTTTGAATGGTAGAAGTATAACGATCCCTCACAAAATGTTAAGTTAAACATATGCCCTCCCAACTAAACTCTGCACCATCCCATGTCTTGTAAATTGATGGTGGGTCTATAAAATTAGGGCACCATCGACTTTCCTTGACTAGATGGGTTTGTATCGGATACATACATGCATAAGGGTTGGTGAACTTAACAAGGTTATCATAAAGGTTATGGGCCTTGGGGCATAAAGGTTGGGCGCCGAGGCATAGAGATGTCACCCAACAACAAGAGTCATATAGAGATATGATTAGTAAGGTGTTACTAACCGAATTATCTTGTCTCCTAGCGGTGATGCAAAAGCTCACTAGTAGACTAGTTAATTGCGGATCTTGAATCGCTAAGAATCAATAGAGGGATATTGATTTTAGTGGGAGTACATTCTATTAAATTTGTTTAATACGGTTTACTCTATCATGGTTTTATTTGTCTTAGTATTTTGCATTTTTTGTTGTAGATCAATGGCATCTAACAACCGCGCACACCCTTTTGCTTTGCGATCAATTCTTGAGAAAGAAAAATTAAATGGAACAAACTATTCGGACTGGGTCCGTAACCTGAGAATTGTTCTCAGGGCAGATAAAAAGGAAAACGTTCTGGACACCCCAATCCCAGAAGAGCCTGCTGACAATGCGGCTGCTGCTGTTAAAAATGCCTACAAGAAAGCATGTGATGACTCTCTTGAGATTAGCTGTCTTATGCTTGCATGCATGGAACCTGACCTTCAAAAGCAGTTTGAGGATCAGGAAGCGTATGATATGATCATGGCGCTTAAGGACATGTTCCAGACACAGGCCAGGACTGAAAGGTTCAATGTCTCTAAGGCTTTTCTGGAATGCAAGTTAACAGAAGGTGCACCCGTAGGCCCACATGTGATCAAAATGGTTGGTTACAGTCAGACTTTGGATAAACTTGGTTTTCCAATTAGCCAAGAGTTGGCAACTGATTTCATTTTGGCGTCTCTACCACCTAGCTATGGACATTTCATTTCGAACTACCATATGCATGGGGTGGAAAAGAGCCTTAATGAGCTTTGTGGGATGCTCAAAACAGTAGAGAGTGACATTAAGAAGTGTGCAGGGCCTAGCCATGTGATGGCTGTGCAGAACAAGTCTAGCTTCAAGAAAAAGGGTAAGCAGTCATGGGCAAAGAATAAGGGCAAGGTTAAAGATATGATCTCAAAACCAACGCCTAAGCCTAATGCTGGACCTGGAGCTGAGACAGTATGCTTCTATTGTAAAGAGACTGGCCACTGGAAGAGAAACTGCAAGAAGTACATGGATTCCGAGGAATGCAAGAAGAAGGCTGGAAGTAAGACTTCCACCCATGGTACACTTGTCATAAATGTTTTAGACATTTTTCTCGCTGATTCTCCTATTAACTCTTGGGTATTTGATACCGGATTAGTTGCTCACATTTGCAACTCGATGCAGGGGCTAATAAGAAGTAGAGGAGTCGCAAGAGGTGAAGTTGATTTTCGCGTCGGAAATAAAGCAAGGGTTGCTGCGTTGACCGTCGGCACCATGCAACTTCAGCTTCCTTCAAGATTTATTATGGAATTGAATAATTGTTATTATGTTCCTAGTATGAGTCGAAACATTTTATCCCCCTCATGTTTGATGAGAGATGGTTATTCATTTGCAAGTAAAGACAATGGTTGTTTGATCTCTAAAAATGAAATGTTTGTGGCTTTTGCGCCCATTGTGAATGGGTTATTTATTTTAAATCTTGATGATGCGCCCATCTTTAACATAAATGCTAAAAGACTTCAACCTAATGATTTGAATCCCACCTATGTTTGGCATTGTCGTTTGGGTCACATAAGTGAAAAGCGCATGAAGAAGCTCCATGATGATGGTCTTCTAACTTCGTTTGATTTTGAATCATACGAGACATGTGAAGCTTGTTTGCTTGGTAAGATGACCAAGTCACCTTTCAAAGGTTCTTTTGAGAGGGCATCAGACTTGTTGGAAATCATACATACTGATGTATGTGGACCAATGAGCACGACTGCTAGAGGTGGATTTCATTACTTCATAACTTTCACTGATGATTTTAGTAGATATGGCTATGTCTACTTAATGAAGCGTAAGTCTGAAACTTTTGAAAAGTTCAAAGAGTTCCAGAATGAGGTTGAAAATCAACGTGCCAAGAAAATTAAGGCTCTGCGATCTGATCGTGGCGGCGAGTATTTGAGTCATGAATTTAGCAATCATCTGAAGAGTTGCGGAATTGTTCCACAGCTAACACCGCCCGGAACGCCTCAAAGAAACGGGGTATCCGAGCGGCGTAATCGGACCTTGTTGGACATGGTTCGATCGATGATGAGCCAGTCAGATCTACCATTATCATTTTGGGGTTACGCTCTAGAAACAGCAGCTTTCACACTTAATAGGGTACCGTCTAAATCCGTAGTTAAGACACCATATGAGATATGGACTGGGAAGAGTCACAGTTTGTCTTTTCTAAAGATTTGGGGATGTGAGGCGTTTGTCAAGCGACAACAGTCGGACAAGCTCACACCCAAGTCGGATAAATGCATTTTCGTGGGATATCCGAAGGAAACCTTTGGATATTACTTCTACAACCGACTAGAGGGCAAAGTGTTTGTCGCTCGAAGTGGTGTTTTCCTAGAGAAAGATTTTCTCAACAGGGAGACAAGTGGAAGAACGGTGCAGCTTGAAGAGGTTCAAGATGAACCAATCGGGGAAGACTCAACGAATGATGCCCACGTGGCAGAACAAGTTGAGGAACCCATGGCAAAGGAAGCACCACCACCACGAAGGTCGGAAAGGCTCCGCAATGCGCGAGATATGTTATTGTTAGACAATGATGAGCCTACGACCTATGCGGAAGCAATGATGGACCCAGACTCTGAGAAATGGCAAAGTGCGATGAGATCCGAGATAGCATCCATGGGAGACAATCAAGTTTGGAACTTGGTTGACCCGCCTGATGGTGTTAAAACCATAGAGTGCAAATGGATCTATAAAAAGAAGATTGATATGGATGGAAATGTTCATATCCATAAAGCTCGACTTGTCGCAAAAGGTTTTCGGCAAGTTCAAGGAGTTGACTACGATGAGACCTTCTCGCCTGTAGCGATGCTTAAATCTATACGGATCATTCTAGCTATTGCTGCATATTTCGACTATGAGATATGGCAGATGGATGTCAAAACGGCTTTCCTTAATGGAAATTTAACCGAGGACGTGTATATGATACAGCCCGAGGGTTTTGTCGATCCAATCAATGCTAGAAAAGTATGCAAACTTCAAAAATCCATTTATGGATTGAAGCAAGCATCTCGGAGTTGGAACATTCATTTTGATGAAGTGGTCAAAGGGTTTGGCTTCATCAAAAATGAAGAAGAATCTTGCGTTTACAAGAAGGCAAGTGGGAGCTCGCTCGTATTTCTAATCTTATATGTAGATGACATATTACTGATTGGAAATGATATTCCAATGCTCGAGTCCGTTAAGACCTCACTGAAAAATAGTTTTTCAATGAAGGACTTAGGGGAAGCGGCATATATTTTGGGTATTAAGATCTATAGAGATAGATCAAAAAGGCTAATAGGATTAAGCCAGAGTACTTACATTGACAAAGTGTTGAAACGGTTCAACATGGAGGAGGCAAAGGAAGGGTTCTTGCCCATGTCTCATGGCATAAATCTTGGCAAGACTCAGTGTCCTTCGACAACTGATGAGCGAGATCGCATGAGTAAGATTCCATATGCTTCGGCCATTGGATCTGTCATGTATGCTATGATATGTACTCGCCCAGATGTTTCCTATGCTCTAAGTGTTACGAGCAGATACCAGGCTGATCCCGGTGAGAGTCACTGGACAGCGGTTAAAAACATCCCCAAGTATTTGAGAAGAACTAAGGATGTGTTCCTAGTCTATGGAGGTGAGGAAGAGCTCGTTGTAAATGGTTACACCGATGCAAGCTTCCAAACCGACAAAGACGATTACAAATCGCACTCGGGTTTTGTGTTCATTTTGAACGGTGGTGCGGTCAGTTGGAAGAGTTCCAAGCAGGAGACTGTTGCTGACTCTACAACGGAGGCCGAGTACATTGCGGCTTCTGAAGCAGCAAAGGAAGGTGTTTGGATAAGGAAGTTCATATCTGAACTAGGTGTGGTTCCTAGTGCGTGCAGTCCTCTGGATCTTTACTGTGATAACAGTGGGGCCATTGCGCAAGCCAAGGAGCCAAGGAATCACCAAAAGAACAAACACATACTGCGGCGGTTTCATCTCATTCGAGAGATCCTCAATCGAGGAGATTTAAAGATATGCAAAATACACACGGATTTGAATATTTCAGATCCTTTGACGAAGCCTCTCCCACAGCCTAAGCATGAGGCGCACAAAAGAGCTATGGGTATTAGATATCTTCTAGATTGACTCTAGTGCAAGTGGGAGACTGTTAGAAATATGCCCTAGAGGCAATCATAGAGATGATGATATTTCGTTGTATCCATGATTTAATAAATGTTCCTTGAATATTGCCTTTGTGTTGATTAACAAGTATGTGACTTGTTTGTGAAACTCTTTACTTATATGGTTATTCTAAAGTTGTCCCTAGTCGGAGTTCATGTGAGGACACACGTGAATGATGGATTAGCACATGTATCGGATGATGACCATGTTTCACAGGTCATAGACATGGAGATGTCAAACCAATAATGTGGACACATGTTTAGAACATGGGGTTGGACCGACCCAACATGAGACATAACAATTATACTTATGATTCTCTCTCTACACAATGTGTACGCCTTGTCCTTAGACCTGAGATTGTCGCATGTACTTGAGATGTGAATCGACCTACTTAGGGGCTATCAAACGTCCGATATGATCTTTGTGTATGTTTAGGAGTTGGCACGTCTTGCTAGAGGCCACTGCCGACTATTGACCAAGTATGTGTACTCGCGTCATGTCTAAACATACGTGAACCTATAGGGTCACACACTTAAGGGCTGAAGCCTAATTCGGATTGGATCCGGGTTAGACTGGGTATTGAGTCCTAATGGGCCTCCATTCGTAGAAGCCCATTGTGAGGACGTCTATAAAAGGAGGGCAAGGGCGCACAAGAGAGGAGAGTTTTTTCGTGACATCCTCAAACCCTGGCCGCCACCCCTCCCACGCCCTGGGCGCTCGCGCGGATCTAGTAATCCGGCGTGCGTCGCTTCCTCCCGTACGTGTGGATACCTTTTGGCGGCGCTGCATCTGTAGCGTTTGGACGAACCGCAATAGAGGAGTTGTACGTGGGACGCCGCGACGTGGACGAGGTAGTAGTACGACTACTCTGCCCCGACGTGCTGCATCAATTCCGCACCTGCGCGTCTAGTGGTAATTCCGTGATCTATAACTGCAGTGATCTTGGTTTACGGGTAGAATTTTTATTAATTTGCGCTAGCGTAGCCTGCCCGTAGTCCTTCATGTCACGTACTGGAATCAGATTCGGACTGCTGCAATGGTGCAAGTTGAAACGAACGTAACTTTCTCATACAGACTCTGTTTGGGACGTTATTGTACTTCATGGAAAGCTTATGAAGTATACTTTCCAACGGATCCAACCTCATCTGCAAATTCGATCCGAGCCGGCTGCAATCGTCAAAACAATCCACGTTGGTTTTTGAGTCCGAGTCAAAAGGGTGCTGCGCCACCACCAATTGGGCCCATGGGCCTTGTAACCCTAGGGCATGCACTTTGGACGCCCCTCCTGGTTGTTCTCCCTATAAAGGAGCCGCCGCCTCCCTTGTTAGGTCTTGGATTTCATTGAGTTTAGGTTTAGCCCTTGTGCAAACTTCTGTTCTTCAGTTGTGTCGGACGACCACCTGTCAAGACAGCCTTCGGAATCCCACCTTTTGATCTCAATTTATATATTTGCAAATTCAGAATGCTTGTTATCTTGTTCTTGCGTGTTCTTCGGTTGCATGCAGGAATAGACCTTCGTGGTCAGGTCAACCGCGTTCTTGGCACGGTTGATAACACTTTGGGGTTGGTTCAGCGATTGCTAAGGCGCAAGCGTCGTCGTACGGTTGTAGTCGGATCGTGAGAGTCACCTCCACCAAAATCGATAGTTATCAATCCTATCGGAAGATCGGGACCCATCGCCTCATCAGTTGGTATCAGAGCTTCAGTTGACCGGTAGGAATTCTTTGTATCCCTAGTTAGTAGATTGATTTTTATTTCCCATAGTTCAGAAAAATTGCCCCACAAAAAGAGTTAATTTCCGCTGTCCAAACCCCGTTGTGCCTTTCAATCTGTTAGTTTTGGTTTGCTAAATTGAATTTGTGTCCGTTTTATCTTTGTCTAGTTGCTGGTCATATTCTTGATTCCATAAAAAAATCCAAACAAAAAAATCCCCACCCCAAACCCTAATTCCAATTCGGCTGATTTTTCCTTCCTTTGCAGCCACCACCAAAAACGTCATAACTTTTGATTCCGAGATTAGTTTTGAGTGAGACCACCGCCATTAGATTGAAAACATCATTATCCATCTATCTGTAACATTTCACATCATTCCAGCAAGGAAGTTAAGAGATATCTGCGGTGCAAGTTGACCTAAACTTCCAGATTGAATCTGCAACTGTCGGCACTTGTGAATTTTGTGTGAATTTGTTGGTCGGTTTTCAGAACTTGGCCCCAAAACAAAAGTTGTAGAAAAAGCCGTCAGAAAGCAGATAAAAAAATAATCATTGAAAAAAAGGCAACTGACAAAAAGTTACGGCCGAAATACCGACGTGCTGTCTAGTGGACAGAAATTTCCAGTTTTCAAGTTTTGGGACAATCCTTGTGGTCTTCAATTCCAAATTGCACTCGATTGAATTATCTTGTATTACCACTCCTATACATTGCCATACACATATTTTAGCCTTTCTTCCATCCTTGGTTGATCAGCAACATAGGCTAAGTGCTAGATACGAACTATAATTCAATTCTGTGCAAATTCTGAAATTAATTGGTTGTTTTTCTTTGCTACAAAATATATAGCCTATCCAAGCTCCACTTTTCTACTAACCGAACAGGTGTCACCGTACCTTGCAATTGCTTTACTCATCACCTAAGTCAGATTTATCACGAACCAGCCACCGGTTGCACCACCTGTTTGCTTTGGTAAGAACTTGTAAGAATTTGGTAAGAGCTTGAGAGATGCGTGACTTGATCTAAGCCTCCATATCCTAGCAGTTGATAGGAACATGTACTTGTGATTTGTTTCCTTGTTTTCTACTAACAATGACAGGCTTGAGAAAGTTGGTAGATTATGATGTCATCGCGGGCAGATTTGAACTTGAAGGGAAACAATTACCGGTATATATCTTGCCACTCACCGCTGAGAGTACGTCGTCGGACTACTTCTTGTGGGTTACTATGATGGATAGCTACTTTGAAAGACAAGATCTTGATCCTTATGAGAAGATGAGCATGGCAAGGATGGCGCTGATTGGTGATGTTCAACATTGGTGGTCGAATCTCGAGTTCCACTATATATACACATGGGAGCAGATGAAAAAGAAATTGCGCCATCGTTTTGTACCTCCAGTACCCACGGTCACAAGCAAGGTGCAATATGAGGTAACTGAAAATGTTGATATTGTTTTGGCTCCTACTCCATCTACAGATACCACCGAGATGCTTGAAGAGGTGAAGGATGATCTGGTGAATCTTATGCCATTAGAGGAGAAGTTTGAGGTACCTACAACATCTGATGAGGACGATAATGACAAAGGTACTGATTGGGTGCTACAACAAGATATAGAGCAACATTGTGAGTATATACCTGCTGTAGTGCAACCTTTTGATATTCCTTGTGTTGACTTGAACGAACCATGTGCTGATCTAAATTCTTATAATTTTACACATGTCGAATTAATTACACATAAGGAAGTATTCAATAGAATATCCCCTGCTGATGCATTGTGCTATATCATGCTTAATGAGCCCGTTAGTTTGGATTGTGCTATGGAGAAAGTTTCTGAACTTGCATGTTCGAAATTCTTGTTTAGTGCCAACACCCCTGGGTATAAGTTTAATTTGATTGGAGATTATGGTGTAGAAAATCAATGTTTTGTGTATCGAATATGCATAACTTGTGATCACATGGATGAATTGAAGCTTGCTGTTTTGGACAACAATTCTTGTGTGTTGAATCTTGTTCAATATGAGAGGGAAGTAAAAATTAGTACTCATCCAATGCCTATGTGTTCATCTCTTTTTGTATCATCTAGTATGGACAATCTAAATAAAGATGATGAATTATGGAAGAACTTACAAATCTTTTCACCCTTACTAGATAAATTTGCTATTGCTCAATTCAGATATGATTATATGGATGAAGTTTGCTTAATTCCAAAAGTTGTAGCTTTGCCCAAATGTGCCACTACTGCAAGTTTACAACTTCAGAGATTTGAATTGCATAAATGCTTCACTTACATTTGCAAAACTTGTTGCAACAATTGCTATGTGAGAAATTTTGATTTGCTTATTAACATAAATGATTACTCTTGGGTTAATAATACAATGAGCTTTTATGATCGCCGCTGTTTTACAGCATTAATTGTGCAACAACGAAGAACTGTTAAAACGGATGACATATACATATACCATGCGTACACCTTGGCTTCTTTGTTACCATACTTTCAGCTTATCAAAAGCCGAGGACGGCTTTATTTTCAAGAAGGGGAGAATGATAAGAACATGTACCCTATGGATACAACCATATTTGCTATGCTTGTTGTTCCAATTACAAGAGCTTCTACGCATCACTTAAATTATCAGGTGAGCTCGTTTCAAACAGGTTTTACTTTGTTTGACAAAGAACTTATGATATTACATAATGAGAGTTTGTTGCGTTCGTTATCATGTACCGAGATTTATGATCAAGATCATACAATACGTGAGGCTATACAAATGTTAAAACCGAGGACGGTTTTCTATCAAGAAGGGGATGATGATGTGACCACGCCACAAACACACATGACAATAGCGCCCAATATCAAGATTGAACTAAAGGTGAATTCGTTTCTTCAGCTTAAATATATTTTAAATGATAATATGATGCTACCTAATGATGAAAATATATATTTTGACAGTACCACGTTATTTTTACATCAATTCAAGCAAGAGTTCAAGTTGGACACGTTTTGGAATCCAATTCGGCCTCCAGATCAATTCGGATTCAGCCTGACATGCCCAACTTCAAATGTGCATAACTTTTACATACGAAGTCCGTTTGAGGTCCATGAGTACTTGTTGGAAAGCTTTGCTTATCCTCTTTCTAATGGATCTGGTATCACCTCTAAATTTCTTCTGTACGCACCGCAATCATCAAAAGCGTCCGTATTGGGTACGTACTGGAATCGGATTCGGACTGCTGCAATAGTGCAAGTTTAAACGGGCATAACTTCTTCATACGGACTCCGTGTGGGACGTTCTTGTACTTCATGGAAAGCTTATCAAGTCTAGTTTCTAATGGATCCAACCTCAGCTTCAAATTCCATCTGAACCGGCCGGAAGCATAAAAACAATCCACGTAGGTTTCTGAGTCCGAGTCAAAAGGGTGCTGCGCCACCTCCACTTGGGCCCATGGGCCTTGTAACCCTAGGGTGTACCCTTTGGGACGCCTCTCCTGGTTGTTTTCACTATATAGGAGCCGCCGCCTCCCTTTCTAGGACTTAGGTTTTGTTTAGATCAGTTTAGCCCCTTGTGCAAACTCCACGTTCTCTTGTGTCGGCTAGACCAACAGATTCGTGTTACAGAACCTCAACTATCCTTGTGCGACTTTTATATCTAGCAAATTTCAGGTTGCTCACTATCCTTGTTCTTGCGTGTTTTGTGTCCTTGGTTGATCAGCAACATAACTAAGTGCTAGATACGAACTATAATTCAATTCTGTGCAATTTCTGAAATTAATTGATTGTTTTCCTTTGCTAGAAAATACATAGCCTATCCAAGCTCCACTTTTCTACTAACCGAACAGGTCTCGCTGTACCTTGCAATCGCTTTACTCATCACTTGAGTTAGATTTATCACGAACCAGCCACCGGTTGCACCACCTGTTTGCTTTGGTAAGAACTCGTAAGAATTTGGTAAGAGCTTGAGAGATGTGTGACTTGATTTGAGCCTCCATATCCTAGTAGTTGATAGGAACATTTATTTGTGATTTGTTTCCTTGTTTTCTACTAACAATGACAGACTTTGGAAAATGGGTAGATTATGATGTCATCGCGGGCAGATTTGAACTCGAAGGGAAACAATTACCGGTATATATCTTTCCACTCACTGCTGAGAGTACGTCGTCGGACTACTTCTTGTGGGTTACTATGTTGGAGAGCTACTTTGAAAGACAGGATCTTGATCCTGTTGAGAAGATGAGCATGGCAAGGACGGCACTGATTGGTGATGTTCAACATTGGTGGTCAAATCTCGATTTCCACTATATATACACATGGGAGCAGATGAAAAAGAAATTACGACATCGCTTTGTACCTCCAGCACCTACTGTCACAAGCGAGGTGCAACATAAGGTAACCGAAAACGCTGACATTGTATTGGCTCCTACTCCATCTACAGATACAGCTAAGATGCTTGAAGAGATGAAGGATGATCTGCTGCATCTTATGCCATTAGAGGAGAAATTTGAGGTATCTACAGTATCTGATGAGGATGATAATGACAAAGATACTGATTTGGAGCTACAACAAGACATAGAGCAACCTTGTGAGTATATATCTGCTGTAGTGCAATCTATTGAAATTCCTTGTGTTGACTTGAATGAAACATGTGCTGATCTAAATTCTCATAATTTTGCACATGTCGAATTAATTACACATAAGGAAGTACTTGCTAGAATTTCTCCTGCTAATTCGTTGTGTTACATCATGTTAGATCTACCTATGAAATTGTCACATGTTAAGATTATGGTGTAGAAAATCAATTTTTTGTATATCGAATATGCATAACTTGTGATCACATGGATGAATTGAAGCTTACTGTTTTGGACAACAATTCTTGTGCGTTGGATCTTGTTCAATATGAGAGGGAAGTAAAATTTAGTACTCATCCAATGCCTATGTGTTCATCTCTTTTTGCACCATCTAGTATGGACAATCTGAATAAAGATGATGAATTATGGCAGAAGATACAAATCTCTTCACCCTTGCTAGATGAATTTGCTATTGTTCGATTGAGATATGATTATATGGATGAACTTCGCTTAATTCCAAAAGTTGTAGCTTTGCCCATATGTGCCACCCCTGCAAGTTTACAACTTCAGAGATTTGAATTGCATAAATGCTTTACTTACATTTGCAAATCTAGTTGCAACAATTGCTGTGTGCAAAATTTTGATTTGCTCATTAACATATATGAATACTCTTGGGTTAATAATACAATGAGCTTTTATGATTGCTGCTGTGTTATAACATTAATTATGCAACAACGAAGAACTGTTAAAACGGATGACATATACATATACCATGCATACACCTTGGCTTCTTTGTTACCATACTTTCAGTTTATCAAAATCCGAGGACGGCTTTGTTTTCAAGAAGGAGAGGATGATGAGGACATGACCCCTATGGATACAACCATATTTGCTATGCTTGTTGTCCTAATTACAAGAGCTCCTACGCATCGCTTAAATTATAAGGTGAGCTCGTTTCAAAGAGGTTTTACTTTGCTTGATAAAGAACTTATGATGTTACATAATGAGGGTTTGTTGCGTTTGTTATTATGTACCGAGATTTATGATGAAGATCATGCAATACGTGAGGATACACATATGCTAAAACCGAGGACGGTTTTCTATCAAGAAGGGGAGGATGATGTGACCACGCCACAAACACATACGACAATCGCGCCCAATATCAAGATTGAACTAAAGGTGAATTCGTTTCTTCAGCCTTCATATGTTACTGAGAATAGACCGCTACCTAATGCAAGTGATTTAATTGTGCTTAGGAATTTGGGAAAGGATGAAGGAAAGGGACATGGAGTCCTGGACATGCATGGAAGGAATAATGGAGGTCACCACGTCACTTTGGGACCAAGTCAAGCACGAATTCGATTTGGATACGTTTTGGAATCAGACTCGGACTGCTGCAATAGTGCAAGTTTAAACGGACGTAACTTTCTTATACGGACTCCGTTTGGGACGTTCTTGGACTTGATGGAAAGATAATCAAGTCTACTTTCTAAAGGATTCAACCCCATCTTCAAATTATATTCGAGACAGCTGCAATCATCAAAAGAGTCCGTGTTGGTCACGTACTGGAATCAGATTCGGACTGCTGCAATGGTGCAAGTTGAAACGAACGTAACTTTCTCATACAGACTCCGTTTGGGACGTTCTTGTACTTCATGGAAAGCTTAGGATGTATACTTTCCAACGGATCCAACCTCATCTTCAAATTCGATCCGAGCCGGCTGCAATCATCAAAACAATCCACGTTGGTTTTTGAGTCCGAGTCAAAAGGGTGCTGCGCCACCACCAATTGGGCCCATGTGCCTTGTAACCCTAGGGCATGCACTTTGGACGCCCCTCCTGGTTGTTCTCCCTATAAAGGAGCCGCCGCCTCCCTTGTTAGGACTTGGATTTCATTGAGTTTAGGTTTAGCCCTTGTGCAAACTTCTGTTCTTCTGTTGTGTCGGATGACCACCTGTCAAGACAGCCTTCGGAATCCCACCTTTTGATCTCAATTTATATATTTGCAATTTCAGATTGCTTGTTATCTTGTTCTTGCGTGTTCTTCGGTTGCATGCAGGAATAGACCTTCGTGGTCAGGTCAACCGCGTTCTTGGCACGATTGATAACACTTTGGGGTTGGTTCAGCGATTGCTAAGGCGCAAGCGTCGTCGTACGGTTGTAGTCGGATCGTGAGAGTCACCTCCACCAAAATCGATAGTTATCAATCCTATCGGAAGATCGGGACCCATCGCCTCATCAACATGGCATCGACGAAGTCAGCAGCAACATGAAGCTCTAACGCATGTGCTCTGTCTCACACACTTCAGACTTGGTATCGATGAAGTCGGTGGCGAAATGAAGCTCTAGCCCGTGTGCTCTATCCCACACCCTTCAGACTTGGCATTGACAAAGCAGGTGATGAGATGAAGCTCTTGCGTGCATGCGCTCCGTCCTGTACCCTTTGGGCTTGGCATCGACAAAGCTGGTTGCGAGATGAAGCTCTTGCATATGCGCACTCCATCTCCTACCCTTTGAACTTGGCGTCGACAAAGGGTGTCGAGATGAAGCTCTGACACGCTCACTCATCCCCCCACAGATTGTCGACCATGAGGTTGTCGGACTTGACATCTATGACCACGAGGTGGTCGGACAAAGCGTCTACAACCACAAGGTGGTCGAACGAAGTCTCGATCGCGAGGCATCTATGGCTGCGAGGCAGTTGGACGAAGCGCCTATGACCACGAGGTGGTCAGACTGGTGTCTGTAACCATGAGGTGGCCAGACAAAGCATCTACAACCACAAGGTGGTCGGATGAAGTCTTGACTACGAGGCGGTCGGATGAAGCATCAATGACCACAAGGTGGTCGAACAAAGTCTCGATCCTGATACTGTCAGACAAAGCGCCTATGACTACAAGGTGGTCGAATGAAGTCTATGACCACAAGGTGGTCAGATGAAGTCTTGACCGTGATGCGGTCGAACAAAGCATCTACGACCATGAGGTGGTTGGTCTTGGCATCTACGACCACGAGGTGGTTGGACAAAGCATTTATGACCATAATACGGTCAGACAAAGTTTCTATGACCACGAGGTAATCGAACGAAGTCTCGACCATGAGGTGGTCATACTTGGCATCTATGAGCACAAGGTGGTTGGACAAAGTAGTGTGACGAGCTCCCTAGTGAGACATGTGAAATGTGCGAGACTCACTAGGGTTACGGTCCATGGCAGGGACTCCGAGGTGAGATAGGCAAAGCACGCAATGTACACATGGTCACACAAGCTATTCCGCGGTACCATCTATACTTGGTAGAGTTTGCGTAGAGGCCGTGGACTCCACACGGCCATTTATACTCTATAGAACTGCCCGAGGAAGCTAAGGTCCCGACGCTTTATACTCTGCAGAGTACGTCGAGGCGTGAGGCCACCGTGCGATTTATTTTATACTTCATAGAGTTACCCAAGATGGCTATGTTCCTAGCACTTCATACTCTGTAGAGAATGCCAGGGCATGAGGTCCTTGTGCGATTTATTTTATACTCCATAGAGTTGCCTGTGAAGGCTATGTTCCTGGCGCTTTATACTCTGAAGAGTACACTAGGGCGCGAGGCCACCGTGCAATTTATTTTATACTCTATACAATTGCCTAGGCTAGCTATGTTCCCGGTGCTTTATACTCCACAGAGTACACCGGGGCACGAGGCCACCATGCAATTTTCACAAGTACGACCCTGAGGAGGTCGTGCAAGGTCACGACCATGAGGTTGTCAGACGGAGTGTCTATGACCACGAGGTGGTCAGACGAAGCTTTGACCATGAGGTGTATGACCACAAGTCACTCGCCCTGATGAGGACACGACCCCTATGGATACAACCATATTTGCTATGCTTGTTGTTCCAATTGCAAGAGCTCCTACGCATCACTTAAATTATAAGGTGAGCTCGTTTCAAAAAGGTTTTACTTTGTGTGATAAAGAACGTATGATATTACATAATGAGAGTTTGTTACGTTTGTTATTATGTACCGAGATTTATGATGAAGATCATGCAATACGTGAGGCTACACATATGCTAAAACCGAGGACGGTTTTCTATCAAGAAGGGGAGGATGATGTGACCACGCCACAAACACATACGACAATCGCGCCCAATATCAAGATTGAACTAAAGGTGAATTCGTTTCTTCAGCCTTCATATGTTACTAAGAATAGACCGCTACCTAATGCAAGTGATTTAATTGTGCTTAGGAATTTGGGAAAGGATGAAGGAAAGGGACATGGAGTCCTGGACATGCATGGAAGGAATAATGGAGGTCACCACGTCACTTTGGGACCAAGTCAAGCACGAATTCGAGTTGGACACGTTTTGGAATCAGACTCGGACTGCTGCAATGGTGCAAGTTTAAACGGACGTAACTTTCTCATACGGACTCCGTTTGGGACGTTTTTGGACTTGATGGAAAGCTTATCAAGTCTACTTTCTAAAGGATTCAACCCCATCTTTAAATTATATCCGAGACAGCCGCAATCATCAAAAGAGTCCGTGTTGGTCACGTACTGGAATCAGATTCGGACTGCTGCAATGGTGCAAGTTGAAACGAACGTAACATTCTCATACGGACTCCGTTTGGGACGTTCTTGTACTTCATGGAAAGCTTATGAAGTCTACTTTCCAACGGATCCAACCGCATCTTCAAATTCCATCCGAGCCGGCTGCAATCATCAAAACAATCCACATTGGTTTTTGAGTCCGAGTCAAAAGGGTGCTGCGCCACCACCAATTGGGCCCATGGGCCTTGTAACCCTAGAGCATGCACTTTGGACGCCCCTCCTGGTTGTTCTCCCTATAAAGGAGCCGCCGCCTCCCTTTTTAGAACTTGGATTTTGTTGAGTTTAGGTTTAGCTATTATGCAAACTTCTGTTCTTCAGTTGTGTCGGACGACCACCTGTCAAGACAGCCTTCGGAATCCCACCTTTTGATCTTCATATCAATATTTGCAATTTCAGATTGCTTGTTATCTTGTTCTTGCGTGTTCTTCGGTTGCATGCAGGAATAGACCTTCGTGGTCAGGTCAACCGCGTTCTTGGCACGGTTGATAACAACTTGGAGTGTGGTTCAGCGATTGCTAAGGCGCAAGCGACGTCGTTCGGTTGTAGTCGGATCGCAAGGGTCGCCTCCGCCAAAATCGATAGTTATCATCCTATCGGAAGATCGGGACCCCATCGCCTCATCAAGTGGTATCAGAGCTTCAGTTGACCGGTAGGAACTCTTTGTATCCCTAGTTAGTAGATTGATTTTTATTTCCCATAGTCCAGAAAAATTGCCCCACAAAAAGAGTTAATTTCCGCTGTCCAAACCCCGTTGTGCCTTTCAATCTGTTAGTTTTGGTTTGCTAAATTGAATTTGTGTCCGTTTTAGCTTTGTCTAGTTGCTGGTCATATCCTTGATTCCATAAAAAAATCCCAACAAAAAAAAATCCCCACCCCAAACCCTAATTCCAATTCGGCTGATTTTTCCTTCCTCTGCAGCCGCCACCAAAAATGCCATAACGTTTGATTTCGATCTTATTTTTGAGTGAAACCACCGCCATTAGATTCAAAACTTCATTGTCCATCTATCTGTAAAATTTCACATCATTACAGCAAGGCAGTTAAGAGATATCTGCGGTGAAAGTTGACCTAAAATTCCAAATTGAATCTGCAAAAGCCGGCAGTTGTGAATTTTGTGCGAATGTTTCGGTCGGTTTCCAGAACTTGTCCCCAAAACAAAAGTTGTAGAAAAAGCCGTCAGAAAACGGAGAAAAAAAGAATCATTGAAAGAAAGGCAACTGACAAAAAGTTACGGCCAAAATACCGACGTGCTGTCCAGTGGACAGAAATCTTCAGTTTTCAAGTTTTGGATCAATCCTTGTGCTTTTCAATTCCAGATTGCATTCTATTGAATTATCTTGTGTTCATCACTCCTATACAATGTTACACACTTGTTTTGGCCTTCTCCTATCCTTGTTTGATCAGCAACATAGGCTAAGTGCTAGGTACGAACTATAATTCAATTCTGTGCAATTTCTGAAATTAATTGATTGTTCTCCATTGCTACATATCTAGCCTTCCAAGCTACACCTTTTACTAACCGAGCAGATCACGTCGAACCGACCCTTGCAATCGCTATACACATCACTTGAGTCAAGTTATCACGAACCAGCCACCGGTTACACCACCTGTTTTGCATTGGTAAGAACTTGTAAGAGCTTGGTAAGAGTTTGAGAGATGTGTGACTTGTGAAGCTCCACCTCCTAGTAGTTTATAGGGACTTACATAATTCTTGTGTATTTCCTTGTTTTCTACTAACCATGACAGGTTCAAGATCACATTGTAGCAATTTTTGTGAGACCAACAACTTGTTGGATCGTATTAATAAGACCCTCACCACCATCAACAACAGAATTGAGGGCTCCAATGATCGCGACCGTTGTCGACTTCAACATAATCGACAAGGTACAGGTAGGTTAACAAGAGAGGTATGTGATGATGATGCCAAGTTTACAATTCCTCCATTTGCTGGTAGATATGACCCTAAAGCTTATCTTGAATGGGAAATACAATTAGATCAAAATTTTCTGTGCTATGATTTTCCTGATGATAAAAGAGTTAGGGCTGCTACTAGTGAATTCACTGATTTCGCATTATTTTGGTGGAGGAAACAATGTAGACTACCACATGTACCTAAAACTTGGAATGCTTTGAAACGAATCATGAGATCTACATTTGTTCCTTCATATTATTCACGTGACTTGTTAAAAAGATTGCAACGTTTAGAACAAGGTAGGAAAACTGTAAGTGAATACTATGAAGAATTGAAAGCTCTTTTGTTGCGTTGTGATTTAGAGGAACATGTAGAAGCTATAGAGAATAGATTCTTAGGTGGGCTTAATCAAGAAATTAAGAACATTCTCGTCCACAAAGAATATAATTCTCTCTGTGATTTGTTTATACTTGCTTGTAAGGCTGAAAGTCAGATTGAGAAAGAATTGAGAATACTTGATAATAGGACACATGAGAGCAAACCTGTGGTTGTGCCTTTTTCTATAACTAACAACTTGCAGCAAGTTGAAAACCATGCTGAAGAGAAGAATGAGTTACTTGAGCTACCAACTCCATTACTTGAGAAGGAAGATGAGGAGATGGATGTACCTACATCATCTGAGGGGAGCCAAAAAGATAAAGATCATGGTGCTATCATCACTCACGGTGAGTATGCTTGTGAAGAACAACAATTATGTACTGTTCATGCTATTTTAGAGCAAAACTTAGTGGAAAACAATTCTGACACGCCCATATTTCAAGTAGAGAATTCACACTGCATTGATTTGAGTATTGAGAATGAGTTTAGTGCACCTAGTCAAAAAATAATTGAATTGCCTGCTGTTTTGAGTGATTCATGTGATGAATTAATCACATACAATGATCATGTGGCTTTGGTTAGACATAAAGAAGATTTAACTAGAATTTCTCCTGCCAATTCATTGTGTTACATCATGTTGGATCTTCCTATGAAATTGTCACATGCTTTGGAGAAAGTTTCTGAACTTACATGTTCAAAATTCTTGTTTAGTGCCTACACCCCTGGGTATAAGTTTAATTTGATTGGAGATTATGGTGTAGGAAATCAATTTCTTGTATATCGAATATGCATAACTTGTGACCACATGGATGAATTGCAGCTTGTTGTTTTGAACAACAACTCTTGTATGCTCAATCTTGTTCATTATGAAAGAAAAATAAATTTTAGTGATCATTCAATGCCTATGTGTTCTTCTCTTATTGAACCATCTAACATTGGCAATCTGAATAATGAAATTGATGTATGGAAGAACTTGCAAATATTTTCACCCTTACTAGATGAATTTGCTATTGCTCAATTGAAATCTGATTATATGGATAAACTTTGTTTGATTCCAAAAGTTGTAGCTTTGCCTATATGTGCCACCACAACAAGTTTACAACTTCAAAGATTTGAATTGCATAAATGCTTCACTTACATTTGCAAAACAAGTTGCGATAATTACTGTGTGAGAAATTTTGATTTGTTCATTAACATATATGATTAGTTTTGGGTTAATAATACAATGAGCTTTTATGATTGCTGCTGTGTCATAACATTAGTTGTGCAACAACGGAGAACTGTTAAAACGGATGACATATACATATACCATGCATACACCTTGGCTTCTTTGTTACCATACTTTCAGTTCATCAAAAGCCGAGGACGGCTTTGTTTTCAAGAAGGGGAGGATGATGAGGACACGACCCCTATGGATACAACCATATTTGCTATGCTTGTTGTTCCAATTGCAAGAGCTCCTACGCATCACTTAAATTATAAGGTGAGCTCGTTTCAAAAAGGTTTTACTTTGTGTGATAAAGAACGTATGATATTACATAATGAGAGTTTGTTGCGTTTGTTATTATGTACCGAGATTTATGATGAAGATCATGCAATACGTGAGGCTACACATATGCTAAAACCGAGGACGGTTTTCTATCAAGAAGGGGAGGATGATGTGACCACGCCACAAACACATACGACAATCGCGCCCAATATCAAGATTGAACTAAAGGTGAATTCGTTTCTTCAGCCTTCATATGTTACTAAGAATAGACCGCTACCTAATGCAAGTGATTTAATTGTGCTTAGGAATTTGGGAAAGGATGAAGGAAAGGGACATGGAGTCCTGGACATGCATGGAAGGAATAATGGAGGTCACCACGTCACTTTGGGACCAAGTCAAGCACGAATTCGAGTTGGACACGTTTTGGAATCAGACTCGGACTGCTGCAATGGTGCAAGTTTAAACGGACGTAACTTTCTCATACGGACTCCGTTTGGGACGTTTTTGGACTTGATGGAAAGCTTATCAAGTCTACTTTCTAAAGGATTCAACCCCATCTTTAAATTATATCCGAGACAGCCGCAATCATCAAAAGAGTCCGTGTTGGTCACGTACTGGAATCAGATTCGGACTGCTGCAATGGTGCAAGTTGAAACGAACGTAACATTCTCATACGGACTCCGTTTGGGACGTTCTTGTACTTCATGGAAAGCTTATGAAGTCTACTTTCCAACGGATCCAACCGCATCTTCAAATTCCATCCGAGCCGGCTGCAATCATCAAAACAATCCACATTGGTTTTTGAGTCCGAGTCAAAAGGGTGCTGCGCCACCACCAATTGGGCCCATGGGCCTTGTAACCCTAGAGCATGCACTTTGGACGCCCCTCCTGGTTGTTCTCCCTATAAAGGAGCCGCCGCCTCCCTTTTTAGAACTTGGATTTTGTTGAGTTTAGGTTTAGCTATTATGCAAACTTCTGTTCTTCAGTTGTGTCGGACGACCACCTGTCAAGACAGCCTTCGGAATCCCACCTTTTGATCTTCATATCAATATTTGCAATTTCAGATTGCTTGTTATCTTGTTCTTGCGTGTTCTTCGGTTGCATGCAGGAATAGACCTTCGTGGTCAGGTCAACCGCGTTCTTGGCACGGTTGATAACAACTTGGAGTGTGGTTCAGCGATTGCTAAGGCGCAAGCGACGTCGTTCGGTTGTAGTCGGATCGCAAGGGTCGCCTCCGCCAAAATCGATAGTTATCATCCTATCGGAAGATCGGGACCCCATCGCCTCATCAAGTGGTATCAGAGCTTCAGTTGACCGGTAGGAACTCTTTGTATCCCTAGTTAGTAGATTGATTTTTATTTCCCATAGTCCAGAAAAATTGCCCCACAAAAAGAGTTAATTTCCGCTGTCCAAACCCCGTTGTGCCTTTCAATCTGTTAGTTTTGGTTTGCTAAATTGAATTTGTGTCCGTTTTAGCTTTGTCTAGTTGCTGGTCATATCCTTGATTCCATAAAAAAATCCCAACAAAAAAAAATCCCCACCCCAAACCCTAATTCCAATTCGGCTGATTTTTCCTTCCTCTGCAGCCGCCACCAAAAATGCCATAACGTTTGATTTCAATCTTATTTTTGAGTGAAACCACCGCCATTAGATTCAAAACTTCATTGTCCATCTATCTGTAAAATTTCACATCATTACAGCAAGGCAGTTAAGAGATATCTGCGGTGAAAGTTGACCTAAAATTCCAAATTGAATCTGCAACAGCCGGCAGTTGTGAATTTTGTGCGAATGTTTCGGTCGGTTTTCAGAACTTGTCCCCAAAACAAAAGTTGTAGAAAAAGCCGTCAGAAAACGGAGAAAAAAAGAATCATTGAAAAAAAGGCAACTGACAAAAAGTTACGGCCAAAATACCGACGTGCTGTCCAGTGGACAGAAATCTTCAGTTTTCAAGTTTTGGATCAATCCTTGTGCTTTTCAATTCCAGATTGCATTCTATTGAATTATCTTGTGTTCATCACTCCTATACAATGTTACACACTTGTTTTGGCCTTCTCCTATCCTTGTTTGATCAGCAACATAGGCTAAGTGCTAGGTACGAACTATAATTCAATTCTGTGCAATTTCTGAAATTAATTGATTGTTCTCCATTGCTACATATCTAGCCTTCCAAGCTACACCTTTTACTAACCGAGCAGATCACGTCGAACCGACCCTTGCAATCGCTATACACATCACTTGAGTCAAGTTATCACGAACCAGCCACCGGTTACACCACCTGTTTTGCATTGGTAAGAACTTGTAAGAGCTTGGTAAGAGTTTGAGAGATGTGTGACTTGTGAAGCTCCACCTCCTAGTAGTTTATAGGGACTTACATAATTCTTGTGTATTTCCTTGTTTTCTACTAACCATGACAGGTTCAAGATCACATTGTAGCAATTTTTGTGAGACCAACAACTTGTTGGATCGTATTAATAAGACCCTCACCACCATCAACAACAGAATTGAGGGCTCCAATGATCGCGACCGTTGTCGACTTCAACATAATCGACAAGGTACAGGTAGGTTAACAAGAGAGGTATGTGATGATGATGCCAAGTTTACAATTCCTCCATTTGCTGGTAGATATGACCCTAAAGCTTATCTTGAATGGGAAATACAATTAGATCAAAATTTTCTGTGCTATGATTTTCCTGATGATAAAAGAGTTAGGGCTGCTACTAGTGAATTCACTGATTTCGCATTATTTTGGTGGAGGAAACAATGTAGACTACCACATGTACCTAAAACTTGGAATGCTTTGAAACGAATCATGAGATCTACATTTGTTCCTTCATATTATTCACGTGACTTGTTAAAAAGATTGCAACGTTTAGAACAAGGTAGGAAAACTGTAAGTGAATACTATGAAGAATTGAAAGCTCTTTTGTTGCGTTGTGATTTAGAGGAACATGTAGAAGCTATAGAGAATAGATTCTTAGGTGGGCTTAATCAAGAAATTAAGAACATTCTCGTCCACAAAGAATATAATTCTCTCTGTGATTTGTTTATACTTGCTTGTAAGGCTGAAAGTCAGATTGAGAAAGAATTGAGAATACTTGATAATAGGACACATGAGAGCAAACCTGTGGTTGTGCCTTTTTCTATAACTAACAACTTGCAGCAAGTTGAAAACCATGCTGAAGAGAAGAATGAGTTACTTGAGCTACCAACTCCATTACTTGAGAAGGAAGATGAGGAGATGGATGTACCTACATCATCTGAGGGGAGCCAAAAAGATAAAGATCATGGTGCTATCATCACTCACGGTGAGTATGCTTGTGAAGAACAACAATTATGTACTGTTCATGCTATTTTAGAGCAAAACTTAGTGGAAAACAATTCTGACACGCCCATATTTCAAGTAGAGAATTCACACTGCATTGATTTGAGTATTGAGAATGAGTTTAGTGCACCTAGTCAAAAAATAATTGAATTGCCTGCTGTTTTGAGTGATTCATGTGATGAATTAATCACATACAATGATCATGTGGCTTTGGTTAGACATAAAGAAGATTTAACTAGAATTTCTCCTGCCAATTCATTGTGTTACATCATGTTGGATCTTCCTATGAAATTGTCACATGCTTTGGAGAAAGTTTCTGAACTTACATGTTCAAAATTCTTGTTTAGTGCCTACACCCCTGGGTATAAGTTTAATTTGATTGGAGATTATGGTGTAGGAAATCAATTTCTTGTATATCGAATATGCATAACTTGTGACCACATGGATGAATTGCAGCTTGTTGTTTTGAACAACAACTCTTGTATGCTCAATCTTGTTCATTATGAAAGAAAAATAAATTTTAGTGATCATTCAATGCCTATGTGTTCTTCTCTTATTGAACCATCTAACATTGGCAATCTGAATAATGAAATTGATGTATGGAAGAACTTGCAAATATTTTCACCCTTACTAGATGAATTTGCTATTGCTCAATTGAAATCTGATTATATGGATAAACTTTGTTTGATTCCAAAAGTTGTAGCTTTGCCTATATGTGCCACCACAACAAGTTTACAACTTCAAAGATTTGAATTGCATAAATGCTTCACTTACATTTGCAAAACAAGTTGCGATAATTACTGTGTGAGAAATTTTGATTTGTTCATTAACATATATGATTACTTTTGGGTTAATAATACAATGAGCTTTTATGATTGCTGCTGTGTCATAACATTAGTTGTGCAACAACGGAGAACTGTTAAAACGGATGACATATACATATACCATGCATACACCTTGGCTTCTTTGTTACCATACTTTCAGTTCATCAAAAGCCGAGGACGGCTTTGTTTTCAAGAAGGGGAGGATGATGAGGACACGACCCCTATGGATACAACCATATTTGCTATGCTTGTTGTTCCAATTGCAAGAGCTCCTACGCATCACTTAAATTATAAGGTGAGCTCGTTTCAAAAAGGTTTTACTTTGTGTGATAAAGAACGTATGATATTACATAATGAGAGTTTGTTGCGTTTGTTATTATGTACCGAGATTTATGATGAAGATCATGCAATACGTGAGGCTACACATATGCTAAAACCGAGGACGGTTTTCTATCAAGAAGGGGAGGATGATGTGACCACGCCACAAACACATACGACAATCGCGCCCAATATCAAGATTGAACTAAAGGTGAATTCGTTTCTTCAGCCTTCATATGTTACTAAGAATAGACCGCTACCTAATGCAAGTGATTTAATTGTGCTTAGGAATTTGGGAAAGGATGAAGGAAAGGGACATGGAGTCCTGGACATGCATGGAAGGAATAATGGAGGTCACCACGTCACTTTGGGACCAAGTCAAGCACGAATTCGAGTTGGACACGTTTTGGAATCAGACTCGGACTGCTGCAATGGTGCAAGTTTAAACGGACGTAACTTTCTCATACGGACTCCGTTTGGGACGTTTTTGGACTTGATGGAAAGCTTATCAAGTCTACTTTCTAAAGGATTCAACCCCATCTTTAAATTATATCCGAGACAGCCGCAATCATCAAACGAGTCCGTGTTGGTCACGTACTGGAATCAGATTCGGACTGCTGCAATGGTGCAAGTTGAAACGAACGTAACATTCTCATACGGACTCCGTTTGGGATGTTCTTGTACTTCATGGAAAGCTTATGAAGTCTACTTTCCAACGGATCCAACCGCATCTTCAAATTCCATCCGAGCCGGCTGCAAACATCAAAACAATCCACGTTGGTTTTTGAGTCCGAGTCAAAAGGGTGCTGCGCCACCACCAATTGGGCCCATGGGCCTTGTAACCCTAGAGCATGCACTTTGGACGCCCCTCCTGGTTGTTCTCCCTATAAAGGAGCCGCCGCCTCCCTTTTTAGAACTTGGATTTTGTTGAGTTTAGGTTTAGCTATTATGCAAACTTCTGTTCTTCAGTTGTGTCGGACGACCACCTGTCAAGACAGCCTTCGGAATCCCACCTTTTGATCTTCATATCAATATTTGCAATTTCAGATTGCTTGTTATCTTGTTCTTGCGTGTTCTTCGGTTGCATGCAGGAATAGACCTTCGTGGTCAGGTCAACCGCGTTCTTGGCACGGTTGATAACAACTTGGAGTGTGGTTCAGCGATTGCTAAGGCGCAAGCGACGTCGTTCGGTTGTAGTCGGATCGCAAGGGTCGCCTCCGCCAAAATCGATAGTTATCATCCTATCGGAAGATCGGGACCCCATCGCCTCATCACGCCCAGAGGTGTGGAGACCAGACCATGTGAAGTCTGGCGAGGGTGAAATTCACACAGGGCTGGGTGGAGACCGTGCGAAGTCCTACGAAGACCAGGCAAAGTACATCGAAGATGACATCAGCGCGGAGCAAGGTGGAGACCGGTCCTATGAAGACTGGGCGATGTTCATCAGAGACAACATCTGCATAGAGGCCGACAGAGACCGTGTGAAGTCCTGCAGAGGTCATGCGAAATCCGTCGGAGGTGACATCCGTGTGGAGCTCAATAAAGACCATGCGAAGTCCGTTAGAGACGACATCGCATGGTGCTCGGCGGAGACCTTGTGAAGTCCTACGGAGGGCGTGTGAAGTCAGTCAGAGGCAACATCTGCATAGAGCTCAGCAGAAACTATGCGAAGTCCCACGAAGACAAGGCAAAGTTGGTTAGAGACAACATCCGCACGAAGTCCTACGGAGGTGATGCGAAGTCCGTCGAAGGCGACATCTGCGCAAAGCTCTGTAGAGACCGTGTGAAGTCCCGTGAAGACCAGGAATGTTCATCGGAGACAACATCTGCAAGAAGTCTCGCGAAGGTCGTGTGAAGTCCGTAGGAGGTGACATCCATGCGGAGCTTGGCGGAGACCATGCGAAGTCTTCGGTGGAGACCGCACGAAGTCCCGCGAATACCAGGCAAAGTTCATCAGAGACAACATCTACGTGAAGTCCCATAGAGGTCGTGCGAAGCCCGTCGGAGTCAATGTCTTCACAGAACTCAGCGAAGAATACCCCGCGAAGTTCATCGTAGGCGACATTCACATGGAGCTCAGCCGAGACCGTGTGAAGGCCCACAAAGGCAAGGCAAAGTTCGTCAGAGACGACATCCGCGCTGGCGTCGATGAAATGTTGACCACGGGGTGGTCATGTTGGTCAGTGAAGACATGACCACGGTGAGGTCAGAGATGTCAATGAAGGCTCAACCACGACGTGGTCGTGGGTGTCAATGGTGTTTTGACCCTGAGAGGTCGGACAACGTCACTGAAGGGGCAACCACGAGGCCGCTGTAAGTGTTGATATAGTAAGCGGTGGAGCAAAGGATTTGGAGCGCATGCTCCATGCAGACTCCCCACCAGAGATGTGGACAGCAAGGCTTGACATTCACCGATGTTATTTTGCCCGGAGGCTCAGCGTGGAGACTCGCGGAGGCTCCATGTAGTGCATCATGCGTATCGATCGATGTGCTATGGTTGACGACTGTACTCATGTACATGGAGATCTCGCATAGAGGGTGTGCGAAGGCCGACTCCCTAGTGTTAAGATGACAATGCGTCAAGGTTGACAGTCATGCCGGCGTGGGCATCATGGTCAATGGTCGTGCCGGCGCAGCTGGCTTTGACAACTATCGTGCCAATATTGGCATCGGAGCTAGCTCCTCGCGTCGGTGTTGATCGCTCTCCTCCCACGGCACCAGGGTGTGCTGCCATGGGGTGGCTGGCATTCGACCACTAGCCACCGCATGCTGAACT
This sequence comes from Dendrocalamus latiflorus, assembly GCA_017311315.1. Classification (NCBI taxonomy): domain Eukaryota; kingdom Viridiplantae; phylum Streptophyta; class Magnoliopsida; order Poales; family Poaceae; genus Dendrocalamus; species Dendrocalamus latiflorus. The sequence goes on along the minus strand of CM029628.1, from coordinate 13,123,325 downwards.
CGACGTTCGCTGCCACCGTACTTCTCTTTCACTTGGTTGCCATCGCCTTTTAGCGCCTTCTCTTGCTTAGCTTCTTGAGTGGTCCCCACGGACGGTGCCAACTGTTGTGGCTACTAACCAAACAGTTTATGGGGGACTAGCTAGAGAGAGCTAGTGAGTAAGAATGAGGGGATCTCCCTTGCTCATACCCCTCTTGGTGGTTTATATACATGAATGGGGTAGGATGGGAAATTCCTATCCTACCCCTTAATAATTACAAAAGGTGAGGGTACATTGGTACATTTCTCTATACTATTGGACATATTACATACTGGGCCAGTTGCAAAGCCTAGTCACGGGTGATTGGCCACCCCTACAACAACCGCCCTTGCGGTACTACCACTCCGGGGAAGCCGGTGTGACCACTTGTCCTGATCCTAAGCAAAAACCTCTCTGGACAAAAACCAAATTTGAGGATCCTGATCAAACCTTGTCCAATGCTACAAATATTGGTATAGACCTTTGCAAGGATGTCAGGAATCAAATCAAATAAAAAACATGAGGTTCTTGGACTTGATTCCATCCAGTTGAATAAATTTAGTTTTAGGTCACAAGATTACAGTAAACCCTAAAACTCAAATTACTCACTACGTAATCTAAGCAAAGGTTCTGGCTAGAGAAGTCACGATCACAAAAGCATAAATCTTGGTCAAGAAAAGGCAAGAATTGAGCAGGATATTGATTCTTGCCATAGGTGGGCAAACATTGATCCCAAGGACCTACTAGCCTCTTACATATCATAGATTACAACAAGAATAAGAGGAGCATGAAAAGAACCAAATCACATCAACCAACAACAAAAACTCATGCAAAGAGAGATAAGAGCACAATTATTGTAAGAACTTAATCTATTGCATGAAGAGGAATGATATTTACAACTTGCTAGTTACAAAAGTCCCTCCACAAGTCCCACTATTACTCACGCCTTGAAGGAGAGGAAGAACTAGCCTAAACCTAAACCTCAACCCTAATTCTTTTCCAATTCTGTCTCTCCTCCACCTCCATCATATAGGCTAACTAGCCCCTTAGTGGGTCTAGACCTACTAAGGATTGGGAAAACCCGTCAACCCTACAATACCGAGTTTTACACTTTTCAAAGCACTTACAAGGATCAACCCACTCACATTTGAGTGTTTGATTCAGTCAACACACACAACCCTAACTAACCCGAAACCACTTCCCTTGCGTCTCCCGTGTTGCATTTTTGGTGTAGACCTCAAGTCCGGTTTTTGAATATTTTTCCACAATGCCCTCGACGAAACTTCAGGCACCTTCTCTTGACTCTATCTTCATCTTGTCATGCAAGACACCATGCATGCCACATGTAGGTTGACCAATGGCTTCTATCTCATTGGCAAGTCTCTTCTGTTTCTAGCTTCCACCAAACCACACCTCATTTGAACCGACGAAGCCACTTGATTGAACCTTCCCTCGAACACATCCCTTGACTTAACCATTTGCCATGCTTGAGCCCAACCATCCCACATGACCTCCTTGATTGTTATAGACTTTGATCCACCTTGACCTACTCCGTGTCACCCATCATTAACCATATTGCATCCAAGCTTCTGTACACATCAAAGGACAAAGAAATTATTTTTGGACACAAGTTCTTCACAACTTGACCCACGTTAGCATAAATATGCAGCATGCAACATAAGGCAAACATGATTGGAGTTCTAAGATCATCCCATGATCAAATCTTCTACAATTCCTAATTTTCAGAACTTAACCGTCTCAGCCAGTATGACCACACTCCCCATGTTGGTCATTCCGTGCTGATCGTACCGCCAACTACTGGCCCTTTTCATTTCCTGGTAACAGGGAGCGGTATGACCACTTGCCAAGCAACGCCCATTCATACCATTGCTTTGGTAGTACTACGGTTTTGCACTGATACTATAGGATTTGGACAAACCCAAAAATGACCCTCTCTAGAAAATAGCTACCATCCTTTACAGACCGGTCATACTGCACCTGCGGTAGTACTGTGACTACCATGTTGGTACTACTACTGATACTACCGCCATTGCCTAGCTGATACTATCGCCAACCTAAATTTTTAGGGAATTGCAAACCCTTTGCGAAGCCTTAGATTCAACTCAACCCAGCTGCTAATTGTTCATCACAAATTGACTTAGATCTACCCTTGCTCTTCAGTTTGGGATAATTAAACTTAATGTGCTTGGGCTCACCACAGTCATAGCTTCTAACAGGACCCCACCTGTCAGTGAGAGAGAATCTCTCTCCTCTATTTATTTTGGGATTTAATCCTGATTTAAACTTTGTAGAGCTCATTCTCGCTCATTTTAACTCCACTTTAATGAAACTTGTTTCTAAATTTATCTAAATTCAAGATCTATCTAGTGGTAGTGAAATAATCCAATGTTGACTTTATTTGAATTTTCTTTTGATTTTATTTTTTTGCTTAGTATTTATTTGTTTTTCATTGCGATCATCTAAGTAGAATACGAGCCAAGTCAAGACTTTCAAGACCAACCTACTTGTGAGCCAAGCAAGTCAATACTTTGATCATTTTGAACCTACATTTTTATGCAAATTATATTCATTTAAGTTATCAAGTTGCGTGCTTCTATTTGTTATGCAAATTTATGTTCGTAAAAATGCTAAGTCATAGGAATTCCTACTTATTTGTAACTTTAAATAATGCCTTTAGCACATAAAAGAATCCAAGCCTACCTTTATTGAACCTTGCATATATGATATTGCATCCTATGTGTTGGCTCATGGAGCAGAGTTGTTTGTGCTCACCCTCACTCACTAAATACCTCAGAACCTGTGGATCAAGGTCAACAAGCATACTACAATGCGCTAGGAGCTAATGGAGAAGATGGAGGAGATTAGGATGTTCTCTAGTAGTCTAGTTCTTACCCACTACAAGGTTTTGACCCTAATGCCACGATCAACTTTGCAACGACACGAAATTGGTTGCAATAGGTAGGGGCTATTGCCACCATTTTCATTTTTGGTTGCGATAGTTGACCATGTTGCCATGGATATTTTTGCGTGGCGATTACCATGCATTTCGTTGCAATTGGTAGGTGCTATCGCCACCATTTATAAAACGGTTGCAAGTACTTGACAATATTGCCACGTAATGAATTTGCGTTGTGATTCGTTTGATTTGCGTTGCAATATGTCGACGTTATTGCCACACTTTTGTTTATGGTTGCAAATACTGGACAGTTGTGCAACGGATTTGATTTATTGCATGAATCGTTGCTTGCGTTGCAATATGGTTTTATCTATTGCAACGAAATTTGGGTTCGTTGCATCTTCTAGGGTTGTATTGCCACGGTTTTTAGTCGTTGGTATAGAAGACTATCTTTCGTTGCAATAACAAGGTTGTGTTGCCACAAAATTTGAGATCCTTGCATCTTCTAGGGTTGTATTGCCTTGTTAGTTGTTGATATATAAAACTGTTAGACCATGTGGCCAGGTCTAGGTTATTTTAGATGATGAATAATTGACAACGTTGGTTATGGTATTACTTATGGTATGTTGCTTCTTTATATGCTTGTGATAACATGGTGATATGATAATGTTGCATGATACGCTCGTGTGAGGTATTGTGCGTATTGACTTGAGTCAAGTCGTGGACTTGTGCTCGTACGCGGTTGTTTGTTTATTCATATGCAGGTGTTGCTTGAGGCGGAACATGGTCGATGACGGGACTGAAACTAGGTTCGGGTGGAACTGAGGTTTCGGGACTAAGTTCAGAGAGGAACTGAGGTCCTATCGGTCAAGGATGTCATGCGGGATGTTCAGGCTAGAGAACAATGCGTATGGAGATGATGCGTGGAGAAGATTTAGGAGGTGCGGTCCTGGAGGCTTCGACACGTGGAAGGTTGAAAAATCGAAAGCGTAAAAAGAATTAAAAATCCCATGTTATGAAGGGTTTTGGGTCCCTTGAAAAGTAGTGGGCCAAAAAGCCTGGTTGAGACAAAAAGGCCTAGGATGAGTTGTATTAGGGTTTGAGTTCGTTTGTGAGTTTATTTCGGATTGGTGGACGTGCTATAAAAAGTTGGGGCCGGCGGCCATGAGATGTGCAGTTTTTTTATCGAGAAATAGGAGAGCGGCGGCCATTACTTTGTATGTGACTCTTTTTGGGGCTGTCATATACAAGGAAAAAAAGGAGTAGTTGATGGCGGCTTGTGGAAAATTCGGTTTGGCCTTTTTTGCTTCTTTGATGCGTGCATGTAGCTAGATACATATGCATGGTTGTTGCATGCATGTGTGTTTTGACGTGATTAATTTGGAGGCTTGCATCACTGGTTTTGAGGTGTTCACGTCAGGTAATGAGAGGGAGTGCTAATTAGTTTTGGTGAGAAGTATTGGCGCTTGAAGGCTGCATGCGTGTATTGATTGTGGAGTTCTGATCTTAGCCTTTTGGTTTGTGCGACGTTGTTTCGGTTTGGCTGGTTGGCTAGACGAACACGTTGGATCGACTAGAAGAAAAATAAGCGCAGCGGCCAGATGGAGATGCGGATGATTTTGGCGGTCGGATGTGATTAGCGATCGTGTTTTCCTCTCGCGCGATGTCGTCTTGATTCTCGGCCGGTTCCTTTTTAGTGTGTGGTAATTCCGTTCATCTTCCTTTGCTTATTATCTAGTTACTTTGTAGGGGCCTCGAGGGATAAAAAACATAGGAAAATAAAAATTTAAGCTACGCTAAGTAGGACTCGAACCAATGACTTATCAATTAAACACTGCAGTGTTACCACTGAGTTACCAACTTATTATTGCACAAAGATGCAAATATTTGCTATCTAAAACTTCCACATGGTGATTTTGCCAAAGGGTATGCCACACAAAAAAATTCATGCAATTCGATAAATTCCATTTAGCAATTCGGTATAATTATATAAATTTGCTCCGCAATTCGGTATATAGGTACTAAATAACATAATAAGTTCAAAATTCAACAATTCAGTTTGAAATTTGCACAAATTACAATACAAATAGTCCCAACACTATTTTAATAGTTCAAATTATCCAAAAAAGAATCTTACGAAAAAAGAATCAAATTATCCCTCTGGACCTTCTATGGCCTCCTCAAGCCCTACGATCTCCTCAACGTCACCGTCAACGGTGCCGACGCCGCGTTGGAGGCCATCTGCGTCGCGCTCTACCTCATGTACAGACCCCTTGGTTTTCCATTCCAGACTTCAAATTTGGCGTGAGGAAAAAAAAAGAGCACAAACTTCAACAATGTGAACCACAAAGAACCAAACTAATTTCCAAATGCCATGAGCAGAAAATCAGTAAGAACTATGTAGTAAAATTTCAAACTGCTTCCTCGCAAAAATCAAACGGCTACATACCTATTTTTTTGCAGCCATCTACATCCCAAATGCAGGGTCCTATGGAAGAAGCAGAAATGACCTTTCGGTGGCTGGCCGGCGGCTCGTCTGGATCCCAGCAGTGTCTAGTACGATGGCGGTGCTGTTGGAACTAATCCTAAAGCATCCCGATCCTTGAATCTGCAGAAGGAAACAGCAGAAGACTCAGCGTCCGAGTTGAAGTCAGTTTAATTTTTTTTCTGTCCGTTTCCTAGTCCAGTTCGTGATCCGTTTTGATCATGACTCGTAGTTGTATTACCATATTTGATGTACTGCTGATACTATATAATGAGAAGAAAACGGGGAACGAAATCGTCCCAACCAAAACATTGTCCTGCGTTCTGTTTTGAAAGTTCTGAATCTGTGCCAGTTCTGCTACAATTTTTGCCTGTTCAACCGGAGTTCATCTTCCGGCCTTTCTGTTGCCGTCCGGGCTGACCGTGTTCCACCCGGTTCAACCGCCGTCGTCTACACGGTCTGACCGCCGGTCAGATTCAGGCTTCACCGCTCGGTCGCAGGTTGCAGAAAATAGAGCGCTGCCGACGTTGGTCTGATTTTTCAGCCTACAGGTGCCTGACAAATACATCGATGTTCTACTTTCCCTCTTCACTGCATTGGAATTTGGCATCTGCTTTGCAATTACAATCATAGCGATATGGCAATCCCCCGCATCACATGTACGTACACTTGCTATTAATTTAATTACTACAGTAGCTTCTTGATGCATTGCGAATTTTTTTGTGAATTGTTCAATTATGAAAAAACGTAGACATTCATATGTTTTTAGAAGCTTCGTGATCCCTTCAATTAACGTGCTACGTGCTGCAGGAAATAAAGTCTTGTGACATTTGGAAGATAGAATTAATGGCACATGATGATGATCGGAGTTGGATGCTGTTGTCTCAGTCAACAGCCGAGTGGCTAGCAGGATTCGAGAAATTTATTGATACTACTTTTGAAGGCACCTATGCATCAGAAACTGCACCATGTCCATGTTCAAGGTGTCGTGGAGTCGTATACAAAACAAAATCCGAGGTTCAAATGGACTTGCTATCTAAAGGGTTTGATGAGAATTTCGTCAAAGAGAAAGGTAATGCTGAACCTTGGAATGATGATAGGGATCTGAATGTAGGCACAGCAGATGATGCATCATTTGCCAAGAATCTGGTGTCCGCAATAATAAGGGGTGCTAACAGTGGTAATAACAATGAACAACCAAATGAGAGTGCAAAGAAATTCTTTGATTTGTTGGAAGATGCGCAGCAAGATTTGTATCCAGGTTGCACTGAGGCTACCAAGGTATCTTTCATTGTCAGGCTCTTTCAGCTTAAGTGCATGGGTGGTTGGAGTAACCATTCCACAGGGCAACTACTTAGCCTATTCTCGGATGTGCTCCCCCCAGGACATTGTATCCCAGACACTATGGAGAAAGTACGGAAGGTTATTCGTGACCTTGGCCTCAACTACATTAAGATCCATGCTTGTGTGAATGACTGCATGTTATTTCGTGGGCTGTTTGCTGATATGGACACGTGTCCAACATGTGGTGAGAGTAGGTGGAAGAACGACACAAATTCTGATGAGATTGGCGAGTCTAGCGAAAGTGGTGGAGGAAAGAAGAAGCGCACTCCTTGCAAAGTTCTAAGGTATTTTCCACTTATTCCTCGACTGCAAAGATTATATATGTCAGAGAAAACATCATCATTGATGCGGTGGCACAAGGAAGAATTGGTCCGTGATGGGAAAATGCGGCACCCAGGAGACTCATTGGCATGGCAGCACGTGGATACAAGGTATAAGAAATTTGCTTCGGATCCACGTAATGTTAGGCTGGGACTTGCATCCGATGGCTTCAATCCATTCAAGCCAACAAGAAGAGAATTGCTTTTGAAGTAGAGGTTGAGAAGTTGAAACAACAGCTTGCGCACGAAGCTGCTGAAAGGGAAAGCGAGAAAGAAGAAAATAGGAGAAAGATGCAAGAGGATCTGGAAAATGCTAAGATTGAACTGAAGCAAGAATTTCTTAAAATGCTAGCGCAGCAGAAAGAAGGAACTATAAATCAGGTAAAATTTCAGAATAATTGTCATCCTTCGTCCTTTTAATAAACTTATGATTATGATTATGATGCCTAATCTTTTACCTCAATATTTTTATGCGTAGTATACCCCGCAAAACAATGGCAGTATACAAATTGCACCTACCATACAAGAGGACGATGAGACAGATGAACTTGCAAATCAAAAGGAAGATGCATTACAGCAGGTAATGACATTATTGCACTATGTTCCAAGTAATCTTGAGCTATGTACCTTAAACTCTAGCTAACATAGATCGAACAATTTCATGTTTCCAGACATAGCCAAGAAGCGTTGTCACCACACAAAAAGATGCAGTACCACCTACTCGCAACTATAAAGCTTCTACTTCTGTCAGCAGAAATCTTTTCAACGAAAACAATTCAAATGTGGCACCGGTGACATATATCACTTCACAGCAGCTGATGAATAAAACAAGAAATCAGAAAAAGAAGAATCAGGTAACAACTACAATATGTTATCAGCCAACCTTAGACACAGTTCTTATAGTGTCAAAATGTATTTTTTGTGCTGATATTTTCATGTTCTAGATCCTATAGTAACATCTAGATCCTATAGTAACCTTGGACACAGTTCTTATAGTGTCAAAAGGTAAATCCAAATGATCTAGATCGAAGGGCTAACTATGGTTGATATTTTAGAAGAAAACAAGCCAAGTAACATGTAGAATGCCATATATTCTTCATGTGATTTTCATGACTTGAAGTTTGACTAATTTTTTTCTTGAATATTCATAGTAGATCCTATATGGCTGAGGAGGGATGGGGTGATGTTAGGGATAGATAGCCAAGAGTGTGCTTGTACCTTCCGCTCATAAAGAAAAACACTAGAAGTGCAAGTTGACTTTTTTTTAGCCTACGTTGAGCCAGATTCAGCACTTGTTAGGTTGTCCCTGCCAACTCAGAATACATCCAAATCTAATGCCACTGGGAGAGTTTTTTGTTTGGGTTTGGCGGTTGGTGCAAGTGGTTTCATCCCATTGTTGTTCACTTATCATTTGCTAGGAAACAAATATTAGCTTGGAACGAAGCTGTATGACATTCATCACATTTATACACTTTTGTATGCTGTGCGTTTATGTGGGCATTCAAGAGAAATTTGGTGCATTAATTATTGGGTATTTAATTGGGATTACTGTTTATTTTGGTTTTTTGGTGCGGGCATTGTGTTGGCGGTTTCTTCAAGTTTTTGTTCTCCTAATGACAAGACGCTTTATATAAGTTCTCCCATCTAAATGTGCATTTAATTTCCCTTCTTTTCTTGAAGGAAGATGAGTCACTAGCACAGACTTTTCTACCATGATAGACTACCTTATACTTGCAACCCCTCTTAGTTAGTAACTTCATAGTTGCCTTGTATGATATATTATAACAATTACAATGGCTTGGCAGTGGTCTGTAACTGTATTGTATCATACTCATTAATTTTATGGCGTTAATAGTACTAGCAAGAATGTCGGCGTGTTGTTATCGAAAGGCCAGAACAAATTTTGGAGCCTATATATATATATATATATATATATATATATATATATATATATATATATAACAAAGCAAGGTCATAGCATTCCATCAAGTAGTGATATGGCCGTTTACTACATGCTTTTTGCTCAGAAATACAAAATAGGCCACTCTAGCTGTTTGAGAAATGGCTTGAGCATATAATATATTTTGTACTGCACTGTGTTAATTGAAAGCAAGCATCAATTCCACCTAGTTTAGAGTCTGCGCAGCTGTGAGGTAGTGTTGTTTATACATGTAAAAAGCTAGAAATCCATGTATAACTATTGCAATCCAATTCTTCCTTGTTAGTTAAAAATTTACATTCGACTTGATTCTGCCTGTAAAATCTAGTGGTGAAATTAAAACAATTGGCCTGACCAAAAAGGTTAAACAAAATTCTGCTGTTAGATGGAACTACAAGATGGCTAGCTATTTGATGGATGTCGTCTCATATAAGGCCCCAAGAAAAGAACCACTGAGTTTTAACTAAATTATTTGTATGCGGCCATTGAACTTGAACTTGAAGTCTTGAACCATATGCTCCCAGTTTTTTTGACAACAAACAAACTTTATTAGCAAAACAACTATCCACAATCACCTCTACATGCTTGTTTGTGCATATAAAAACACAATAATACTCAGAAGGTTGCTGTAACATGTCCACACTCCACTTATGTGCTGCAATGAGCTGTAGTGGTTCCCAGTTTACAGCAAGGAGTGCATCCCTGAATGGACACACTGTTTGGTGTTCCCTAGAAGAGCAACGTATATTTGTTCTTACAATAGAAGTGCTGGAGGATATTGAAACATATGCCTGTCTAGCCAGCAGGTGGTGGTGTTCATTGAGTACTTGCTTTAGTACTAGGCTTTGTAAGTTTTAGTTCTACTTTTGCTTAATTAAATTGACAGCACTCCTTCCATAGGTAACTAGTTTTGCTTAATTCTACTTTTGCTTAATTACAACCATGTTCTATCCGAATCTCTTTACATTCTGTGCATGAAGTAGTAAACTTAATAAGTTTCTAATATCCCAATCTTATTCTTTTGGTCAGTAGGTGGACAAAGTTTGAGTGGGAGGCTCAGAATCAAGCAAGGACACAGCCGACATGTTGCGCTGCTAGGAAACCCTCGAGTGCTGCATAGATGTTAGGGAGTCTTGTACTGCTGCAAGTTTTAAAAAGTTGTGAAATAATGAGTGAACTGTACACTCGTCTATGATTTTAGATACTACTTCAATGGATTGTCAACTTATTGAATGATTGATTATAATTAATATATGTGAGTGAAATCATTTTTATTATGGTTTATTGTTTTTGCAATGACGATTTATTAAACCACAAATCAAATGCTACTAGTGTTGCAATACAAACTATGCCAACGAACTGCTATGCGTGGCAATATGATCTATGGCAACGAACTCACTTGAGTGGCAATATGATCTCTGGCGACGAATAACATTGCGTGGCAAATGGTACTATTGCCACGGCATGATGGTCGTGGCAATAACACCTTTGGCAACAAAATTATGGCGTGGCAATACAGACTATTGTACTATTGCCACGACGTTGTTCGTGGCAAATGTCTCTATTGCTACGCTATGGATCGTTGCATGTACCACCTCTTGCTACGAAGACGGGCGTGGCAATTGCTTATATTGCCACGACCGTGAATGTTGCAACAACGTCCTATTGCCATGCTTGGCAACGGACAACTATGGTTGCAATAAACCCCAACAGTTGCAACGCCAAACTAGCAACGGTTGCAATACCTTATTGCAACGCGACTTATTGCATCCATTGGCAACGAACGTGATTTGGTTGCAATATGTACCGTTTGCAACCAAATTGGGCCTATTGCAACGTTTTCTCGTCGATGCGCAAGGGTAAAGATTTAGTAGTGTTAGTAGGCTGACTCTAGGATGTTCTCACTTTAAATAATTCCAGATTGTGTACACATCTATTACCCAAATTGTTGGAAAATATTAAGGCATCCTTTTACCCCTAGTCAGTCGCTTGCCTGTGGCAAAATGTTCCCTCCCCCCTTTTGCTATCGTTTTTGTTTTCGCTTTTGTATTGTAAGTATTTGGCCTAATCGGCCCTTATTGTAACTCAACCCAGTGAGGTCTATTTAAACTCTAATCTGTAATATTAATAAATGGTCTAGTTCATGTTATGTATGAAATGATTTAGTGTTGTATCTATAAGTACTATCTATTGATCCAAAGAATAGTGCAATGGTTTCACAGAAAATTCCAGATTGGCCAAATCTGGGTTTGATAGAGCTACTATTAGAGCATATGACTATAGGGTAAAAGTCTTGATTAGAATTATCATATCTAAGTACATGGTCTTATTTTTCACAAGCTAAGAAAGACTTTTGACAAAATATAGTGTATTACTACTTTTACTCATCACTCTTATTGCCTGACTTATGTTTACTTTCTTTAGGAGATAGAATCTCCCCTTATTCCTCAGTAGCTCAGTGGTAGAGTGGTTGGCTGTTCACTGATTGGTCGTAGGTTTGGATTTTCTATTACTAACGTTCTCTCCTGTTCAAAATTATAGATGGGTGCATCATCTGACCAGGGCCCATGGGACTTCTTCTCCCATGGCGAGGATGATGGGGAGTTTGAGAATATCCCTCACAAGCTCATGCAGTACCTAGGGTATCATTACTGACCCATCTTCATGGGTCAGGAGGTTTTCCTCTATGAGAGGGTAAGCAAGTTCGAGTCCCGCACCTTCAAGACTGAGCACCCTAGGAGCTCCGCTTTAGACAATCTCTGGGATGCACCCTACTCGGCTTCAACTTGCTTGTCCAAGATTCACAAGGCTACTCTCCTGACCTCTCCATTCTGCTACTACCCATCTCTTCGAGAGGGAGAGGGCTACTGCAAGACCTACATCGCTAGGGAGGACGACACGCTATTGTCACACCTAGTCCAGCTCACCAGAGCTATAGGGGCCACTTATACAAATGCTTTGGAGGAGATCGCACAACTTCACATGCTTCTCATCACCAGTTATAGTCACTCCAACACTCTTTGCTCCCAACTCAATAGGTGTGAGATGACCTTAGCTGCTGTGGAGTGCGAGAGGATAGTAGTAGTAGCTAAGCTTGAGTGTATTGCGGTGGCAGAAGCTATCTATGCTCTAGCATCTCCTAGACCCGTTGTCATCCCAACAACCCTGTTCCGACTCGACCTTTGGGACCACGCCTGAGGAACACTACACATAAGAACATGTGACACCCTAGCCCGCCAATTATCATAGACATCGAAGACTCCAGCCGAGGCTGCAGCCTCTCCCATTCTCACTCCTACTCCCGCTCACCTACCTACAGCCATAGCCACTCCCACTCCTATTCACCAAGCGATTGCATAGTTTGTTGTGGCCATTCCCTCATGGAGGAGTAGGTTGGTTTAGGTTCAGGTTACTAGCAATGCTTGCTAGGGTAGTCTTTTTGTTTGCAATCACTTCTCCCCTTATAGCAGCCGACTAGGCATTGTGGTTTATATCTTAGTGTTGTGTCATGGCTGAGCATGGCCTATATGCTATGTACTAGTACTCATCTAACACTTAACCCCTATAATGAATGATTGTGGCCACCTTAGGCCTTGTATTGTATTTCATCATTTCTGTCATTTGGTTGGTGTTTTTGGGTGCTCTTACAGGGCTAGTTAACCCTCTTATATAGTTATTAGTGCTAAGTTAGGTTGTTCTCTTAGATGGCCCGTAAGAGAGCCATTGTTCGAGGGTGTAGTGTCACCACTTGCCAGGTCGCAAACCCTACCGGTTGAGGAAGAGGCTGTGGTCATGGACCAAACCTCGCTTGATGCGGATCCACCTAGCAAGCTAGCTGAACCCCGTTGCTTTGGCCCTGATTTTTCACGATACGCCTTGTTGGATGCCCTCTCCAAGATAAGCCTTCTCCCACGCACACCGCAGCACGTGAATGAAGGGTAAAGAAACCGAAGTTTCAGTGAGTAGAATCCAACACCACAATTGGATTCAACGCACCAAGAGCAATTCCTCGATGGAAATCTCAAGAACACGCCAACAATGGCCACCAAATCATGGTGATTTTTTGGTTTCTATTTCTCAAATCATAACCTAAGTTACAATGGGGCTAAGGCCCTGGCCTTATATTGGTGCACAACGCACGGCCATGACTTAAACTCACGCACAACTTGGCCTAAGGCCGAAACAAACTCCAATACGAACTAAAAAAATACCTAAACTGCTACCTCTGAATTCTCTCTTAATTTGCGATCTGACTATGAGGATTTTGTGGCTGGAACCTTATCCATTGTGTGGGGCTTCTAAATATCTTTCCAACGAGTCCAAGAACGCCCAAATCGGACTCCGTTTGTGAAAGTTATGGACGTTTTAGTATCGGTCTTGCCAGCTATCCCAATCCGAGTCCGAATCGGTTTCATATCTTTATATGTTTTGTTTTCTTGTTCAAGGGGCTTCCAAATCTATATAGAACCTGAAAAGGAGTCCTTCTCAACCTTTAGAAAGCCATAGTGTGGTTAGATTTTACCTTACTTGCATTGCAATACTCGAACTCTTTATGTTTGGCAAGTCTCGCGCGTCTCTCTGGACAGCTCGTGCAGCATCCAATGAAATTGCCATAACATTGTGTAGGAAGCTCCAATCAAGTGCCGTTTGATTCGTTGAAAAATAGACTTCATTATCTTTCCAAATATGTCTTTTGTGCACATTAGAAACCTCAGAATTGATATTCAAAGCTTCTTGAACATTGTGCACAGAACTGCAAGCACTAACCAAAGTTGTAGTTCTACTTGGTGCCACATCATCCTCCCCTCCTTGAAGCAAAGCCGTCCTCGGCTTTGGGGTAATCTTGGGAGCTTGCTTCTTCTTGTCTGTAATTTCTTCATCAACATGAATAGCACTCTCCAATTTTGGTTTCAACACATGCTTCTTTCCCCCATGTACAAAAGTGTATGTGTTGGACCGGCCCTCATGCGTAGCATTGCGATCATATTGCCATGGTCTTCCCAACAATAACCCACATGCATCCATTAGAACTACGTCACAATCCACCTTGTCAACATAGTCACCAACAACAAATGGTTCACGCACCTTGTGAGTTATCTTTAGCCTTCCGGAGTTGTGTAGCCACTTCACATGATGTGGTTGAGGATGCCTCCACATGGACAGCCCTAAAGCATACACCAAATCTTTGCTAATCACATTGGTATAACTTTCACCATCTATGATCAACTTCCATACTTTATCTTTGATCTTGCACTCCGCTTGGAAAACACTCAACCGCTGTCCTTTGGTTTCAGTTTCTTTACTTTGCACCTTTCGGACCAAAAGATTAACACCATTCAATTCTGGATCACAATAGACAACATCCTCCTTGGAATCGTCGGATTTTTCGCTTTCAGAATCACTACTAGAACTTGTTAAAGCATAGCCATCTTTATTGAGAAGCACTCTTCGTTGATTTGGGCAATCACGCATCATATGACCTCTTCTCTTGCACTTGAAGCACTCAATTTCTCTAGCACGAGCATTAGAAGGCAAACTAGAATCAGTTTTAGTTGCTTCTTTACCTCTGTTGCTTGCCTCCTTTGAAAGAGCACCATTTGAACGGCTTGATTCCGCCACTTTGGAGTGTGAACCCACATCATCGCCTTGCTGTAATGAACGCCTCCATGGCTTTGTTTGGGCGTTGACATGTCCATCCTTGGCTTGTTTGCGCTTCAGTTATTGTTCAGTACGTTCGGCTTGATGCACCAAGTCTTGAATGTTGTAGTAATGGACCATCTCCACCCTATCTTGCACATCCTCATTCAACCCATTAAAGAAACGTGCCATAGTAGCCTCATCATGCTCCTCTGTCCATGTACGGATCATCAACATCTCCATCTCTTTATAATATTCATCAACACTAGAATTACCTTAGCGTAGTTGTTGCAGCCGGTTATACAAGGTCCTAGTGTAGTGTGCTGGGACAAAACGTCGCCTCAAAATATTCTTCAGTTGTGCCCAAGTATCTGGACGAGCTCCTACGCGACACAATTGGTTCCACCAAACAAGAGCATATCCGGTGAACTCAATTGTCGCCAAACGGATCTTCTTATCCTCAGTATAGTGATGGCTATCAAAAATTTGTTCGACACGCATCTCCCAATCCAAGTACTCCTCCAGTTCAGCTTTACCATTAAATGATGGGATAGAAATTTTTATCCGCCCAATTCCATCATCCATGGCAACACGCTGAGCAAACCCAACACCATCATGCATACCTCCACCATGGGCAGCACCTCTGCCACGCATGTCCCTACCACGGTCAGCACCACGGTAGTCCCGAGCATGGCGCGGTTGTGGAGCAAAGCCCGCTGCACCATCAAAGACCTCCTCGTGTTCGTCGTCTTCATATGGTGCACGCCGTTCGGGATATTGAGGTCCCTGTTTAGCATGCTGAAATTGTGGTGGCTGGTTGCGTATCGCCTCCGTCAAAGCATCAATTCGTGCCCCCGAATCATCAACCTTGCCTTCAAGCTTCCGATGACAACTTAAGAAGTAGTCACATGTCGCTTCAAGCCCGTGTCGCACCTCGGGCAGCAAAGATGCCGCATATTGGGGCACCTCCCCAATTGGCTCGGCATGATTATGTCGCGCCTTGCCATCTTCAATCTTCGTAGAACCCACCATCAAGAAAAACTTCAGCAACCTCATACCGTGATCAACCACGCTCTGATACCAAGATGATGCGGATCCACCTAGCAAGCTAGCTGAACCCCGTTGCTTTGGCCCTGATCTTTCACGATACGCCTTGTTGGATGCTCTCTCTCCAAGATAAGCCTTCTCCCACGCACACTGCAGCACATGAACGAAGAGTAGAGAAACCGAAGTTTTAGCGAGTAGAATCTAACACCACAATTAGATTCAACACACCAAGAGCAATTCCTCAATGGAAATCTCAAAAACACGCCAACAATGGCCACCAAACTATGCTGATTTTCTGGTTTCTATTTCTCAAATCATAACCTAAGTTACAATGGGGCTAAGGCCCTGGCCTTATATTGGTGCACAATGCATGGCGTGGACTAAAACTCACGCACAACTTGGCCTAAGGCTGAAATAAACTCCAATACGAACTAAAAAGGAAATACCTAAACTGCTACCTCTAAATTCTCTCTTAATTTGTGATCTGACTATGAGGATTTCGTGGCTGGCACCTTGTCCATTATGTGGAGCTTCTAAATAGCTTTCCAACGAGTCCAAGAACGCCCAAATCGGACTCCGTTTATGAAAGTTATGGGCGTTTTAGTATCGATCTTGCCAGCTGTCCCAATCCGAGTCCAAATCGGTTTCAAATCTTTATATGTTTGGTTTTCTTGTTCAAGGGGCTTCCAAATCTGTTTGGAACCTGAAAAGTAGTCCTTCTCAACCTTTAGAAAGCCATGGTGTGGTTGGATTTTATCCTTACTTGCATTGCAATACTCGAACTCTTTATGTTTGGCAAGTCTCGCGCGTCTCTCCGGACAGCTCGTGCAGCATCCAATGAAATTGCCATAACTTTGTGTAGGAAGCTCCAAATCAAGTGCCGTTTGATTCGTTAGAAAATAGACTTCATTATATTTTCAAATATGTCTTTTGTGCACATTACAAACCTCAGAATCGATATTCAAAGCTTCTTGAATATTGTACACAGAACTGCAAGCACTAACCAAAGTTGTAGTTCTACTTGGTGCCACATCATCGCTCCTCCACCACCAGTTCACCCAACCATGGCTCAAGTAATGGCTTAGCAAACACAAATACTTCAAGCCATGCTCATAGGTCAGCATGTAGGGGTAGCTAGCCGTAACTCCAAGTTAGTCGATATTGTGCAAACTTGACCCTTGATCTTCTCTTCTGCCAATGAACCCTTAGAGGTAGATGACTGGCTCTGCAACATAGAGAAGAAATTCCAACTGGCACGATGCGTAGAAGAAGATAAGGTAGACTTTGCCCCCCCCACCAACTTAAAGGGACCATAGCTTCTTGGAGGGAGAACTATCTAGTCACTCGAGGAGATAGAGTCCAGTAGACAACGAAGAATCTGAAGGTGAAGATGAAGAGGAGCAAGCTGAAGGACTGCAAGGACAGGCAGATGAAGAAAATGTTCAAGAGCAAGTAGAAGAGGTAGCCGAACCAATAGGGCTAGCTATCACTTAGATTGAGTTCAAAGTTGCCTTTAGAACCAAATTGTGCCTACCAAACTTTGAGTTCAGAGCACTGAAGCAGGAAAACATGTCAGTCAACGATTACCTCACCAAGTTCAATCAATTGACTCGCTACACTCCAGGCAATGTAGCAAATGAGGAAGCAAAGATTGACCGCTTGCTGGAGGTATGCATGAAGAGCTGAGGGTTCAAGTGATCATTCAAGATTTTCCTAGTTTCCACCACCTGGTCAAGAAATCTCTCATTCTGGAAAATGAGAGGATGAATACAGAGGCAAGCCACAACTGCAAGATGGCAGCCTAGAGGCCACAAAGAAGTTTCCCTCAAGGGCTAGTATTCCATAAAAATCATTTTTTCATGCAGCATACTTCGCACCCCTCATCCTACAAGTCAACTCACCGTAACCAATCCTATAACCAACCTCCATTGTTTTAGCTATCGAGAGAAGGGGCAGCTTGCATTACCGCTACCGCACACCGCCAAGTTTCACTAGGAAGTTCAACCTGGGAGCCACTCCAACCTGTGGACAGGCATCAATGCCTAGCATAAGCATCAAGAGCAACTTTGACAGCAAATCAGGGCTATGTGAACCACGTCACAGCAGAAGGAGCACAAAACACTACTAGAGTTCAGATGGGTATATGATGAGGACATCACTTCTTCGGATACACACAACACTCCTCCACTTGACATTCAAGGACCAATCACTAGAGCTCACGCCCGACAATTGAATTTACAGGTGAGCTCGTTCCTAAGTACTTCTTTTTGTTCATTTGAGAATCGATTGCTACCTAATGATTTAATTATGATTAGGAACCATGGAGAGGACCTGGAAGTACTTGGAGAAGGACTCTGAGGCGCACAAGTCCAGCAAGGGCAGTCGAATCATGTTGGAGGCCCAACTTGATGAGGACATCCTTTCCATGCATACAACCATGCCGACTCCATATCAAACTGAAACTATGATACAAGGACCAATGACTAGAGTGCGAGCACGTCAGCTTAACCATCAGGTGAATGCGTTCCTAAGTTTGCATACAAATGTTTCAAAGAATGGAATACTACTTAATTCTTGTGATGATTTAATTGTCCTTAGGAACCATGGGGAAGAACCACATGAGCTCAAGTATAGAAGTGGAACCGTCAAGCGCAAACCAAGTCTTGTTCACGAGTTTGACTCGGATTCGGCCTTGTTGACAGCGCCTACTTCAAACGGCCGTAACTTTTGATCCAGAAGGTTTCTCGGGGCCCATGAGTACTTGTTGGAAAGATCTTGAAGTCTACTTTCAGATGGATCCGGCCTCACCTCCAAATTCCATCCGAGTCGACCAGAAACTGCAAAACAATTCACGTCGCTTTTCCAGTCCGAGTCGAAGTGGGCCTTGGGCCTTGTAATTCGAGTCCTATTCGGCTTCCTTGTGTTTTGGCCGACCCTCCACCTTCCGTGACCCTTAAATAGGCAGCCGCACCCTCTTCTAGGGTTTGGGTTTTGTTTAGACTAAGTTAGCTTTTGCTGCTTTGCCTTGTACTCGCGCGTGTCGGCTAGACCGCCCGAATACTTGTCTTCGGAACCCCATCGTTTTCTGTTTTCGATTGAATCTTACTTCGTTATTTGCAATTGAGTTGCTGTTCATCTTGTTCTTGCTTGTTCTTCGATTGCTTGCAGGAACGAGAACCCTCGTGGTTAGGTTGATCGTGCGCCGACAAGGTCACGAACAATCTCTGGAGTTGGTGTATCGATCGCTAAGGCGCAACGTCCTTGGATGGTTGTAGTCGGGTCGTCAACGTCACCTCCTTCCCCAATCGAATCTACCACTCTCATCGAAAGATCGGGACCCCTAGTCCTATCAGTTGGTATCAGAGCTCAAGGTTGATCGGTGAGAGATCTTATCTAGTCTTTGCAATTTTTTTTACCTACAGTCCAGAAAACCCAAAAAAAATAGTAGATCTATTCCCCAAAATCCGAAACAATTTGTGCCTTTATCTATTGCTGCATAGTCTTTGTTCGTTGAGTCTTCGGTTGCATCGTCGTGTCCTTTGCTGGTCTTAGTGTCTAGTTCCTTTAGAGTTTCGAGTTCTGTTCACGTTTTGGACTCACCGTTGCAGTTAGATCCGAACTGTCATAGGAGGGTAGAAAAGGAGGAGGACTCGGTTGCTGCGTAGGCTTTGCCCTAATTGGTCTTGGAGTAGGGCACGAATTCGGATTCAACTGCATCGTGTGTGAAAAAAAAAGAGAGCAAAAAAAAAGAAACAAGAAGGAACAGGCAGCCGCATCTAGAAGAGCCGCGGCATAAAAAAAAGAGAGAAAAAAAAGAGAAAAAAACAGAGGAGAGAGAAACAGCTAACTTTTGCATACGACCTCCGATTGAGGCGATTCTTGATCCGTTGGAAAGGAAATCGGAAGATAGAGTGTCGGGCCCGCAGGCACCAGGCACACACGCGGCAGCTTCGACCCCAAAAAACATCGTTTAGGGCCTCAAAACGGGCCCGCAAACCGAGGAAAAATCAAGTTTCTCAGAATTTGCTCAAAATTGACAGAGCCCTTCTGCACGTGATGTTGGTGATATGCCCTAGAGGCAACATGGAGATGTTGAATATATCACATACTATGTTTATGATACATTGCTTTGTTCCTTGAAATAGACATTATCATTATTGATCAATGAGTATGTGACTTATTCATGAGACTCTTAATGCCAAAATGTTGCTATTTCTAAATGATCCCTGATCATATATCATATGAGGAACATATATGATTCAAAGATCAGCATATGTATTGATTGATGATCATGTCTCATGGATCATGGTATGGAGATACCAAATCAATAATATGGACATGTGTTAGTGAACATATGTTGGATAGACCCGCCATGAGACACTGCAGAGATTCCATGTGTCATTAGTTGGTCTCAAGTAGTGTTTATGTAGAATCGTTAGACTTGAGATCATCATGGTTCCCAACATGCGTAGTAGCCTATTTTGGGACTACTAACCACTACTCCGTAACTGGGTAGTCATAAAAGTAGTCTTCGGGTTTGCTATGAAACATGTAGTGGGATGTGAATGATCAAGATAGAATTTGCCCCTCCTTATGGGAGAGATATCTCTGGGCCCCTCGATGTAATGGATTATGAAAGTGCATGGCCATGCCAATGTGATTGAGGAGTCAATCACAAGTTTATAATTCATCACGGAATCGAGAGAGTGATTGAGCCATTAAGAGGATGACACAGGTCTCGCCTTGAGCTTAATCTATATCGTGAGGCAAAAGGATTCGTACATGAGAACATTACAGGTTCAGCCGATATGATCTTTACGTATACTTTGGGGTTAATATGTCTTGCTAGAGGCCGCTATTAACAGGGTGACCGGAAAGGTGTTTCCGGGTCGCGACCAAGTATACGTGAACCTACAGGGTCGCACACTTAACGGGTTGGAACACTAATTCGAATGTGATTCGGATGTGGGCTCAATTCGGATAGAGATCCGGATAGACTCCTATTGGGCCTCGGTCCACGAGGCCCAAGTGAGGAGGTCTATATATTTGGAGGCGGGGGGGCTGAGGGATGCACGCATATGTTCCTCCCGAACAAAACCCTAGCCGCCACCTCCCGAGCCAAACCCTAGCCGCTCGCGAGTGCTGGTACACTCGCGATCGGAGTTCCAGCCCCGGACGTGTGGATACCGGTGGAGGCGCTGCTCGTTGCGGCGTTGATCGGCATCAACAAACTACAGATTGGATCTGCTCGTGGTGTGGTTGATCGCGTGGAGGAGACGATCTGTTCGGGACGATCGGCTACTTCCACTACTACCTCGACGCGCGTGGTTGGATCGGCTTCTCCAACTCTTCTTCCGCTGCGCTGCGCGTCTAGTGGTAACGATCTATGATCCCTTCTTAGCATGATGTCCTGGTGTGCGCGGTAGAAATTTTTTATTTTCTGCTATCGTAGCCTACGCGCGTTCCTTCAGTGGTATCAGAGCCATCTTGCTTAGTTTGCGATCTGGATCAGCGCATATGATGATATGCGGTTGTAGTAGATTGGATCTATTACAGTCTAGATCAGTCGGTTCATGTGATGAATCGATGGTAGCACGGGTTGATGAGATCAATCGGTGAATAGGGGTTGGATGAGGCGCAGATTGTATCACTACTAGTGCCCTAGAGATTGTCTCGGATCGGCATAAGGTGGTTATGTCGAATACTAGTAGGATACGAATCTGATAGCCTCGGGCCAGTGGGAATACTAGTGCCCTAGAGATTGTCTCGGATCGGCATAAGGTGGTTATGCCGAATACTAGTAGGTTACGGATCTGATGGCCTCGGCCCAGTGGAAAAACTAGCATCCTAGAGAATGTCTCGGATCGGCATAAGGTGGTTGTGCCGAATAGTTTTTCCATTGCGATTTCATAGATTGGATCTGTAAATTTCGTAGGGTGTTCAGGGCGCTGCCTTGTATAGCGTCTTGGGTTCACATCGTTAGGTAGAATACGATTCTACGTCTAACTTGTTTTTGCAGAGAATGACGTGAATAGTATGGCCCTATATCTTATTGGAATGTATGAGATGTATGTGATGCATGTAACATTCGTTCATGGCCTGCGTGTCATGATTATTTCAGCTATTGTTAGCTGTCTATATTGTATTTAACGACCTGCGTGTCGACCTTAATGCTTGAATCTATCTTTGTAATCTTCAATTTCTAGCTATTATAGGTAGTAGCCTAGTTTTGAGGTTACAAGCTTTCAAGCATGGTGGCCTAAAGGAGTGATGTGGAGGATGGAGATCGTCTACACCTACATGGAGATGGAGATCACCATTTGTTTGGGCCATACTACTTCACAGTTAAATGTGTTTATCTGTGATATTATCTATCTTATTCTTATGCAATGTTTTTGTCATATGTTGCTTTGGTAGGATAGAATCCCTCATAAAATTAGGTGTTCATGCCCTTCCATATGTTGCACCAAAAGATAATGATCACCGCATGGTAGGTCTACCAAAGTAGAGTGCCATCGGTTATCATCATTATTTGGGGTAGATGTCGGACATCTACATGCGGAAGCATTTGGTTTACTTAACAAGGTTATCAAAACAGTTTTGGACCTTGGGGCATAGATTGGGGCCGGGGCATGTTGATGTCACCCAACAAGCAAGAGTCACATAGGGATGTGATTAGCAAGGTGTTGCTTACCCATGTCACTAGTTTTCTAGCCGTGATGCCAAAGCTCACTAGGAATTAGTGAAATGAGGTTCTTGACCCACTATGTAACTTAGAGGGAGTTTTGTTGCAAAACACATAGTGGGAGTCTTTTGTTAAATTGTTTAATAAAAGATGAACATAAACATAGTGCTAAACTTTGCATATTCTTTGTTGTAGATCATGTCAACTAATGCCGCATCCAGTTCTTTTAATTTGCGATCTATTCTTGAGAAAGAAAAACTCAATGGAACGAACTTTATGGATTGGTATCGCAACTTGAGAATTGTTCTCAAGCAAGAGCGCAAGGAGTATGTCCTTGAGTCTCATTATCCTGATGACTTGCCTGATAATGCTACTGCGGCTGCACGGAGAGCTTATGAGAAGCAAACGAATGATTACCTTGATGTGAGCTGTCTCATGCTTGCCACAATGTCCTCTGAGCTTCAGAAGCAATATGAGAACACAGATGCCTACAATATCATTGTGGGGTTGCGTGGTATGTTTGAGAACCAAGCAAGGGCTGAGAGGTTCAACACTTCAAAGTCCTTGTTTGCGTGCAGGCTTGCAGAAGGGAATCCCGTCAGCCCTCATGTGATTAAGATGATTGGCTACATTGAGAGTCTGGAAAAGCTTGGTTTTCCCCTTAGCCAAGAGTTGGCTACTGATGTGATTCTCCAGTCGCTCCCCCCGAGCTTTGAGCCATTCATACTGAACTATCACATGAACAACATGGATAAGACCTTGGCAGAGTTGCATGGGATGCTAAAAGCTGCCGAGGAAAGCATTAAGAAAAGCAGCAATCATGTGATGATGATGCAGAAAGGCAAGGGCAAGCCCAATGTCAAGAAAGGCGCGGTCAAAAGAAAGTTAGCTCCCGATGAGATCGCGAGCAGTTCTAAGGCCAAGCAAGTCAAGAAGGGCGCTGCTCCTAATGCAGATTGTTACTACTGTAAGCAATCAGGTCATTGGAAAAGGAACTGCCCAAAGTACTTGGAGGATCTTGAGAAGAAGAAGGGAAGTACGACTTCCTCTCCAGGTATAAATGTTATAGAGATCAATCTTGCTACTTCATCCACTGATTCTTGGGTATTTGATACCGGATCGGTTGCTCACCTTTGCAAATCGTTGCAGGGGCTAAGAAGAAGTAGAAGTTTGAGGAGGAGCGAAGTGGATCTTCGCGTTGGCAATGGAGCAAAAGTTGCTGCGGTCGCTGTTGGCACCATGCCATTGTCTTTACCTTCAGGATTAGTTTTGGAATTGAATAATTGTTATTGTGTTCCATCTCTTTCCAAGAACATTATTTCTGCTTCATGTTTGCAAGCAGAAGGTTATGACTTTAGATCTGTGAACAATGGTTGTTCTCTTTATTTCAAAGATATGTTCTATTGTCATACTCCATTGGTGAATGGGTTATATGTTCTTACTCTTGAAGAGTCACCGGTCTATAACATTAATGCAAAGAGGCAACGTTCGAATGATTTGAATCCCACGTTTATTTGGCACTGTCGCTTAGGTCACATAAATGAGAAACGCATGGAGAAGCTCCATAGAGATGGTATTCTGCACTCATTTGATTTTGAATCATTTGAGACATGCGAATCTTGTTTACTTGGCAAGATGACAAAGGCACCTTTCACCGGTCAAGGTGAACGGGCAAGTGACTTATTGGCACTCGTACATTCTGATGTATGTGGACCAATGAGCTCAACAGCCAGAGGTGGTTTTCAGTACTTCATAACTTTTACTGATGATTTTAGTAGATATGGGTATATCTACCTGATGAAGCATAAGTCCGAATCCTTTGAAAAGTTCAAAGAATTCCAAAATGAAGTGCAAAATCATTTAGGCAAGACAATCAAGTTTCTACGATCTGATCGTGGAGGCGAGTATTTGAGCCATGAGTTTGGCAATCATCTGAAGGATTGTGGAATTGTTCCACAATTGACTCCGCCAGGAACACCTCAATGGAATGGGGTATCTGAACGGAGAAATCGCACCTTATTAGATATGGTGCGCTCCATGATGAGCCAAAGTGATCTTCCGTTGTCTTTTTGGGGGTACGCTCTTGAAACAGCCGCTTTCACACTAAACAGGGTTCCATCAAAATCAGTAGAAAAGACACCATATGAGATGTGGACAGGACAACGTCCTAGCTTGTCTTTTCTTAAGATTTGGGGATGTGAGGCTTATGTAAAACGTTTACAATCTGATAAGCTCAGTCCTAAATCTGATAAATGCTTCTTTATCGGGTATCCTAAGGAAACAAAAGGATATTACTTCTATAATCAAGGAGAAGGCAAAGTGTTTGTCGCCCGGCATGGTGTCTTCTTAGAGAAAGAGTTTCTCTCAAGAAGGGATAGTGGGAGCATGGTGCAACTTGAAGAAATTCGGGAAACACCTGAAAACGTTTCAGCTCCTACAGAACCACAACAGGATGAACAAACTATTGAAGAACCTGTTGTGGACACACCGGCACCACGTAGGTCAGAGAGGTCACGTCGTGCACCTGAAAGGTACATGTTCTTGACTACTCAACAACGGGACATATTGTTGTTAGACAACGATGAGCCTAAGACCTATGAAGAAGCGATGGTGGGACCAGACTCTGAGAAATGGCTTGAAGCCATGAGATCCGAAATTGAATCCATGCACAGTAATCATGTTTGGAACTTGGTTGATCCACCTGATGGTGTTAAAACCATTGAGTGCAAATGGATTTTCAAGAAAAAGATAGACATAGATGGAAATGTTCACATCTATAAAGCGCGATTGGTGGCCAAAGGTTTCAAACAAATTCAAGGTGTTGATTATGATGAAACTTTTTCGCCCGTCGCAATGATAAAGTCTATTCGGATCATTCTAGCGATTGCTGCATATTTCGACTATGAAATATGGCAAATGGATGTCAAAACAGCTTTCCTTAATGGAAATCTGAGTGAGGATGTGTACATGACACAGCCCACGGGTTTTGTCGATCCGCAATCAGCTGGAAAGATATGCAAGCTGCAAAGATCCATTTATGGATTAAAGCAGGCATCTCGGAGTTGGAACATTCGTTTTGATGAAGTAATCAAAGGGTTTGGTTTCATCAAGAACGAAGAAGAGCCTTGTGTTTACAAAAAGGCTAGTGGGAGCGCACTCGTGTTTCTGGTCTTATATGTGGATGACATATTACTGATCGGAAATGACATTCCTATGCTCGAATCTGTTAAGTCTTCATTGAAAAATAGTTTCTCTATGAAAGACTTAGGAGAGGCGGCATATATTCTGGGCATCAAGATCTATAGGGATAGATCAAGAAGGCTAATTGGATTAAGCCAAGATACGTACATTGATAAGGTGTTGAAAAGGTTCAACATGCAGGATTCCAAGAAAGGCTTCCTACCTATGTCACATGGTATACATCTTAGCAAGAGTCAGTGTCCTAGTACACCTGATGAGCGGGATAAAATGAATGCGATTCCATATGCTTCGGCTATGGGATCCATTATGTATGCCATGCTTTGTACACGTCCAGATGTCTCGTATGCTTTAAGTGCTACAAGTAGATACCAGTCAGATCCAGGTGAAAGTCACTGGATTGCCGTAAAGAACATCTTGAAGTACTTGAGAAGAACTAAAGATGTGTTCCTCGTCTATGGGGGTGAGGAAGAGCTCGTTGTAAATGGTTACACCGATGCTAGCTTCCAAACTGACAAAGATGATTTTAGATCGCAATCTGGATTTGTGTTCTGCCTGAATGGCGGTGCGGTGAGCTGGAAGAGTTCCAAGCAGGAGACGGTTGCTGATTCTACAACAGAGGCCGAGTACATAGCAGCTTCTGAAGCTGCTAAAGAGGCTGTTTGGATCAAGAAATTTGTTTCTGAGCTTGGTGTGGTGGCTAGTGCCTCCAGCCCAATGGACCTCTACTGTGACAATAGTGGGGCCATTGCGCAAGCCAAGGAGCCTAGATCGCACCAGAAGTCCAAGCACATTCTACGGCGATTTCATCTCATCCGCGAGATTGTGGAGAGAGGCGATGTGAAGATATGCAAAGTACAAACGGATTTGAACATTGCAGATCCGTTGACAAAGCCGCTTCCCCAGCCAAAGCATGAGGCTCACACTAGGGCAATGGGTATTAGATACCTACATGGTTGACTCTAGTGCAAGTGGGAGACTGTTGGTGATATGCCCTAGAGGCAACATGGAGATGTTGAATATATCACATACTATGTTTATGATACATTGCTTTGTTCCTTGAAATAGACATTATCATTATTGATCAATGAGTATGTGACTTATTCATGAGACTCTTAATGCCAAAATGTTGCTATTTCTAAATGATCCCTGATCATATATCATATGAGGAACATATATGATTCAAAGATCAGCATATGTATTGATTGATGATCATGTCTCATGGATCATGGTATGGAGATACCAAATCAATAATATGGACATGTGTTAGTGAACATATGTTGGATAGACCCGCCATGAGACACTGCAGAGATTCCATGTGTCATTAGTTGGTCTCAAGTAGTGTTTATGTAGAATCGTTAGACTTGAGATCATCATGGTTCCCAACATGCGTAGTAGCCTATTTTGGGACTACTAACCACTACTCCGTAACTGGGTAGTCATAAAAGTAGTCTTCGGGTTTGCTATGAAACATGTAGTGGGATGTGAATGATCAAGATAGAATTTGCCCCTCCTTATGGGAGAGATATCTCTGGGCCCCTCGATGTAATGGATTATGAAAGTGCATGGCCATGCCAATGTGATTGAGGAGTCAATCACAAGTTTATAATTCATCACGGAATCGAGAGAGTGATTGAGCCATTAAGAGGATGACACAGGTCTCGCCTTGAGCTTAATCTATATCGTGAGGCAAAAGGATTCGTACATGAGAACATTACAGGTTCAGCCGATATGATCTTTACGTATACTTTGGGGTTAATATGTCTTGCTAGAGGCCGCTATTAACAGGGTGACCGGAAAGGTGTTTCCGGGTCGCGACCAAGTATACGTGAACCTACAGGGTCGCACACTTAACGGGTTGGAACACTAATTCGAATGTGATTCGGATGTGGGCTCAATTCGGATAGAGATCCGGATAGACTCCTATTGGGCCTCGGTCCACGAGGCCCAAGTGAGGAGGTCTATATATTTGGAGGCGGGGGGGCTGAGGGATGCACGCATATGTTCCTCCCGAACAAAACCCTAGCCGCCACCTCCCGAGCCAAACCCTAGCCGCTCGCGAGTGCTGGTACACTCGCGATCGGAGTTCCAGCCCCGGACGTGTGGATACCGGTGGAGGCGCTGCTCGTTGCGGCGTTGATCGGCATCAACAAACTACAGATTGGATCTGCTCGTGGTGTGGTTGATCGCGTGGAGGAGACGATCTGTTCGGGACGATCGGCTACTTCCACTACTACCTCGACGCGCGTGGTTGGATCGGCTTCTCCAACTCTTCTTCCGCTGCGCTGCGCGTCTAGTGGTAACGATCTATGATCCCTTCTTAGCATGATGTCCTGGTGTGCGCGGTAGAAATTTTTTATTTTCTGCTATCGTAGCCTACGCGCGTTCCTTCACGTGATTCTAAGGTACGCTGTGAAGACGGCACCCTTTTTCGAGCTCCAGAACTCCGTGTGCAGCGCCATCTAGTTTCTTTCTGCACGGTGTGTCTTCGTTTGTGTTCTAGGCTCGCGTCTCTAGTACGGTCTAGCCTAGGACCAGCACGGTGCCGTCGTTGAGCGATTATTCAACTTGCTTTGACTAATGTGGTTCTAGTTATCCTTTGTTCACTCTCAGCCCACCTATAGCTCCACAGATTTGGCTACCACCTCACAGGGACTAGCGACCAAGGCAGCGATACACCCAATTTCCAGGAGATATTGTCTTGACTTGTCGGCTGCCATCACCTCCTGCTCGCTGTGGTAAGAACTTGTAAGAGCTTGACAGAACAGGTTGAGAGTGTGCGACTTGATTTAACCACATCCCAGTAGTTGTGAGGGCATAACCTGCAGTTTTATTATTTTTATCTTCTTGGTTTGTTTCTTGTGTTCTTCTAACAATGTCAGGGGAATCGGAGGACCTACGGGCAGCGCAACATTCCCCTCGGACTAGGGGCATCATACAACACTTTGAGCGCCAAATGAAGCTGCACACTGAAGGACTTGATGAGGATGTGCGGGTCACCAACGAACGCCTTGGCCAATTGGAGGCCGCGCAGATCGACACCAACACTACGCTTGCAACATTGGAGGCTTCCGTTGGCACCGTCAACTCCTCACTTGCTGAGGTTTTGAGACGTCTTGATGAGAGGGGCCGTGCATCTCCCGCTGCACCGACTCAGCGTACTCGTGCCAACATTGGTGTCTTGGGCAGCAGGGTGGACGAAAATGGTGGAGACGAATATGCGGCTGACACTGATATTGATGATGAGGACGCTCACCGTCAACGTCAACCACGCCGGGCTGAGGTACGTGAGAATGATGAATCGCTTGGTAAGATTAAGTTCACTATGCCACTTTTTGATGGAAAATATAACCCTGATGCTTATATCACTTGGGAATTGGCTGTTGATCAGAAATTTGCTTGTCATGCATTCCCTGAAAACAAAAGGGTTAGGGCTGCTACTAGTGAGTTTACTGATTTTGCGTCTGTTTGGTGGAGTGAATATTGTAAGAAAAATCCTTTCACCATACCACAAACTTGGGATGCATTAAAAAGAATCATGCGAGCTAGATTTGTTCCCTCATATTATGCACGTGATTTGTTACATAAGTTGCAACAATTGAGGCAAGGTAGTAAAAGCGTAGAGGAATATTTTCAAGAATTGCAAACAGGCATGCTGCGTTGTGACTTAGAGGAAACTGAGGAAGCCGCTATGGCTAGGTTTATGGGTGGTTTGAATCGGGAAATTCAGGATATCTTAGCTTACAAGGAATATAATTCTATCACTCGTTTATTTCATCTTGCTTGTAAAGCTGAAAGAGAAGTACAGGGACGGCGCGCGAGCACTAGGACTAACGTTTCTGCAGGTCGTGGAAATATTTGGTCTCAACGTGCATCTGCCGCACCATCAAGCCAACCCCCTGCACCTTCTTCCTCCAACAGCAAGCCACGGTTTTCATCATCAAATTCGGCATCTCGGGCATCCGAAGCAACAAAGGGGGCAGCCCAAGCACATGCAAAGAGCTCTTCGTCCGTTGCATCTACGGGACGAACGAGGGATATCCAATGTCATCAATGCAAGGGGTATGGCCATGTGAGGAGTGAGTGCCCAACCAAGCGTGTTCTGATTGTGAGAGATGATGGTGGGTATTCTTCTGCTAGTGATTTGGATGAGGATACATATGCTATGCTTGCAGCTGACCATGCAGGTAGTGGGAAGGAGCAAGAAGAAGAGCACATTGGTGCTGAAGATGCGGAGCGCTATGAGAGCCTCATTGTGCAGCGTGTGTTGAGTGCACAAATGGAGAGGGCGGAGCAAAATCAGCGGCACATCCTTTTCCAAACAAAGTGCGTCGTGAAGGAACGTTCATGCCGAGTGATAATTGATGGAGGGAGCTGCAACAACTTGGTGAGCTCCGATATGGTGGAGAAGCTTGCGTTGAACACCAAACCTCACCCACACCCTTACTACATTCAATGGTTCAATAACAGCGGCAAGGTGAAGGTAACACGAATGGTGAGAGTAAATTTTGCTATTGGTTCTTATCACGATGTTGTAGAATGCGATGTTGTCCCTATGCAAGCATGCTCTATGCTGTTAGGTAGACCGTGGCAATATGATAAAGATTCACTGCATCATGGTAAGACAAACCAATATTCTTTTGTGCATCATGACAAGAAAATTGTGTTACATCCTATGTCTCCTGAAGCTATTTTCAAAGATGAGATTGCTAGAGCTAGTAGAGAGAAAAATCAGGAGCATAATAGGAGTGAAAATCAGATTGTTGCAAGTGAACTTGAGCAACATAAAAAGAAAAACTCTAAATCTGTTCATGAGATGAAAAATGAGATTAAATTGAAAGGTGCATGTTTTCTTGCTACTAAGTCTGATGTGAATGAGCTGGATGCTAGTACTTCTATTTGCTATGCCTTACTTTGCAAACAAGCTTTATTTTCATTCGAGGAGGTACCTTCTTCTGTGCCTCCTGCTGTCACTAATCTTTTGCAGGAGTACATGGATGTCTTTCCAAAGGACGTGCCACCAGGGCTACCACCAATGCGAGGGATTGAGCACCAGATTGATTTGATTCCCGGGGCATCTTTGCCCAATCGTGCGCCATACAGGACCAATCCGGAAGAAACTAAGGAGATTCAGCGTCAAGTTCAAGAATTGCTTGATAAAGGTTATGTGCGTGAGTCTCTTAGTCCTTGTGCTGTTCCGGTAATTTTAGTGCCTAAGAAAGATGGATCATGGCGTATGTGTGTGGACTGTAGAGCGATCAATAACATTACCATTAGATATCGTCACCCTATTCCTAGGTTAGATGATATGCTTGATGAATTAAGTGGCTCTATTGTCTTCTCTAAAGTTGATTTGCGTAGTGGATACCACCAAATTCGCATGAAATTGGGAGATGAATGGAAAACAGCATTTAAAACTAAATTCGGTTTGTATGAGTGGTTAGTAATGCCATTTGGTTTAACTAATGCACCTAGCACATTCATGAGATTAATGAACGAGGTTTTGCGTGCTTTCATTGGTAAATTTGTAGTGGTCTATTTTGATGATATATTGATATATAGCAGATCACTAGAGGAACACCTTTGACATTTACGTGCTGTTTTTGATGCTTTACGTAATGCACGTTTATTTGGTAACGTTGAGAAGTGCACATTTTGCACGGATCGAGTCTCTTTTCTTGGCTATGTTGTTACTCCACAGGGCATAGAAGTTGATCAAGCCAAGGTTGAGGCAATACAGAGTTGGCCGACTCCTAAAACGGTCACGCAGGTGCGAAGTTTTCTAGGACTTGCTGGATTCTATCGTCGTTTTGTGAAGGATTTCAGCACCATCGCTGCACCATTGAATGAGCTCACTAAAAAGGGGGTGCCGTTTACTTGGGGGAATGCACAGGAAGACGCCTTCAACACATTGAAAGATAAGTTAACACATGCACCATTACTCCAACTTCCAGATTTTAGTAAGACTTTTGAGCTAGAATGTGATGCTAGTGGAATTGGATTGGGTGGTGTGCTGTTGCAAGAAGGTAAACCTGTGGCATACTTTAGTGAAAAATTGAGTGGGCCTAGTTTGAACTATTCTACTTATGATAAGGAATTATATGCTCTAGTTCGAACTTTAGAGACATGGCAACATTATTTATGGCCCAAAGAATTTGTCATTCATTCTGATCATGAGTCATTAAAGCATATTAGAAGTCAAGCAAAATTGAACCGTAGGCATGCAAAGTGGGTTGAATTCATAGAGTCTTTTCCTTATGTCATAAAACACAAAAAGGGAAAGGAGAATGTTATTGCTGATGCATTGTCTAGGAGATATACCATGCTCTCACAACTTGACTTCAAAATTTTTGGATTGGAAACAATTAAGGAGCATTATGTTCATGATGATGATTTTAAAGACGTGTTGCTGCATTGCCAAGAGGGAAAAACGTGGAATAAATTTGTTCTAAATGATGGATTTGTGTTTAGAGCTAACAAACTATGCATTCCAGCTAGCTCCGTTCGTTTGTTGTTGTTACAGGAAGCGCATGGAGGTGGGCTGATGGGGCATTTTGGAGCGAAGAAGACGGAAGACATACTTGGTAGTCATTTCTTTTGGCCAAAGATGAGACGTGATGTGGAACGTTTTGTTGCTCGCTGCACTACGTGTCAAAAGGCTAAGTCACGACTTAATCCTCACGGTTTGTATATGCCTCTACCTGTTCCTAGTGTGCCTTGGGAAGATATTTCTATGGACTTTGTTTTAGGACTGCCTAGGACAAAGAAGGGGAGGGATAGCATATTTGTTGTTGTGGATAGATTTTCTAAGATGGCACACTTCATACCATGTCATAAAAGTGATGATGCTACCAATATTGCTGATTTGTTCTTTCGTGAAGTTGTTCGTTTGCATGGTGTGCCAAATACAATAGTTTCGGATCGTGACACTAAATTCCTTAGCCATTTTTGGAGAACTTTATGGGCTAAATTGGGGACTAAGCTGTTATTTTCGACTACGTGTCATCCCCAAACTGATGGGCAAACTGAAGTTGTGAATAGAACTTTATCTACCATGCTTAGGGCTGTTTTGAAAAAGAACATTAAAATGTGGGAAGAATGCTTGCCTCATATTGAATTTGCTTATAATCGTTCGCTGCATTCTACTACAAAGTTGTGCCCTTTTGAGATTGTCTATGGCTTTGTGCCTCGTGCTCCTATTGATTTGCTACCACTTCCATCTTCGGAGAAGTTAAATTTTGATGCTAAACAGCGTGCTGACTTGATGTTGAAATTGCATGAGACAACCAAAGAAAATATTGAACGCATGAATGCTAAATATAAACTTGCTGGTAGTATAGGAAGGAGGCATTTAACTTTTCAACCGGGTGATTTAGTTTGGTTGCATTTGAGAAAATAAAGATTTCCTGAATTGAGGAGGTCTAAGTTGATGCCTAGAGCTGATGGTCCTTTCAAAGTGTTGGAAAAGATTAATGACAATGCATATAAACTTGAGTTGCCTGCAGATTTTGGGGTTAGTCCCACCTTTAACATTGCAGATTTGAAGCCATACTTGGGAGAAGAAGATGAGCTTGAGTCGCGGACGACTCAAATGCAAGAAGGGGAGGATGATGAGGACATCCTTTCCATGCATACAACCATGCCGACTCCATATCAAACTGAAACTATGATACAAGGACCAATGACTAGAGCGCGAGCACGTCAGCTTAACCATCAGGTGAATGCGTTCCTAAGTTTGCATACAAATGTTTCAAAGAATGGAATACTACTTAATTCTTGTGATGATTTAATTGTCCTTAGGAACCATGGGGAAGAACCACATGAGCTCAAGTATAGAAGTGGAACCGTCAAGCGCAAACCAAGTCCTGTTCACGAGTTTGACTCGGATTCGGCCTTGTTGACAGCGCCTACTTCAAATGGCCGTAACTTTTGATCCAGAAGGTTTCTCGGGGCCCATGAGTACTTGTTGGAAAGATCTTGAAGTCTACTTTCAGATGGATCCGGCCTCACCTCCAAATTCCATCCGAGTCGACCAGAAACTGCAAAACAATTCACGTCGCTTTTCCAGTCCGAGTCAAAGTGGGCCTTGGGCCTTGTAATTCGAGTCCTATTCGGCTTCCTAGTGTTTTGGCCGACCCTCCACCTTCCGTGACCCTTAAATAGGCAGCCGCACCCTCTTCTAGGGTTTGGGTTTTGTTTAGACTAAGTTAGCTTTTGCTGCTTTGCCTTGTACTCGCGCGTGTCGGCTAGACCGCCCGAATACTTGTCTTCGGAACCCCATCGTTTTCTGTTTTCGATTGAATCTTACTTCGTTATTTGCAATTGAGTTGCTGTTCATCTTGTTCTTGCTTGTTCTTCGATTGCTTGCAGGAACGAGAACCCTCGTGGTTAGGTTGATCGTGCGCCGACAAGGTCACGAACAATCTCTGGAGTTGGTGTATCGATCGCTAAGGCGCAACGTCCTTGGATGGTTGTAGTCGGGTCGTCAACGTCACCTTCTTCCCCAATCGAATCTACCACTCTCATCGAAAGATCGGGACCCCTAGTCCTATCACAACTCAAGCCGACTTCGAATCCAATTCGGAGTCCAGGACCAGGCCGCACTAAAACGGACGCCTAGATCGCATCCGGACTCCGTTTTGGATGTTCTACATATGGATGGAAAGCTGAGAAGGAGAACTTTCCAATGGCTCTGGTCCCATATCAAAATCTGTCAGGGTGCTACGCCACCGTCCTTTGGGCCGATCGGCCTTGTATCGTGTTGGAGCCCATTAGGGCGCGTCCAGGGGTTTTGCACGCCCCTCAATCCTCTATATCCAGCCGCCACCCCCACCATTAGGGTTTGGGTTTTGCTTAGATTATTTCTGTCTTTGAACAGTTTCGCCGTTCATCGTTTGAGAGACCCCAACTTTCGAGTGCTAAATCAATACATCTGCAATTCAGTTGTGTTCTTCCTTGTTCTTGCTTGTGTTCTTCGATTCGCAGGCAAGGATTAGCCTTCTTGGCGAGGTCAACCGGGCTGTGCACGGTTGATAACCTGAGGAGACGTGGTGCTGCGATTGCAGGGTTCGGAACGTGTTGTTCGGAAGCCGGATCGATTTGTGTCGCGCCTCCACCAAATCGAACATATCCAGAACCTGTTGGAAGATCGGGACCCCGTTTCTATCAGTATATTTTTAGTTAAGTTAGTACCTCCACATGTTCTTTTTTAATTCTGGGGTTTCTCATTCTTTCATATAGGGGAAGTTTGTTGGATGGCTTACGTTGCCAACCTATAAATTGAAGAAACCCATGGTACTTAGCTCACCCAGGGAACCCTTAACTGCCACGCTAGTGAGTCCTGGGGTAGAAATTGCCATAGAGGATTTTGAGTTCTTAGCAGACCTAATGGTGCTTCAATCTCAGACATTGGACATCTAGAAGGAATGCTAGTAGATCAAGACTACCCAGTTGAAGGGCTACGGGTAGGCTACGCTAGCGCAAATTAATAAAAATTTTACCCGTAAACCAAGATCACTGCAGTTATAGATCACGGAATTACCACTAGACGCGCAGGTGCGGAATTGATGCAGCACGTCGGGGTAGAGTAGTCGTACTACGTCGATGCAGCACGTCGGGGCAGAGTAGTCGTACTACTTCTGTGTCCTCGTCGCGGCGTCCAACGTATAGCTCCTCTCTTGCGGTTCGTCCAAACGCTACAGATGCAGCGCCTCCACAGGTATCCACACGTGCGGGAGGAAGCGACGCACGCCGGACTACTAGATCCGCGCGAGCGACTTGGGCGTGGGAGGGGTGGCGGCCAGGGTTTGAGGAAGTCACGAAAAACTCATCTCTTAATCCTGTGCCCCTTGCCCTCCTTTTATAGACGTCCTTACAATGGGCTTCTACGAATAGACGCCCATTAGGACTCAATGCCCAGTCTAATTCGGATCCAATCCGAATTAGGCTTCAGCCCTTAAGAGTGTGACCCTATAGGTTCACGTATGTTTAGACATGACGCGAGTACACATACTTGGTCAATAGTTGGTAGCGGCCTCTAGAAAGACGTGCCAACTCCTAAACATACACAAAGATCATATCGGACGAACCATCACAACTTTATGTACATGCCAATCCCTTTGCCTCACGATATTTGGTCGAGCTCCAAGCTGACCACTCTTTCTCGATCCTGTGATCCGGAATCCCTTACTAGGTTAACTCTTAACCTTAAGTAGCATGGCCATGCATTTCTGGATCCGATCACTCGAGGGGCCCAGAGATATCTCTCTCAGGTAGAGAGGGGCAAATCCCATCTCGACTGACCATGCCTCGCAGCATGCTTCATGAGAAAACCCGAAAGCTACCTTTATAATACCCAGTTACGGAGTAGCGTTTGATAGCCCCTAAGTAGGTCGATTCACATCTCAAGTACATGCGACAATCTCAGGTCTAAGGACAAGGCGTACACATTGTGTAGAGAGAGAACCATAAGTAAAATTGTTATGTCTCATGTTGGGTCGGTCCAACCCCATGTTCTAAACATGTGTCCACATTATTGGTTTGACATCTCCATGTCTATGACCTGTGAAACATGGTCATCAACCGATACATGTGCTAATCCATTATTCACGTGTGTCCACACATGAACTTCGACTAGGGACAACTTTAGAATAACCATACAAGTAAAGAGTTTCACAAACAAGTCACATACTTGTTAATCAACACAAAGGCAATATTCAAGGAACATTTATTAAATCATGGATACAACGAAATATCATCATCTCTATGATTGCCTCTAGGGCATATTTCCAACACCAGTAGTATTTCTAGAGAAATTACCTAGCATGCCAAGAGACCGAGATATAGAGTTTGAAATTAACCTAAAACTAGGGACTGTCCTAATTACCAAAAGACCTTATAGGGTAGATGTCGATGAGTTTGAAGAACTGAAGAAGTAGATTGACGAATTGTGAAACAAAGGATTTATCAGTCCTAGTTAATCACCCTAGAGTTTGCTAGTACATTTCATAAAGAAGAAGGATGACACTACAAGAATATGCGTGGACTATAGAGACTTGAATAATGTGATCATCAAGAAAAAGTATCATTTACCCCCGCATTGATGAACTGTTCGACTAGCTCTCAGGGGCTACAATGTTCTCAAAGATAGAACTAAGGTTAGGATTCCATCAACTCAAGATCAGGGATGAGGATAACCCCAAAACGGTCTTCACCACCCTACGTGACCTGTACGAGCTCACGATCATGTCGTTCGGCTTGACCAATGTGCTAGCCTACTCGTGAACCTTATGAATAAAGTATTCATAGAGTACTTGGATAAGTTTGTGGTGGTATTTATTGATCACATTTGATTTACTCCAAGAATACTGAAGAACATGCCGAACATCTGCAATTGGTACAAGAGAAGCTTAAGGAGCACCAACTGTATGCCAAGTATAACAAATGCGAGTTCTGGCTCCATGAAATATGTTTCCTTTAGCATATTGTGTCTGCTAGAGTAGTAGTTGACCCAGCTAAAGTAGCAGTTGTTTTGGAATGAAAGCAACCTGATGCGCATATGCACATGATTAGTACTTTTCAATCAAATACATTATTTCACTGGAAAGAAGTATTGAGCCGCATTAAATATTGTCAGGTGAATTTATTTCTTAATGAATTTCCTTCTATTCGTGGGAACGATATACTACCTTATGCCCAATTCTTGTTAAATATTAGGTTTGAATATTATGATGATTTCGGGGCCAAAGCAATGGAGAAGCACAAGTAGGGTAATCATATTTGCTACCAAGAACAAAAAGCTCAAGCCCATGGGAATGGAAAGGAGAAAGCCAATCAGCCCACGCAGCTGATCAAGGAGGAAAGAAGCCCATGCAGTGGGAGAGCAAAAGGGAGGAGCCCAAGGACTTAAACCACAAGTTTTGGATAAGATTTTCAAGCCAAATTTGGACTTCCCACGAGCTCAACCCAATTCAAACTCGGATTCAACTCAGGATTCAATTCGGATTCGGTTCGGGACAGCCTGACAGGCAGTTACTAAAAAGGCCATAACTTTCACAAACGTAGTCCGATTCAGGTGTTCTTGTACTGTTGGAAAGATAATTTCAAGGGCTACGCAATAGATCTGGTCCCAGCTTCAAATTCATCACAGATAAAAAGTTATGACTGAAACAATATGACGGGTGAAAAATATAGTTTCCTTTTTGTGAGAGTTTGTATCTAAAACCATATAGGGTTGAGTTGTACTTGGTTTGGGGACCATATGGATGTCCCAAGGGGCTATATAAGTCTTGTATTGGTAGCCTTTAGGGCTCAGACCACGTTTGAGAAAAATCAATCTACTAAAGTTTTTGAGTTTAGCATTGTTGCCAAAATTCCTTATGGAATTAGGAGTATCTTCTTCAATCAAGATCGTTCAGCCTTTTCGCTGGGAATTGGGTGCACGATAGATCTTCGCTTCGTGGTCGGCGAAATCAACACGAGTGTGTTTTGGCGGATTAAAGAGTGTTCGTCCCTTGCACTGGCATTGGAGGATCATTACGATTCATCAAGACTCCCGTGAGTATCCATCCTACGTCGAGAAGATCGGGCAACCCCGTATCACAACCCACCTCCATGACTGAAGTGCTATGTTTCTTGGACTGGTCGGATACTACAGGCAATTCATCGAAGGTTTTTCAAAGCTTGCCATATGTAACAGCCCAGGTTTTTATTAAAATTAAAATGAATGAATGAATAAATAAATAATATTAAAATAAAATCTGAATTAAATTTAAGTATTGTTGTGCCTAAAGTTTAAAGTTGGATTTGCCCTGGATTTCTGTTTTTGAAAAAAACTGGATTTGAAAAGCATTTTAAGAAAAACCCAAAAATAAAATTAAGTAAAATGATATTTTGATTTTATATAAAAATTCTATGTCAAATTAATATTTGGAGTTATTTGGATTTTATTTGGTTCCCTGGTTTTTCTGGAGTTTGAAAATGTATTTTTGAAATTAAAAAGTATTTTAAAGTATTAAATTATAATACCAACATTAGTTGGAAATATTTTTATTAAGTTCCAAATGTCTCCAGGAGATTCTATGAATTTTTCTGAGATTTTTGGAATTTATTTCATATTTTTCTGAGGCTAAATGAATTTCCTGGCAATTTCTGAAAATCAGAAATCAATTTCCAAAAAATAAATCCCAACCCCCTCCCCCGGCCGCCACGTGGACGGCCGGATTCCTCCCGCGCATCCCGCCTCCACCCCTTCCGCTCTCGCCACGCGTCCGGCCCGATCAGCCCGCGCCCATCCGCCTCGGGCCATCTCACCCGCTCGCCTTCCCTCTCTCTGCGCCTCCGGCCCCACCTGTCGGCACGCCGGCTCCCCCTCTCACCTCCTCCCCGGTCCCACCCGTCAGCCTCCCTGGCCCCTTCTCTCTCTGCGTGTGGACCCCGCGCGTCAGGACCGTCTCCCTCCCCGCCCTTCTTCCTCCCCGCGCCGCTGGCCGTTGCGCCCGCCGCCCGCTTCTCCCGGCCACCTCCCCTCTTCCTCGGCCACGCCCCCACTCCCGCTTGTGCGCCGCCCCCTTCCGCAAGTCGCGCCCACCTTCCTCCCCACGACCCGCGCCCGCTCGGCCTCACCCGTCCGCAACGGCCGCCGCCCACCACCCACCTCCGGCGAGAAATCCGCGGCCACCCGCTCCCCCACTGCCCTATAAAAGGCCCCCTTCGGCTCCGTCACAACCCGCACTTCCCCCTCCTCTACTCCCCATCCCCTCCCGGCCGCTCCACCGCCGCCGCGTCGTGCTCACCCGCCTCGGCCGCCGCCGCCAACAACGGCGAGCAATCTCCGCCTCCCCGCTCCCCCTCGAGCCCGGCCGGCTCGACCCCGAGCTTCCCCGTGTCGCCCCCGACCTCCTCCACCCCTCGACCGCGCCTCTCCACCGCCGGAGCGCCGCCGCCGCGTGAGACCCGAGCCGCCGCCGCTCCTCCTCGTCGCCAGCCCCCTCCGCCCACCGCCGGACCCCGCGCCAGGTAGTGCCAAGTTCCCCGCAGCTCCCTCTCCCTTCCCCGCTCCTCGTCGCCGGCCGCCGTGCCGCCGTGCGCCGGCGAACTCCCCGGGCCCGAGCGCCGCCCTGCCGGTCAGCCACGTCGGCGTCCCCGTGCTTGCGTGGCAGGTGAGGTGGCGCCACGTCTCGGCCACCTCGGCAGCCCCCGCCCCCGTCAGCGCCACGCAGGCACACCCGCCTCCCGTGCCACCTCGGCCTCCTCCTCCTTCCGTGGACCTGGTCCATAGACCAGGGGCCCGCATGTCGGTGTCGGTCCACCTCGGGCTGAGGTCATGCTGACGCAATAAAGTCCTTTTTCCGTTGAAAAATAATTCCGGCCGAAAAAGAAATTCCTCGCTGACGCATGCTGACGTCATAATCCCTTTTCCTTTAGAAAAATAATTCCAAAAATCCAGATTTTCCTTTTTCTCTCTTTTCAAACTTCCCGGAGCCTGTTCTCCTTCGTTCTAACTCCGATTTGGCCCATTCAAATTTCTAAATTCATCAAAAATTCCCCTCTATCCATTTATAGCCTCAATTCAAATATTTGAGTTCAATTTGAATTTAATTTGATTTTATTTGAATTTGGTGGGTTATTTTGACGTGTAGACTTCGACGATTCGGGAAATTTCTTCGACGAAGATTCAAGCCAAGTTGAAGACCAAGGCAAGTCACCCTCCTTGATCATGTTGATCCCAGTTTTCAAAATAAAATTATGTTGATTCAAATTATATTGCATGCATATGTTTATTCAATGTATTTCAATTCAGTTTTAAATTTAGTTAATGCCTACTTGTTAATTCCTCCATTGAATTTGAATTCCTCAATACCTTGTCACCCTAGATTCAAACTCTAGTTAATACATTAGTGTTGGCTAGAGAGTTTATTCAAATGCTTAGCCCTGCGAAGTTATATTATTTGTTTTTGGGTTACCTTTTCACATAAAATGACAAACCCTGTTTACATAAAATGATATGAACTCTTGATTTTGGTGAGTCAACGAGGTTTATGAAACTATTTTGAAAACAAATATAAAACTGGTTTAGACTTAGGCATTTGGTTAGAGTGGTGGGTGCAGGCATGCCCTGTTGGTTGGAGCCGCAGTGGTTGATTGTCATGCACAGGGGTATGTGGTTGGGCCTGAGTCAATTAAGGACCGGTCTGTGAGCTACTGTTGCAAAGCCCTAATCGTACTACCACATGGCTGGTATGGGACAGCCCTGGCTGAATAATTTGCGAAGTCCCAATCTGAGTCGAGTTGTAGGTTGAAAGTGAGCGTGGTTGGTGCCATGTGAAGTCTCACTTGGGCGAGCGTGGTTAAGCCATGAGAAGTCTCGTCTAGGCTCAAGAGGGGGTCCCGGTCTGGTGGATTCCTTACTGGGGTGAAACCTTAGAGTTGGCTCGACCAGGTTGAAGGCTTTGCATTGTAAAGGCCTTGTCACGACTCCCCACCGCACACCTAAGGAAGTGTGTAATCTAGTGGTAAAACGGGATGATCGTGTCTTGTGGGTAAAGCT
This sequence comes from Dendrocalamus latiflorus, assembly GCA_017311315.1. Classification (NCBI taxonomy): domain Eukaryota; kingdom Viridiplantae; phylum Streptophyta; class Magnoliopsida; order Poales; family Poaceae; genus Dendrocalamus; species Dendrocalamus latiflorus. Next base: position 13,082,188 of record CM029628.1, on the reverse strand, counting down.
GTACAACCTCTGCAGAGTGTATAATCTATCCTGGATAGCCGTGCCCACGGTCATGGGCATGCTGAGTAAAAGTTTTTCATGGATTAGACTTTGTTTTTCAAAATGTTTTTGAAAACCTTGTGGATGGATGGAATCCACGAGAGATGAAAACCTTGCGGATGGATGGAATCCGTGAGAGTTTGAAATCTGGTGAATGGATGGAATTCATCAGGGTTGCGCAGTGAAAGCGTGTGGATGGATGGAATCCATACGTGGTCTTTTGGAAAAGATGGTCCGGGTGGGATGCCCGTGGATAGGTTGGTGTATGGTCGGAGCCTGCATTGACGGTATTATTTTCTATTACAAGTAATGTTTTTACTTACTGTATTTAATTCTGCGATTTCAATCTATCTATTGTATTTCTTAAATGCTGTTTTATGCAAACTAACCCTATAAGCCTTCCATTGAAGCCTTTATCATTATGTTGCATTTTCCCGGGTGATTTGCGGAGTACAAGTTTGTACTCACGTTGCTTTTTCCACACAGAGAAGGAAGACGTCAACTACGGTGAAGATCTGGACGAATAGGCCGCGTCTTACTATCGTTTGCCTGTGGGCAGGCTTGGGCTTCGCTATTTATCAGTTTGCTTCCGCAGTTATTTCCTTTATTTATTTTGCCAATGGGCGTTGATGTAAGACTTGGCCATAAGGCCGTACCCTTTATTTAATATATTGAGTCATTTGTGCTTGGTTATTATCTTTGTTGTGACTGTGTGCACTAGCTGATCCTGGACTAGTGCGATTTACACAGAGGATCCAGGAGTCGTTACTCCGGGTTCCGACAAAGGTGGTATCAGAGCCATGACGATACTAAGACGCGACCGTAGGTAGAATAGAATGGTCAAATCCTAAGGACTTATTTCACTAAACAGTAATTTCAAAATTTGCTTATTCTTACCCCTTAATCTTTGCTTATCCTTATCTCAATTCTTTCTCGTCTTAATGTCATTTTTGAAACACCTATTTCTGCATCTTTCCTTGTTCCAAAACAACTATAGATGGCAACAGCTGGAATTCTTCGACCATGTCGCCACTTCAATCTTCGCCTTGAAAGATCAAGCTTCGTACCTTGAGAGCTTCGAATGATGTCCCCGAGACGACCCTTACCCCTTTAGGATGAGTTGTTAGGCTAGTAATAAAACGTTGTTATGAGCTGTCAAGCTTTCTCTTTTGTCAGCAGCCATAACTATTACTTTTTGTTTGTTTAAAATAAAGATTTTAATAAAGTTGAAGTTTTGGGTTGTGCAAAATATCCCCTATTTCTTCCTTTGCCTTGAGTCTCCTCTTTCCTAGTCTTTCGAAGCATCAAGTTAGAGCGCCAACGGCCAACAACCTTTGCGAAGGGAAGTTTAAACCAAATCTCAGCTCAAGCCACACCGGGTAAGATCCAAACCTATTTCTCTGCTAGCTCGTGCGAATCTCGGGGACGAGATTCTGTTTAAGGGGGGTAGATTGTAACAGCCCAGGTTTTTATTAAAATTAAAATGAATGAATGAATAAATAAATAATATTAAAATAAAATCTGAATTAAATTTAAGTATTGTTGTGCCTAAAGTTTAAAGTTGGATTTGCCCTGGATTTCTGTTTTTGAAAAAAACTGGATTTGAAAAGCATTTTAAGAAAAACCCAAAAATAAAATTAAGTAAAATGATATTTTGATTTTATATAAAAATTCTATGTCAAATTAATATTTGGAGTTATTTGGATTTTATTTGGTTCCCTGGTTTTTCTGGAGTTTGAAAATGTATTTTTGAAATTAAAAAGTATTTTAAAGTATTAAATTATAATACCAACATTAGTTAGAAATATTTTTATTAAGTTCCAAATGTCTCCAGGAGATTCTATGAATTTTTCTGAGATTTTTGGAATTTATTTCATATTTTTCTGAGGCTAAATGAATTTCCTGGCAATTTCTGAAAATCAGAAATCAATTTCCAAAAAATAAATCCCAACCCCCTCCCCCGGCCGCCACGTGGACGGCCGGATTCCTCCCGCGCATCCCGCCTCCACCCCTTCCGCTCTCGCCACGCGTCCGGCCCGATCAGCCCGCGCCCATCCGCCTCGGGCCATCTCACCCGCTCGCCTTCCCTCTCTCTGCGCCTCCGGCCCCACCTGTCGGCACGCCGGCTCCCCCTCTCACCTCCTCCCCGGTCCCACCCGTCAGCCTCCCTGGCCCCTTCTCTCTCTGCGTGTGGACCCCGCGCGTCAGGACCGTCTCCCTCCCCGCCCTTCTTCCTCCCCGCGCCGCTGGCCGTTGCGCCCGCCGCCCGCTTCTCCCGGCCACCTCCCCTCTTCCTCGGCCACGCCCCCACTCCCGCTTGTGCGCCGCCCCCTTCCGCAAGTCGCGCCCACCTTCCTCCCCACGACCCGCGCCCGCTCGGCCTCACCCGTCCGCAACGGCCGCCGCCCACCACCCACCTCCGGCGAGAAATCCGCGGCCACCCGCTCCCCCACTGCCCTATAAAAGGCCCCCTTCGGCTCCGTCACAACCCGCACTTCCCCCTCCTCTACTCCCCATCCCCTCCCGGCCGCTCCACCGCCGCCGCGTCGTGCTCACCCGCCTCGGCCGCCGCCGCCAACAACGGCGAGCAATCTCCGCCTCCCCGCTCCCCCTCGAGCCCGGCCGGCTCGACCCCGAGCTTCCCCGTGTCGCCCCCGACCTCCTCCACCCCTCGACCGCGCCTCTCCACCGCCGGAGCGCCGCCGCCGCGTGAGACCCGAGCCGCCGCCGCTCCTCCTCGTCGCCAGCCCCCTCCGCCCACCGCCGGACCCCGCGCCAGGTAGTGCCAAGTTCCCCGCAGCTCCCTCTCCCTTCCCCGCTCCTCGTCGCCGGCCGCCGTGCCGCCGTGCGCCGGCGAACTCCCCGGGCCCGAGCGCCGCCCTGCCGGTCAGCCACGTCGGCGTCCCCGTGCTTGCGTGGCAGGTGAGGTGGCGCCACGTCTCGGCCACCTCGGCAGCCCCCGCCCCCGTCAGCGCCACGCAGGCACACCCGCCTCCCGTGCCACCTCGGCCGCCTCCTCCTTCCGTGGACCTGGTCCATAGACCAGGGGCCCGCATGTCGGTGTCGGTCCACCTCGGGCTGAGGTCATGCTGACGCAATAAAGTCCTTTTTCCGTTGAAAAATAATTCCGGCCGAAAAAGAAATTCCTCGCTGACGCATGCTGACGTCATAATCCCTTTTCCTTTAGAAAAATAATTCCAAAAATCCAGATTTTCCTTTTTCTCTCTTTTCAAACTTCCCGGAGCCCGTTCTCCTTCGTTCTAACTCCGATTTGGCCCATTCAAATTTCTAAATTCATCAAAAATTCCCCTCTATCCATTTATAGCCTCAATTCAAATATTTGAGTTCAATTTGAATTTAATTTGATTTTATTTGAATTTGGTGGGTTATTTTGACGTGTAGACTTCGACGATTCGGGAAATTTCTTCGACGAAGATTCAAGCCAAGTTGAAGACCAAGGCAAGTCACCCTCCTTGATCATGTTGATCCCAGTTTTCAAAATAAAATTATGTTGATTCAAATTATATTGCATGCATATGTTTATTCAATGTATTTCAATTCAGTTTTAAATTTAGTTAATGCCTACTTGTTAATTCCTCCATTGAATTTGAATTCCTCAATACCTTGTCACCCTAGATTCAAACTCTAGTTAATACATTAGTGTTGGCTAGAGAGTTTATTCAAATGCTTAGCCCTGCGAAGTTATATTATTTGTTTTTGGGTTACCTTTTCACATAAAATGACAAACCCTGTTTACATAAAATGATATGAACTCTTGATTTTGGTGAGTCAACGAGGTTTATGAAACTATTTTGAAAACAAATATAAAACTGGTTTAGACTTAGGCATTTGGTTAGAGTGGTGGGTGCAGGCATGCCCTGTTGGTTGGAGCCGCAGTGGTTGATTGTCATGCACAGGGGTATGTGGTTGGGCCTGAGTCAATTAAGGACCGGTCTGTGAGCTACTGTTGCAAAGCCCTAATCGTACTACCACATGGCTGGTATGGGACAGCCCTGGCTGAATAATTTGCGAAGTCCCAATCTGAGTCGAGTTGTAGGTTGAAAGTGAGCGTGGTTGGTGCCATGTGAAGTCTCACTTGGGCGAGCGTGGTTAAGCCATGAGAAGTCTCGTCTAGGCTCAAGAGGGGGTCCCGGTCTGGTGGATTCCTTACTGGGGTGAAACCTTAGAGTTGGCTCGACCAGGTTGAAGGCTTTGCATTGTAAAGGCCTTGTCACGACTCCCCACCGCACACCTAAGGAAGTGTGTAATCTAGTGGTAAAACGGGATGATCGTGTCTTGTGGGTAAAGCTGTACAACCTCTGCAGAGTGTATAATCTATCCTGGATAGCCGTGCCCACGGTCATGGGCATGCTGAGTAAAAGTTTTTCATGGATTAGACTTTGTTTTTCAAAATGTTTTTGAAAACCTTGTGGATGGATGGAATCCACGAGAGATGAAAACCTTGCGGATGGATGGAATCCGTGAGAGTTTGAAATCTGGTGAATGGATGGAATTCATCAGGGTTGCGCAGTGAAAGCGTGTGGATGGATGGAATCCATACGTGGTCTTTTGGAAAAGATGGTCCGGGTGGGATGCCCGTGGATAGGTTGGTGTATGGTCGGAGCCTGCACTGACGGTATTATTTTCTATTACAAGTAATGTTTTTACTTACTGTATTTAATTCTGCGATTTCAATCTATCTATTGTATTTCTTAAATGCTGTTTTATGCAAACTAACCCTATAAGCCTTCCATTGAAGCCTTTATCATTATGTTGCATTTTCCCGGGTGATTTGCGGAGTACAAGTTTGTACTCACGTTGCTTTTTCCACACAGAGAAGGAAGACGTCAACTACGGTGAAGATCTGGACGAATAGGCCGCGTCTTACTATCGTTTGCCTGTGGGCAGGCTTGGGCTTCGCTATTTATCAGTTTGCTTCCGCAGTTATTTCCTTTATTTATTTTGCCAATGGGCGTTGATGTAAGACTTGGCCATAAGGCCGTACCCTTTATTTAATATATTGAGTCATTTGTGCTTGGTTATTATCTTTGTTGTGACTGTGTGCACTAGCTGATCCTGGACTAGTGCGATTTACACAGAGGATCCAGGAGTCGTTACTCCGGGTTCCGACACCATACCATTATCCCACCTACTTAAGTAGGAAAGGAAGTATGAACGGGCAAAAGTTTGTGAGAAGAATTTTCAAGAGTTGAAGAAGCTGACTATTGCTCTTGTGTGAGTCTTGCCAGACATACACAAGGACTTTGAAGTTTACTATGATGCCTTGCACCAAGGTCTTGGTTGTGTACTCATTCAAGGAGGAAAAGTCATTGCTTATGCATCAAAATAACTCTGTCCTCGTGAAGACAACTGTCCGACTCATGACCTAGAGTTAGCTTCAGTGGTCCATGCTTTGAAGAGTTGGCGGCATTACTTGATTGGAAAACACTATGACATATACACTGACAACAAGAGCCTAACGTATATATTTACCCAGTCAGACCTCAACCTATGGTAGAGAAGATGGTTAGAGTGAATCAAGGACTATGATCAAGATATCCATTACCATCCCAGGAAGGATAATGTAGTAGCTGATGCATTGAGCCACAAGTCCTACTGATGGACCATGAGAGATGGTTCAAGTTATTGTTGTGATGAACCATCGCAATGTTTATGGAGTGATCGGTTGGCTTTGCAAAGATAGCTCTCTGTTAGGATTGGATTTGGGATTTGACTCATGGATTTAATTCGGTTGATCTGAGTCATTGGATTAAGGTTGCATAATGCATGTCTTGGCTAATGTAGTTCAAGTTATGAAGAACTTGTGTATGGAAATGAATTCTTTGTCTTTGGATGTGCAGGATCACTTGGAGTCAATTGTGGTCAACGGTGGTGATCGGGGCTCGGCTCATGGAGGAGTTGAGGCCCAGAACGATCAAGGATGTCGGGTGAGACGGCGAGCTCAAGCATGGCACGAGAAAGGCGGGAATGTTCAAGGCAATTCGAACAGCGAGATGACACCAGGTGGTTTGCACGGGCCAAGTAAGCCGTGGTTCGGTGGAATTGGGATGGGAAAGACTTGGTAGCACGTGGTAATCTAATGGTGTACCTACACGTGGCAAACATGGTGTTTGCTTGCAAAGGAAGGTGATGACTGGGTCAGTAAGGGGCATTTTGGTTTTTTTTACCAAAATACCGGAAATCCTCTTGGATCAAAACCGCCGCGCATGGGTGATGCATTGGAGAGTGATTTAGGTTAAGATAGAGCTAACGGATCAAGGCTAAGGATTTGGTGGATGCACTCTTATGCATTTTGAAAAGCATGCATAAGTGGATTTGAGTGAGTAAAACCTGTGTGTGGGGTTAAAGGGTTTCCCCATTGTAATAGTGGATAGGATCCATTTGGGGAGTAGGTGGCTGGTTGCTCACATATAAAAAGGGGTGGGGATGAAGACATGTAGAATTAACCATGCCACCCATCTCTCATATGCTTTCTTGTTTAGGGTTAGCTTTGAAAGTAGAGCATATGGTGTGCTCTTTGTCCTCCAAGGTGGAGTGGCTGTAGACTCAATCTTCTCTAGTGAGCAATACATCAATATTTGCTATCTCTATGGATCTATCTTGATTTCGTTGTTTTGTTCTTGATGTGTTCTTGATTTGGCCTCAAAGTTTGATTTCTTGAATCCAAGGGTTTTGAGTCAATTTCTTTGGTGTTCTAGCTTACTGTGACATGTGAGAATACTTCTAGACTCATCTTGGTCATCATCCACCCACGAGCTAGTGTGATTCATCGATTTCAATTTTGACTCGGTTTTGATATGACCTTCCAACAAACTAAAAAAAGTCTCATCTTTGGCCTCGATTTTAATGATCATTTGTTGGAATAGGTTGACAATACCATAGAGAGGGTATCTGCAAAGTTTCACATCATTGGACCTTTGGATGAAAAGATCCTTCAGATTTTCGTTTGGTTTCTAAGCTGATACAGTCGGTGGTGCTGGTTCTATTCTATATCTAAAACTCAATCAGATTTAAAACCATGTTGGTTTCGACCACGGTCGAGTTCTGAACCGAACCGCTTTGCCTTTAACCATGTTCAGATCTTTTGATCACTTCTAGTTATTATGTTGAGTTTGAACTGAAGCAATCGATAGTCAGTGAAATCTTGGTCTGGAACATCAATCGGTTTTACGATCACAATGGTTTCGACCATGGTCGAGTTCCAGGCTGAAGCGTGTTGCTTTCGACCACGTTCAATCTTTCGATTGCTTCGCTTTTTCTTATCGCATGGGATTTTGACTGCTCACGGATCCTCGTTCTCTCTGGTTGGGTTTTGAGCTGAATCGATCATGCTGGTCAAAGATCATTCGTCGGCCTTCGACCGCATTGGTTGTTCGACCACCTATTGGTTTATGACCACGTTGGTTATGACCACGTTGATCTTTTGGTTGCATATTGGTTCCAACCACGTCGGTTGTTCGACCACCTGTCAGTTTATAACCACGTTGGTTATGACCACAGTGATCATTTTGGTTGCCGACTAGTTCCAACTACGTTGGTTGTTTGAACATCTCATTGGCTTACGACCACGTTGTTTACAATCACGTTGGTTTCGACTGCGCCCATTTTCTATCACATTGATTTTGGTCTCGGTGGTTATCGACTATAGTGATTTCCATTTGGTAGTCGATTTCCGACCACGTTAAACTTTCGACTGCACTGATTTCCAGCATATAGTCAGTTTTTACTACGGTGATGTTCGTTCAGTAGTCAGATTTATGACCATTTTGTCAGCTCTCGACCACGTTGTGGAACTTATGACCACATTGTAAGTTTTCAACCACGTTATCAGATTTCGACCATGCTTTTTTTATTGTGTTTGACCCTGTCTCTACGGTTTTCAAGTGGGCTTTAACTCTAATCTTCAAAGCTCTGTGGCTATCAGAGAAAAGGGTTAAGTGAATACTTGGGGAGAATTTGAAAGCACCATTCACCCCCTCCCCCTCTATTGCCTGTTCGATCCTACACCTACTGCAACAATGTCATGGTCCAAAACTACAACTTGAGCTCTATAAGGAGTTAGAAGCACTCAATGTAGAGATAGTGCAGTAAGGCACCATAGCTGTTATGGATGTACACCTGACCTTAGAAGAACAAATCAAGGTAGCCCAATAGGGAAATTCTAGTGTCCAAAGATTCAAGCACCTCATGACCAAGGAAAAAGCCCCCAAAATGACTGAAGATCAACAACGGATCCTATGGTATGGGAAACTCCTCCTTGTTCATCACAAAAAGGAACTCAAGGACCTAATACTTAAAGAAGCCTACACCTTAGCATATCCCCTGCATCCAGGAAGTACCAAGATGTATCAGGATATGAAGACCCTATACTGGTGGCCTCGCATGAAGAGAGACATTGTAGAGTATGTAGCTTGTTGCAATGTGTGTCAGCAAATCAAGGCTGAGCATCAGAAACCTACAGGTCCACTACAACCACTACAAATACCTCGGTGGAAATGGGAGGAAGTTGGAACCGATTTCATCATTGGCCTACCTTGAACCAAGTCCAGATATGATTCCATACGGGTCATAGTGGATAGACTGACGAAGGTCACCCATTTCATCCCATGAAGACTACCTACAAGGGAGACCGAATGGCCAAGTTATACATGGCATGCATTGTGTATTTACATGGAATACCCAAGAGAATAGTCTCAGATCGAGGTTACCAATTCACCTCATGCTTCTGGGATAGCCTTCATGAAGCCCTAGGAACCCACCTAGCATTCAACACTAGGGGTGTGCATATCTGTATCGTACCAAAGAAACTGGACCAAATATACCAAACTAAACTGGTCAACTTGATTTGACCAGTTTTCTATATTTGGTTCGGTATTGGAAATACTATTTTTTTGTCATTCAATTTGTCCTATAAAAATTGGCTAAAAACTAGACAAATCGAAAAAACTGAAGACCTCTGGTGCACACTGTAACCAATTGGGCCATCCATTCGTGTTCGGCCCATTAGCCCATCTACTTCATGCATTCATGGGGTAACCCTAACCCTAGGTCCCTAGCCACACCACACCAGGCACAAGGTCACTCTCACTCACTAACCACTTCAGCAGCCACCACCGAAACCGATCACCATGGACGACCCGATTGGCGATTGCCAATGCTCTGAGCGGGAGTGGGCAAGAGCCAACGGCTGAGCATGCTTGTCCTCCTCTGAGTCTTGTGCTGTGTTGCGACGCCGACCGCTATCCCTGAGAGTGGAGAGCTTTTGAGCCACGCCAACTAACTCAGTTTAGCACCACACCGCCCGGTCGCATAGCCACGCCCTCCCACCAGGTTGCCACCACCATTAGTTCCCATCGGTATCCACCACTACCATCCAGATCCAAGGAATATCATCAAGCGTTAAACTTGCACATTATCCTCACGTTTGAAAATGAGCTTTCTTATCTAGCAATAATATGGAAAACCAGTGTGCTAATATGCTAATTGTAATTTAATTTTTAAGACTAATTTGTAATTAGTTTTCAGAAATATCTAACCCATGTCCTATATAAATATGTGGAAGTGTACACTTGTTCCACAGAAATTTGCATAGATTTAATTCAGATTTGAAAATATATTGCTACTACTGAACAAGTTGTGAATGAACCTAATAATAAAGAATAAACAAGAAGTTAACAAAGAGACAAAACGAATAGATCTTAAAAGAAAGATTAGAAATCTCAAGGTTCATGTCACTCTAATGTGTATGCCTCTATCTGGTCTAAACTAATGCTCAGAGCTGCACTTGGTAATAGATTCTCTACTGAAACAATATTAGTAGCAGTTTCTTTCATGCAAGTTAATTGATTACTAGTTGTTAATTGGTAGTTTGTTCTAAATGTATGACAATTTAAGACTTTTCCCTTTTGGTGTTTTATTTGTAGATGTCTCAGTATGATGGTATAGGATGTACTCCCCTTGCTAGTTTTGGTGTGGGTAGTGTTGACGCTATTAGAACCATTCAAAGTCAAGATGGTAAAAAAAATGAATCCTCGATTGGAGATATGGAACCATTATAGATGACTACCAGATGACCAAAATAAGGCTAAATGCAACTATTTCTCTTGAATCCTTACCTGTGATTCACAAAAGAATGGTATCTCCTCTTTGGTCTCATGCAAAATCTTGTAAGAAGCATCCTGATAGGAGCAACAATCAAACTCAATTAAGCTTCCAACCTAGTGCAGATGGCCAAAGTAGTAATGTAGTTCCTTGGCAATATAATGTTGAAGAGGTTAGGGCATCGTTTACTCGCATGATAACTGTAGATGAGCTACCCTTTATTTTCTCAAAACACTAAGGTTTTATTGACTTCATGTCCAAAGCTTGTCCTCAGTTTAGTCTGCCATCTAGGACAACAATCTATAGAGATGTTATTCGCCTTTATGTAGCTAAGAAAGCAAAGCTCAAAAAGTACTTTAAAGACTCCCATCAAACTGTTAGCCTTACAATTGACACATGGACTTCTTTGACCTTCAAAATTACATGGTTCTAACTGCACATTACATCGATATCAATTGACAACTTAACAAAAAATACTAAACTTCTGCTTAGTAAACAGCCACAAAGGGGAAGACATCGGGAAACCACTACATAAATGCTTGCATGAGTGGGGCATAGAGCATGCGTGCACTGTTACTGTAGATAATGCTAGTTCAAATGATGGTGGCACTGACCCAACCACCGCTTGAAGGCTGAAGCACTAACCACAATCCAACATTTTAATAGTTGCAATCCCATTTCACATTACCATCCTTTTCCACCTTTTTTTTGCTTTCCTTGGTTTGTTCAGAGTCTGTAGCTATTTTCTTCCATGTTGTGGGTTACCGGAGGCTCCCTAGATGGCTGCAAATTTTGTCGGTGATGGGAAACAAAGGGATGGCATAGCTTCCTCCCAGTTTCTCCCGAACCTATATGTGTGTTAACATAAGGCCACGGAAGGCAAAACGAGTAGGGAAGGCTCCAAGATTTTGGATAATAAAAAATAACTCAGTGTTGTACAAGTGGTGTTTTCCAGTAAGAATGCATGGTAGGTGACAGAGGTAAGAATTGCATATGTGGGTGTGCAAGGGGTAGGGAAGCAATATTGTCACCTCGCTAAGATGCTACGTCACTATCGTTCACAATTCACGTCCACTTTGCTAAATATGGTATTTACCAATACCGCACCAAAACAAATTGAGATTTACTGATACTGAACCATATTTTACCAAAGTAATTATACTGTATTTGCCATATATATAGTTTGAATCGAATCGATTTTCCTGAACAAACCAAATGCATAGGCCCATTCAGCACAATGTACCACCCACAGACAGATGGACAAACAGAAAGGGTGAACCAAATCTTGAAGATATACTTCGGGCTTGTGCCTTGGTGATGAGGCAATGGGGTCCCGATCTTCCTATAGGATGATAACTATCGATTTTGGTGGAGGTGACTCTTGCGATCCGACTACAACCGTACGACGTCGCTTGCGCTTTAGCAATCGCTGAACCACACCCAAGTCGTTATCAACCGTGCCAAGAACGCGGTTGACCTGACCACGAAAGTCTATTCCTGCATGCAACCGAAGAACATGCAAGAACAAGATAACAAGCAATCTGAAATTGCAAATATATAAATTGAGTTCAAAAAGGTGGGATTCCGTAGAGGTTCTTTACGATTGGTCTAGTTGACACAAGCGAAGAACAAAAGTTTTCACCATGGAAAAACTAATGAAACGAAATCAATTTAGCAAACCAAAACTAACAGATTGAAAGGCACAACAGGGTTTGGACAGCGGGAATTAACTCTTTTTGTGGGGCAATTTTTCTGGACTATGGGAAATAAAAAATCAATCTATTAACTAGGGATACAAAAAGTTCCTACCGGTCAACTGAAGCACTGATACCAACTGATGAAGCGATGGGGTCCCGATCTTCCGATAGGATGATAACTTCGATTTTGGTGGAGGTGACCCTTGCGATCCGACTACAACCGTACGACGTCGCTTGCACCTTAGCAATCGCTGAACCAACCCCAAGATGTTATCAACCGTGCCAAGAACGCGGTTGACCTGACCACGAAGGTCTATTCCTACATGCAATCGAAGAACACGCAAGAACAAGATAACAAGTAATCTGAAAATGCAAATATGTATATTGAGTTCAAAAGGTGGGATTCCGAAGGCTGTCTTGACAGGTGGTCGTCCGACACAACTGAAGAACAGAAGTTTGCACAATAGCATGCAATCCAAGTCCTAGCTGAGTAGACGGTGGCTCTTATATAGAGAGAACGACCAGGGGTGGTGGCCAAGGAGCATTCAGCAAGCGCCCTCTTGATAACAGAGGCATCACCACTTATGCCTTCCATGCCTGATCTCGTCCAAACTGACAAATCCTCATGTCGGCTTAATTTGGGCGAGGGTAGGCGGGGGCGGCAAAAACGTGGGTCCAGGCGGGGGGTTTGTGACTTTGTTTGGGAGGCGGGTGGGCTTCATCTTTTTTTTCGTGATTTTTAGCAAAAAGAAGGCGCGCTTGTGACTTTGTTTGGGAGAATATTGGTGGGATCTCTATTTTGGCGGAAATTTAACTTTGTTTATAAATTTACGAGCTGTCCAGTTTGTCAAATTTTAGAAATTTTGTTTGGGTGTCATTACATCATGTTCGTGGACCATTGATGATTTGATGAACTTTGTATAAGTTTGTATCAACCTATACAAGCGAGCAGTCGTTCTCCGAATGAGCTGAAAATTTCACGTTAGACTCCCATCTGTACCGCTGACGTGCCATTAGAATTCGCCGCCAAAGATCATTTCGTACTGCACATGAGAAATCGTAGAAGGCAATACGTACACCGTTTGGTTGTATCAACCTATACAAGCGAGCAGTCGCTCTCCGAATGAGCTGAAAATTTCACGTTAGACTCCCATCTGTACCGTTGACGTGCCATTAGAATTCGCCGCCAAAGTTCATTTCATACTTCACATGAGAAATCGTAGAAGGCAGTACGCACACCATTTGGTTGTATCAACCTATACAAGCGAGCAGTCGTTCTCCGAATGAGTTCAAAATTTCATGCTGGACTCCCACCTGTACCGCTGATGTGCCATTAGAATTCGCCGCCATAGTTCATTCCATACTTCACATGAGAAATCGTAGAAGGCAGTACGTACACCATTTGGTTGTATCAACCTATACAAGCGAGCAGTCGTTCTCCGAATGAGCTGAAAATTTCACGTTAGACTCTCATATGTACCGCTGATGTGCCATTAGAATTCGCGGCCAAAGTTCATTTCGTACTTCACGTGAGAAATCATAGAATGCAGTACGTACACCGTTTGGCTATATTAACCTATGTGGGCGAGCAATCGTTATCTGAATGAGTTCAAAATTTCATGCTGGACTCCCACCTACACCGCTGACACGCCATTGCAATTCGCCGCCATAGTTCATTCTGTACTACGCATGAGAAATCATGGAAGATAGTGCGTACACCGTTTGGCTGTATCAACCTATACAAGCGAGCAGTCGTTCTTTAAATGAAAAATCAAAGCTAATAATGTCCGTGTGCTGATAATGTTAAACGGAATAGAAAGGTACCTTCTAGCTGAAATTTCAGCTCATTCTAGAATGTAGAATAATTAATTACATGGAGGGAGCACGACTAATCCTAGAACTAAATGGAATCGTGAACGTAACAAATTGACCGATGTAGGTGTATTATTTCCTTCATTATCACCTACTGAAGGGCTCCTACATAAGAGAAGCATAAAATATTATTGTACTAGCAGATCTCTCGTGGAGTTTTAAGTTTTTATTCAAAATTAACAATTCAATTCCGGCGTCCAATCGCCTCGTCGACGGCAACTATATCGTTCCTCTAAAGTATAGTACCAATCGCGCCCTTTGTTTCTTCGTCGCAAAGGGTATTGACTTAGTTGCAAGCTTGGCGAGTTCCTATGCCACTACTTGTTTGACCTACGCTTTCTAAGGGACATGTAAGTCTTGATTATATCATCTTCATCAACTTCGCTATAAAACTTGCAAGACAAGTTTTGGGGAGGCGGGCATTGAACCAACCTTATGAGTATTCGTACTATAACCGTTCTAAAAGAAGGCGTTCTGATCAATGAATGTGACTACATATATTTATAATGTATGGGTTTATGATCAATATGGTATGACAATAGAGTAATTTGTGATGTTACAGATATAGGTTCAGTTTAGTGAATAAAAGACGGCTTTCATTGTTTTAAAAGAAAAATACTTGCTTAAGTCTGGTGTTTTCGCTGGTTGTTCGCATATAGTGAGATAAAATACTAGTAGAAAAATAATAAGTAACTAAGCGCAACTCATGTAATTAATTTTTGGGGAGGAAAAAATACTGTAATTAATTTGTGGGGGGAGCAAAAAATAGGAAAACAAAAATTAAATTCTATCTCAGAAAGGATCGAACCTTCCACCTCACAGGTAGAAGCTATAGCGCATACCACTGGGTTAGAAATTTGCATAAAATTGTCTTCTCATCCTTACCTAAAGAGTACAATGCTGGTGGCAATGTATAATTATTATTGTTGAGCACAGGATGTTGATCCCTCCTTATCCCCATATGTTCCATGTCAAGCCGGGCCTTCTCGCTGTCCTTCGATTTACCTTCTATGCCAAGCAAAGTACCCAATATGCTTTCACATATGTTTTTTTCAATGTGCATCACATCCAGATTATGCCTTATAAGCAATGTTTCCCAGTATGGCAGTTCAAAAAAAATACTCTTCTTCCTCCAATTGTGCCATCTATTATCTTCTTCACGTTGCTTCCTCTTTCTTGATGTCTTCCCAAATGACACTTGCTCAAAGCTTTCATACTGTTGCAATACATCTTTACCAGACAGTGGTACAGGAGCCTCCCTGTTTTCCACCTTGTTATTGAAGCTCGTCCTGTTCCTACGCCACCGATGGTTCAAAGGCAAAAAACGACGATGTCCCATGTAGCAGTGCTTGCACCCGAATTTCAACCACAAGTAGTTAGTATCCTTGTGGCAGTATGGACATGCAAACTTGCCTTTCGTGCTCCAACCAGATAGCATCGCATATGCAGGGAAGTCATTAATTGTCCAAAGTAGAACAGCATGTAGAGTAAAATTCTTCTTTGCCTTTGCATCCCATGTTTCAACACCCTTCTCCCAAAGATCCTTTAGCTCATCGATAAGGGGCCGCAAATATACATCAATATTAATTCCAGGTGATTTTGGACCAGGTATCAACATCGACAACATCCAATACGGTTGTTTCAGACACAACCAAGGAGGCAAATTATAAGGGATTATGATCACAGGCCATGTGGTGTATGTAACATTCAGCATCCCAAATGGATTGAAACCATCAGATGCAAGACCCAGCCTAACATTACGAGGATCTGAAGCAAACCACTCATACTTGCCATCCACGTGCTTCCATGCCAAGGAGTCAGCAGGGTGACGCATTTTGCCATCACGGACCAATCCTTCCTTATGCCATCGCATATACGATGATGTGGTTGCCCTCATATATAATCTCTGTAGCCGAGGAATAAGCGGGAAATACCGTAGAATTTTACGTGGAACACGCTTCTTTGTACCAGTGCCACTAGCCTCATCACCCTTCTGAGCACCATCGGCCGTTTTCCACCTAGACTCGCCACATGTTGGACATGTATCCAATTTTTCATTTTCCTTCCAAAATAACACACAATCATTCTCACAGGCGTGTATCTTAATATAGTCCAGGCCTAGATCTCGAACCACCCTTTGCACTTTGTCCAAAGTGTTTGGGATACAATGGCCTTCAGGGAGCACAAGCGAAAAAAGATGAAGTATGTTCTCCAAGGCAGTATTACTAATACCATGCATGCACTTAATCTGAAAGAGCCGCACAATAAAAGAAATCTTAGTTGCCTCCTTGCAACCTGGATACAATGCCTTTTGTGCCTCCTCTAATAATTTATAGAATTTCTTTGCACTTTCATTTGGCTCTTCATTATCAGAACTAATGTCTCCATGTATTGCACCCCTGATTAGTGAGGAAATCATATTTTTGGCGGCAGAAGTATCAACTAGAGTGTCATCATTGTCTAATCCTACATCAGTATTGTCATCATCAGCTGAACCTTCCCTTGTACCGTCCCCTTGGATGAAACTTTCATCAAACCCTTTAACAAGCAAATGATTCTGAACCTCAGATTGCATTCTGTATGCCATGCATCGACATCTAGCACATGGACACACAGCAGTTCCTCCTTTCGACGTGCCAGCAAATGTGGTTTCAATAAATTTCTGGAATTTCTGCTGCCACTCAACTTTAGTCCTATCCATGCACATCCACCTCCTATCATCATGTGACATTATGCTTCCAAATAAAGTTTAACAATCAAACTGATAGAAACCAGGCTGTCCAGAAACTTGATTCAAACTTGGTGCGGTTCAGCAACCTAGTTCAGCTGTTTGTCCAATTCAGCTGTTTGTCCAATTCGATGTCCTGCAAGTGGCAGCGGGCAGATGTACTTTCACAGAACAAAATGAATGCAATATATGCCAGGTTAGTAGCTCGCAGCCACTAAGTTTCTTGGTTACTTATTGAATTCCTTGCCTTGGAACATGGATCCTTCACTTGCTTCCTTCTGACCTCTCTTTTATCGTTTCCTATCCTCTGCAGTTTCAGTAAGGAAACACAGAGTAAGCATAAAAGTCCAAGAATACAATTTTTCAAGTCATACTAAGCTGCAGCTCTATCATTTGATTACCTTTCATTCCATAATATCTTTTTGCCTCAGATAAAAAAGGAAAATAAAATCTAGACCATCAAGTTGGTGATCGTTCAAAAGCAAAAGCTCTAATGACACTTCTTAAATATCTATATCTAACAGGACCAAGCACAACATTACACACAGAAAACAACTAGGAACACAAGACAAAGGTAGGAAAAAAGTAGCATGTGAGGTTTCTATCACCTCAGTGTATTTTTATTGATTGCCCGAATACCCAGCATTCTCAGGTCAACAGAATCAAGGGCTATGTATATTTTAGTATGGACACAGCCAAGACCCTTGCCCAAGACCATGCTCATGCAATTGCAGGCACCAGCAACAAGCTATCTATCATAAAGTGAACTCAAATGGTACAAAGGGCATATCAGTATTTTCTACTTGAATAACTTATGTTTGGCATGGTGTTGTTCCTATAGGAAATAGGGATCACCAAGCCATTATATATATGAAAGCTATGTTCTGGCGAGCAGCCATCTGAAAGACAAGAAGTCCCAAGGACGAAGGGGAGGCCGATCATCTTACCCCTCCTACCGGCTAACGGCTTTGTCCTATCCTATTCTTATCCATCAATGGGGAGGCCCCCTTGTTGTGATGAGAATGGCCTCAAGAAAGGCCCCTGGACTCCTGAAGAAGACGAGAAGCTCACGAGCTACATCCAGAAGCATGGCCATGGAAGCTGGAAGGCCCTACCTGAACTTGCTGGTATTCATACATCTCTCTCTGACTCTCTCCCACATGCACATGTATTTCACGGAAAATGTAGTTCAGCATATTTTTCTTGCAGGCCTGAACAGGTGTGGCAAGAGCTGCAGGTTAAGATGGGCCAACTACCTGCGGCCAGACATCAAGAGAGGGAAGTTCTCCCAGGAGGAAGAGCAAACCATCCTCCAGCTGCACTCCATCCTTGGCAACAAGTACTAATTGCACCAACCTACCATTGCATACTACTCACATCATGTGTTTTGGCTAATCTGTAACCAAATCAGGTGGTCAGCTATTGCAAAGCATCTCCCTGGACGGCCAGACAACGAGATCAAGAACTTCTGGAACACCCACCTCAGGAAGAAGCTCATCAAGATGGGCATCGACCCAATGACCCACCGCCCGAGAACAGACTTCTTCGCTGCCTCCCACAGCTCAACACACTAGCCAATCTCCGCCAGCTCGTCGAGCAGCGACCATGGGATGACCACACTGGCGGGCTGCAGACTGAGGCAGTCCAGGCTGCCAAGCTCCAGTACATGCAGTCACTGCTTCAGTCTGCAGCGTCCATTGCCACCAGCCCCACTACCATCAACAGCCTCAACACCCTCACCACCGACCTAGAGCAGATCGGCCTCCTGAGCCCTCTACAGATGCCTTCTCCAAGTGTTCTTGAGGGTATTGGTGGCATAGACTTAGCTGGGCAGGTGCCTCATAACCAGATGCCTTTGTAATACTATCAGCACCTCAAACTGCAATGGCAGCACAAGTCTGTTGCCCAGTTGGTCTGAATCCTACTTGATGAAGAGCTAATGAGCGAGTTTGCCTAAATTCCCTAGCTTGAATTGTATACTAGCCTCTGGCTTGCATTTTTTTGGATAGGTCTAGAATTAGTCAACAAAATAAATAATACTACAAAATTAAATACCTTGTGCTACTACCTTCACGTGATGGCTTTGAACACTACTTGCTGAATGTGTAGCTTTTTACATGCGCCTTCTTTTCTCGCTGATGGCTTTTTAGATGCGTTCGGAACTTCGGCGGATGGCTTCCGGCGGATGCAGGCGGATGCCGCGGACGGAGTCGCCTCGGGAGTTCACGTTCGGGTTCGGGCTTGATGCGGCGTTCGGCGCGGCGTTGAGGACTTGAGGGCTTGATGCGGTTATTGCGGTCGATCACGGACTCACGTGGAACTGTCGAAGCCGCGGACGGAGTCGCCTCGCCTTGGGGAAGTCAAGTCGGGAGTTGATTGATTCACGTAATCACGTGGGAGTTGATTGATTCACGTAATCACGTTCGGTTTCGGGTTCGGGACTTCGGCGTTCGGCGCTGCGTCCGCGTTCTTCTGACTTCTAGCGACTGGAGTCTGGAATCTTTTTGTTAATTGTCTCCCGCACGAGCACACGAGAAGGCGTCGACCAAAGCTTCGGATGCGCTACCGAATTTGAGACTCCGGCGAACACTCCGAAGAGAAGTCTCAGGAAAAAAACTATCAACACATGCATGCTCACGAGTCTTCACGTGATGGCTCCAAGTCTTGCATGCATGTCTTCTCTTTTTTGTTGTTGTATTTTTTCTCTTGATATTTCTTTCTTTGCTTTCCAATCAAAACTTTTAATGCTGTCTGTTGCCTCCCTCTGCACAGCTCTTTTTGTTAATTGTCTTCCGTTCAAACCTGAGAACAAATAAAATACTAGTATTAGGTAGAAGCCAGTTCTCATGTAAATTAAAACCAAATTTAATTAAGAGCGAGTTCACCTGTTGGATTAATCTTTTTAGCTCGTGCTCGCATAATCGGTCCAGTCGTGATGTCCTCATTATTTTGTACACTTAAAATGATGGACGATGCACTAGTGTCGACGAGACTTTCTAAACGCATCTTCACTTTAGGCTTGTACAGATCGAGTATGTGCCTGCATATAATTAAATAAAATAGTAGTAGCTCTGTATCTCCAAATATAATAGTTAAAGACCCAATTAAATTAGAGCTCACCTGATAATATTTAATGCGGCTCAATAATTCCTTACAGTTAAATAATATATTTAACCGAGAGGTGCAAGACATAAGTGTATCCGTGTCAACATGCAGTACATATTGTAACTAGGACGAAAGGCGCGCAATAAGTGTATAGCAGGCCTACATGATGTTCAGTGAAAGAAAAGGAATTTTACTTTCTTGCAGCAGCAATTTTCTTGGGAATAGTCTCTAAAAGTTCTAGTGTCCTAGAGGAAGCTAGAACCAAGTCGATTGCAGGTGCCCTAATTACTAATGTGTTCGTGTCCTAGTGGTATGAGCGTTGGCTGCCAATCAAGAGGTCCCTAGTTCGATTCCTAGGTGGCTTCCCATTTTTTTAATTTTCATAATTTTTTGCTGCATGACTGGATAGCTAAACAAAAGCCCACGAAACAAAAGAGTTGCAATAGAATACCATATTGCAACGAAACACACTACTCTATAGCAACAAAATTTACATGTGGCAATATAAATATGTTATTGCATTGATTTAGTTTTTCGTTGCAATACGCACCTACCTACTGCAACGCCGCTGAAGATTATCCCAACGAAAAAACACCATGGCAATAATATCACCCAATAGCAACGAAATTATATATGGTTGCAATAGTAGCAAATAATTGCAACGAAAATCAACACTAACGCAACAAAAGAGTGTCGTGGCAATATATCCAACCTATTGCAACACGTTTTCAAAATGGTTGCGATAACACCTACCTATTGCAACGATATTTACGAATATCGCAATGCAATATAATAGTGGCAATAAAGTCCACCTATTGCCACCGTTTTGGAACAACGTTGCAATAAGTCCTACCTATTACAACCAAATTGGTGGCGTTGCAATTTCTTTCGTGGCATTAGGCCGAAAATCTAGTAGTGACACCCACTTAGTCCCAATGATATTGTGACTTCGAGGGGGCTCAACAAGCGACCAGACCTTGTTTCTCTCGAAATTCTCTAACTCCTCATGCATGGCATTGACCCAAGACTCATCAGATAGAGCATGACTAACATCTTTAGGCTCAAAGGTGGCAACAAAGGCAGAATAGAGACAGAAATGTGACATGCCAGACTTTGAGCGAGTGACGCGCTCAAAGAGGTCTCCAATCATCTGCTCAGAAGGATGGTCTTTCTGGATATGTCGGGGAGGTCTAGGATGAGATGAAGAACTGGCCTCTACCTCATGAGCTGACGAGGTAGGAACAGAGCCACTAGCTCCGGAGGAAGCAGATGGCATGGGCTAATCGCCTGGAGGTGCGGTGGAAGAAGGCACCTCGAGAGGAGGATGAGGAACTAGATCAGGTAGGCAACCCTCATCTCCATCATCCTCATCATCCACAAAGATGGTCTCGGACTGCTCTAAAGAACCTGAGATATCGGGCCTAGTCCCCAGACTAGCCTCGTCGAAAGTCACCTCATAGGTCTCTACCATTTTGCTAGACTCGCAGTTCCAGACCCTATACGCCCGCGAAGAAGTCGAGTAACCTAGAAAGATACCATCACAAGATCGTGACTCGAACTTGTCTAGGTTCCCAGACTTCAGAATAAAACACTTGCAACCAAACACGCGAAAATGAGACACTGGGCTTTCGCCCGTATCTCAACTCATAGGAAGTGCGATGCAAGTGTGCCCAAAGAAAAACTCTGTTCGAAATATGGCACGCGGTCGCAATAGCCTCAGCCCAAAACTTCCTAGGTGTAGAGTACTCATCAAGCATCGTCCTGGCCATCTCGACCATGGTACTGTTCTTCCTCTCCACGACACCATTCTGCTGTGGGACGTGTGGAGAAGAGAACTGGTGCTCTACACCAGTCTCATCATAGAACCTCTCAAAGTAGGAATTCTTGAACTCCGTGCCATTGTCACTGTGGATTGCTCGTAAGACAATTAGGAGTTCAACAGAAAGCCTACTAAAAAGACCTCAGAAATGTGTAAACGTCTCGTCCTTCGAGGCTAAGAAAAACACCCAAGAATACCTCGAGAAGTCATCGACCACGACAAGGACGTACCACTTTCCTCCTGCTGACTGTACTCTAGCTGGTCCAACTATGTCCATATGGAGTAGCTGTCCCGGTGCATCGGCCATAGTCACTGTGACTGGAGGATGAGAAGCGGCAACCATCTTGCCGTGCCGGCATGGAGCGCAAACTAGATCTTTGACCATCTTGAGTTTCGGCAGACCATGAATGAGATCGTGGCCGCTAACTCGAATCAAATGGTCAAATCCAATATGACCAAGTCTCTTATGCCAGAAAGTCAAGTCACGGGACTCAGAAGCAACCAAACACCGAAGAGGATCACCAGAAGACTCAGAAAAATCAGCACGAAAGATCCTCCCATAACGAGAAATCCCGCAAACCAGACTACCCGAAGAATCAAGAATTTTGCAAGCGTTTTTCTTAAAGCTCACCTCAAAACCGTCATCGATAAGCTGAGAAACAGAGAGCAAATTATACTGCAGCTTACTCCTCGATGCTTACACCTAAAGCAAACCTAGACCTTGCGTTGGTTTTAGATGCACTCAAGTTTGGGGCTGACCCTAAATACGCCTAAGAGCTGCAACATGGTCTCTACGCGCGATCTTGGCGCGCCTAAAGCATCGCTCGATCAAGTGCCCATCCTTCTGACAGAAGGTGCAATGATACTTCACCTTCTGAGAGGTAGAAGTAGCATGATGAGGCTTCGCCTTCTGAGAGGCCAAAGCTGCAGGTGGCATCACCTTGCTGTTAGAAATCCCTTGGACAAAGCCCGCTGATTTGAATTTAACTTCATTAGATCTGGGCTCAGTCTCGATCACACTTGGTGCTATGGGTCTAAGAACAGCAGGTGGATGCTTCCTCATGTCCTCATAGAAATCGTATCCTAGACCTTGATTGAACTTGCAAATCTTGGACTGGTCTAGAATAAGATTCAGCTTCTTCTTACCTCCTACAAATCTCTCGAGAGTGTTTATAAGGTACAGACACTCCCGAAAGAGAGAGGTGCAACAAGAGCATGGGGAAAGAGAAACAGCAGAAGGTAAGGGAGTAGAAGAAGAAGAACCAACAGCAGAGAACAAATGGCTTGTGCACGCACAACCGACTCAGAATGGACATTCCTACTGCTAGTCAAGTGGTTCACGTCGCTAGGCGTCTCTACCTTACCCTTGGGCTTCTCCCCCACATCAGCAATCACATCACAATCAGTTGGTGGCTTCACTAGAAGGTCCTTAGTTAGCTTCACATACTTTTCATCCAACGCAATCAAATCAGATTTTAGTTTTTCACAATTTTTGCAAGGTGAGCTAACAGGGTCCTTAGAAGCATATTGAGCTATTTTCTTGTTATGATCAACCATGTCTTGAAACTGTTTTGAGACAGATTTAAGTTCAGCAGTTAATTTGGGACAGTTTGTGCAAGAAACAATGGGCTCAAGAAGTGAAGCATGCAACTCAACAATTTTATGATCTGCCCGTTTTAAGTTCAACTTCAAATTATTGCAATTTTCATAAGACTCGGGCAGATCAAGGAGCATGGTATAAAGACCTCTAAACGCATTGTCCTTATCCTCACATGAGGTGCAAGATGTAGTCTCAACAACAGTAGAAAGAGGCACCACCCCTGGGGTCTTGCTCGTCCTTCCCATCATCGTCGCTGCACCCCTCCACCTCGCTGAGATCGAGGTCATCGAAGGCGATGAGGACGCGATGGAAGAGCTTCTTGGCATTGCCAAGGTCGCGGAACTTCTTCTTGCCTTGGAGATGAGCCGGGGGCTTCTTGTTATGGTTCTTGTCGATGTAGTCGTTCTTGCTCACGCCGCCGTAGTCGCTCTTCCCCTTCTCCAGCTTGGGGCAGTTCGCTCGAATGTGGTTGGGGCCACCACACTCGAAGCAGATCACGGGTCCTCCTCTCTTTCTGTCCCTCCTACTCTTGTAAGCATGGGAAAATTTTCTGGTTAGGATGGCTAACTGGCCATCTGCAAGCTGCTCTAACTGATCATCAGTTACGTCACAGAGAGCAGCAAAAGAAAAACCGCAATTCGACTCGGAAGAAGATCCGGAAGCTGAAGTGGGATCAGTGACTAAGGCCATCGACTACAACTTCGACTTACGAGAAACAATATCAACCTCGTGAGTCTTGAGGTGTGAGTACAACGCGTCAAGAGTCAAAGTCGAAAGATCGGTGGTGTCCTTGATGGTAGTCACCTTCATCTCCCAAACACGCTTAATTCTTATGATGATTTAATCGTCCTTAGGAACCATGGGAAAGAACCACGTGAGCTCAAGTATAGAAGTGGAACCGTCAAGCGCAACCCAAGTCCTATTCGCGAGTTTGACTCAGATTCGGCCTTCCAAACAGTGTCTATTTCAAACAGCCATAACTTTTGATCCAGAAGGTTTCTCGGGGCCCGTGAGTACTCGTTGGAAAGCTAAGTCTACTTTCAGATGGAACCGGTCTCACCTACAAATTCTGTCCGAGCCGGTCAGAAACTGCAAAACAAGTCACGTCACTTTTCCAATCCAATTCATAAAAATGATGATGCTACCAACATTGCTAATTTGTTCTTTCGTGAAGTTGTTCGCTTGCATGGTGTGCCAAATACAATAGTTTCCGATCGTGACACTAAATTCCTTAGCCATTTTTGGAGAACTTTATGGGCTAAATTGGGGACTAAGCTATTATTTTCTACTACCTGTCATCCCCAAACTAATGGGCAAACTGATGTTGTGAATAGAACTTTATCTACCATGCTTAGGGCTGTTTTGGAAAAGAACATCAAAACATGGAAAGAATGCTTGCCTCATATTGAGTTTGCTTATAATCGTTCGCTGCATTCTACTACCAAGTTGTGCCCTTTTGAGATTGTCTATGGTTTTGTGCCTCGCGCTCCTATTGATTTGCTACCACTACCATCTTCGGAGAAGTTAAATTTTGATGCTAAACAGCGCGCTGATTTGATGTTGAAATGCATGAGACAACCAAAGAAAATATTGAACGCATGAATGCTGGTAGTAAAGGAAGGAAGCATTAAACTTTTCAACCGGGTGATTTAGTTTGGTTGCATTTGAGAAAAGATAGATTTCCTTAATTGAGGAGGTCTAAGTTGATGCCTAGAGCAGATGGTCCTTTCAAAGTGTTGGAAAAGATTAATGATAATGCATATAAGCTTGAGTTACATGCAGATTTTGGGGTTAGTCCCACCTTTAACATTACAGATTTGAAACCTTACTTAGGAGAAGAAGATGAGCTTGAGTCACGGACGACTCAAATGCAAGAAGGGGAGGATGATGAGGACATCCTTTCTGTTGTGGTTACAGACCAAACAGAGAGAGATGTGGTAGTGGAGAGTTGGAGAAATGATGGTCCTTGGGTCCTCTCCCATAGCCCATGTCTTATATATAAGTACCCATGTGGGAAGTGTTTTTACAGTTGTACCCTTACATCGGTATATCCCTATCAGGGGTATTTAAGTCGTATACATATCCTACTCTGGGTCTTACAATCTTCTAACAGGCCTGCTGGGCTTAGGTGGGGGCCACCCCTACAACAGGAGCCTCTCATGGTAAAGGGCTTCACAGGCCGAAACCATGTTGCAAGTCCTTTGGCCCCCTCCGTCCCCGCGGCCTGTGAGCTTGTTCGGACCTGCGGAGCCTTATTGTGCAGCGGAGCCTGCGGCCTGATGCCGAAGTCGAAGCCAATGTCGGGACTGGAGCGTAGACGGAGTCGACGTCGGATCAAGGTCAGGCCTAGCCATAGACGGGCGTGCTCCGTCCCTTATCCTCCGAAAGGGTGACAGCGGGGCTGGCGTCTAGTCGAAGTAGACGGGCGCGCGCTCTGTCCCCTACCCTTCGAACGAGTGGCAACGGAGCTGGCGCCTTGTCGTAGACGCGCGCGCACTCCGTCCCCTACCCTTCGAACGAGTGGCAGCAGAGCTGGCGCCTTGTCGAAGTAGACGCGCGCGCGCTCATTCCCCTACCCTTCGAACGGGTGGCAGCGGAGCTGGCGCCTTGTCGTAGACGCGCGCGCGCTCTGTCCCCTACCCTTCGAACGGGTGTCAGCGGAGCTGGCACCTTGTCGAAGTATACGGGCGCGCGCTCCGTCCCCTACCCTTCGAATAGGTGTCAGCGGAGCTGGCGCCTTGTCGAAGTATACGCGCGTGCGCTCAGTCCCCTACCCTTCGAACGGGTGGCAGCAGAGCTGGCGCCTTGTCAAAGTAGACGCGCACGCGCTCCGTCCCCTACCCTTCGAACGGGTGGCTGCGGAGCTGGCGCCTAGTCGAAATAGACGAGCGCGCGCTCTGTCCCCTACCCTTCGAACGGGTGGCGGCGGAGCTGGCGCCTTGTCGAAGTAGACGCGCACGCGCTCCGTCCCCTACCCTTCGAACGGGTGGCAGCGGAGCTGGCGCCTTGTCGAAGTAGACGCGTGCGCTCCGTGCCCTACCCTTCGAACGGGTGGCAGCGGAGCTGGCGCCTTGTCGAAGTAGACGCGCTCGCGGCCCTTGTCGAAGCCGATGTCTGGGCTGAGTCTCGCTGTCGGGGAGTCGGTATCGGGGTCCTGAGTGAGTGTGGGGGCGAAGGCAGGCCTCGTGTCGCTGACGGCGTTGTGCGTGGAGGCGATTGTGGCCCCACGGCCCGGTAATGCGCTTTAATGGTGCCTGGAACCGCGCGGGCCCCTGACTTGTCAGGGGTCGGCCTGTTGCGCCGTGCGATCTGCCCTGGGCACGCGGCGGCTTGTGATTGGTGCATCGTGGTATGTAAGCGGTTGCGTGCCCACGGCCGTTCGCCTCTTTCCCAGGGAAGGGGGACACGGGGCGGGCAAGGGTTGGCACGTCATACGGCGCCTAGCCATACTCTGTCGTCCCCTGCCACTGCCGGTCGTCCTGCCATGCTTGTGCCCCAGGCGCTGATGTCTCCGAACTGCCAGGTGCCCCTGGCGCTGAGGGGTCTGGCTTCCTTTTTTTGTATTGCGCGCTTGTCGTTTCCTGACGCGGTCCTGGTGCGATCATCGCAGGCTGTTACTGTGGCCGCTACACTCGCGGTTCCCCCGAACCCGCGCCGTGCCTTCGGGGGTACGACGACCTGTAGCTCCTCCGTGACGTCCGTCAAGGTCTCCTTTCGTGGGTATAGCGCGTGTCGGGTCATATGCCCCCCAGTTATCTCCTGCGGGGGGAATACCACGCGGCGGGAGGCCACTGTGGTGTCGTGCGCTTACGGCCCTTTGTGGTATTGCGGTTGCGTCTGACGCACACCGTCACGGTGCTTCGGCTCCGGCTGCGGGGAAGCATGTGGGACGGGCTTCTGTATGACCGCGGTCGCATCGGGCACGTGATCCGCCACGACGCCCCAACTACGGTCCTTGGGAGATGCACGGCTCGGCGTATGTCGGTTACGATAAGGGATGACAGAGGGCGAGGGGTCTTCAAATACCCCCCTTGACAGCGCCCCCGCACTCGTGTGCCCTCTTCTCGCCCGCATCGCCCTCTACACTCCCGTGGTAATCTCACCGCTGCGCTCTTCCGCCCTCCGTGAGCAGTGATGGCGTTCGGCGACACGCGTGGTCAGGCGGCCGGTGATTGCAGCGTTTTCCGGTGGCCATCGCGGTTGGAAGTGAAGTACGCGCTCGAAGAACGCGATCCGGCGGCGGCGGATAAGTGGTGGCTGGCGGTGGAAAAGGAGGGTTCATTCTCCAGTTACCTGGGTCCCTCGGTCGTGACCGAGAAGACGATCCAAGCGCTGCTGCGCGGGGGGAAGTTGTCCGAGCGCCAGGCAGTGCGGCTCCCCGCCGCTGATGAGACGGAACCGCGCCCCGAGAAGTCGGAGGCGCTTGTGTTCGTCGCCTACTTTGATGCGGGCCTACGCATCCCGGCGGCGGCGGTCGTGGGTGACGTGCTGCGGACGTTCGGGCTGGAGCTGGCGCAATTAACTCCGAACGCCGTGGCCTGACTTGCCGTATACAGCTGGGCCTTACGCACGGAAGCGTGCTGGCCCAGCACTTCGATATTCGCCTACCTGCACAAGGCACGGTTCCAGCCAAAGGAACGGAAGGACGGGACGCTGTCGAAGTTCGGCAGCATCAACTTCCTTCTTCGGTTGTCCTGCGGCAAGCTCTTCCCCGAGAATTCCACTCGCGGGAAGTGGGAATTCAACTAGATGAAACGGTGGTTCTACCACCGTGTGGCGAGCTGGAGCGGCCTTGAGTGCATGGGCCGGTTGATCGCATTCAGGGCTTCGCCCGGCCGGACGCTTGATGACGAAGATAAGCGGAGGGCCCGGCGACTGGTGGGTGTGGCCACCCGCTTCAACATGCGCGATCTCGCCGAGGAGTACGTGATGTACGGCGTGGCGCCACTTGGCCATAACTGGTGCCTTGCCGCCAGGCCGCTTCACGACGACAATGTTCGGCCGTCTGTTTGCACACTACCGGCACCCTCCGGCCCTCGTAAGCCTCGACCACGTCTCTCTTGCTCGTACGCGATGCGTTACGCTTTAACTCCGTCTCCTGCCTTGTCCAGGAATTCGCTTGGAAGACGCGAAGCGGGCCGCGCGCATCTTCCTTGGGCCGTATACCGCCAGGGAGCATGACCAGCGCGCGTCCTCTACCGTGGAGGTGGGGCTAGGGTGGATAAACTGCGTGTGCGAGGCCTTGGGCCTCGCCGTGCCGGACCGCGCCCGTCCGACCCCACAACACCAGGACGACGGCGCGACGAGGACGAAGGGGCCGGCTCGCAAGAGGGCCCGAGGCGGGGCGGCTGCCGTGCTCGGTATAGCAGCCGCTACTGCTTCTGCTACCGCTCCTGCCAGCGTGGCCGACGCGGAGTCGGATTCGGCAAAGTATGCCGACTCGGGCTTGGAGGGCGCAGACACCAGGGGTGAAGGGCCCTCAGATGGTGCCCTGAGCGGAGGGCCCACGACAGGTAGCCGGGGGAGGAAGTCACGTCACCCGCGACGGTCGTCGAGTCGGGGTCCATACTAGCCGGTGGTGCTGGGGTGGAACCTTCGGCCGTGGACGCTATTACGCTGGGGACGCCCTCCGCGGGCGCTCTGTCCCTCACCCCTCGAACGGGTGTCAGCGGAGCTGGTGCCTAGTCCGAAGTGGACGCACGAGCGCTCCGTCCCTCACCCTTCGAACGGGTGTCAGCGGAGCTGGCGTCTAAGCCAAAGCGGACGCGCGAGCGCTCCGTCCCTCACCCCTCGAACGGGTGTCAGTGGAGCTGGCGCCTTGTCGAAGTAGACGCGCGCGCGCTCCGTCCCCTACCCTTGGAACGGGTGGCAGCGGAGCTGGCGCCTTGTCAAAGTAGACGCGCGCGCGCTCCGTCCCCTACCCTTCGAACGGGTGGCAGCGGAGTAGACGCCTAAGCCGAAGTAGACGCGCGAGCGCTCCGTCTCTCACCCCTCGAACGGGTGTCAGCGGAGCTGGTGCCTAGTCCGAAGTGGACGCACGAGCGCTCCGTTCCTCACCCTTCGAACGGGTGTCGGCGGAGCTGGCGCCTAGGCCGAAGTAGATGCGCGCGTGCTCCGTCCCTTTGCCCTTGAGGTGGGAGGCAGCCGCGACTTCTGCTGGCCATGCTTGGGCCTATCGGACGGCTCCTTGTGCGGGGTGTCCTTATGCTGGGGCGCGTCCTTCGATGACTCCTGCTTGCGCTTTCCCTTCGAGGAACCGTTCTTCGGAGGGTCTTCGCCTCTCGCCGAGCCGCCAGCCTGCTTGGTGTCGGAGTCGTCACCCTGTCTTCGCCGTGCGTCCTCTTCCGCCCTGGCGTACTCTTCCATTTTGTCGAAGAGCTTCGCCACCGTCTTGATCGGCTTCCGCGCGTTATACTCGGCCAACGGGCCCGGGCGGAGGCCCTGTACGGCTGCGTTGATGACAGTGGTTTCGTTAACGTCTTTGACTTGGCAACGTATCTTCGCAAAGCGTTTGAAGTAGTCCCGGAGCTTCTCCGAAGGTTTCTGCTTCACCGCGAACAGCTGGTCCGCGTCGACTCGCTCGACATAGTTCCCTTGAAAGTTGTTATAAAGGCGGTCGCGGACCTGCTCCCACGCGTAAATGGAGTTTGGCTCTATGGTAAAGAACCAGGAAAGTGCCACTCCTTGCAGCGCGAGGGGGAGTCCCTTCGCCTTTGTGGTGTCGTCTCCTCCAGCGGCTTCGATTGCGGTTTCGTACACGCGCACGAACTCCCGAGGGTCCGTGTCGCCTTTGTATGGTTCGATGACGCTGGGAAACTTGAAGTCTTTGGGCCACGCCGCCTGCTGCAGGCCCGCCGAGAGCGGGGACTCTGGATCAACACGCCGCAGCTGCACGCGGCTGGATGTGGCAGCGTCGCGGCTGTCTGCCCTTTCCGGTGTGGGCTCTGGCGCGACCACTGGCGCGGTCTGCTGGCTCCGAGCCTCTTGCAGATCTCGGAGAACCCCGCGAAGATCCCCTAGCTCCCGCTGGAACGCGTTGATGGCCGCCAGTAAGGCACTTTCCGCCACGGGTGCGGTCGGAGCCGCCGGTGCGCCTGGCGGACGAGTCGGTGCGGCGATGACCACCTCACGAGCTCCCGAGCTGCCAGCTGCTCCCTCGTGGCTAGCTCCGGCCGCACGGTCGTCGTCGCAGCGGTGGCGGGGTCGGGCGTTGTCGTGGCGGTGGCGGGGTCGGTTGTCGTCGTGGCGGTGGCGGGGTCGGTTGTCGTCGTGGCGGTGGCGGGGTCGGTTGTCGTCGTGGCAGTGGCGGGGTCGGTTGCGCTGACGCCGAAGCCCTAGTACCGACGCGACGCCCTGCTCCGGCCGTCTTCTTCCCCTTCGCTGCCGCCGACGAGGCCTTTTTTTGAGCCATCCTTCCTCGGATTTCAGGCTTGCTCCTGTCCTCCCCACGGACGGCGCCAACTATTGTGGTTACAGACCAAACAGAGAGAGATATGGTAGTGGAGAGTTGGAGAAATGATGGTCCTTGGGTCCTCTCCCATAGCCCATGTCTTATATATAAGTACCCATGTGGGAAGTGTTTTTACAGTTGTACCCTTACATCGGTATATCCCTATCAGGGGTATTTAAGTCGTATACATATCCTACTCTGGGTCTTACAATATTCTAACAGGCCTGCTGGGCTTAGGTGGGGGCCACCCCTACAACACTTACCATATATACAACTGTGCTAACTCCACAACAAGC
Organism: Dendrocalamus latiflorus; assembly: GCA_017311315.1. NCBI lineage: Eukaryota > Viridiplantae > Streptophyta > Magnoliopsida > Poales > Poaceae > Dendrocalamus > Dendrocalamus latiflorus. Next base: position 13,051,460 of record CM029628.1, on the reverse strand, counting down.
TCAACAAACTGAAACTATGATACAAGGAGCAATGACTAGAGCGCGAGCACGTCAACTTAACCATCAGGTGAATGCGTTCCTAAGTTTGCATACAAATATTTCAAAGAATGGAATACTACTTAATTTTTGTGATGATTTAATTATCCTTAGGAACCATGGGGAAGAACCACGTGAGCTCAAGTATAGAAGTGGAACCGTCAAGCGCAACCCAAGTCTTGTTCACGAGTTTGACTCGGATTCGACCTTCCTAACAGCGTCTACTTCAAACAGCCATAACAGCGTCTACTTCAAACGGCCATAACTTTTGATTCAGAAACTGCAAAACAAGTCATGTCACTTTTCCAGTCCGAGTCAAAGTGGGCCTTAGGCCTTGTAATCAAGTCCTGTTCGGCTTCCATGTGTTTTGGCCGACCCTCCACCTCCTGTGTCTTTTAAATAGGTAGCCGCACCCTCTTCTAGGGTTTGGGGTTTTGATAAACTAAGTTAGCTTTTGCTACTTCGCCTTGTATTCACGCGTGTCGGCAAAACCGTCCGAATACTTGTCTTCGGAACCCCATCGTGATTCTGTTTTTGATTGAAACCTACATCTTTTATTCGCAATTGAGTTGTTGTTCATCTTGTTGTTGCCTGTTCTTCGATTGCTTGCAGGAACATGTACCCTCGTGGTTAGGTTGATTGTGCGCCGACAAGGTCACGAACAACCTCTGGAGTTGGTGTATCGATCGCTAAGGCGCAACGTCCTTGGATGGTTGTAGTCGGGTCATCAACGTCCAGTGGTCGTAGTTCTTGGTCGTAGCATGTGGTCGTAGCCTATGGTCGAACACCGTGGTCGTAACCGGTGGTTATAGCTCGAGGTCGTTGCCTGTGGTGATAGCTTGTGGTCGTAGCTAGTGGTCGTTGCTCATGGTCGTAGCCAGTGGTCACAACCTGTGGTTGTAGCCCGTGGTCACAGCATGTGGTTGTAGCTAGTGGTCATAGCTCATGGTCGTAGCCAGTGGTCGAACACTATAGTCATAGCCAATGGTCGAACACTATGGTTGTAGCGAGTGGTCATTGCCTTTGGTGGTAGCCTGTGGTCGAAGCCAGTAGTCGTAGCCATAGTGGTCGTAGCCTGTGGTTGTTGCCCATGGTCGTAGCCTGTGGTTGCAGCCCATGGTCATAGCCAGTGGTCGAAGACAGTTATCGTAGTCAGTGGTCAAAGACTGTGGCTGTAGCCCGTAGTCGTAGCAAGTGGTCGAAGACGGTTGTCGTAGTCAGTGGTCATAGCGAGTGGTCGAAGACTGTGGTCATAACGAGTGGTCGAAGATAGTGCTCGTAGCCTGTGGTCGTAGCCCATGGTCATAGCCAGTGGTCGAACACTGTGATCATAGCCAGTGGTCATAGCCCATGGTCATAGCTGGTGGTCATAGCCCGTGGTCGTAGCCAGTGGTTGAACGCTGTGGTCGTAGCCCATGGTCGTAGCCCGTGGTCGTACGCTGTGTTGGTAGCTACAGTGGTCGTAGCCCATGGTCGTACGCTGTGGTCGTAGTTACAGTGATTGATGGTCGATTGTCGTAGATATAGTCGACCTCGGTGCGAGAAGTCTTATGTGGTCGGAGATGCAATCGATGTGCTATGGTCGTAGCCAGTGGTTGAATACAGTGGTCGTAGCTAGTGGTAAAAAATGATTGTCGTAGCCAGTGGTCGAAGACTGTGGTCATAGCCAATGGTCAAAGATTGTGGTTGTAGCCAGTGGTCAAAGGCTATGATCGTAGCGAGTGGTCGAAGGCTGTGGTCATAACCTATGGTTGTAGCCAGTGGTCGTAGCTTGTGGTCTTAGCCAGTGGTCGAACACTGCGGTCATAGACAAAGGTCGTAGCTCGTGGTCGTAGCCTGTGGTCGTAGCCACACACAAGAACTGGAGACTGCTGTGATATTCTATCAAATTTGAGTACTTTTACAAGGACTGCCTCTCTCTCTCTCCATTGGTTTATGTGGGAGGCGATATACTACTCTCACACATGTATGCATATACACATACACTCAAGTACTCAGAATCTCAGCATTGGCAATGACAGCTTCCTGTTAAGCAAATATTGCTACATATGACGATGATATGATGTTTATTTGTATCATAATATGCTGAGCACTTCCAGATCCATTGACTCTTTTGCTACTGTTGTTGTTACTATCTATATTTGTTTTGTTTCCTCTAGAGTATGATGTGAACTGGTATTTTCAGAGTAAGGTATACATGTTAAAAGAGTTAGGATGAACATACTGAAGTGATGACTTACCTCTATCTTCTTTTAATAAAAAAATTGGGAGGCTATAACAATGTTTTTTTCGTTTCTTAAAAATCGGTCCATCATCAAATGTTTTCCTTTGTTAATATTTTATAAACTGTCAAACATGTGTTTTCCCTACATATCCATGTCTGTTGAACTTTTTGTTCCGTAGTAACGCACAGGCACTCAACTAGTCGAGAGAAAACTAAAAGTAGAAGGAAGAGAGGGGAAAACACACTGTAATGGTGGTCTACATAGTATTAAAAGGTACCCAACACACGATAAGTGTATGGATTGAGTGGTGTCGAAGAGGTACGTAAATCACTATCCTTTTGGTTGAATCAAATTATGCATGAGACATTAGGACATGATAATTTTTGCTTAGAGATGTGACCAAGGGTCAGAGGCCACTAGGGCAGGGGGTCTGCAGACATGAAGTAATAGCCATCGTCGCCACTGTGGTCTCAGTTGCATGAGGTTGCCGTCGTGCATCGGGGACAACGCTGCACTGCTACCAACATAATTAGAGGTTGCAAACCATTGCCTGATTACGCGCCACTCGAACTGCAACAACACCAAGGGTGGATCTAGGCCTCTGGCTAGGTAGATTGTAGCCTAAGGCCTAGAAAAATTAGTAGTGCAAAATATTTCTATGTGGGCCAAAAAATGTAATGTTTAGTGGCCTAGTCCGAAACTTCCCAGCCCAACCCGAGGCTTCACTGCCTAGCCCAAGAGGCAGGCAGTGGCCTAGCCCAGCCCAAAGCTAATGTAGCCACCACCCTCATTCACTAAATGACCCAATGACGCACCCATTCGCTTCGCTTTGCAATTTTGCTAACCCTAGCTCGCTTGTGGCTTCGCCTAATCGGCCAGACGGTCAGCCGTCCAGTACTCCAGTGACTCCAGCCTCCAGGCTCCTGTGCGGCAGCACCTCGGCCTCCCTCCACTGCTCCATGCCCATGCCTCCATGGCTCCACTCCACTCCTCTAGGCTCCAGTGTTGGCTCCTGTCCTCCAAGGTTGCCGCTTGGCCCACCTCCCTCCCCCGTCGCCTCCCTCCATCACCGGTGAGTCTGTGGGTGAGCCATGAGTGAGATTGCAAGATGACAAGCAAAAGCTTCAATCCCCAATCCCTAATCAGCCAATCCCCAATCGGTTGGTAGACTTGGTTCATTCCCCATTCTCCCCAATCCCCGTTGCTTAATTTACTTCTTGTTTCATACTCCATTTTGAGGTTTTATGTTGTCTGATGAGTGATGAAATGATGATTCATGGGGATATTAGATATGATCAGCTATTGTGCTGTTGCAAAGTTTGTAGTTGTGACAATGTGACATCACTTGTAATCTTGTATAGTTGTATACTTGTATGAATTGATCATTGATGGCTGATGGGCTGATGCTAAATCAAGGTTGTCACTTGTCAGGTTACAGATAGATTGTTTTGCATCTAGATGAGGACATCCTTTCCATGAATACAACCGTGCCAACTCCAAAACAAGCCCAACAAACTGAAATACAAGGACCAATGACTCGAGCATGAGCACGTCAACTTACCCATCAGGTGAATGTGTTCCAAAGTTTGCATACAAATGTTTCAAAGAATAGAATACTACTTAATTCTTGTGATGATTTAATTGTCCTTAGGAACCATGGGGAAGAACCACGTGAGCTCAAGTATAGAAGTGGTGTTGGTGATATGCCCTAGAGGCAACATGGAGATGTTGAATATATCACATACTATGTTTATGATACATTGCTTTGTTCCTTGAAATAGACATTATCATTATTGATCAATGAGTATGTGACTTATTCATGAGACTCTTAATGCCAAAATGTTGCTATTTCTAAATGATCCCTGATCATATATCATATGAGGAACATATATGATTCAAAGATCAGCATATGTATTGATTGATGATCATGTCTCATGGATCATGGTATGGAGATACCAAATCAATAATATGGACATGTGTTAGTGAACATATGTTGGATAGACCCGCCATGAGACACTGCAGAGATTCCATGTGTCATTAGTTGGTCTCAAGTAGTGTTTATGTAGAATCGTTAGACTTGAGATCATCATGGTTCCCAACATGCGTAGTAGCCTATTTTGGGACTACTAACCACTACTCCGTAACTGGGTAGTCATAAAAGTAGTCTTCGGGTTTGCTATGAAACATGTAGTGGGATGTGAATGATCAAGATAGAATTTGCCCCTCCTTATGGGAGAGATATCTCTGGGCCCCTCGATGTAATGGATTATGAAAGTGCATGGCCATGCCAATGTGATTGAGGAGTCAATCACAAGTTTATAATCCATCACGGAATCGAGAGAGTGATTGAGCCATTAAGAGGATGACACAGGTCTCGCCTTGAGCTTAATCTATATCGTGAGGCAAAAGGATTCGTACATGAGAACATTACAGGTTCAGCCGATATGATCTTTACGTATACTTTGGGGTTAATATGTCTTGCTAGAGGCCGCTATTAACAGGGTGACCGGAAAGGTGTTTCCGGGTCGCGACCAAGTATACGTGAACCTACAGGGTCGCACACTTAACGGGTTGGAACACTAATTCGAATGTGATTCGGATGTGGGCTCAATTCGGATAGAGATCCGGATAGACTCCTATTGGGCCTCGGTCCACGAGGCCCAAGTGAGGAGGTCTATATATTTGGAGGCGGGGGGGCTGAGGGATGCACGCATATGTTCCTCCCGAACAAAACCCTAGCCGCCACCTCCCGAGCCAAACCCTAGCCGCTCGCGAGTGCTGGTACACTCGCGATCGGAGTTCCAGCCCCGGACGTGTGGATACCGGTGGAGGCGCTGCTCGTTGCGGCGTTGATCGGCATCAACAAACTACAGATTGGATCTGCTCGTGGTGTGGTTGATCGCGTGGAGGAGACGATCTGTTCGGGACGATCGGCTACTTCCACTACTACCTCGACGCGCGTGGTTGGATCGGCTTCTCCAACTCTTCTTCCGCTGCGCTGCGCGTCTAGTGGTAACGATCTATGATCCCTTCTTAGCATGATGTCCTGGTGTGCGCGGTAGAAATTTTTTATTTTCTGCTATCGTAGCCTACGCGCGTTCCTTCAGTGGTATCAGAGCCATCTTGCTTAGTTTGCGATCTGGATCAGCGCATATGATGATATGCGGTTGTAGTAGATTGGATCTATTACAGTCTAGATCAGTCGGTTCATGTGATGAATCGATGGTAGCACGGGTTGATGAGATCAATCGGTGAATAGGGGTTGGATGAGGCGCAGATTGTATCACTACTAGTGCCCTAGAGATTGTCTCGGATCGGCATAAGGTGGTTATGTCGAATACTAGTAGGATACGAATCTGATAGCCTCGGGCCAGTGGGAATACTAGTGCCCTAGAGATTGTCTCGGATCGGCATAAGGTGGTTATGCCGAATACTAGTAGGTTACGGATCTGATGGCCTCGGCCCAGTGGAAAAACTAGCATCCTAGAGAATGTCTCGGATCGGCATAAGGTGGTTGTGCCGAATAGTTTTTCCATTGCGATTTCATAGATTGGATCTGTAAATTTCGTAGGGTGTTCAGGGCGCTGCCCTGAAACCCGCGGGGGGCGGCCCCCCCCTCGACCCCCCGCCCGCTGACCGGCCAGCGGGACCGCCGTGCGTACCCGCCTTGTATAGCGTCTTGGGTTCACATCGTTAGGTAGAATACGATTCTACGTCTAACTTGTTTTTGCAGAGAATGACGTGAATAGTATGGCCCTATATCTTATTGGAATGTATGAGATGTATGTGATGCATGTAACATTCGTTCATGGCCTGCGTGTCATGATTATTTCAGCTATTGTTAGCTGTCTATATTGTATTTAACGACCTGCGTGTCGACCTTAATGCTTGAATCTATCTTTGTAATCTTCAATTTCTAGCTATTATAGGTAGTAGCCTAGTTTTGAGGTTACAAGCTTTCAAGCATGGTGGCCTAAAGGAGTGATGTGGAGGATGGAGATTGTCTACACCTACATGGAGATGGAGATCACCATTTGTTTGGGCCATACTACTTCACAGTTAAATGTGTTTATCTGTGATATTATCTATCTTATTCTTATGCAATGTTTTTGTCATATGTTGCTTTGGTAGGATAGAATCCCTCATAAAATTAGGTGTTCATGCCCTTCCATATGTTGCACCAAAAGATAATGATCACCGCATGGTAGGTCTACCAAAGTAGAGTGCCGTCGGTTATCATCATTATTTGGGGTAGATGTCGGACATCTACATGCGGAAGCATTTGGTTTACTTAACAAGGTTATCAAAACAGTTTTGGACCTTGGGGCATAGATTGGGGCCGGGGCATGTTGATGTCACCCAACAAGCAAGAGTCACATAGGGATGTGATTAGCAAGGTGTTGCTTACCCATGTCACTAGTTTTCTAGCCGTGATGCCAAAGCTCACTAGGAATTAGTGAAATGAGGTTCTTGACCCACTATGTAACTTAGAGGGAGTTTTGTTGCAAAACACATAGTGGGAGTCTTTTGTTAAATTGTTTAATAAAAGATGAACATAAACATAGTGCTAAACTTTGCATATTCTTTGTTGTAGATCATGTCAACTAATGCCGCATCCAGTTCTTTTAATTTGCGATCTATTCTTGAGAAAGAAAAACTCAATGGAACGAACTTTATGGATTGGTATCGCAACTTGAGAATTGTTCTCAAGCAAGAGCGCAAGGAGTATGTCCTTGAGTCTCATTATCCTGATGACTTGCCTGATAATGCTACTGCGGCTGCACGGAGAGCTTATGAGAAGCAAACGAATGATTACCTTGATGTGAGCTGTCTCATGCTTGCCACAATGTCCTCTGAGCTTCAGAAGCAATATGAGAACACAGATGCCTACAATATCATTGTGGGGTTGCGTGGTATGTTTGAGAACCAAGCAAGGGCTGAGAGGTTCAACACTTCAAAGTCCTTGTTTGCGTGCAGGCTTGCAGAAGGGAATCCCGTCAGCCCTCATGTGATTAAGATGATTGGCTACATTGAGAGTCTGGAAAAGCTTGGTTTTCCCCTTAGCCAAGAGTTGGCTACTGATGTGATTCTCCAGTCGCTCCCCCCGAGCTTTGAGCCATTCATACTGAACTATCACATGAACAACATGGACAAGACCTTGGCAGAGTTGCATGGGATGCTAAAAGCTGCCGAGGAAAGCATTAAGAAAAGCAGCAATCATGTGATGATGATGCAGAAAGGCAAGGGCAAGCCCAATGTCAAGAAAGGCGCGGTCAAAAGAAAGTTAGCTCCCGATGAGATCGCGAGCAGTTCTAAGGCCAAGCAAGTCAAGAAGGGCGCTGCTCCTAATGCAGATTGTTACTACTGTAAGCAATCAGGTCATTGGAAAAGGAACTGCCCAAAGTACTTGGAGGATCTTGAGAAGAAGAAGGGAAGTACGACTTCCTCTCCAGGTATAAATGTTATAGAGATCAATCTTGCTACTTCATCCACTGATTCTTGGGTATTTGATACCGGATCGGTTGCTCACCTTTGCAAATCGTTGCAGGGGCTAAGAAGAAGTAGAAGTTTGAGGAGGAGCGAAGTGGATCTTCGCGTTGGCAATGGAGCAAAAGTTGCTGCGGTCGCTGTTGGCACCATGCCATTGTCTTTACCTTCAGGATTAGTTTTGGAATTGAATAATTGTTATTGTGTTCCATCTCTTTCCAAGAACATTATTTCTGCTTCATGTTTGCAAGCAGAAGGTTATGACTTTAGATCTGTGAACAATAGTTGTTCTCTTTATTTCAAAGATATGTTCTATTGTCATACTCCATTGGTGAATGGGTTATATGTTCTTACTCTTGAAGAGTCACCGGTCTATAACATTAATGCAAAGAGGCAACGTTCGAATGATTTGAATCCCACGTTTATTTGGCACTGTCGCTTAGGTCACATAAATGAGAAACGCATGGAGAAGCTCCATAGAGATGGTATTCTGCACTCATTTGATTTTGAATCATTTGAGACATGCGAATCTTGTTTACTTGGCAAGATGACAAAGGCACCTTTCACCGGTCAAGGTGAACGGGCAAGTGACTTATTGGCACTCGTACATTCTGATGTATGTGGACCAATGAGCTCAACAGCCAGAGGTGGTTTTCAGTACTTCATAACTTTTACTGATGATTTTAGTAGATATGGGTATATCTACCTGATGAAGCATAAGTCCGAATCCTTTGAAAAGTTCAAAGAATTCCAAAATGAAGTGCAAAATCATTTAGGCAAGACAATCAAGTTTCTACGATCTGATCGTGGAGGCGAGTATTTGAGCCATGAGTTTGGCAATCATCTGAAGGATTGTGGAATTGTTCCACAATTGACTCCGCCAGGAACACCTCAATGGAATGGGGTATCTGAACGGAGAAATCGCACCTTATTAGATATGGTGCGCTCCATGATGAGCCAAAGTGATCTTCCGTTGTCTTTTTGGGGGTACGCTCTTGAAACAGCCGCTTTCACACTAAACAGGGTTCCATCAAAATCAGTAGAAAAGACACCATATGAGATGTGGACAGGACAACGTCCTAGCTTGTCTTTTCTTAAGATTTGGGGATGTGAGGCTTATGTAAAACGTTTACAATCTGATAAGCTCAGTCCTAAATCTGATAAATGCTTCTTTATCGGGTATCCTAAGGAAACAAAAGGATATTACTTCTATAATCAAGGAGAAGGCAAAGTGTTTGTCGCCCGGCATGGTGTCTTCTTAGAGAAAGAGTTTCTCTCAAGAAGGGATAGTGGGAGCATGGTGCAACTTGAAGAAATTCGGGAAACACCTGAAAACGTTTCAGCTCCTACAGAACCACAACAGGATGAACAAACTGTTGAAGAACCTGTTGTGGACACACCGGCACCACGTAGGTCAGAGAGGTCACGTCATGCACCTGAAAGGTACATGTTCTTGACTACTCAACAACGGGACATATTGTTGTTAGACAACGATGAGCCTAAGACCTATGAAGAAGCGATGGTGGGACCAGACTCTGAGAAATGGCTTGAAGCCATGAGATCCGAAATTGAATCCATGCACAGTAATCATGTTTGGAACTTGGTTGATCCACCTGATGGTGTTAAAACCATTGAGTGCAAATGGATTTTCAAGAAAAAGATAGACATAGATGGAAATGTTCACATCTATAAAGCGCGATTGGTGGCCAAAGGTTTCAAACAAATTCAAGGTGTTGATTATGATGAAACTTTTTCGCCCGTCGCAATGATAAAGTCTATTCGGATCATTCTAGCGATTGCTGCATATTTCGACTATGAAATATGGCAAATGGATGTCAAAACAGCTTTCCTTAATGGAAATCTGAGTGAGGATGTGTACATGACACAGCCCACGGGTTTTGTCGATCCGCAATCAGCTGGAAAGATATGCAAGCTGCAAAGATCCATTTATGGATTAAAGCAGGCATCTCGGAGTTGGAACATTCGTTTTGATGAAGTAATCAAAGGGTTTGGTTTCATCAAGAACGAAGAAGAGCCTTGTGTTTACAAAAAGGCTAGTGGGAGCGCACTCGTGTTTCTGGTCTTATATGTGGATGACATATTACTGATCGGAAATGACATTCCTATGCTCGAATCTGTTAAGTCTTCATTGAAAAATAGTTTCTCTATGAAAGACTTAGGAGAGGCGGCATATATTCTGGGCATCAAGATCTATAGGGATAGATCAAGAAGGCTAATTGGATTAAGCCAAGATACGTACATTGACAAGGTGTTGAAAAGGTTCAACATGCAGGATTCCAAGAAAGGCTTCCTACCTATGTCACATGGTATACATCTTAGCAAGAGTCAGTGTCCTAGTACACCTGATGAGCGGGATAAAATGAATGCGATTCCATATGCTTCGGCTATGGGATCCATTATGTATGCCATGTTTTGTACACGTCCAGATGTCTCGTATGCTTTAAGTGCTACAAGTAGATACCAGTCAGATCCAGGTGAAAGTCACTGGATTGCCGTAAAGAACATCTTGAAGTACTTGAGAAGAACTAAAGATGTGTTCCTCGTCTATGGGGGTGAGGAAGAGCTCGTTGTAAATGGTTACACCGATGCTAGCTTCCAAACTGACAAAGATGATTTTAGATCGCAATCTGGATTTGTGTTCTGCCTGAATGGCGGTGCGGTGAGCTGGAAGAGTTCCAAGCAGGAGACGGTTGCTGATTCTACAACAGAGGCCGAGTACATAGCAGCTTCTGAAGCTGCTAAAGAGGCTGTTTGGATCAAGAAATTTGTTTCTGAGCTTGGTGTGGTGGCTAGTGCCTCCAGCCCAATGGACCTCTACTGTGACAATAGTGGGGCCATTGCGCAAGCCAAGGAGCCTAGATCGCACCAGAAGTCCAAGCACATTCTACGGCGATTTCATCTCATCCGCGAGATTGTGGAGAGAGGCGATGTGAAGATATGCAAAGTACAAACGGATTTGAACATTGCAGATCCGTTGACAAAGCCGCTTCCCCAGCCAAAGCATGAGGCTCACACTAGGGCAATGGGTATTAGATACCTACATGGTTGACTCTAGTGCAAGTGGGAGACTGTTGGTGATATGCCCTAGAGGCAACATGGAGATGTTGAATATATCACATACTATGTTTATGATACATTGCTTTGTTCCTTGAAATAGACATTATCATTATTGATCAATGAGTATGTGACTTATTCATGAGACTCTTAATGCCAAAATGTTGCTATTTCTAAATGATCCCTGATCATATATCATATGAGGAACATATATGATTCAAAGATCAGCATATGTATTGATTGATGATCATGTCTCATGGATCATGGTATGGAGATACCAAATCAATAATATGGACATGTGTTAGTGAACATATGTTGGATAGACCCGCCATGAGACACTGCAGAGATTCCATGTGTCATTAGTTGGTCTCAAGTAGTGTTTATGTAGAATCGTTAGACTTGAGATCATCATGGTTCCCAACATGCGTAGTAGCCTATTTTGGGACTACTAACCACTACTCCGTAACTGGGTAGTCATAAAAGTAGTCTTCGGGTTTGCTATGAAACATGTAGTGGGATGTGAATGATCAAGATAGAATTTGCCCCTCCTTATGGGAGAGATATCTCTGGGCCCCTCGATGTAATGGATTATGAAAGTGCATGGCCATGCCAATGTGATTGAGGAGTCAATCACAAGTTTATAATCCATCACGGAATCGAGAGAGTGATTGAGCCATTAAGAGGATGACACAGGTCTCGCCTTGAGCTTAATCTATATCGTGAGGCAAAAGGATTCGTACATGAGAACATTACAGGTTCAGCCGATATGATCTTTACGTATACTTTGGGGTTAATATGTCTTGCTAGAGGCCGCTATTAACAGGGTGACCGGAAAGGTGTTTCCGGGTCGCGACCAAGTATACGTGAACCTACAGGGTCGCACACTTAACGGGTTGGAACACTAATTCGAATGTGATTCGGATGTGGGCTCAATTCGGATAGAGATCCGGATAGACTCCTATTGGGCCTCGGTCCACGAGGCCCAAGTGAGGAGGTCTATATATTTGGAGGCGGGGGGGCTGAGGGATGCACGCATATGTTCCTCCCGAACAAAACCCTAGCCGCCACCTCCCGAGCCAAACCCTAGCCGCTCGCGAGTGCTGGTACACTCGCGATCGGAGTTCCAGCCCCGGACGTGTGGATACCGGTGGAGGCGCTGCTCGTTGCGGCGTTGATCGGCATCAACAAACTACAGATTGGATCTGCTCGTGGTGTGGTTGATCGCGTGGAGGAGACGATCTGTTCGGGACGATCGGCTACTTCCACTACTACCTCGACGCGCGTGGTTGGATCGGCTTCTCCAACTCTTCTTCCGCTGCGCTGCGCGTCTAGTGGTAACGATCTATGATCCCTTCTTAGCATGATGTCCTGGTGTGCGCGGTAGAAATTTTTTATTTTCTGCTATCGTAGCCTACGCGCGTTCCTTCAAGTGGAACCGTCAAGCGCAACCCAAGTCTTATTCGCGAGTTTGATTCGGATTCGGCCTTTCTAACAGCGTCCAATTCAAATGGCCATAACTTTTGATCCAGAAGGTTTCTCGGGACCCGTGAGTACTCGTTGGAAAGCTCTTGAAGTCTACTTTCAAAAGGATCCAGCCTCACCTCCAAATTCCATCCGAGTCGGTCGAAAACTGCCAAACAAGTCACACCACTTTTCCAGTCCGAGTCAAAGTGGGCTTTGGGCCTTGTAATCGAGTCCTATTCGGCTTCCATGTCTTTTGGCTGACCCTCCACCTCCCGTGTCTCTTAAATAGGCAGCCGCACTCTCTTCTAGGGTTTGGGTTTTGATAGACTAAGTTAGCTTTTGCTACTTCGCCTTGTACTCGCGCGTGTCGGCTAGACCGTCCGAATACTTGTCTTCGGAACCCCACCGTTTTTCTATTTTTCGATTGAAACCTACATCGTTTATTTGCAATTGAGTTGTTGTTCATCTTGTTCTTGCCTGTTCTTCGATTGCTTGCAGGAACAAGAACCCTCGTGGTTAGGTTGAATGTGCGCCGACAAGGTCACGAACAACCTCTGGAGTTGGTGTATCGATCGCTAAGGCGCAACATCCTTGGATGGTTGTAGTCGGGTCGTCAACGTTATCTCCTTCCCTAATCGAATCTACCACTCTCATCGAAAGATCGGGACCGCTAGTGCTATCAGTTGGTATCAGAGCTCAAGGTTGATCAGTGAGAGTTTTTATTTAGTCTTTGCATCTTTTTATACCTACAGTCCAGAAAACCAAAAAAAATAGTAGATTAGATATCTATTCCCAAAAAAAATCCGAAACAATTTGAGCCTTATTCTATTACTGCATAGTCTTTGTTTGTTGAGTCTTCGGTTGCATCGTCATGTCCTTTGCTGGTCTTAGTATCTAGTTTCTCTAGAGTTTCGAGTTCTGTTCACGTTTTGGTCTCACCGCTGCAGTTAATCCGAACTGCCAGTGAAACCTAGCGGTTTCTAGGGAGGAAAGGAAAGGAGGAGGACTCGGTTTCTAGGGAGGCTTTGCCCTAGTTGGTTTCGGAGTAGGACACGATCTCAGAGTTGGTTTCTTAGTAGGTTTCAATCGTGTTGTGTGTGAAAAAAAGGGAAAAAAGAGAAAAAAAGAGAGAAAAGAAGGAACAGGCAGCCGCATTTAAAAGAGCCGCGGCATAAAAAAAGGAGAGAGAAACACCTAACTTTTGCATACGACCTCCGATTGAGGCGTTTCTTGATCCGTTTGGAAAGGAAATGAGAAGATAGAGTAAGAAAAAGAAGTCTGGGAAATCTGGAGATTTTAGATCCGCGTAAGCCTCCAGGCACATACGCGGCAACTTCGACTCCCAAAAAACGTCGTTTAGGCCTTCAAAACGGGCCCGCAAACTGAGGAAAAATCAAGTTTCTCAGAATTTGCTCAAAATTAACAGGAACCTTTAACAAGTGAATCTAAGGTTACCTGAGCAGACGGCATCATTTTTCGAGCTCCTGAACTCCGTGTGCAACGTCATTTAGTTTCTTTCTGCGCAGTGTTTTCGTTTGTGCTCTAGCCTCACGTCTCTAGTACAGACTAGTCTAGGACCAGCACAGTACCGTCGTTGAGCGATTATTCAACTTGCTTTGACTAATGTGGTTCTAGTTATCCTTTGTTCACTCTCAGCCCACCTATAGCTCCACAGATTTGGCTATCACCTCACAGGGACTAGCGACCGAGGCAACGATACACCCAACTTCCAGGAGATATTGTCTTGTCTTGTCGGCGCCCATCACCTCCTGCTCGCGGTCGTAAGAACTTGTAAGAGGTTGACAAAACAGGTTGAGAGTGTGCGACTTGATTTAACCACATCCCAGTAGTTGTGAGGGCATTACTTGCAAATTTATTTTTTCTCTTCTTGGTTTGTTCTCTTGTGTTCTTCTAACAATGTCAGGAGAACCAGTGGACCTGCGGGCAGCGCCCCATTCCCCTCGGACTAGGGGCATCATACAACACTTTGAGCGCCAAATGAAGCTGCACACTGAAGGACTTGATGAGGATGTACGGGGTCACTAATGAACGTCTTGGTCAACTGGAGGCCACGCACATCGACACCAACACTACGCTTGCAACATTGGAGGCTTCCGTTGGCACCGTCAACGCCTCACTTGCTAAGATTTTGAGACGTCTTGATGAGATGGGCCGTGCATCTCCCGCTGCACCAACTCAGCGTACTCGTGCCAACATTGGTGTCTTGGGCAGCAGGGTGGACGAAAATGGTGGAGACGAATATGCGGCTGATACTGAGATCGATGATGATGAGGGCGCTCACTGTCATCGTCAACCACGTCAGAATGAGGTACGTGAGAATGATGAATCACTTGGTAAGATTAAGTTTACTATGCCACCTTTTGATGGAAAATATAACCCTGATGCTTATATGACTTGGAAATTGGCTGTTGATCAGAAATTTGCTTGTCATGCATTCCCTGAAAACAAAAGGGTTAGGGCTGCTACTAGTGAGTTTACTGACTTTGTGTCTGTTTGGTGGAGTGAATATTGTAAGAAAAATCCTTTAACCATACCACAAACTTGGGATGCATTAAAAAGAATCATGCGAACTAGATTTATTCCTTCATATTATGCACGTGATTTGTTACATAAGTTGCAACAATTGAGGCAAGGTAGTAAAAGCGTAGAGGAATATTTTCAAGATTTGCAAAAAGGAATGATGCGTTGTGACTTAGAAGAAACTGAGGAAACTGCTATGGCTAGGTTTATGGGTGGTTTAAATCGTGAAATTCAGGATATTTTAGCTTACAAGGAATATAATTATATCACTCGTTTATTTCATCTTGCTTGTAAAGCTGAAAGAGAAGTACAGGGACGACGTGCGAGCACTAGGACTAATGTTTCTGCAGGTCGTGGTAACATTTGGTCTCAACGTGCATCTGCTGCACCATCAAGCCAACCGACTGCACCTTCTTCCTCCAACAGTAAGCCACGGTTTTCATCATCAAATTCAGCATCTCGGGCATCCGAAGCAACAAAGGGGTCAGCCCAAGCACATGCAAAGAGCTCTTCATCCGTTGCGTCTACGAGACGAACGAGGGATATCCAATGTCATCAATGCAAAGGGTATGGCCATGTGCGGAGTGAATGCCCAAGCAAGCGTGTTTTGATTGTGAGAGATGATGGTGAGTATTCTTCTGCTAGTGATTTGGATGAGGATACATATGCTATGCTTGCAGTTGACCATGCAGGTAGTGGGAAGGAACAAGAAGAAGAGCACATTGGTGCTGAAGATGCAGAGCGCTATGAGAGCCTCATTGTGTAGCGTGTGTTGAGTGCACAAATGGAGAGGACGGAGCAAAATCAGCGGCACACCCTTTTCCAAACAAAGTGTGTCGTGAAGGAATGCTCATGCCGTGTGATCATTGATGGAGGGAGCTGCAACAACTTGGCGAGCTCCGATATGGTGGAGAAGCTTGCACTGGACACCAAACCACACCCACAACCTTACTACATTCAATGGTTCAATAGCAGCGGCAAGGTGAAGGTAACACGAATGGTGAGAGTAAATTTTGCTATTGGTTCTTATCATGATGTTGTACAGCGATGTTGTCCCTATGCAAGCATGCTCTATGCTGTTAGGTAGACCGTGGCAATATGATAAAGATTCTCTGCATCATGGTAAAACAAACCAATATTCTTTTGTGCATCATGACAAGAAAATTGTGTTACATCCTGTGTCTCCTGAAGCTATTCTAAAAGATGAGATTGCTAGAGCTAGTAAAGAGAAAAATCAGGAGCATAATAGGAGTGAAAATCAGATTGTAGCAAATGAACTTGAGAAACATAAAAAGAAAAACTCAAAATCTGTTCATGAGAAGAAAGATGAGATTAAATTAAAAGGTGCTTGTTTTCTTGCTACTAAGTCTGATGTGAATGAGCTGGATGCTAGTACTTCTGTTTGCTTTGCTTTACTTTGCAAACAAGTTTTGTTTTCATTCGAGGATGTACCTTCTTCTGTGCCTCCTGCTGTCACTAATCTTTTGCAGGAGTATATGCATGTCTTTCCAAAGGACGTGCCGCCAGGGCTACCACCAGTGCGAGGGATTGAGCACCAGATTGATTTGATTCCCGGGGCATCTTTGCCCAATCGTACGCCATACAGGACCAACCCGGAATAAACTAAGGAGATTCAGCGTCAAGTTCAAGAACTGCTTGATAATGGTTATGTGCGTGAGTCTCTTAGTCCTTGTGCTGTTCCGGTAATTTTAGTGCCTAAGAAAGATGGATCATGGCGTATGTGTGTAGACTGTAGAGCGATCAATAACATTACCATTAGATATCGTCACCCTATTCCTAGGTTAGATGATATGCTTGATGAATTAAGTGGCTCTATTGTCTTCTCCAAAGTTGATTTGCGTAGTGGGTACCACCAAATTCGCATGAAATTGGGAGATGAATGGAAAACAGCATTTAAAACTAAGTTCGGTTTGTATGAGTGGTTAGTGATGCCGTTTGGTTTAACTAATGCACCTAACACATTCATGAGATTAATGAACGAGGTTTTGCGTGCTTTCATTGGCAAATTTGTAGTGGTATATTTTGATGATATATTGATATATAGCAGATCACTAGAGGAACACCATTACCATTTACGTGCTGTTTTTTATGCTTTACGTAATGCACGTTTATTTGGTAACCTTGAGAAGTGCACCTTTTGCACGGATCGAGTCTCTTTTCTTGGATATGTTGTTACTCCACAGGGAATTGAAGTTGATCAACCAAGGTTGAGGCAATACAGAGTTGGCCGACTCCTAAAACGGTCACGCAGGTGCGAAGTTTTCTAGAACTTGCTGGATTCTATCGTCGTTTTGTGAAGGGTTTCAGCACCATCGCCGCACCATTGAATGAGCTCACTAAAAAGGGGGTGCCGTTTACTTGGGGGAATGCACAGGAAGACGCCTTCAACACATTGAAAGATAAGTTAACACATGCACCATTACTCCAACTTTCAGATTTTAGTAAGACTTTTGAGCTAGAATGTGATGCTAATGGAATTGGATTGGGTGGTGTGCTGTTGCAAGGTAAACCTGTGGCATACTTTAGTGAAAAATTGAGTAGGCCTAGTTTGATCTATTCTACTTATGATAAGGAATTATATGCTCTAGTTCGAACTTTCGAGACATGGCAACATTATTTATGGCCCAAAGAATTTGTCATTCATTCTGATCACGAGTCATTAAAGCATATTAGAAGTCAAGGAAAATTGAACCGTAGGCATGCAAAGTGGGTTGAATTCATAGAGTCTTTTCCTTATGTCATAAAACACAAAAAGGGAAAGGAGAATGTTATTGCTGATGCATTGTCTAGGAGATACACCATGCTCTCACAACTTGACTTCAAAATTTTTGAATTAGAAACAATTAAAGAGCATTATGTTCATGATGATGATTTTAAAGATGTGTTGCTAAATTGTAAAGAGGGAAAAACGTGGAATAAATTTGTCCTAAATGATGGATTTGTGTTTAGAGCTAACAAGCTATGCATTCCAGCTAGCTCCGTTCGTTTGTTGTTGCTGCAGGAAGCGCGTGGACGTGGGCTGATGAGACATTTTGGAGTGAAAAAGACGGAAGACATACTTGCTGGTCATTTCTTTTGGCCAAAAATGAGATGTGATGTGGAACGTTTCGTTGCTCGCTGCACTACATGTCAAAAGGCTAAGTCATGACTTAATCCTCATGGTTTGTATATGCCTCTACCTGTTCCTAGCGTGCCTTGGGAAGATATTTCTATGGACTTTGTTTTAGGACTGCCTAGGACAAAGAAGAGGAGGGATATCATATTTGTTGTTGTTGATAGATTTTCTAAAATGGAACACTTCATACCATGTCATAAAAGTGATGATGCTACCAACATTGCTGATTTGTTCTTTCGTGAAGTTGTTCGCTTGCATGGTGTGCCAAATACAATAGTTTTCGACCGTGACACTAAATTCCTTAGCCATTTTTGGAGAACTTTGTGGGCTAAATTGGGGACTAAGCTGTTATTTTCTACTAGTTATCATCCCCAAACTGATGGGCAAACTGAAGTTGTGAATACAACTTTATCTACCATGCTTAGGGTTGTTTTGAAAAAGAACATCAAAATGTGGGAAGAGAGTTTGCTTATAATCGTTCGCTACATTCTACTACAAAATTGTGCCCTTTTGAGATTGTCTATGGTTTTGTGCCTCGTGCTCCTATTGATTTGCTACCACTTCCATCTTCGGAGAAGCTAAATTTTGATGCTAAACAGCGTTCTGATTTGATGTTGAAAATGCATGAGACCACTAAAGAAAATATTGAACGCATGAATGCTAAATATAAACTTGCTGATAGTAAGGGAAGGAAGCATTTAACTTTTCAATCGGGCGATTTAGTTTGGTTGCATTTAAGAAAAGATAGATTTCCTGAATTGAGGAAGTCTAAGTTGATGCCTAGAGCTGATGGTCCTTTCAAAGTGTTGAAAAAGATTAATGATAATGCATATAAGCTTGAGTTACCTGCAGATTTTGGGGTTAGTCCCACCTTTAACATTACAGATTTGAAGCCATACTTGCGAGAAGAAGACGAGCTTGAGTCGCGGACGACTCAAATGCAAGAATGGGAGGATCATGAGGACATCCTTTCCATGGATACAACTGTGCCAACTCCAAAACAAGTCCAACAAACTGAAATATAAGGACCAATGACTCGAGCACGAGCACGTCAACTTACCCATCAGGTGAATGTGTTCCTAAGTTTGCATACAAATGTTTCAAAGAATGGAATACTACTTAATTCTTGTGATGATTTAATCGTCCTTAGGAACCACGGGGAAGAACCACGTGAGCTCAAGTATAGAAGTGGAACCGTCAAGCGCAACCCAAGTCCTGTTCGTGAGTTTGACTCGGATTCGGCCTTCCAAACAGCGTCTATTTCAAACAGCCATAACTTTGATCCAGAAGGTTTCTCGAGGCCCGTGAGTACTCGGTGGAAAGCTCTTGAAGTCTACTTTCAGATGGATATGGCCTCACCTCCAAATTCCATCCGAGTCGGTCGAAAACTGCCAAACAAGTCACGTCACTTTTCCAATCCGAGTCAAAGTGGGCTTTGGGCCTTGTAATCGAGTCCTATTCGGCTTCCATGTCTTTTGGCCGACCCTCCACCTCCCGTGTCTCTTAAATAGGCAGCCGCACCCTCTTCTAGGGTTTGGGTTTTGATAGACTAAGTTAGCTTTTGCTATTTCGCCTTTACTCGCGTGTGTCGGCTAGACCGTCCGAATACTTGTCTTTAGAACCCCACCGTTTTTCTGTTTTTCGATTGAAACCTACATCGTTTATTTGCAATTGAGTTGATGTTCATCTTGTTCTTGCATGTTCTTCGATTGCTTGCAAGAACAAGAACCCTCGTGGTTAGGTTGATTGTGCGCCGACAAGGTCACGAACAACCTCTGGAGTTGGTGTATCGATCGCTAAGGCGCAACGTCCTTGGATGGTTGTAGTCGGGTCGTCAACGTCATCTGTTTCCCCAATCGAATCTACCACTCTCATCGAAAGATCGGGACCGCTAGTGCTATCACATCTGCAGCTTGTTCTATTAAGAAGAAGTGAAGAACTAATGAATTATTCTAGCTTGTGAATTGTGATATGATACAACTTTGATATGCCCCAACTAATTAGTGATTTTATTTATAGAACACAACTGGTTAACTGAATTAAAATATTGAATGCCGATCTGAATTTTGAATGAGAAAATGATTTGAAGTATTGAATGTCATGTGTTTTGCATTTTCTATTTAAGAATTAGGGATCAATGCAACAAGATCATAGAGTTTTGAGTGGAACTGCAAAAGCTACGGCTCGCTAATTGGCAGCTTGTGCAGGCCAAGTCCTAGATGATAGCTATACGTTCTTCTCTCTCAATTTCCTGCAAGAAACTTTACATTTTTTCTTAGTTGATATATTTGCTATTGTTGTTTCATTACACATGATATCTTTCTTATGCTTGTCTTAGGACTTATTTGTCGTTCGATATTCTTATGCTTGTCTATATAGGTTCAAGTTGTTGATCTTTGTTGATGAAGACATAATAGGCTTGGAAGAATCAAATCTTCATTATTAGATACTAATTTTTGTATTTCTCTACTGTGCTAGTTGTTTCGACATGTTCTTTCCTATTTTGCTTTACCATTAAGCATGGAGCTAGAATTTTACATCAATTGTACATTTGTGTTGGGAGACACTGGACAACACCATTAGGTATCGTGATTGTCTTGCCCAAACCTTAAGTTTGCAATTTCATCTGATTGTGTAGTTTTTCATTAATGCAGTTCTTAATGAAACCAATGAGGAGTGAGATTCTCAAGAATAGTTAAAAATTAGAAGGTTCGAATGGAGTTGGGACCGTCGTTGGCGTGTAGAGGTAGAGTAGGCACCTGATTTGGATTTCGGAGCAGTGACTTGACCAGAGTCATATTTCGTTCAGTTCTGACTGCAAGAATGTATGTTCTTTCGCTTGTTAGTCCACTATCTTGGTGAGTTCTTGTTTCGTTCAGTTCTCACTGTGAATGTATGTTCGTTGGCCTCAAAGCCTGTGGTACTTTTGTCCGGTTATTCTTCGGCCAATGCCAATTGATTAAATGAGTAGTTGATGAATTGTGTTTAGAGAATGTACAACTTTATATGTCAAAGGTGATGGCCATGTTGACGCCACCTTTGCAGGGCCCATCAGATGTGCTGGGAGTATAGCAGTGCTGACCTAGGTATCGCTCAAGATACTGCAATGATAGGAAAACACAGCAGCATAACCGCCTGTATCATTCACATGGGAGATATTAACACAGAATCAACATATAATTGTATGCGTCATTTGCATGGGAGAGACATTAAGAAGAAATGGTAATGCTATCGCCGCTATAAATGTCTTGTGAATGGAAGAGAGAACAGTTGTGTTACTTATAAGAGAGATGTGATAATGAGCTCAAAAGAGAGAGAGAGAGAGAGAGAGGGAGGGAGGGAGGGAGGGAGGGAGGGAGAGGGAGAGGGAGAGGGAGAGGGGGGGAGAGAGAGAGAGAGAGAGAGAGAGAGAGAGAGAGAGAGAGAGAGAGAGAGAGAATAGATTCACCGACTTTGGGGTAACACTTCATGCAATCCAGAATTAATGCAATCCAGAACGATAGACCCATAACCATAACAGCCCCCCCTTTTTTTTAAAAAAAATGGTATCAAAAACAGCTACCGCAGCATTTAACCTCCTGGTTGATGACAAAACCAGCCAGAATGTAAGTTGGCAAGCTCTCACCTCTGAGATAAAGATCCAAAGACTAAAATTATGAAGATTGTTCTTTTGCTCCATAAGATTGTTCTCCGCTGGGTTTGGGAGAACATTTTGATTGTACACAACACCTAGTTTATCTATAACAAAGAGTCAACAGAATCAACTTTGGGAAACATGCAGTGCAAAAGAAGCAACGAAAAGTCTGAAATTTAGCGGCAAGAGAGCTTCTTGAGGGCTTCCACACGAGTCAAAATAAACAAATCATTTTAATATTGACCTCAAAAGGCAATCTTCAGATGTGCCCAGTCTGAAAAGCTGCAGTTCGTACTTCATCCTCACCATCAAATGTTCAGATGATCTTGAAAAACCAGTTAACGGATCAACTAGTTCATCAAACTTCGATATAACTTCCTGCACTCATATGCACTCATGAAGCTTGCTTATTCACCTGAGATTACTTCAAGCTTGCATACAGGGCAGAAAGTGCCCCACTTTGTCAGCCAGAGATCAATACACAACATGTGAAATTCTGCATACAAAATTTAGTTGGGGAGTAATCAAAATTCTGAATAATTGCTGATAATGGAAATCATTGCCTGGCTCGAATAAAAGGAATTATGTAAAAAAAACATATTTTGCATATAGACATATTGTCCATGTAAAGCCTCTCGCAACAGAAATCCAATTTTTGCTGTGGGAAAGTAGTAAAAACCAATCACCGTCTGCCAACATTATCAAGCAGCAGTTACCCTTACTCCTTATCATGAGAAAATGAAATTTCAGGAGAAAGGGATTGCACATAGACACGTTCGGATTATCCAGCCCTCGAGAGATCATCACATCATTAAATCACCCAGTGCATCCTGCAGCTACCTTCATTTTATAACTTTGTTTGTAAGTATCACAGCTTCACTGATTTGATCACAATTACCATATTACTATTTTTCAAAAAAACAATTACCATATTACAAAAGTTGAACTCAGGGCTGTAAAACACGGTAAGTGACTAAGTGGCAAAATCAGCCAGCTAACGATCAATACCAGCCTGGAGTGACACACAATAAATAGAAGGTCCTTATTGATTGGTTTGGCTAAGCCAAACTGGCAATTTTAAACTGCATCTAGGCGCCAAATGAGAAGCATCTAACATCAATGACTTCGAATGACAAAATTGATTAGATTTGCCCTTAGTTGCGACATGTCCCCATCCAAAAACATGCTGCTCTGTCCATTGTTTTTTCTAAGGTGTATTTTGACGGGACACGGATTAAGAAAGCTTCCATCAGGTGCTTTGGAAAGAAGTAGATGATGGTTTGTGTGGGTGGTCACGCATTAATGCTTAGAAAAGCTATGAAATAAATAAGGGCAAAAGATAAACTAAAATTAAATCTTGCTTATCGAAAACAAAGCTATAAATGAATGTCACGTCCCTAAATGAATCTGGAGCAAACGGAACATCCAAACTTTCGAATATAAGTACTGGTTGCATTTTACAATGGCCCCAGCTTGCATCCATAACAAACTCGGTTAAAACTAGGAAAGAAACTGGTTAAAGCTTAAAACAAGGCCAGATTCAATGAAACCTGCTCTTTTGGGATCTCACTCATTATAAGCTATTGTGCTCATTTCTAAAGAGCTATCCTAAATGTAAGAACATATACAAGCATGATTAAAACTATCCAGTACAGCTCTAACTTGATCCTAAGACAATATATTTTTACTGTGGTTGAGTGTCCTTAAAAAAGGAAATGGAAGCAAAATAGCTAAAAATGGTAGTTTTGGTCAACATCAGCATATTGTTTCAGCTTTGTGGAAACCCAATTATTTTTCCATCCCAAATCTGGACAGTATTGCTGCATGCCACTGGACACTGTATATAAATGCCATAGGTAAACTAAACACTGTTTGTGTAGAATATGAGTTACGTACAGGTACACCACCAGACCAGTGACCCATAAGCATCTTCCAACCAGTTTCCTGGTGGTATTTGCGACAATAAAAATAGAACAGGTAGCCCCAATTTAGTATCATATAACAAAATTATGAATTGTGTGGTGGGACTCATTTGTAAGGGAAAACTCAGATGGAATTGTTCCATGACTAGCTTGGCACAAGAAGCCTTAAAACTTAATATTTGAACAAACATCTAATTTATCAATATCAGTTTTGAGTCAAGGGATACTGTGGTACTGAAGCACGTCATGCGCAGTTACCATTCACGCAGCATCAGCTCTTGGGCAGCATTAGTTAGTGTCCATCTATTAGAGAAAAGTTTCCATCAGTAGGTACTGTGGTACTGCAGCATGTGATGCATAGTTACTATTCGAGCAGCATCACCTCTTGGGCAGCATTAGTTAGTGTCCATCTATTAGAGATAAGTTTCCATCAATAGGTACCATTTCCCTTTATGTTATTTCTATTAGATAAGTTTCCATCTATTAGTGATGAAATTCTTTTAATACTAAATAGGGAGGTTGTACCTAGAGTTTATAAAGGAAAGATGAAATAGCAGAGCCGCCGCCGCTAGTAACCCTAGTCGCCTGCCACAACTCCGTCACTTCATCGCCGGCACCTCTCCCCTCTTCTCCGGCATTCTCGCCGCCGTTGAGTGGGTAGGGAACCCGTTGATTTCCAGAAGTAATTTTAGTTTTCTTTATTTTCTTCTTTTTCATTGCTAGATCAATTTTCTAGTTTTGTTCTTCTCCAGGTGAGTTCTTGGCTGGATTTTCATTACCCTTCATGGGTTTTATCGTACCAACTCACTTGGACTTGATGACACCTACACCAGATCAACAATGGGCTAAGTTGGATGCAAATGAATCACCTTTGACTACCAAGGCATAGGTTCTACATCAACAGAGATCATTGACAATCTACTTCCTGCTGTCGTGATCGTCAGCAATTATGACACTATTGCAATATACAACATCTATCACGAGGAAGACAAGAAGTCCAGCACGTTCACCGACTCAAGGACTTGACGGTAGCATGTTGTTCATCTAGAATCTTCAATGTAAAAGTTGAGTACGTACGCAGTTTACCATTAAGTTATTAATATAAGGGTTTTCTAAAAAACAAAGATGAAATAAAGATTAGAGTGCCCCTCTTTGTTCTTCTCTAGTTTCTCCCGTTCGACCCGGCCTTCAAGTTCTTACCCAAGAGTACAACATCCAAGCTCAAGGTAAACCACTTTATTTAGTTATCACTGTTATTATTAGTTCGTTTATTTTGTTTTTTGTTTTTTTGGGGTGGTGGTGGTGACTGTTATTTACAAAACCTCAACAATTGGGCAAATTAGCCAAATGACCAAATAAAAAAAATGTTGTAGGTTGTCCATTTTGATGATGGATGGGACCCAATTGAAACAAATTGCAGATGTACGACTAAATTTTCAAAAGTAAAAGTAGTGGAACGAAATTGATTTTTTTATGG
The DNA here is from genome assembly GCA_017311315.1 of Dendrocalamus latiflorus. NCBI lineage: Eukaryota > Viridiplantae > Streptophyta > Magnoliopsida > Poales > Poaceae > Dendrocalamus > Dendrocalamus latiflorus. Next base: position 13,026,463 of record CM029628.1, on the reverse strand, counting down.
GTGAGGTCAAATGTTAAATTTTCTCCTAACCAAAATTTACAAGTACTTCTGTAATTAACTGTACAGTTTTTAGACATGCATAGCATGGCGAGACTACTAAAATTTTGTATATTGTAGCTCAAAATTTCCATGGCAATACAACAACTTATTAAGGCTTTTCGTTATATTTTGTGTACAAAATTCTTAGGTGCTGTTTGGACATAAGATTATTTAGATTTATTTTGATAGAACAGGTTAAGTTTTAGAAATTTTGATATTGACTGTTGGAAACTTTCCTAACACTCCCATACATATTGTCTTAATCGAAGATTTCCTTGAAATTTAGCCCATACATTTCATCCTAGTCCATATCACCCCTATAATCAACCCTAAATTTCATGAAAAAAAAAGGCATATCCCATAATGACTATTACTTACAAACTCACAGGTAACATTTAGAATATAGACACCTAGATGTTAGTGCATCTAGGAGAGACATCATGTTTAAGTGGTCATAGACAACGTTAGTTGGGGTAACCAATTAGCCATGAAAACTATCTAATAGCCATGGATGAAAAATAATTGACACGTGCGGCATGGCTTTTTGGTGAGAATTAGCATCGAAATCGACAGTAAATAGTGATTTTGGCTTGGAGGCAAATGCAAGGGTGTTTCAACTTTCAACTCGGGTGCCTTTTGGGATTTAGACTGGTGATGTTATCAGCAATTGAGAAACAGCCCATCATGTCATAATTGTGTACTAGACATGACATAGCACATGATACAACAAATAAACAAACATAATTTTCAAAACCTTTGATTACATTGATCATATAATTCCTTTCTGCGATTGGGGCCCTTATACATTATTAAATAATTAAACTACCTTCCTAGACAGTTATAATGTTATATTTGTATCTATCTAATAAAAGAAGCAGTGACCATTAAAAAGTCTAACAGAGCTTCTCAATCTTTGGCAGGTACTGCATGAGCAATAATAATGTAACAAAAGTAGCCAAGTACTCAAATATCTCACTCTTACCATGTCTGCACGGGAGAAGTCTAAGCATATCACCATTGTTGTAGTCCTCTAAACAAATCACACAAGCTTCTTGAAAATTATTGCCACTCAAGCAGGGATCTTTATATGCCGAGCAAGGAAGCTTTTCCACCACATGTTTCTTGATGTAAGTTGGGCGATTATCAACTCCATGACGTAGAAGTCGGCAGTTTCGAGCAAACAGAAAAGAAGCAAGAACTGATATGATGACAACAAGTGATACGAATGACATTACCAACACTGTCCCTGCAGTCTCATCCATTGATGAGTTTATACAGCACTCATCATCTTCACCTCTAGCAAATTTCTTTAGTGTGTCCCCAGCCATCTTGGAAACGAATACGGCAGGTATGTGTATGCCCTCGGATTCACCAACCACTAAAGTAAGATAACGGAGGAACCATTAATCCTAAGAAGTATTATCCCACAGGCCACAAGAACTAAATAGATGAAAATACAATAATGTCTTTCTAAACACCATTAGCACAGAAATCATTTCATCACATCCTGACATTGGTAGCTGGATTTAACCAAATGCTGAGATTTTCACTAACATATCTCTGATGGGTATAAATTATAAGGAAATATTGAGGATTTGCCATTGTAAAAATGTGCATTTGAGGATTTACCACTCAATGTCTCACTAACATGTGAGTCCTAGGGCCACATAATCGAGTGGCAAATCGTCAAATACATATCTTTTGCAATGGCAAATCCTCAAATCCCAAAATTATAATGGTGCACTAGCATTAGCTTAGCTATGTCTTTCCAATGATAGCTAACTAGAACGAGTGTCATTTAAATACAGCTGAACAGCTGAGGAATGCTATATGAAATACATGACAAGTAATTGCATTTAAAATACATTTGCTCTTGTAGCCCGGTAAACCACTAGTATAAAGGAGCAGGTCAGTACGAGTAGTGATAGATTGTGCAGCACTACATTTAACTTGATAGCAATCTTCTGACCGAGATCAGGAAGATCTTAATGGTTATACTTCGGTATTTCAGATAACAGTACACTGGTGTTAACTATGTTTGTCAGTATGTCTTTGCAATGGTAGCCACTAGAATAAGTGCAACTGACTTACAGTTGACATCAGAGGACTACTAGATGAAACATGGAACAAGTAGGAATTGAATAGCTATCTGACATTCTAGATTCCTGGTAAAACACTAATAGAAAGGAGTAAGTCGGTATTCATTTTCAATTTCACAGCACAACAGTTTTAATGACAACATCTGCTTCATCAACTACCTAATGTTTCACCATATGAGTACTAAAACAGAAACAATAATCGCTGAGTATACATGTATGCTCCAGTCATGCTAATTTTATATGCCTTATCCAGCGAAAAAAAATACTTCAGCAAAAACTAGAAACCAAGAATTCACTCAGTGGTTGATCAAGTATGCATTTAATTTCAAGCTACCTTTAGGCTTTAGATTTAAGACAAATCATCCAGTATTGAAGTGAACTCATACTGGCACGGTAGAACAAAATAACCCCCCCCCCCCCCCGCCCCGGAAAATCGTTAGTACTTTGTGCACCATTCCCAAACTTCGTCCCACAGGGTTATGGCTCTTCGGAACAAAGACCATGTTTTTTTTTTTGGCAACCCAAACAACTAGAACGATTAGGACAGCAAATCAAGATCCCAAGCATATTTGCCACAATTTTAATCAAATCATACACTTGCACGACCAATATAACTTGCATTCACTCTTTAACAACTAAATCAGTTTTCTCGTCAGCTAAACCCACACCCTCAGTTGGGGACCAAATGAACAGCTAAAGAAGTAATAGTTCCTGAAACAGGCAAGGGTTAGGACAAACAGAGAGAGGGAGAGAGAGCTTGGTGGCGGCACCCACTGGAGTAGAGGCTCGCCTTCTCCTCGTCGTCGTACACGACGGCGGCGGCGAACCCCGCCCGCTGCGCCGCCCGCACCTTGTCCTCGAAGCTGCAGTTGCCCCTCGCTATCAGCACGAACGCCCTCCGGCCAGTGGCGCCGCCGCCGTTCTTGATGGGCACGCACGCCTCGGCGGGGTCCGCGGTGCGCAGCGACCCGCAGATCCCATCGCCGCCCACGCGGGGCCCTGCTGCGCCAAGCAGGTTAGAAGAGGGGGCCGATGCGAGGGGGATGCAACTGATCGGGAAGGGGGCCGATACTCACCGAAGCGCGCGGGGGCGTCGAGGAAGCTGAAGGAGAAGGAGCTGGCGCGGAGGCGGACGAGGGCCGAGCAGGGGCGGAGGGCAGCGGCGAGGAGCAAGAGAAGGAAGCGGGGGCTCATCGTCGGGACTCGGGACATCCGAAACACTTTTTTTTTCGTTCCCTTTGTTATTCTTTCCTCCCCAGTACCTCGATTTTGGATCCCAAAATGCCCCCGTTGCAAACTATATGTACTGAATACGAATGTTGCACGCCTGCAATGGAGATATTTCACAAATAATTTACAGGAAACTCACGGTTCAACGCTGGGAGAATTCTATGTTCTAAATAGACTAGTAAGGTATGCATATATTGTAATAGAGTATTAAATGAGTGATGCGGGAGAGAGGGTGGCCCGATCTTCACGACGTAGCATTATAGATAATTAGCTCGTGCAACCTAGTAATTGATGCAGCCAACCACCATCTCTATACGGCAACCTGCAGCACTCAAATAACTCAACCACACGCTACGGCCTTGTCTACTCGCTATCGTGGAGTAGACACATTCAAACAATCCCAAGGAATCACAAGAACAACAGAGTGGCAACTCAGAAATAACACTCAATCCCTATTAGTGGTGAAAATGGCTCACACACAAAGAGCAACAAGTATTCTACAAATATTTCCAAGCATGACTTCTGTCTCCATGGAAGGGGTACCCTCCTATTTATAAGGTTACATGGCTTGGGGGCCAAGAAAGAAATGATGCTAGTCAAACAAGAAAGAAGAATTAAAATCCAAATTGGGTTTGGTTTGCTTAAATCATAAATCACTTAGATATTTTCTCCCCATAGATGTTTGCTTAAGTCATAAGTCACTTAGATACTTTCTCCTCATGGATGTTTGCTTAAGCCATAAGTCACTTAGATATTTTCTCCTCATGGATGTCCTCATCCTCTGCGTTGATTTTCTGTGGCTACACGATCTTCTGTGGCAATGTTGACATATGCGGTTACATCACACTCACGATGATCTTCTGTGGCTTCACGATCTTCTATATTTGTCATACGTCAGCGCTTTCAAAGGCAAAACGTATTTTGTTTTTCATGACCGTGCTCTCATATTCTTCCTCTTGGATCAAGCTCTCCTTGGCCTTAAATGTTTCTTCCTCTCTAAATACATAGAGCATATGCATTAGGTAGCAGCCAATTCTCATGTAAATTACTCCTTAACTCAGTTAGGAGAGAATTCACCTATTGATTCAGTATTTTAGCTCTATCTCTTGTGATTGATCCAATGGAAGTTTACATATTTGGAAAAATTGTTGCTTGCATGCTTCGCATTATACTTAATGAAGGAGAAAATGGGTTATTGCTAGGGTTATCCGCATCATCCTCCCCTTCTTCAAGAAAAACCGTCCTCGGCTTTTGATAATCTGAAAGTGCATTAAGCAACGAGAACAAAGTATATGCATGGTATATGTATTTGTCATCCGTTTCTGTATTCCTTTTATTTGGCCCAAACAAAGTAGTGCAACAATAATCATAGAACATATATATCAATTCGGCATGTATAATATCCATATCATTCCCTCCTACATTGAGGAAAGTCATCCTCGACTTTTTATAAGTTAGTAGTGGATAACACCATTTCAAATTGTTCTATTATGGGTGAGAAAATTTTTAGTTTCTTCCATACTTGAACTACACTACTTTGATTACTTAAGCATGGCTCAACAAATAGCTTGTCCAAATCATGCAAATTCATTTCAGTAAGCTTTTCACATGTAATTCATATTTGATAAATATAAAATTTCTTATCTACATCATAATCTCCAATCAAATTAAATTTGCATTTGTACTTGTAGGATCTAGGCAAATACTTCAAGGATGTTATTTCAGAAACTTTTGCAATTATCCTATCAAGCTCAATTGGCTGATCAAACATAATATAACATAATGAGTCAATAGGGGATATTCTAGTAAACACTTCTTTGTGAGTAATTAGTTTTACATGATGAAAATTATTTGCAATTAAATTATCATGTGGATCAATCAAATCAGCATATGTAATTGCGCATGGTTCAATTGCAGCAAAAATATACTCATTCTTGCTTACCTTTGCAAACTTCTCATTCAAATCATCACCATTATTACCTTTTTCGACCTTGTCAGAAGATGTAGGTGACATAGGTTGTGTTTCTTCATGATGTAACCATGAGGCAACTAGCATCCCTTCTCCATCTGTGACTATTTGCTCAACCTTCTTTTCATCTAGTGTTGGTTCTTTAGCATTCAACTCCAAAACTTCATTATTAACCTGCATACCAAGAGAAACACAACTAGAAGTAGAGATTAAGTTGTTAGCTTTAGGAATAACCTCACATTTGCTATCATCTACTTCTCTCATTTTCTTTTGTGTATCTCTCTAACTCTCATTTATTGGTGACACGAGAGCACTTTATATGCGGAAACATGAAACAACAACAGGTGGTGTCTCTTGCTTGACTGGACTTTCATCTTCATCTTGTTGAACTGCATGGATGATCTTCTTCGATGAGATAATAGCAGTGGCTTCTCTCTTATCAACTCTAAGTAACCCAAGAGTAAACCTAGCTGATGTAGTAGGGGAAGAATTAAGGCTTCGGCCCAAATTGAACCGAGGTGTATGCTTCTCCTTAATTCTCTTCTCCTCCTCTAGAGCATAATTCACAAGATCCCGCATGCTACCATTATATGTCAAATGAACAGTAGCAGCGATTTCAGGATTCAAACCTCTTTTGAAGTATGCCCTTGCTTCAGATACATCTGTGATGTTAGCACGTTGCATAGCATAATCCAGCTCTTCGTAATATGATTGGACAGTTTGGGATTCTTGTTTAATGCTCTTTATTTGATGAAGCAACTCATGCTTATATTCATATGGCACAAATTCTTCTCTCATGATCCCATTTAATTCTTGCCATGTTCTCACATAGTGTCTTTTGGGATGTTGCTTCCACCAATTGTATGCATAATCCTCGCATTCCATGGTGGCTCGAATCAATTCTTGGCTTGGGATAGTTTCTGGGATTTAAGTTCCAATTCCATGTGTTGTACCCATTCAAGGTACTCCTCCGGATCATCACTTCCATAGAAAGGGAGATCCACATACTCGTGACCTGCCATGGTTAGTTGCACCAAACAAAAATTCTCATCCTATATATAGGTGTATAATGTGGAATCACTCCGTCTCACTTCTTGCTTACCGAAGTCTTATGAATGCTTGATGGATTGGTGAAGTGCTTGTACTCCGATAGCAGTAGATGTGGTGTAGGTGATGAGTTGAGTAATTCAAGGTCCAAGTGCAACAGTTTGACAATGGCAATATGTGGAGCTTGGAGGGTTAGAATAATCCTATGCAATTGAAATTCTAGATATTGTAATGATAAGTAGTAATCCAAACTAGAAATCCAATGCCTAGTTGCCAACCTCAAGATATAAGTGAAGATTATAGGCAACTCACGCACAATGATGATGGAACTTAATGCAACCAAGGAATGAGCTGTAACACCAGGTATAAGTGAAGAACAAAACAGCTCGTGTTGCACAAGTTATGGAAAGACGCTAGCTTGATTGCAATTGAGGTAAACAGGCTATAGATTTGCACACAAGAATAACAAACTATACCGAACTTTAGAATGGAATTTTATGCTTGATAAAATATTGACCACAGTACTTCTTACTTCTTTTTTTCTTTTGTTGTACTATTTTCTCTTTGCTTTTCTTTGCACCAAGGTCAATAGATATATCAAGATCTCACAAGATATCTCACAAGCTAGTTTGAAAATTCAAGACTAAAATAAAGTGTGCAAAGCCCTAGCAATACTCAAAAGCCCTACCAAAGTTTCCACAAACGATAGATGGGGGTTCTCAAAGGAATATAAGTGAACCTCTGATGACCAAGTTGCACAATTTCAGGTTTATGCGCAACTCAACAACAATTTTCTACTTGACTAACAATGATTTTTTTATTGAACAGATTGGCTCAAAGAAAGCAATGCAAACAAAGATTTTGGATCAGCAAGTAAGCAAGGTTCTAATGGATCAAAACCTAGCAAAACTCACCAAAATTTTCAATTGAAACTACGGTAAAGAACAATATTTTTGGGTGCCTTTTTTCTGGATAGGAAAGAAAACAACAAATATAGTAGCTAAGGGTAAAATCCTACCGTGTCAACCTTGAGCTTTGATACCAGCTGATGCGGGGAGAGGGGGTGGCCCGAACTTCACAACGTAGGATTATGGATAACTAGCCCGTGCAACCTAGCAATTGATGCAGCCAACCACTGTCTCTATACGACAACCTACAGCATTCAAATTACTCAACCACACACTACGGCCTTCGTCTACTCGCTATCGTGGAGTAGACACATTCAAGCAATCCCAAGGAATCACAAGAACAACGGAGTGGCAACTCAGAAATAATACTCAATCCCTATTAGTGGCGGAAATGGCTCACACACAAAGAGGAACAAGTGTTCAACAAATATTTCCAAGCATGACTTCTGTCTCCATGGAGGGGGGTACCCTCCTATTTATAAGGTTACATGGCTTGGGGGCCAAGAAAGAAATGATGCTAGTCAAACAAGAAAGAAAAATTAAAATCCAAATTGGCTTGGTTTGCTTAAGCCATAAGTCACTTAGATATTTTCTCCCTATGGATGTTTGCTTAAGCCATAAGTCACTTATATATTTTCTCCTCATGGATATTTGCTTAAGCCATAAGTCACTTAGATATTTTCTCCTTATGGATGTCCTCATCCTCTGCGTTGGTCTTCTGTGGCTACACGATCTTCTGTGGCAATGTTGACATATGCGGTTACATCACACTCATGATGATCTTCTGTGTCTTCACGATCTTCTATATTTGGCATACGTCAACTCTTTCCAAGGTAAAACGTATTTTGTTTTCCATGACCGTGCTCTCATATTCTTCCTCTTGGATCAAGCTCTCCTTGGCCTTAAATGCTTCTTCCTCTCTAAATACATAGAGCATATGCATTAGGTAGAAGCCAATTCTCATGTAAATTAAACTTAGTTAGGAGAGGATTCACCTGTTGATTCGGTATTTTAGCTCTATCTCTTGTGATTGATCCAATGGAAGCTTGCATATTTGGAAAAATTGTTGCTTGCATACTTCGCAATATACTTAATGAAGGAGAAAATGGGTTATTGCTGGGGTTATCCGCATCATCCTTCCCTTCTTCAAGAAAATCCGTCCTTCGCTTTTGATAATCTGAAAGTGCATTAAGCAACGAGAACAAAGTATATGCATGGTATATGTATTTGTCATCTGTTTTTGTATTCCTTTTATTTGGCCCAAACAAATTAGTGCTACCATAATCATAGAACATATATATATATATATATATATATATATATATATATATATATATATATATATATATATATATATATATATATATATATATATATATCAATTCGGCATGTATAATATCCATATCAATGAGGAGGGTATATATTAGCAAATGTGATCCAAAATCGTTTCATAAATATTTTGTTTATCTTACGCACATGCATGTCCACATTTAGTAACGCTATGGTGTTTCCTATACAACATTAGTATAAATTAAATACATAAGACATCAAAGATATAAAAATATCTTTGTAAACGATATTCTTGGTAAATATATGCTCATGCCTGTTAGTACAATGGCGGGGTTTTACTACAACCAATGCTACTTGGGAGCCTTGTCATGAGTTTCGTCATCGCTATCCTACATTCCAGCTCAAGGACAAATTGTTTCTTCAAGAGGAGAGGACGGGACAAGGTAATGCAGATTCCTACCTTGACGATGGTGAATGAGGCAGTGCGGTTGTGTCGACGATGGCATCTGAGGGGAGCATGGGGAAGTGGGAGTGGATGGCATGGAGGAGTGGCGGGAGGAAGTCAGAGAGGTGGGGAAAGCGATCGGTGGCGAGGCGCAGGAAGTTCGGGAAGGCAACAAGTGCGTCGGAGAGCAGGGTGGAGGCATGTGCGAAGGAGACAGCGAGGAGGGAGGTGAGGGGGCGCTGTCGGACTAGGAGATGGTGTCAGCCACACAGAAGATGTAGTCGACAATGTGGTGATGCGCCTCGCCCATGCTCAAGTACACCTTCATCTCCGACGCAGTGGTGGCGGTGGTGACGATAGTGTGGGGTTTGGAGATCGGCGATGGACCAGATGTAAAGAAATGATATCCGATGGAGTAGGTACATGGGACGAGAGAAGGAATGGCCTACCAACTTCATCGTGCGCTCTCTCTCTCTCTCTTATTGATATCAGGAGAGTTGATAGGTCCACTTGTCAGTACATTTATTAGAGGCGAAGAGGCAGATGAACTACCACAAAGTGGTGGTGAACCACCACCACCAACTCCTTTTAAGTAGTAGAGATAATATGTTGGTGCAACCTTGGTTGGCAAAAATGTGAAGACAATAATGGCTGGGTTCATTTGCACTTTTGGCTTATGTACAAATGAACAGTAACGAGTTCAAAATAAGGTGGGATCTACAGGAAAATTGTAGTACAAATTGTATTAAGTTCAACTATACCAGCCAAAATCGCATGCGAATATTTCCCTCTGCATACTACCTCTCGCAACAGACCAGAAATAAAAAACCACAACCATAAGTCACAACCCAAAAGAACCCACCCAATATTGTGGTCAACAACACTAACAGAAGTGATGATATATTTCTACCTAAAAATACTTAATTTTACCCAAATCTCTACTCTCTACTACTCCCTCAGTCTAAGTTTATAAGATGTATTTTTGAATGATTTTGTCTATAAATATATGGCGTATTTCATATTCTAATATAAAATCAGTGTGATATTCTCTTTATACCCCTAATAAATATGCAGCTTTATTTACTATTCTCTACATGCATGCATTGAATATAGTGCTTAGAGATAATAATTAGGGGCAATATAGCTATTTCACTATCTCCTTGGTCTATATGCCAAGAGGAAATACACCTTATAAACTTGGACGGAGGGAGTAATATAAAAGAGGAGTTTGTCCGTTCATCGCCTCACCCCTCCCTTCCCCGTGTTGTACACACGTTTCTCTTTTCGACCAATCGCACCATCCATGAGAAAAATGGCCCTCAAGAAAACCATACAAAACGGTGCCATTGACTAGTGGACCCACATCATCAACCTCTCGTCTAATTTACTCGCCCTTAACCAATGCCTTGAACCCAACCGCACGCTGTTCGCCCCTCCCCTTCCCCTCCTCACCTCTAGCTGCCACCATGATCTCATCACCCATTCCCCTACCGCATACCAGCTCACGTGTCTTTGTTCTCGTAATTGCCTCCCATTTCAACTACCTCCTCACCTCTCCTCTCTCTCACTATCATATCTCCCACCTCTTTACATGCAGGTTGCGACATGGCGACCATGCAGTACTCGTGCGGTGGCCGAAGGAAGGCGGCACGGGGCGGAGGGTGGTGGTCCAGTGAGAATGTGGCGGTGTAGTGGGCTTACAATAGCGAACGGCGAGAGGGCCAAATCTGAAGGTGACATAGTTTGAGAGGTTCGAACCTGATGTGACGATGGCCCAATCTTCCGAGAGGTACAGATAAGTCGATTATGGAGATCTCGACGTTGATGATCCAAAGGCTCCGACCAAAACAGATCGAACCCCTCGCAATCACTACACCACTACTTCGTTGGTTATCAACTGTGCCGAACACGATTAACCTCGCCAAGAAGGCTATCTCCTGCAAGCGAATTGAGAACACGAGCAAGAGAGTAAAAGATGCAATCTGTATTGCGAATAAATATTAAGTTCACAAGTTGGGGTTCCTCAACCGAACATACGGTGAAACTGCTAAGCAGAATAATCTCTTAAAAAAAACCCCAGGAAAACTAAAGGGGTGCGGCCTCCTTAAATAGGGGAGGGGAAAGCCGCACTTATCTAATGACAAGGGATATCGTACTATTCACGGGTACTGTTCATGTGGCCATGGTACTGTTCACGTGAACAGTACCGGCCTAAATAGCCCAAGTTACAAGGCCCTCGGCCCACTTTGACTCGGACTGGAAAAGTGACATGACTTGTTTTGCAGTTTCTGATCTGCTCGGATGAAGTTTGGAGGTGAGACTAGATCCATCTGAAAGTAGACTCCAAGATCTTTCCAACGAGTACTCACAGGCCCTGAGAAACCTTCTGGATCAAAAGTTATGGCCGTTTGAAATTGGCCTGTCAGGCTGAATCCGAATTGATCTGGAGGCCGAATTGGATTCTAAAACCTGTCCAACTTGAACCCTTGCTTCAATTGGTTCCAAAGTGATGTGGTGCTACAAATATATATATTTTCATCATTAGGTAGCATCATATTCTCATTTAAAATGTGTTGAAGTTGAAGAAACGAATTCACCTTTAGTTCAATCTTGATATTGACCGCTATGGTCGTATGTGTTGGTGGCGTGGTCACATCAGAACCACTGGCAGTGTGGCATGTGAGCAACGTTAGTCGTACCAGTGGCAGTGTGATCAGTCGAGACTGGATCAAGTGGCGGCTCAGTCGAGGAGGTCGAATCTGGCAGCGTCAGCTGAATCTAGCATGTCCATCACAACAGTGGCTGGTTCTATTGGGGATGAGCACAAACCGCCTCCCTGATTTCACAACTGCCTCCCCACCTCTCCCAATTTCCATACCGCCCTCCTGCCCTCTCCGTCGTCCTCCTGCTACACTATCGTGTTCTCCAGCCCTCGCTGTTGCTGTCATGCCCTCCTGTCGTTTCCGTCACGACCTCCCCACCGCTGCTCCCTCGCCATCATCGTCAATGCCCTCCTACCACACCGTGGCACCCTCCTACCCCAACGACACTCCATCGTCGTCACATCCTCCTATCAAGCCATCGTCCTCCTGTCATGCCACTTACCCTCTTTGTCATCTGCTGCCATGGTCACTACCCCCTTCATTGCGCACCACCATGACCATGCCCTCTTTGCCAAGGTCAGTCTATGCCCTATCGTCCTACCCTCACTGCCACAGTCACTACCTATTATGCATGAGATCTCTAATTTATGTTGTAACAGTGCGATAGTTCCACCAATTGGTGCTCATGTCCTTGCTAAACAAGCCTTGCACTAGCCTATGGTTCATATATTTGCCAGTTGAAAATGCTTGTTGTCTTTCATTGATTGATTCTTTCATTGATACCATCTCATGGGGAGGATAAATGATATAGGTAAGGGAAACTAAATTTCTATTTAGGATATATATTTGGTTTCCTTCCGTAAATGTCAAAATGATATATTTCAAAGTAATTATATCTGCACATCTTAAGAACAGTTATGCATGCTCTGCTTGTGCACCACATGTTCTCCATATATATATGAGCAAGAATTGCATTTAAACTGCATGTACAACTTTGCTTCTGTTCATGAAGATGAATACTTATCGCAATTAAATTTCTGAATTGCATCAAATTTGTGATCATGGGCTTATTGCATACAAAATGGTTTTACAACCTATTGTATGACCTTTTCGATTGTGGCTCACATGTTGTAAAGTATGCCCATATAGGAACTTTTAGCATTTGCCCTTATGATAGTTATGCATGTTACAGCGAAGATAAAGTGATTAAATAGGAAAGGCAAATGTATGAGTAACAATATATTTTTTCTTAAATGAATTGCATATCTTCACCATGGATTTGTAGCATCACATTATTACTGTATTTGACAGTGATTGGAATGGGTCATTAGAGATATGCTATCTAGAGATAGAAACTTTATTAGTTATGTTGTCCTAGAGTTTTCTGTGTGATAGATTATTATGTAAAGCAAAAGAAAATGCGCATGATATTTGATTTTCCATTGCAATGCACACACCTTGGAGAGAAAGAGGGAGAAACACAAAGAGAGAGAGAGAGAGAGAGAAATAGAGAAAGTAGAGAAATAGGGGACGTGGCGGTGCATGTGCCAGGGCCTTACCGGTGGTGAAGAGGTTGCGGAGAGGGGTCAGTGACCTCAAAATGGATCAGAGGGAAAGGAGGTTAGGGGTGGTTGTGTTGTGAGCAGCAGCATTTGGGGTGAGCTCATGGGGCTACACGCGGTGGTCGAAAATGGAGAAGAAAAGGGGTGGCACCACGGGAGGAGAGAGGGAGGAAAGTGGGTGAGCACGAGCATCCACGAGACAAGGGTGTCTCACCGGTGCAGATGGTAGGGCGGAGATAGGCTAGTGGTGGAGACCCGGGGTGGTGCTGGGAGCTTGTCGTGGCAGTGGTGACCTAGAGATGGATACCTTAAATCAACATTTGGGGAAGGTGGAGGGAGATGTAGGGATGCTCTAGGTCAATGGAATCAAAGAGGGGCTCCTACCGAGTGATGAACGGCGATGGTGGTGGCAGATTTATGCTGATTCATAGCAAGAGTAGCACACGAAATCAATTGTATTACCAAGTAAAATTTAGCATTGCAAAACACTTGAGCAGCAAAGTTCTTAAAAACAATATTTAATGTACACAAAAGGTGGTTTACCTTAGTAGCTCGATGATCTAGAGAGGCTTATTGATTGGAGATTGCTAGTAGCTGTAGAGATGCTAGAGGAGGTATTCTTAAACTTTAGCCTTTCTAATTCCAAAACACCATGAGATAATTCATAGCAAGAGTAGCAGACCAAATCAATCTTCTCCTCCCTCTATGAAACAATGACCACTACTAAATGTGGACATCTTGTCCGATTTAATTTCTTTACAAGCCTATACATGTATGTTTTACTTAATATGTGCTTAAGATAAAACTAATGTTGATTATGTAGTTTGGAATCACGTTTAACTATATGTACCACCCTCCTTTGAGACTTTGTTGCAACGCACGAGCACCTTACTAGTCTTTTATCAAAATCCCTAATTTGTGGTCACACATGTGAGAGTGTTGTCACGACACATTTAGTCTATCTACCTTTTTATGGGGAAATAACAGTCGAGTAGGACTAGCACTAAGGGACCCACGTGTTCAGCTTTCCCCTCACCCTTTAGGTTTGTTTCTTCCCCTTTCTCCAATCCTTCCTTTCTTTATTTATGGCGGAAGCAGTAAGTGGTGAACTCCAACTCCTCCATTGATCTCCGCCTCCCCTCCATTGTTGGGAGCCATCTCCAACTAGTCTTGCCACCGCCATGGCCCACCTCACCACTCGCCTCGCCACCACAGTATTCGCCTTGTCGCCACCATGATCCGGTGGGGACCTTACAATTTTTAAGTACCATCATATTTCTACAACTACATATAACTTCAGTTGCACATAGAAAAGGTACATTGCACAAGCTTTGAAAAATAAACACTTACATAGTAGTAGAAAATATGGCATGTCAACTAAGTTTTGTATAATGGCCATTGGGCTAAATGTGATACCCAAATAAACTCTACAGGCAAGCCTGAGCTCAGAAGCAACCCTAACACGTAGTTGTCTTGATCCTCTGTCCCCCTGACAAAAAAATAAGTGAGAGTGACATAATTTACTCAGCAAACCATGATGGCAAAATTTTATTATTGCAATGCAAGTGATTCAATGGATGTCAGACAAGAAGGGATTTATTGGACCTATCATAGCAACAACAATCAACTGGTCTGGCCACTGTTTACAAGAGTATGCAATGCAAGTGTTTTCAAGAGTATAAGCAAATGATGGTCTGGTGGCCAGACCACCAACAATCAACTGGTTTGACCACTGTTTACTAAATGGTTAGATCGACCAGTTTGGCTTTGTTGTTTTGTGGTGTTTCCTATTGTTGCAAGTTAGACCTTGATCTTCTTAGCTTGTCATAGCCACTTAAGTTTAGTGCTCATAGTTAGCTTGTTATAGAATGCACAGCAAAAGTAGATGATCAAAATAACAGGAGACATGAATATCATGTGAAAAACCCTTATAAAATCATAGACACACAAAGACAGAATTCACTATATAAGAAGATATTACAATGAGGCTCTTGCTCTTTATATAAACTACTAGGTACATATAGGGTGAGGGAAATGAGTCCCACATGGAGAGAAAACCAAATCAGAGTTGGTTGCTACATACTGACACCACGTTTGATATATCCTGCGCATGGCCCTAGCACCGGCTATGCCCACCTGGTATGAGACGATGCAGTGTCCTAAATAAACAAAGTACAAATTTAGATCAAACTTCAACAATCGCCACCTTGAGCCAAATTCCCTCTAGTAGTAAAAGATACAACAATGTCCTTCAATTAAATCAGGATGAACACATTGTGTGCCAAAAATATATCAGACTAATCTTTAACAAGAAAGACTAGAATAGTCTTATCCAATGCTTCTTGCGAAGCAAAATTAAGCAATCCATCAGCAGATCCAAACACACAGCTATCAACAAAGCAGAGGAAGAAATCTATGTCCTCAACAATTCATAACCCCAACAAAGTCTGAGTCTGTGCAACTGATCTCTTAAAACAAATGCTCAATCTTCGAATGGCATAAACCAAAAACATCACTTGTGGCTCTAGATAGATAGTGAAGAACTCATATCATGAAATCTGACATGCTCCACCTAAAATACAAAACTCGGCAAACAACACTCATTGAAAGAGAAACTTGCATGCGTGGCCATCACGTACATTAAACTGCCGACTTCAAAGGTAATTAAATTCCATGACATAATTAAAAATGCAAGTATAAAATTATCTGAATGAAAGAAATTCATGTGTCATCAATAGAGTATAAACAGCAGTAGACCCCTCATATCGAGTTATGACAATTCGACAAATGTTGTTGTATCCACACAAAAACAAACTCCTTTTTGCACTTAAATCCTTCATCTCAAACTAAAATTAGAGTAAAACCATCACTTTCAAATAATAAAACTCTGGAGAGCATCATGCTAGCTATCATCAGGGTGTCATCAAATTTTCGAGAATTAATATTGCCAAAACCTCCATAATGGTCGCGCAAGCGATCCAAATTGCAACATATCCAAATGGTGATTGAAACACCAAATTCAGTTGTCACTACAACTGACATTGATTTTTTTCAAAGCCTCCTCAATCAAGCGTGGTCCAAATTAACTCATTGTGTTGAAAACCTACCCGTAAAAAATGATGGATCATCGATGAAATTGCCAATGATTAATCCCGTATGGATACCACTAATAAAAGGCATACAACAATAACAAAGCCTTTTGTCTCAACAAGTTAGGGTAGGCTAGGAATAAAACCTTCTTAAGATTAAAGAGATAAGAGCTTGAAAAAACCTACAATGCCCCTAACTTTCTTATGGTTTCGGTACGTGGATCGCTAACTTCCAAGCGCTCTTATCCAAAGCTAATTCTTTAGATACATTTCAATCCCTCAAGTCTCTTTTAACTACTTCCTCCCACGTCAGTTTTGGTCGACCTCTCTACCTTGTAACATCCCAAATATGGAGCTAGTGTAATTTCAAAAAAATTTAAAATCTTTTAATCATTTCTTTAGTGTATCTCAAAGCTCTTGGCGTCATTCAAATTTCTCGACTTGGATTTCTTGCCAAAAGCCCGATTGATAAAAATCAAAACCTTGGAATTAAAAACCGAGAGTGAAAATTTAAAATTTAGAAGACCCTAATTCCCTTGAAGTCTTGAATTCGAATCTAAAAATTTGAATTTCGGATATTCAAAACCAAGAGCAGAAATTAAAATCAATCCTTTTCATCTAATGTTCATATGCAAAAATCTTAATTCTGAAACTCGAGGATTATCTCTCAAAATTCGTCAATCTTAACAATTAATTGTTGAATCTGAAAATTTGAACCAAGCGTTTAAATTTAAAATCTACTCACAAACCAAATCTGGAAACCAAAATTTGGAAATTCTAAAATCACCGAAATCCCTCTAGGCGAAATCCTTCTTTCCTCCAAGCCATTTTCTTCTTTTCTCCGGCCCCCCAGCCCACCCGGCCTCTTCTTCTTCTTCTCCTGGCCTTCAGCCCAATCACTCGACCGCCTCCTTCTTCTTCCTCCCTCCTCCCTCTTCTTCCGTCGCGCCGAGCTGGTCCGCCTCCATGCGCCGCTGTTCCTCGTGCCGGCCTAGCCCGCGTCGTCGACTCCGCCCGGTTTCGTGCCACCCTCAGTTTCCCCCCCCCGGCCACCTCTGCGCCAGTAGCCATATCACTGGCCTATCCTCGGCGCCATCCCCCTACTCCATGCCGTCGCCCAAGCTGACATACCCACTACCATGCTGTTGTCGTACCCTCCACCGAGCGTGCGCTCGCCTATAAAGGGGGCCTCGAGCTCGCCTCCTTTCCTACTCCTCCTCCTCCCTCAATCCGAGCTCAGCTCGAGTGCGTTGCCGTTTTCCCCAACTCTGGCGCCCGGTCTCCCCAACGATTCGCCGAGCGCCGACCCGATTCCTAGCGTTTGGAGCTCCTCCAATAGCTGCTAAAGCCATCCCCGACGCTGTCTTGGGCTCTCCTCCCCCGCAGTGAGCTGGCCACGGGAGCCACTCAGCGCCACCGCCTGTACACGTCACCGGCTCGCTTGAACCTCCCTCCGACCCGTTCAACTGCTCAGGTGAGCTTCTGGTACCTCACTAATGCCCATGCCTACCTCACCTCCTTCCCTCTTTCTCTCCGGCCACCGGCGCCCAACCGACTCTCCTCGGTCGTCCGCTCTCCACTGCCGCCGGCCCGCCATGGCGCCTCTCGGTCGGACCCGATACCAACTTGGGTTTCATCATTGTCCTAGGTACCCGTTTTGGTTTTCACCACCGCCTCCTTGGCCGTTCTTCATCGGCGCCACCGCCCGTTCCCTGCGCCATGCGCCCTCCCCTGTTTCCCCACTCCTTACTAGGCTCTGCTCTGTTCTTGGCCAAACCGGCTGCCTTCTCTCTCTGTCTGCATCCCTTCTGAACTATGGGCCCAGCCAGGCAATTGAGCTGAATTCATATGCAAGAATTGTGCATGCAGATGGTGCTAATAAAATAAGTTATGGCTACTAATGAGAATAAGAAATCACTCATAAGTGCATAAAGAAAAGATTTATACAAGTAAAATAACAACTTCACATTTGCAAATTATATGCCAAACATAATTAATAAGTTAATCCTCATGTACAAGATTAATCAAGCTAAATCTATGCCATAAACTATTTTACTATTATCAGGGGATTTACAAGAAGCTAATCTTATAATAATAATAATAATAATAATAATAATAATAATAACTAGTAAGGTGCCTGTGCGTTGCAACGGAGTACCAAATAAAAGTGATACATACGATCAAACATGATCTCAAACTGAATAATAGATATCAATTTTATTGTACGTCATCATGTATCAAGCAAAGTATACATGTTCATACTCGTAAATAAATCAAGCATCATATTAGTGAAGCATTTGAACGGCGCCCGAGGTTTTTCCGGCCGAGGAACTTCGCGGCCCATTTGAATGGACTAATACATCGAACCTTTGAATGGCCTAATACATCATACCGTTTGAATGGCCAAATACATCATACAGAGAGTTCAAAAAACTCTACGGTCTAATGACAGCATCACAAAGATAGCCACCTAAAGCCAAACAACTCACAACAGTTTTCTTTACGTACCCGTTTTCACTATATTTTCACATCTCACATGCCACCAGATATCACCATTCACGAGAATAGAACAAGAAATCCATAATTCCATATCACAAGTATTGTCCATCCAGCGCCCTATCTTATGCCTTCATCTCAAATCCCTACCTGCAACTTACGTCATCACACGTGAAAATTTATCACAGTGCAATGTCATTAACCTATCTATACAAAAATGGGAGTAGAAAGGCTGCCAAAATAATTACTATCCTACAAAAAATAAACCGGGAATACCCCATCTAAATAAAAGTGGCATAAAAAACCTGCAGCTAGACTTGGTATCTAGGCTATCCAGCCCCTCTCTGCACATTGGAGTCATGTACATTCCTTGAAACAAGGGGCATGTTCTACATTTCCATCTTCCATGTAGTATTTTCTTCTCTGAAAGCCTGAAAGCAAATAGTGAATAATAAATTATTGGAAACATATCGGCAAGGCAGATCACACATGGCAATTTTAAAATATCAACAACGTATTAGTGAGACGCCATTGTATAAATGTCAAACCATGTAATGCCACTTCAAATGAACTTGAGATAATTTGGCAAGAGATGAACTTTAGATCGTATGCACAGTAGATTAGGCAATATTGGCAATATTGTAAAGTTTTGCCGATTGCGGCTTCACAAAAACTTTAGAACACAACTAATGAAGTTGGAGTAAAATATATCATCTTACGTAACAGAATACCATATTTAAATCTAGACATTCCTATATGTATCAGGATTCACCAACATTCTCGCATCCATCTAGGGCTCTATATTTGTCTCCACACCCACCCCTCAAGATGAGAATATGTTTGCAAGGACCATTTGCACAAATTTGTCTCCACACCCCCCTCATGATGAAGAATAGGTTTGTAAGGAACATTTGCAAAAGAACCGCTTATCCAGATGATATAATCATAGCATTTCTGCAGTCATTACTAAATACTACACATATCTTTATAACTACCTGTGCCGAATGTTTCAGAGAATGACGATAGACATAAGCATAAAAGAAGAGTTTCGTGTTTATAAGGGATAACATCGAGTATGAGAAAACAACAGGTGGAATGGTTACTACACAAGCTCAGAATTTGGGGTCAGATAAAGTTTAAGAGTCCTCAAAGCAAACAGTAGCTACAGGAGAACACACTCAAATTTGACACCAATAACACGATATTGAAGCAAACAATAGCATATTGCATTTGCACTCAAGAATTGAGCACCACAGTACTTAGTACTTTGAAATCCCTTCTTGATGTTTTTTTACACAGCAGATCCCAAAGAATGCTGCATCCTGCAATACGTCAATCATCAGATATAAGCACTTTGCCCAACGAATAGGTTGATCCTCTAAGCTCCAAATATGTTGACTTTAGTCTTTGGGCACAGAGGCCTTGGCTTAGGCTCACTTATAGCAGAAAGTAAAGTAATGGCCAATGCAAAGTAAGAAACATTATTCAACCATGAGTTTCTCAAATAGGAGCAATACCTTGGCAAAATCTGAAAAAGAGGAAAAGCCTCTCTTTCACCCCATGAGCGAAGAAATCTGCCTTTTCATAAATGTTGCAAGACAAGTCAATTATTGCCAAAACTATGCTGCCGGCAAACACAATCCAAATATTCTCTACAAGTATTTTACAGAATAGGAGCAACACCTTGCCAAAATCTAAAAAAGTGGAAAAACCTCTCTTTCACCCCAAGATGGGGAGATCAGCCCCACCCCTGACGGGGAAATTCCCCACGGGACTCATCCCACGAGGTAGTTGTGTGCCCGTGCGTTGCAATGGCAAATCAAATACTATACACATTTTCTTTCATTTACATGAGAATTTATTGTAGAAAAATTTCAGGCCAACATTGATGATAAACCAGATAGCATATCTCTAATGTTGCTAATTTAATCATTGGCAAACTCAGTAATAATGTGACACTACAAAAAACCATGGTGAGATGTGCAATAGATTTAAGAAGAAAATAGTGTTACTTATGCATTTATCATTTCGAAGACAATCATTTGATATTTATCATTTCGAAGAAAATAAATTCTTGATTGTTCTGAAATATAGAGAGGAAAGCTGTTTTACAACAGCACAAGATCATAACTCATGTTTGAGTATTTTCAGAAAGCAAATCAGGACACACAGTTTATCAAACAAGTACAATGTTGATCTTACTGAAATAATGTTATATGGAAAACTTTACCTTGGATCAGCCCAGAAAGATCTTTTATCCAGTTCAGGCACCACTAATGTTAGATTCAGATAGCGTGCTATGGTTACCATATCACATATCTGCAAGATACCATTTCATATACAATTTACAATCAAATAAAAAATGAACAGTTGTGCTCACTCGCAGCCTGTAACCAGGTGAGAAAGTAACGAGAAGTTACTATAGCTAATACAAACCCCAGCTCGCATTTGATTGAGGCCTCCATTGCAAGTCACTTGTAGATAGCCATTGCTTTTATAAATTCCTGCAGAAAGCAACAAGGCCCTAGTTAGCTCTAGTGCCAACAAAAGGGCCGAGACAACAAGATGTATCAATTTTCTTCTAGTTATGCATCTCTACAAGTAAGTTCTTGAATATTGCAAATATCTACTCCGCTGTATAACTGGTAGAAGTCTACATAAATCAGAGATAGTTTGGCACATTAAGTGCCGTACATTTGATTTCCTCATGTGCCACATGTATAAGGAAATGTATTCAAGGTGCATAACCAACTATGAAGCAAGGAAATCCCCTGATCATTCCACATCGCCAATTATAGAGTTTATTTCCAGTCCAGCCTAAGCGTCGGGCTTACCGAATCAACACTAAATATAGCATATGAGCAACAGAGGAAATAGGATATGAACTCACATTTAGGTCAATGTTCAAAAAGGCACCTCCTTTGAGGTACCAAAGGGATAAACTGTAGTACGCCATGCCATATCCCACGAACCAATCACAAATTCAGAACATTTACACCCAATCCAAACCCGAGATCCCCAAATGAGCACGAAATTTACGCCAAAATCGCCAATTCGAGCCCGCGATTGAGCCGAATCACCAGGAAAGGTGCCTCCTTTAACCAGCAAACGGTCGCATTTGACTCGCTCTCCACCCAAATCCGAGAACCACGAGCTTCTCCTGATCGCGCAAACTACACACTACGAAAGCGAGGAGGAGCAAAGGAGCAAGAAGAAGAAGAAGCAAGCACTCACTCCTGGGCACGAGCGCCAGCGGCGAGAGCCGCGCCACAACCAAGTCCTCGCCAGCGAGCGCAGCGAGGTCGGCGGTGCCTCCTCCTCCGCGGTCCGCGAGGACCCGCGGCCGCCAGAGCCCGGCGACAGACGCCAGCTGCACCATTGCCGTCCACACCACCGCGCTGTTCGCCGCCCGCATGGCCCACCGCCACACATGGCTTCACAGTGCTGCAGCCCTCCTGCCAAATTCCTACAAGAACACGCATCATCACATCACCATCTCGCCGCAAAACCAAACCAAGAACCAAACATAGACGACCCAACCCACCTTGGATCCGGCGGGATCCCTCTAGAGAGCCAGAGACGGGGCGAGCACGAAAGCGGCGCAGCGCCCTAGAGGGCCGGGAGGCCGAAGGAGGTAGGGATATGGATGGTAGGCTAGGGTTTGTGGTAGAGCAGAGGGGGAGAGGAAGGAGTAGGATCCCATTGCCACGCGCGCACTCAGGCGGGCTCGCCTTAGTTGGGAGCCGCACGCGCCTCGCCAGGGCATGCCGCCCCGTCATGGAGCGAGAAGGTGATGGCGTGCTACGGCTGGGTTGGGGAAGGGAGTAAGGAATGGCGTGCAGCGGTTGGGGTGGTGACGAAGCTGACCTGGCAGAACCGTGGCTCCATGCCCCCGGAGGAGGAGCGCGGCGGCCTGTGGAGATCCATCGCCTCGCCGGCCGAGAGGGGACGAGAGAGGTGGAGGGTAGCGAGGCTAGTTCGGGCGATGCAAGGTTGGGCGAGGTGGAGCAGGTGGGGGAGAGGGGAAAGGCGGTGGGGGTGGGAAGGGAGACGATGTGAGATTGAGGAGGGGGAGCAGGACATGGAGCTGCAGCTGATGCCGCGGTTGTCGAAGCAGCAGACCTCGACGCCCTCACCATCCTCCGGCGACGCTGAAGATGAATTCGAGGGGAGATCCGGAGAAGACGAACTGGGAGGAATCGAAAAGTAGCGGCTGCGAGAGGTGGGGAGAGAGGAAGAGGATGTAACTGAATCGCTGCCAAACTACCCCTTAACCCTTTCTTTCTGCTACTTTCGTCTACAGAAAGGAAATTTGGTTTTGCCTATTCTCCCCCCTTACTTCAAAGGCTTAAGCTCGAAGGTGTCAAGGATGCTCGTGAAGATTTGGTGGCCTCGCTTCTGCAAACCTAGTGTTCAGAACCCTGTACCTTCTTGTGTGTGTCTCCGCGCAATGACGTTGCTTGGTCAAAAAGATTTTATTTGGCCCTGTGCACTACCTTCTTGCCCTCGGGCGTTGTATTTCGTAGTCACAGGAAAAGTTTGTTTTCAAAAGCTTGGTTATTCTGTGTGGCTTGTGTACTGCCCCAGCTTCTGGATGTGCACTCCTTAGAATGGGTTAAAGTATCTCATCTCCGTGATCCTTTACGCGTCTCATGCTAATTCCCCCTCACCTTGTTGCTGAAAACCTCGTCAGGTCTGCAGGCAAGAGGTAGCAGGTAGCCAAGTCAAGACACTTAAAGCTCTGAAGTGGAAAGAGGCAACATCTTTGAAAAGGACAACAACTACGAGGCCTTAGCCTGCAAGAGGATCAAGACTCAAGTTTTTGTCTCATGGCAAACTCACTATTCCAGTCATCGTCAAGACATTGTCAATGGCCAAGAACAAGGCTAGAAGCAAGAAGCAGGAACCAATGATTTTTACTCGCTTTGGTCCCTACCACTCGTCCAAGTATTCACTCAGATCCACTCCGCAAATGCTACTAAGAAAGAGTTGCCACCTAACAGGCAACCGTACCACTACATCAGGTGGACCCTGGAAGAACACCATCTATTTTTATTGCGGAGAAAAAGGACATGACATTCGTAGGTCCCTGAGAAAAGGAATGTAAGGGTGCTTATCCCCTTTGCAGTAACACAGGATGCTACGTGAACAAATGTCCTCAATGGAATCTAGAAGGATTAGCCTGGGGAGCTATCACCACCAACCAATGCCCTTAGAGGAAGCAAGGCCAAGGGTTCAACTGCTTCAAATGCAGTGACCCAGGACATTACGTGAGAGACTGCCCTCAACGAAAATTGAACAAGCAAGAAAAGGATGTCGTCGCCATCAACCTCAATCTTGGCAAAGGAAAGTGTGTTAGCTCTAAGTGTGTCATCAAGGAACTGACAAAACCTAACAAAGTTCGGCTACCAGGTCCCAAAAATTTGCCAACCACTGCATGTGAGGAATGTGGTAAGACGGGACATGACGCCCAATCATGCCCTCCACTGCGGCAGGTTACATGCTTTGCCTGCGAACAAACAGGACACTACAGCTACAATTGTCCAATTTCTTACTACTATCCTTACTGCAAGAAACACCATTTACCAGAAGGCTGCCTCAAGAACCCAGTGGCATGTACACGCTGTGGAGAAAAAGGACACCAAGCAGGTCAATGCACTGCAAACTGCCCCAATTGTGAAGGAGATCATCAGCCCGGGAAGTGCCCAATGAACAAGGTCACATGCTTTCTCTGTGAAGGGCAGGATCATTGCCCCAAGGATTGTCACATGAACCTATTGCTGACCAAAGCAGCTGAGATACAGAGACTGAGCTTTCAAGCTACCATCGGACTCGTCATGCCGAAAGCTGACAAGAGGAATTAGTACCGGCCACCTGTCATGTTAAGGGGGGTAGCCTGAGTACCCAAGAAGTATCAGCACACCTTGATGTCAAGCCCTGCTGCCACTCTAGTGTAAAAAGAAGTTAGCAATTAGCATTGAAGAAACCACAAGCCCTAGAAATGTCAAGCAATGGAGTGAAGCCACTTGCAACCAATCTAGAAGAGCAAGGTTTCCCTTGTGCGGCGTTTCTCTCCAAGTGCTAACCCACTTTTGTGTAGCTTCCCTCTTTTCCGGCAGCACCAAGAGCATTGTGCGTAGTACCAAGCAGTACTCTAGAACCTATTGCTAGCCAGCTTGTTCCCACCTCCTTCTTTCTACTCTACTCGAATCTCGGGGACGAGATTCATGTTAAGGGGGGTAGGATCTGTCGGGTTAGCAAACCCAAATCCTCTATGATTCCACTGCACTATTCCTTGGATCAGTAGATAGTGCTCACAGATACATTACTGTATATCAAAAACATACCATGCGGAAGTGTAAATAATACAGTAGTACTTACTCATGCCCTAGGCCGAAAACGATAAAATGCAGCAACGGAAACTTTACACAGGTGGGACCCGCAGAACTTGCCCACAGGCAGCCAACTGGGGTTCGCGACCTAGTCCATGTCCTCTTCGTCTTCCAGCTCTGTCGACCCTTTTTAGGCATCGCAGGGCTTGACTTATTTCCTTTCTGACTGAATCATGGTAATTAAGCAAGAGTGAGTACGACAGTACTCAATAAGCCACCACATAGGATGCAATAATAACAGATGCAAGACTGTCAAATGAGGCTTGAGGTTCTTTTATTTGCTTAATGCGACATTTGCAATAATCACAATTAAAATTCCTATGACTTGGCATTTTGTAAACATGCTTTTAAAGAGTTTGGAATGGTGCAATATTTATAGCGGTGTAGGTTTCATCCACCGATTACATGGTTCCAACCACCTATGCTAGCTTTTGATCATTATGCCACTTCCATATTATCAACCACGCTGGAGTACATCCCTCCAGGAAAAATTCAAAGTCAGAGTACATCCCTCTGATAGGTTTTTGTCCCACCCACAAAGGTTTTTGAAATAGAACTAACTCGAGGAAGATCCCATGTCCACCCTTGACCGTGGGCATGGCTATTCGAATAGTTTATTCTCTGTAGAGATTGTACGCTTTACCCACAAGAGACGATCCGCTCATTGCTCCACACGATTCCTTAGTCATATGGTTGAGTAGACCCTCACATTGACTTTTCAAAATATCTGGCCCCTTTTGTCATCTCACCCATATGGGCTTCTCCCACTTGTGGTGGGTCCCATATGTTGCTTGGGATGTAACCACGGAAACTAGTGCATTCAGACTGCACTCTCCACAACGCTAGCACGGATGGAAACTTCACCCTACACTTGGTGTCCCTTTTTTCCTTCCCTTGCCCTTGTAGCATCCACTTCTTTCCCCTACCAGTGAGATGAGTTCCGGGGGTTCGATAGATTTACTTAGCCAAGTTGCAATTTGCAGACTTGTGGTTGTACTGTTTTACACGGAGAAGTCATCACAGGATTAAGTCCTTAATGCGTCCGGGCGGTTCAGTCCACAAACCACATGTTCTCATGCTACTTCCGCACCAACCACTCTTACCACCCGCCCAGACAGGTATAGCAGGTTTTGAGGGTTTTGAGAAGCATAAAATAAGAGTCACAAAGTATTCAGCCACGTACATCCCGTGACTTGCCCAAAACAAGATCTTATGTTTTTAAAGATTGATGATCAGGGTAACTAGCGCCCTGGACTTTGACAAGACTAGCATGACATTTAATATGACTCATAGCTAATAAAGTTATCATTAATTTGTATGGTGACAAGGATCAGGTGATTCAAGTATCAAGGGATGGCATAATAAATTTAATACAACATCAAGTTGGCATGTAGCTACCTTAAGCTTTGACATACATTTGCATAATAAATTAGGCATGCAAGTTGATAATTTAAAGGAACATAATTTTGCATAAAATATAGGATCAATATGATCAAAGTGATCACTTGCCTTGCTTTATGTACCACGGCCTTGATTGATCTAAGTCAAAGCCTACTCGGTCAGCGATCTTAACTTCCTAGTCGTCGCTTTTACCCGAATCTTGATCTTGGTCGAATCTGTCGCCTCGTCGAATCTTCAGATTCTAATACACGGCAAAGAAAAGAAAGACCAAATAAATCTAAACACTTTAAATGCCTAATTTAATTTAAATTAATCATTTGTTACGATTTGAGAATAGAAGGATGATTCGGATTAGTGTGCTGTAAGCACAGCGGATTAGTGTGGCATCCTGGTGATTCTTGAGAGATAAATTTTTTTATTAAGCGAGGTAAATTGAACCCTCGCGATTTGAAATGTTATAGTGGATGCATGTATTCAAATCATTATTTTAATTATCTTTGTGGCCATTTTCTTAGCTATCACGAATTATTATTATTATAAGATTAGCTTCTTGTAAATCCCCTGATAATAGTAAAATAGTTTATGGCATAGATTTAGCTTGATTAATCTTGTACATGAGGATTAACTTATTAATCATGTTTGGCATATAATTTGCAAATGTGAAGTTGTTATTTTACTTGTATAAATCTTTTCTTTATGCACTTATGAGTGATTTCTTATTCTCATTAGTAGCCATAACGTATTTTATTAGCACCATCTGCATGCACAATTCTTGCATATGAATTCAGCTCAATTGCCTGGCTGGGCCCATAGTTCAGAAGGGATGCAGACAGAGAGAGAAGGCAGCCGGTTTGGCCAAGAACAGAGCAGAGCCTAGTAAGGAGTGGGGAAACAGGGGAGGGCGCATGGCGCAGGGAACGGGCGGTGGCGCCGATGAAGAACGGCCAAGGAGGCGGTGGTGAAAACCAAAACGGGTACCTAGGACAATGATGAAACCCAAGTTGGTATCGGGTCCGACCGAGAGGCGCCATGGCGGGCCGGCGGCAGTGGAGAGCGGACGACGGAGGAGAGTCGGTTGGGCGCCGGTGGCCGGAGAGAAAGAGGGAAGGAGGTGAGGTAGGCATGGGCATTAGTGAGGTACCAGAAGCTCACCTGAGCAGTTGAACGGGTCGGAGGGAGGTTCAAGCGAGCCGGTGACGTGTACAGGCGGTGGCGCTGAGGGGCTCCCGTGGCCAGCTCACTGCGGGGGAGGAGAGCCCAAGACAGCGTCGGGGATGGCTTTAGCAGCTATTGGAGGAGCTCCAAACGCTAGGAATCGGGTCGGCGCTCGGCGAATCGTTGGGGAGACCAAGCGTCGGAGTTGGGGAAGACGGCGGTGCACTTGAGCTGAGCTCGGATTAAGGGAGGAGGAGTGGGAAAGGAGGTGAGCTCGAGGACCCCTTTATAGGCGAGCGCGCGCGCTCGGTGGAGGGTACGGCGACGGCATGGCAGTGGGTACGTCGTCATGGGCGACGGCATGGAGTAGGGGGATGGCGCCGAGGATATGCCGGTGATAGGGCTACTAGCGCAGAGGTGACGGGGGGGGGGGGGCACCAGGGCGCCACGAAACCGGGCGGAGTCGGCGGCGCGGGCTGGGCCAGCGCGAGGAACAGCGGCGCATGGAGGCGAGCCAGCTCGGCGCGATGGAAGAAGAGGGAGGAGGGAGGAAGAAGAAGGAGGCGGTCGGGTGATTGGGCCGAAGGCCAGGAGAAGAAGAGGCCGGGTGGTCTGGGGGACCGGAGAAAAGAAGAAAACGGCCCGGAGGAAAGAAGGAAAGAAGCGGGCTGGAGGAAAAGGAGACGAAAAGAAAAGGTAGCAGGCCGGGGAGAAGAAAGAGAGTATGGGTCGGCCAGAGGGATTTCGGTGATTTTAAAATTTCCAAATTTTGGTTTCCAGATTTGGTTTTGTGAGTAGATTTTAAATTTAAACACTTGGTTCAAATTTTCAGATTCAACAATTAATTGTTAAGATTGACGAATTTTGAGAGATAATCCTCGAGTTTCAGAATTTAGATTTTTGGATATGAACATTAGATGAAAAGGATTGATTTTAATTTCTGCTCTTGGTTTTGAATATCTGGAATTCAAATTTTTTAGATTCGAATTCAAGACTTCAAGGGAATTAGGGTCTTCTAAATTTTAAATTTTCACTCTCGGTTTTTGATTCCATTGTTTTGATTTTTATCAATCGGGCTTTTGGCAAGAAATCCAACTCAAGAAATTTGAATGACGCCAAGAGCTTTGAGATACACTAAAGAAACTATTAAATGATTTTAAATTTTTTTGAAATTAACTAGCTCCCTATTTGGGATGTTACATGCCTCTTTTATGTTTTCAGTACGTCTTAAAATTCCACTACGTACCAGTGCCTCAGGAGGCCGTCGTTGGAGATGTCCAAACTATCTCAAGCGCTGTTGGACAAACTTCTCTTCAATTGGTGCTACCCCCACCCTATCACATATATCATCATTGTAGATGTGATCCCGCCTTGTGTGACCACAGATCCACCACAACATCCTCATCTCTGCTACACTCATTTTCTGTATATGTTATCTTTTAGTCGCCCAACATTCTGCTCTATATAGCATTGCGGGTCTGATCGCCATCCTATAGAACTTACCCTTTAACTTTTGAGGGACTTTTTTGTCACATAGGACACTAGATGCTTGGTGCCATTTCACCCACCCCGCTCTTATCCTATGGCTCACATCCTCATCAATCTCACCATCTCACTGTAGCATCGATCTCAAATAACGAAAAGTGTCCTTCTTAGGCACTATTTATCCATCCAATCTAACATCTCCATCATCTGCCCTAGCACCACTGAAATCACACCTCATATACTCAGTTTTAGTTCTACTAAGTCTAAAGCCCTTCACCGCTAATAACAGGCATAACAACCTAAATTGCAATGAGCTATACTTCCAACAAAAACATGGAGAGCTGGCGACATAGCTTCTTCATGAAAGATAACAATTGACTAAGGTAGAAGATCGTCAATAGAGATGGCATAGTACGATGCCATTGCATGGTGCTAGGCATGACGGGTGATAATGTTGGCGAAATCTGGCACTGGTACAGTCGTCAAGGTAGAATACGGGTCAACACTCAGTATAGAGAAGTTATTGAATGAAGTTGAGGTGAGTCAAAATCATCAAGTAAAGGCTGCTAAAATCTCCTAATATGATTCCTTGTGTAGATGTAGCAAAACTCGTGACAATCCATGGTACACTTTATTGGATGCACTTAGCAAATTATGCTAAAAAATTCACAATCGACAGCCACGTCTTTTCCTCTATCTTGAGTTTTGTGCCAACTTTTGATCTCTTTCCTTTTCCTTGCCTACTTTTGCCAGATAGTGCTGCTACACTGGATTGCTTGTTCGCCCCTCTTCCCAAAAAGTTTTTTGCACTTGCTCTCTGCTCTATCCTATCGCTTTTACATTGTTGCTTCTTGGTTTTGGTGTGACGACCTGAGGGCATTGCCTCCTTTTTTTGGGCTGACGTGATTGACGAAACTGATCATGAAAATAGATGCTGAAGCTACTTGATGTGCCATGTGAGCCGCTCTGGAGCAGCTGATCAAGGTTGGAACTCGGAGCTTTGATACTACTTGTTATAAGACACATGACAAAAGTAGACAATAGAAAGAACGAGAGACAAATTTAACGTGGAAAACCCATACCGAAATACCACGGATGCATGAAGGCAGAATTCACTATATGAGGAGATATTATAATGAGGCTCTTGTTCTTCCTATGAACTACTAGGGTACATATACAGGGCAAGAAAAATGAGTCCCACAAGAGAGAAAACCGAATTAGAGTGGGTTACTATAGGTTGACACCACATTTGATACAGCCTACACATGGCCCTGGCACCAGTTATGCCACGTCTAGCATGAGATGAAGCAGTGTCCTACACAGGCACGATATGAATTTGAATTAAACTTTAACAGTTAGCTTGTCATAGCCACTAATCTTCCTATTCTAAGACATAAGTTTAGTGCTTAAGGTTCACCTCAATTGCTTTCCTCATTTGACCTGATATGAGTGCTCAAGCTTTTGTTGCCATGGACTTTGGTTCTAGATCTGGGTTCTCATTAGAGAAAATTTAGCAATAATACATATAACATTGTCGACAACAATTTTATTTCTCCCTTATCCTCAAAATTTGAGGTTATAGTGGCTTTCCCTGTGCCTATTATGTGAGCATCACTTCCTAGTCTTTACTTTTGGTTGTCCCACATTCCCAGCATTACATTTGTGTGTGCTTACGTTTCTGGGATTTTATCTCATGATGAGCCTCTTTGTGAGGTCTTTCTCACTTTCTATGTGAATTCTCTCCAAGAGTCTTAAAGAGTGCTTAACCATTATTTGACTAGTGTCATTAGACCATAGAACTTGCAGACATCCCGACAGGTTTTAGATCATTGACCGACAAGTCATGCCACTTATGTGGATATAATATGAAAAAAATAGGGTATACCACTCTTGGCGGTGAGTTAGCCTCCTGTAAACATTGAAGGAGAACAGGTAGGCTACGGTAGCTACAACATTTGATTTTTTACCGCGTTCAACCAGAAAACATACGTGTAAGGGAGTCATGGATAGTTACCACTAGATGCGCTGCGCAGCAGAAGAAGAGTTGCAGTAGCCCGGTCCAACGTAGATGCGCGTTGATGAAGAAGAAACAGTCGATCCTTTCACGAACTGAATGTCTCCTCCTCGCGTCCTAGCAATAGCCTTGCGCTTCTCACCGATCAGCATAGCAGCAACAGCAGCGGCGCCTCCACGGAGTCCACACGTTCGGGATGGAACGCCGTGCGCTGGTGTGCTGGCACCGCGTGCCTGGCTAGGGTTTCGGGATACGACCGAGGGGAGGTGGCGGCCAGGGTTTTTTAGCACAGTAGTCTCTACCACCTGCAGCCCCGCCTCCACATATTTATAGAGCATGCTAATGGGCCTCCATGTTGTAGGCCCATTAGAACTCTAATCCCATATGGATCAATATCCCTTTTAGCCTATAAAACCGAATTGTTTATGATTGCCTCTTGGGCAGATCACTAACAATCTCCCACTTGCACTAGAGACAATCATATAGGCAAGCTTTCCAATTCCAACCCCTTAAGTGTGTGACCCGTTAGGTTCATGTGTAGACAGCCATGACCCGAAAACCCTTTTCAAGCCATAAGTCAATAGTGGCACCTAGCAGGGCATATTGACTCCCGAATACACATAAAGATCGTATCGGCTAAACCTTGATATACACATACTTGGATCCCTTTGCCACATGATACCAGTCGATCTTAAGGCGAGATTCGTGCCACCCTTGTGATAGCTCAACCATTCACTCGATCTTGTGGTGGATTACAACTCATGACTAACCCTTTAGTCACATTGTGATTAACTCTTTATTCACCTTGGCATGGCCATGCACTTCCCTAATCCAACCACATCGAGGGGCCTAGAGATATCTCTCCTGTTATGTAGGAGGGGTAAATTCCATCTTAATCCACTCACATCCCATTCCATGTTTCATGATACACCTGAAGACCACTTTTATAGCTATCCAGTTACGGAGTAGTGTTTGGCAGCCCCAAAGCGACCACTACACATAGTGAGAAACAATGGCGATTTCAGGTCGAAGGATCCAGTAGGTATACCACTCGAGATCGCTTGATGGCACATATTAACATAACAATCCCAGCAACGTCTCGGAGTGGGTCAATCCAACACCATGTTCTCTAACATGTGTCCACATTATTGATTTGATATTCCTATATCCATGATCCGTGAAACATGATCATCAATCAATACATGTGCTAGTCCATAAATCATTGTTGTCCCACGTAATGACATAAGACTAGGGATCTTTAGAATAACATTAAATAAAACAAAGAGTTTCACGAACAAGTCACATACCTGCCAATCAATGCATACAATCATTATTCAAGGAACCAAATAACACCTTATTCAAAATTTCATAAACATAGACTTGATACAATTATCTCCCACTCACACTAGAGTCAATCATGTAAGTATCTAATACCCATTGCACTCGTGTGTGCCTCATGCTTTGGTTGTGGGAGAGGCTTCGTCAATGGATCGCAACATTCAAATCCGTGTGCACCTTGCAAATCTTCACTTCAACTCTATCAATGATCTCACAGATAAGATGATAGCGCCAAAGTATATGTTTGGACTTTAGGTGTGACCTAGGCTCCTTTGCTTGCGCAATAGCTCCACTATTATCACAATAGAGATCCACTGGACTGGACACACTAGGGATCACACCCAACTCAAAAACAAATTTTCTGATTCAAACAGCTTCCTTTGCAGCTTCAGAAGCTGCAATATACTCGGCCTCAGTTGTCGAATCAGCTACCGTCTCTTGCTTGGAACTTTTCCAACTCACTGCCCCTCCATTGAGGCAGAACACAAAACCAGACTGCGATCTGCTATCATCTTTATCAGTTTGGAAACTAGCATCGGTGTAACCTTTTACAACGAGCTCTTCTTCACCTCCAAAAATAAGGAACATATCCTTAGTCCTTCTAAAGTACTTAAGAATATTCTTTACAGCCACCCAGTGAGCTAGACCGGGGCTACATTGATACCTGCTCGTAACACTTAGAGCATATGAAACATCTGGGCGCGTACAAAGCATAGCATACATGATGGATCTGATGGCTGAGGCATACGGAATTGCACTCATCTTCTTTTGCTCATCAAGTGTTGAAGCACACTGAGTCTTGCTAAGACTAATGCCATGTGAGATAGGCAAGAAATATTTCTTGGAATCTTGCATATTGAACCGTTTCAATACCTTGTCAATGTATGTACTTTGGCTTAATCCAATTAGCCTCTTTGATCTATCTCTATAGATCTTTATACCCAAAATGTAAGCTGCCTCTCCGAGATCTTTCATTGAGAAACTTTTTCTCAAAGAAGACTTCACAGCTTCTAGCATTAGAATATCATTTCCGATCAATAATATGTCATCTACATACAAGACCAGAAAAACAAGTGCGCTCCCACTAGCCTTCTTGTAAACACAAGGCTCTTCTTCATTCTTGATGAAGCCAAACCCTTTGACTACTTCATCAAAACGAAGATTCCAACTCCAAGTGCCTGCTTCAATCCATAAATGGACTTCTGAAGCTTGCATATTCTCCCAGCATTTTTCGGATCAACAAAACCCTTAGGCTGTGTCATGTAGAAAAGCCGTTTTGACATCCATCTGCCAAATCTCGTAGTCGAAATAGGCAGCAATCGCTTGGAGGATCTGAATAGACTTTAGCATAGCGATGGGCGAAAACGTTTCATCATAATCAACACCTTGAATTTGCTTGAAACCTTTCGCCACCAATTGTGCCTTATAGATGTGAACATTTTCATCCATGTCTATCTTTTTCTTAAAAACCCATTTACACTCAATAGTTTTTACACCATCAGGTGGATCCACCAAGTTCCAAACTTGATTATCATGCATGGATTCTATTTCGGACCTCAAGGCTCCAAGCCATTTTTCAGAGTCTGGTCCCATCATTGCTTCCGTGTAGCTCTTGGGCTCATCATTGTCCAACAACAATATGTCGCGTTGTCCCGTGGTTAGGAGCGTGAACTTTTCAGTTGTGCGACGTGCCCTTGTAGACCTACGTGGGGGCGGTGCCTCCATAACCGGTTGTACAACATCTTGTACATCCTATTGAGGTTCAATAGGAGCTGAAACATTTTCAAGTGTTTCCCGAATTTCTTCAAGCTGCACCTTGCTCCCACTAACACCCTTTGAAAGAAACTCTTTTTTCTAAAAAGACACCGTTCCAAGCGACAAACACTTTGCCTTCTTCCCGATTGTAAAAATAATATCCTTTGGTTTCCCTAGGATACCCAACAAAGAAGCATTTATA
The DNA here is from genome assembly GCA_017311315.1 of Dendrocalamus latiflorus. Taxonomy (NCBI): domain Eukaryota; kingdom Viridiplantae; phylum Streptophyta; class Magnoliopsida; order Poales; family Poaceae; genus Dendrocalamus; species Dendrocalamus latiflorus. The sequence continues at coordinate 12,991,944 of CM029628.1, read as the reverse complement.
AGATTTAGGATGGAGCTTATCAGACGTCAAACGTTTCACATAAGTCTCACAACCCCATATCTTAAGGAAAGACAATCCAGGACGTTTCCCGGTCCATTCTCGTATGGTGTCTTTTCCACTGATTTAGATGGAACTCTGTTTAGTGTAAACGCAGTAGTTTCTAGAGCATATCCCAGAAGGACAATGGAAGATCAGATTGGCTCATCATAGACCGAACCATGTCTAACAAGGTCTGGTTCCTCTGTTCAGATACCCCGTTCCACTGAGGCATGCCAGGCGGAGTCAGCTGTGGAACAATTCCACACTATTTTAGATGTTCACCAAATTCATGGCTCAAATATTCACCTCCACGATCAGATCGCAGAATTTTAATTGTCTTGCCTAGCTGATTTTGTACTTCATTCTGAAATTCTTTGAACTTTTCAAACGATTCAGACTTGTGCCTCATTAAGTAGATGTATCCATATCTACTAAAGTCATCGGTAAAAGTAATGAAATACTAAAAACCACCTCTGGCTACTGAGCTCATTGGTCCACATACATCGGTATGTACAAGTCCCAACAAGTCACTTGCCCTCTCACTATGACCGGTGAAAGGCGCCTTTGTCATCTTGCCAAGTAAACAAGACTCGCATGTCTCAAATGATTCAAAATCAAATGAGTTGAGTAGACCATCTTTATGGAGCTTCTCTATGCGTTTCTCATTTATATGACCTAAGCGACAACGCCAAATAAAAGCGGGATTCAAATCATTAGGCTGCAGCCTCTTTGCATTAATATTATAAACAGGCTTATCCTCAAGATCAAGAACATATAACCCATTCATCAATGGACAATGTGCATATAGTATATCATTCAAATAAATAGAACAACGTTTGTTCTTTATTACAAACTCATAACCACCATCTTCCTCCAAACATGAAGAAGAGATGATGTTCTTACTCAATGCTGGAATGTAATAACAATTATTTAATTCCAAAACTAATCCTGAATGTAATGACAAGTGATAAGTGCCGACAGCCAGTACAACAACCTTTGCTCTATTGCCGACACGCACGTCCAACTCGCCTCTCGCAAAACTTCTAGTCCTTCTTAGACCCTGCAACGATTTGCAAGTATGAATCATCGATCCGATATCAAATACCCAAGATTCACCAGAAGAAATTGCAAGATTAATTTCTATAACATTTATACCTGAAGCAGAAGTTTCTCTTCCCTTCTTCTTTTTCAGATCCTCCAAGTATTTCTTACAATTCCTAGACCAGTGCCCCTTGACATGGCAATGGTAGATCATCAGGAGAAGGGCCAGATTTGACCTTCCCATTTGGCTTTGGCTTAGACCTAGGGTGCTCATTAGGAACCTTTCCTTTGCCTTTGCCTTTGAGCGTCCAACGCTTCCTCTTTTTATTCTCCTTCTGAACCATCATTACATGATTGGTGTTTTTCGTAATGCTTTCCTCTGCTGTCTTAAGCATCCCATGCAATTCGGTCAATGATTTATCCATGCTATTCATATGAAAGTTCATAATGAACTACTCATAGCTCGGAGGGAGAGATTGGAGAACAACATCCGTAGCCAGATCAAGATTAAGGGGAGAACCAAGCTTCTCCAAGCTCTCAATGTAACCAATCATCTTGATCACATGAGGACAGACTGGACTACCTTCCGCCAGCTTGCACGCAAACAAGGACTTTGAAATGTTAAACCTCTCGGTCCTAGCTTGGTTCTCAAACATGTCACACAGTCCTTCAATCATAGTGTGAGCATTTGCATTCTCATAATGCTTCTGAAGCTTAGAGGACATGGTAGCAAGCATGAGACAGCTAACGTCGAGTGAATCATTGCAGTGCTTCTCATAAGCTTTGCGGGTGGCAACGTTTGCACCTTCAGGGAGTTCATCGGGGTAGGGTTGCTCAAGAACATATTCCTTTTTTTCTTGTTTGAGAACAATTCTCAGGTTGCGGTACCAATCAATAAAATTCGCTCCATTAAGTTTTTCTTTCTCAAGAACAGATCGCAAGTTAAAACCAATATTATTACTAGAAGCAGCCATGATCTACAACAGAAATTAAACAAGCAAAGTTCAGCACTATGTTCATGTTTGATCTTCCATTAAACAATTTAACAAAAGACACTCCCACTATATGTTTTGTAATCGTCTTCCCTATAACGACATATAGTGGTGAGCTTTGGCATCACCGCTAGAAACCTAGTGACGTAGGTAAGCAACGCTTGCTAATCACATCTTATGTGACTCTTGTTTGTTGGGTGGCATCCAATGCCCCGACTCCCAACACCATGCCCCAAGGCCCAAATCCAATTTGATAGCCTTGTCAAGTAAACCAACACTATGCATGTGGGTGTCTGACATCCACCCTATTACATCAAGATAGTTGATGGTACTCTGCTTTGATAGACCTACCAAACAATGATCGTAATTCTTATAGGCGCAGCAATTGGAAGGGCATCAAATAAATTCTTAATTTTTCTGAGGGAAGCTATTCTGTCATGAAAAATACATCCTCTACAGGTATAGCATGAAAGAATAGTATGACAGGAAATAAACATCACATGCATATAATCACAATATACTGTGAATGGTATGGCCTTTTGAACCGTAGTGGTCGCCATCGCCATGGTTCCACGGTGATGTCCTTCGCCACACTTCCTGTCCTCTTTGTCATCATGCTTGAAGCCTCCACGGTAAAGAACTAAACTATTACAACTAATAGCTAGCAAATGAATTACATGAGGAGCGCAAGCATCACAAGTCGACACGCAGGTCGTTATACAATTAAAGAACAGCCTCAACCCAGCTGTGATTAATACGACACACAGGCCGCCAACACACACATGCATCACATATACATCTATGCCATACCATTCACATCATTCCCTGCAAAAACAAGTTAAGCATAGAACGCATTCTACCGCCCTGACATGAATGTGTTTGTATAACAATCTATGCGTGTACGCAACGGCGGACCCATTGGGCCGATCAAATCAACCCAAACCCGAGTCATTCAAAATGTCTCAATTTTCATTAGATCAATCACATTGATCATCGCGATCGGTATACTTGAGGAGACCGCAACACAAGACCTCGATCTGTTGGCTCGATCTACTGACTATGCGCGCAGTTAGCCCCGATGGTGATTGTAGCCGGTAGGGGCAAGTCGCGCATACATCAAAGAAGGAGCACGAACTAATCTTTTTGGCCACATGATGCTATTAACTCATACCTATTTCAACCCCTTATGATCGATTGATCTAATCAACCCGTGCACCGAAAGATCCATCACATGAACCTAGCATAAGAACAGTAATAGATCGCATCTACTACAAACAACACATCATCTACAAGCGCATGATCCACATACTACGCAGCTTTGCTCTGATACCACTGAAGGAGAACGGGTAGGCTACGCTAGCTACAACATTTGATTTTCTACCATGTTCAACCAGAAAACATACGTGTAAGGGAGTCATGGATAGTTACCACTAGATGCGATGCGCAGCGGAAGAAGAGTTGGAACGTAGATGCGCGTTGATGAAGAAGAAACAGTTGATCGTTTCACGGACTGAATGTCTCCTCCTCGCGTCCTAGCAATAGCCTTGCGCTTCTCGCCGATCAGCACAGCAGCAACAACAGCGGCGCCTCCACAGAGTCCACACGTTTGGGATGGAACGCCGTGTGCTGGTGTGCTAGCACCGCGCACCCAGCTAGGGTTTCGGGATACGGCCGAGGGGAGGTGGCGGCCAGGGTTTTCAGCACAATAGTCTCTACCACCTGCAGCCCCGCCTCCACATATTATAGAGCATGCTAATGGGCTTCCACGTTGTAGGCCCATTAGAACCCTAATCCCATATGGATCAATATCCCTTTTATCCTATAAAACTGAATTGTTTATGATTACCTCTTGGGCACATCACTAACAAACATAACTTGGTTACTCCTTTATAATTTTGTAAAAATTATCTGGCAAGCTCGCTTTTGGCTTACATTAATATGAACTAAACTTCTAGTTTAGCTTGGCTAGTGCATGAAACATAATACTGAAGATCTTTCTCATCCAGGAAAAATATCGAGGCAATCGACAATTGGCTTTTTCTCTGCCCCTAATGCCAAGATTAGATCTTTATTTAATAGCATACCATAAAAATCATCTGTCATGAGCACTAGATTGGTGGAATTTTAGGTCCAACATATACCCCCAACTACAAGTGGAGGCCCATAGATGTATGCTATGGTGGTGATATTATATAGAAAATATTTAATTCTTTCAAAATGCACTAATTTCATTTGGGGTTATTCTATATATGAAGTGAGCTAGACTTTATTAATGCAGTGGCATGAAACTGCAGGACCTTGACAATTTTGTGTGCTATCCCAACTGCTAGTTGGTTCCTATTATGTGACAAAGATCCCATACGGGGTCCAAGAGTCAGCAAACTTGTGCATACTCTAGCTTCTTTGTTCTTTGCCCAAATTTTGACCCAATTACTCATACCATGTGTAAACTAATTTTGAATCACTCAAACTTCAAGTTTATAATTACACAACATGTTTTCTATGGTCACGAGTACTAGCAGCATAATAAAATCTATAGGATACTCTATTAGAACATAAATATAATGCTAGAACATAAAGCATTGACCATAATTAATTTACACTAAATTGGATTTTCTTCTAGAATATAAACCTAGTTGTTGTGGCTACAGACCAAACAGAGAGAGATGGTAGTGGAGAGTCGGGAGTAAATGATAGTAATGGCTTAGCCCCTTTCCCATGGCCTGTGTTCCATACATATATACATGGGGAGTGCTTTTACAATTATACCCTTACATCTGAGTATCCCCTTCAGGGGCGTTTATGTCATTACATATGGCCTATTCTGGGCCTTATAACCCTCTACCAGGCCTGCTGGGATCAGGTGGGGGCCACCCCTACAACAGGAGCCTCTCATGGTAAAGGGCTTCACGGGGCCGAAGCCATGTTGCCGAGTCCTTTGGCCCCCTCCGTCCCCGCGGCCTGTGAACTCTTCCAAACTTGACCGGGGGCCGAGGTCGTAGCCGAACCCCACGCCTGGGTTGGTGGAGGTGGATGCGCAAGCGCTCCGTCCTGAGCTGGGGCTTAGTTGGAGTAGACGCGCGCGCGCTCCGTCCCCTACCCTTCGAACGGGTGGCAGCGGAGCTGGCGCCCCGCCGAAGTAGACGCGCGCGCGCTCCGTCCCCTACCCTTCGAACGGGTGGCAGCGGAGCTGGCGCCCAGCCGAAGTAGACGCGCGCGCGCTCCGTCCCCTACCCTTCGAACGGGTGGCAGCGGAGCTGGCGCCCAGCCGAAGTAGAGGCGCGCGCGCTCCGTCCCCTACCCTTCGAACGGGCCTTGCGCTACTGACGTTGGCATGCCTCGGAACCGTTGTGACTCCGCGACCTGGTAGTGCGCTTTTAATGGCGGCTGGAATCGTGCCGGCGCCTGGCCTGTCAGGGGGAAGACTGTCGCGTCGTGCAGTCTGCCTTCCGTGGGTGGGGCACGCGGCGGTTTATGCCTGGTGCGTCGTGGGATGTGAGCGGTTGCGTGAGCACGGCCGTTCGCCTCTTCCCTAGGCAATCGGGCGCGATTTGGCGTTGCGCGCTGCCTGGCTACCTACCCGACGCGCCTCTCCAAGTGCCGGCGGTTCTTCTTTCCAGTCGTGGGTAGTCAAACCGCTGGGGGTTTGAATCTGGCTGCGCTTCTGGTCGTGGGGGAGGCGAGCGGGCTTTATAAGGCGCCCTTCGCTGTAGTGGGGGCGCTCTATCTCGCCTGCTGTCTATTTCTGCTTTTTCGTGTTGATAGCCCTGGTGCCCTAATCTTAGAGCACAATGGCCAGTCGTGACGGTGCCTCCCGCCCTTCCGACGGCAGCTCCTTGCCTGGGCGGGACGAGTCGTCCTTCCGCTCTGAGGATTACGAGTTGGTACTGCGGGGGCGTTCGCATGGAGGCGAGCGGTGGGACGCCATGGAAAACTCGGGGGGTCACTGCTCCCGTGTGCTGGGGAAGAGCCGCACGACTGAAGAGATGCTGCAGCGGCTTGTGCTGGAGGGGAAGATCGAGGAACGCGATGGGGCTCGCCTACCCCGCCGCGACGAAACGGAGCCGAAGCCCCAGGAAATGGAGGCGATCGTCTTCGTCGCGTTTTTTGACGCCGGTCTTCGAATGCCCTCCACGATGTTTGTGGGCGAAGTCCTGCGGACCTACGGGTTGGAGCTAGCGCAGTTGACGCCCAACGCCATAGTCCACCTGGCCATCTTTACATGGGCTACGCGGACGGAAGGGCGGCGTCCCAGCGCGAGCCTGTTCGCCACCCTGCACGACGCGCGCTGCCGACCCAAGAAGATTGTGGGGGTTGTATCCAACTTCGGTAGCGTCGATTTCGTGCTACGAGGGTCCTACACGACGCTATTTCCCGCGCCGGCCAGCTTGGAGAGGTGGGAATCCGGTTGGACGCGGTGGTGGTTTTACTACGTCGTGACCAGCAGGAGTGGCCTGCTGTGCCGTGGCGGGCCAATCTCGTTCAACCGCTCGCCAAGCGTGACGCCAGAGGCTGACGACGCGCGGAGGCTGTGGAGGCTTGCTGGCGTAGCACGCCGGCTAAGTATGCGCGACTTGGCTAAAGAGTTTACGATGTACGGGGTGGCTCCACTCTTCGCCCGGTGGAAGTACGGGTGACGGGGCGATGACCGAGAGGACGGGGTGCGCCCGTCATTGTCTTGCTTGCTTCCGCCCTCCGCCCCTTGTCAGTCTCGCAGCGCGTTGGTGCGTACCCCTTTGTGACTGCGTAGCCCTTGCCCGACCAACTTGCTATCTTTTGTGCAGTGGCTCGGCTAGAGGATGCAGAGCACGCGGCTGCGACGTTCTTGGGCCCGTACACGCTTAAGGAGCACAGGCTGCGCGAGGCTGCGACCAAGGTGGTGAAGCAGGGGCGGATAAACCGCATGTGCGAGGCTCTGGGCATTGCTGTGCCCGAGCGCGCGGTGCCGACGGAGGCTCCCGCAGGGACTTCGAGCCGTCGTGGTGGCGGTAGCCAAGCGGGGGCCTGCTCCAAGGCCACCGCGTCCAATCCGCCAGCCAGCTCGGCGGCTGGCATCGGTGGGACAGGACGGGCGGCCGGTGATGAGTCCGGCCGGACCAGCTCGGGGGAGCATGGCGTCCCGAGCCCATTGGTGGCATCCCCCACCGGTGCTGTTGAGCCCGTGAGGACGCCCCTCGCTGTGCCGGATCCTGCCAACCCGGGGGAGGACGCTACCCCTGGCGGTGCTCTACCACCCCCGGCGGCCGTCGAGGATGCGCCCGGGGCGGTAACGACCAAAGGCGCGGTGGGAACTACAGCAGCTGACATCACGGAAGAATCCCCTGTGGAGCCCCATGCGAAACGCCCTCGCGTCCAGCCCCCCTCGCCTTCGAGGGGTTGGTATGTCGTTGCCGGCCCCGTGCTCGGGGGTGTGGCGCCCGACGCAGCTGGTGCGGTAGAGAGGTCTTCATGACCGCCCACCGAGGTGCTCGCTCCCCGACTAGCAGTTGACCAAGCACCCCCTCCTGTGACAGCGGGCGGTGCAGAAGGTAGGCGCAGTTCCTTTTCCTCGCACGACTTCGCGAAACTCTCCCCGATTTGCTCGCTCATTCCGTCGACATCAGGCGAGACGAAGTCTCCCGGACGCGGTGAAGGATCGAGCAACGGGGGTGTGCGCGACGCGTCGGACCCTGAACAGGGTACCCTGCAGGCTGCTGCCGCCGTCGACGTGGCCGAAGTCTCCGACGGGGCTTGTCCTCTCCGACTTCCTCCCGCGTCCGGAGATGCTTCGCGCTTTTAACGCAGCCGGGAAGCGCGCCCGCGATGGTTTAGAACAACAGATGCTGACGTCGTGCGAGGGGGACCTCCTGGCGCTTGCACTGCGGGCCTTGGAGATAAAGGTAAGTATGTGCGCTCGCGGCTGTGGGAGCACCGTCGAGCACCTGCTGACTTTTTCTGCCATTTCCAGACGCTTGTCCTTGGCCACGCGCTAGATGAGGCCCGCATCCGGGAGCGGAGGACCCTGGAGGTCGAGCTCCGTGCTGCGGATGACGCCCACGCCGCGAAGGACGAACAGCTTCATTTGCTGGAGGGCGCCCTGGCGGCCGCGCAGCAGGAGACCGCGGAGGTCCAGCGCGCCGCGGCGGAGGAACGCGCCTCCTTTTTGCGGCAGATCGCTACTCTGGAAGCGGAGAAGGTCCAGTTGGTGGAGTCCCTTGCAGGGAAGACCCGCGCCTTGGACGATGCGTCCACGTCCGCCTGGGGTGCCATGGAATCTCTGAACCGGGCCCTCCACGATCTATGTGTTGACGGGCCGGAGGACCTGATGGAGACGCTTGGGCTGATCGAGGAGGGGGCGGGCATCGCGCTTCGCAGCGCCACGACCTTCGGGGAGCACTGCGGCTATCTTGGCGCGTGTCTTGCCCTCGGCCTGCTTCACACCCGCGGGTGTAGGCACATGCAGGAGCTGGCGAACCCGAACCTGGATCTTCCTGGCCGGCCGGAGGCGCTGCCGGACGCTATTCGCTCCATCGAGCCTAGCCTTCGGAACTTCCACCGGCGGATCTGGGGTCGTGTCGGGGAGGATGCGGCGAGGGTTGCAGTACAGCAGACGCTGCGTGGGGGAGGGGACTTCCTTCGTTGGCTCGAAGAAGTTTCTCGAGGCCATAGCAGCGGTACGGGCCCCTCGGCACCGCGCGAAGACTGAGGTGCTGATCATATCAGGCGGAGAGAGGGGGGGTTCGCACTTGCGCACCCATACCTGTAACCATTCCACCTCATACTTTTTGCAATGGAACGGTGCACCATTTATTCCTACTGTTGTAAGCCGAGTTTTGGGCCGACGACGCCTTATTTATAGTTCGTAGACTGTCACGTGCGGAGGCGAACCTCGACGCTACGTCTTATTCCGTGGACTCTCGCGTGCGGAGGCGAACCTCAACGCTACGTCTTATTTAGAGTCCGTGGACTGGTGCGTGCGGAGGTGAACCTCGACGCTACGTCTTATTTATAGTCCGTGGACTCTCGCGTGCGGAGGCGTACCTCGACGCTATGTCTTATTTATAGTCCGTGGACTGGTGCGTGCAGAGGCGTACCTCGACGCTACGTCTTATTTATAGTCCGTGGACTGGTGCGTGCGGAGGCGTACCTCGACGCTACGTCTTATTTATACTCCGTAGAGTGCGCGCGGAGGCGTCCCCCCGTTGCGTCTTATTTAAAGTCTGCAGACTGGTGCGTGCGGAGGTTAACCTCGAAGCTACGTCTTATTTATAGTCCGTGGACTCTTGCGTGCGGAGGCGAACCTCGACGCTACGTCTTATTTAAAGTCCGCAGACTGGTGTGTCCGGAAGTGAACCTCGACGCTACGTCTTATTTATAGTCCGTGGACTCTCGCGTGCAGAGGCGAACCTCGACGCTACGTCTTATTTAAAGTCCGCAGACTGGTGGGTGCGGAGGTGAACCTCGACGCTACGTCTTATTTATAATCCATGGACTCTCGCGTGCGGAGGCGAACCTCGACGCTACGTCTTATTTAAAGTCCGCAGATTGGTGCGTGCGGAGGTGAACCTCGACGCTACGTCTTATTTATAGTCCGTGGACTCTCGCGTGCGGAGGCTAACCTCGACGCTACGTCTTATTTAAAGTCCTTAGACTGGTGCGTGCGGAGGCGTACCTCGACGCTACGTCTTATTTATAGTCCGTGGACTGGTGCGTGCGGAGGCGTACCTCGACGGTACGTCTTATTTATGCTCCGTAGAGTGCGCGCGGAGGCGTCCCCCCGTTGTGTCTTATTTAAAGTCCACAGACTGGTGCGTGCGGAGGTGAACCTCGACGCTACGTCTTATTTATAGTCCGCAGACTCTCGCATGCGGAGGCGAACCTCGACGCTACGTCTTATTTAAAGTCCGCAGACTGGTGCGTGCGGAGGTGAACCTCGACGCTACGTCTTATTTGTAGTCCGTGGACTCTCGTGTGCGGAGGCTAACCTCGACGCTATGTCTTATTTAAAGTCCGCAGACTGGTGCGTGCGGAGGCGTACCTCGACGCTACGTCTTATTTATAGCCCTCTACATATTGCGGCCAGGCGGCGGTACTTTTGGAAACGACGAGCTTTATTGAACTCCCGTTTGCGCGGGTGAGCATTATACAAGGAGGGGCTGATGCCGTTATAATCCCCATCCTGCTTCTAGGCGTAATATCGACGTAGCTTGTCCGCGTTCCATGTGTGGCGGAGAGTCTGCCCCTCCAGCGTGGCGAGGCGGTACGCTCCCTTCTGCAATGCTTCCGCCACGATGTATGGACCTTCCCACTTGGACTCCAGCTTGCCGACGGTCTCCGCATGGAGCGCCGTTCTGAGGACGAGATCCCCCGGGTTGAACCTTCACGGGTATACAGACCGGTCTCGAGTACGTAATGCCTGCCGCGCGTACTTCTCAACATGGTGGGCCGCGCTCGCCCGCACCCCGTCGAGGAGGTCCAAGGATACGCGACGCTCCTCGTCGGGCGCTTGGACGAGGACCCTCCGCGATCCAGCCTTGATTTCTTCAGGCGTCACTGCCTCATCACCAAAAAGGAGCTTGAAAGGCGTGAACGCCGTCGGGCGTGTTACCGTTGTGCGAAGGGACCAGAGGACGCTGTGAAGCTCGCCCGGCCACCTACCCTTTGGCAGCCCGACCAGGCGTTTTTGATGGCGATAGAGATAGAACCATTCGCCCTTTTGACCCCTCCGTTGGATTGGGGGTGTCCAACCGAGGCGAACCGAAGCGTGATGCCCATGTCATCGCAGAACTCCTTGAATGGGGCGGCATCGAATTGCAGGCCGTTGTCGACGGTGAGTTCCCTGGGCACGTCGAAGCGACATATGATGTTCTGCCAGAGGAAACGCTGCATGGCAGCTGAGGTTATCTTGGCTAGGGCTACCGCCTCCGGCCATCTGGAAAAGTATTCCAGCGCGACTGCCACGAACCGTAGGTCCCCTGGGGCTCGGGGGAGTGGTCCCACTATGTCGACGCCCCAGCGTGCCAACAGCCATACCGGGGGAATAGGGTTAAGGTTCGTCGGGGGCCTGCGGATGATGCGCCCCATCCACTGACACCCCTGGCACCGGCGCACGAGGTCTTGGGCGTCAGTGATGGCGGTCGGCCAGTAAAAGCCTTGCCTGAATGCCTTGCCGACCAATGACCTCGGCGCGAGATGAGACCCGCACACCCCCGCGTGGATCGCCTGCAGGAGCTTCTTCCCTTCTTCGCGGGGGAGGCAACGCAGGAGCGGTGCGCGGACGCCCTGTTTGTAGAGCGTCCCTTCAAACACTTGGAAGGATCTAGCCCGGTGCTGCAGGCGCCGGAGCTCGGCGTGGTCCTCTGGCTCGACGATGCCCTGCAGGAAGTTGAAGATGGGCTCGTGCCAGTCGCCCTGCTGGGCGATGTGGTGTACGAGGGCCGTGTCCCGGTTGTCCTACGCGATGGCCGCCTGCTGCAATACTTCATAAAACGCCCCGTCAGGGGGTGGCAGCTGTTGGCTGGCCGCCTTCGCGAGAGCGTCAGCTTGCTCATTTTCTGCGCGAGGGATGGCCTTGACTGTGATGCCCAAGAAATGCCTTTCCCTCGCTCTTACAGCTGCGAGGTATTTGGCTAACTCCGGGTCCTTGGCTTGGTATGACTTGTCTACATGGCCTGCCACCAAACATGAGTCCGTGCGGACGAGCACTCTCCGTGCCCCAACTGCCTTGAGCTTCGTCATTCCGAAGAGTAGCGCTTCATATTCGGCTACGTTGTTGGTGGCCGGGAACGCGAGGCGCGCCGAGTATAGCAGGCGCTGCCCCTCGGGCGTAACAATTACTGCGCCTACGCCCGCGCCCGCGACACCGTAAGCTCCGTCGCTGGTGAGAGTCCAGACCGGGTCGTCGCGCTTTTGGGCGGGTTGCGCCGGCGGAGTCCATTCTGCAAGGAAGTCGGCGAGGACTTGAGACTTGATTGCCGTCCACGAGGCGTATGTCAGGGAGAACGGGGCGAGCTCGGCAGCCCACTTGCCGATGCGCCCCGTGGACTCCTTATTGTGTAGCATCTCTGCTAGGGGAAATGATGAAGGCATTGTGATTGGGTGGGCCAAAAAATAATGCCGAAGTTTCCTGGAGGCCATGACCAACGTGTAGGCTAGCTTTTCCAGCTCCGTATATCTCATCTTGGCGCCTTGGAGGGCTTCGGAGACGAAGTATACGGGCCGCTGTACGACGCCTTCCTCTAGAACGAGGACAGCACTGACCGCTGTGACTGACGCGGCCAGATAGAGCAAGAGGGGAGCCTCTGGTGCTGGGGCGACCAGAGTCGGAAGGCTCGCTAGGTGTTTCTTGAGCTCGTTGAATGCCTCCGCACAGTCGCTGTCCCAGCGAAATCCGTCGCACCCGCGAAGCGTCTTGAAAAATGGCAAACCCTGCTCTGCCGCCCTGGATAGGAAGCGGCTCAGAGCTGCCATACGGCCCGCCAGCCTCTGGACCTCCCTCGTCGTCTTCGGCGGCTCCATGCCCAGGATGGCCTCAACCTTGTTGGGATTTGCCTGGATGCCCCGTCCGGACACGAGGAAGCCTAGCAGTTTGCCTGCCTGGACGCCGAAGACGCATTTGTCGGGGTTGAGCTTGATGTCGGCTTTCCGGAGGTTATCGAAGGTCTCCTGGAGGTCCCGGTCGTGCAAGGCGAGCTGTCGGGTTTTGACTACCACGTCATCGACGTAGGCTTCCACGTTCCTCCCGAGCTGGGCGGCGAGGGCGAGAGCAACGAGGCGGGTGAAGGTAGCGCCTGCGTTCTTTAGACCGAAGGGCATTCTGGCAAAGCAGAAGGTCCCAATTGGTGTAATGAAGCTGGTCTTTTCCTCATCGTCTTCAGCCATGTACACCTGATGATAACCCGAGTAAGCATCCAGGAAACTCATTAGCTCGCACCCGGTGGTTGTTGGTGATATGCCCTAGAGGCAACATGGAGATGTTGAATATATCACATACTATGTTTATGATACATTGCTTTGTTCCTTGAAATAGACATTATCATTATTGATCAATGAGTATGTGACTTATTCATGAGACTCTTAATGCCAAAATGTTGCTATTTCTAAATGATCCCTGATCATATATCATATGAGGAACATATATGATTCAAAGATCAGCATATGTATTGATTGATGATCATGTCTCATGGATCATGGTATGGAGATACCAAATCAATAATATGGACATGTGTTAGTGAACATATGTTGGATAGACCCGCCATGAGACACTGCAGAGATTCCATGTGTCATTAGTTGGTCTCAAGTAGTGTTTATGTAGAATCGTTAGACTTGAGATCATCATGGTTCCCAACATGCGTAGTAGCCTATTTTGGGACTACTAACCACTACTCCGTAACTGGGTAGTCATAAAAGTAGTCTTCGGGTTTGCTATGAAACATGTAGTGGGATGTGAATGATCAAGATAGAATTTGCCCCTCCTTATGGGAGAGATATCTCTGGGCCCCTCGATGTAATGGATTATGAAAGTGCATGGCCATGCCAATGTGATTGAGGAGTCAATCACAAGTTTATAATCCATCACGGAATCGAGAGAGTGATTGAGCCATTAAGAGGATGACACAGGTCTCGCCTTGAGCTTAATCTATATCGTGAGGCAAAAGGATTCGTACATGAGAACATTACAGGTTCAGCCGATATGATCTTTACGTATACTTTGGGGTTAATATGTCTTGCTAGAGGCCGCTATTAACAGGGTGACCGGAAAGGTGTTTCCGGGTCGCGACCAAGTATACGTGAACCTACAGGGTCGCACACTTAACGGGTTGGAACACTAATTCGAATGTGATTCGGATGTGGGCTCAATTCGGATAGAGATCCGGATAGACTCCTATTGGGCCTCGGTCCACGAGGCCCAAGTGAGGAGGTCTATATATTTGGAGGCGGGGGGGCTGAGGGATGCACGCATATGTTCCTCCCGAACAAAACCCTAGCCGCCACCTCCCGAGCCAAACCCTAGCCGCTCGCGAGTGCTGGTACACTCGCGATCGGAGTTCCAGCCCCGGACGTGTGGATACCGGTGGAGGCGCTGCTCGTTGCGGCGTTGATCGGCATCAACAAACTACAGATTGGATCTGCTCGTGGTGTGGTTGATCGCGTGGAGGAGACGATCTGTTCGGGACGATCGGCTACTTCCACTACTACCTCGACGCGCGTGGTTGGATCGGCTTCTCCAACTCTTCTTCCGCTGCGCTGCGCGTCTAGTGGTAACGATCTATGATCCCTTCTTAGCATGATGTCCTGGTGTGCGCGGTAGAAATTTTTTTATTTTCTGCTATCGTAGCCTACGCGCGTTCCTTCAGTGGTAGCATCGACCAATTGGTCGATGCGTGGCAGGGGGTAATTGTCCTTTGGGCACGCCTTGTTAAGTGCCGTGAAGTCGATGCACATACGCCAGGCCCCGCTGGCTTTCTTGACCAATACGGGGTTGGCGAGTCACTCTGGGTGGTGGACCTCGCGGATGACCTCGGCCCGGAGAAGCTTCGCCACCTCCAGCTTGGCCGCGTGCTGCCGATCTATGGACATACGGCGGAGCTTCTGCTTGATTGGCTTGGCATCTGGGCGGACCGCCAAACGATGCTCGATTATTGTACGGTCTACGCCCCTGATGTCCTCCGGCGACCACGCAAAAATGTCGGCGTTGTCCCGGAGCACTTGGAGTAGATCTCGCTCAACCTCCGCAGGGAGCCCCTCGCCAATGGACACAAATTGCCCCTCCGCCTGGAGCGGCACCTTTTTGACTCCTCCTTCGGGCCGAGGCTTAGGCGTCCATCCCGGAGCGGAGGGCGTGTCGTCGAGCGCGCTAGAGAGGGCGTGCACCGGACGATGTAAGTTTCGGCTGCTGACTTCGACGCGCCTAGCGAGGTCCTGGTCGCCGAAGACAGTGATCACGCCCTCCGGGCCTGGGAGCTTCATGCACAGGAAGGCGTGGTGCGGGACCGCCTCGAGGGAGTTGATGGCGGGCCGTCCCAGTATGACGTTGCAGGGGTGCGGGATGTCTACGACGTCGAAGACGACGTGCACGCTTCGGACGTTGCTCTCCTGGCGGAATGTAACTGGGAGGGACACTTGCCCTATGGCCTCCAGCGGTTGGCCTCCGAAGCCTTGAAGTGGCGCTCCTGATGGCTCTAGGCAGCTTCGGGGGATTTCCATTTGTTCGAAGGCCCCTGCGAATAGGATGTTCGCAGAGCTCCCCCCGTCGACGAGGATGCGCCTGACATCATGGCCTGCGATGAGAGCCTGGATGACTAAAAAGTCTTGGTGAGGGAACTCCACACCCCTGGCGTCATCCGGGGTAAAGGTGATGCTGCGGGGCGGCATCCAGGGCTGCGACTGCTCCAAGGGGGCCCTGATAAGGAGCCTCCGGTGATGACGCTGATGGTGCGGTGCCGCACGCCTTCTTTGGCGGAGGCTCGCAGGAGGTCACCTCTTGGCTGCCGCTCCTGGACTTCTGCCAGGGGCCTGGGAGGTGAGACCCGAGCTTTGGCCACCACCCGTCGCAGCTCCGTGACCGCGGTGCATGCCTTTGTATAGTGATCACCATAACCATGCACCTCGCACCACTTGCCGCAATCCCGAAGCTCTTGCTCCGTGCGGGGCCGCTCTCCATGACCGGGTCCGTCTTCACATCTCCGGCCTTCTTTCCACGACATGGGGGCAGGCTCCCGAAGGGCGTTCCCAGTGCCGAGGGCCTGGCGAGCCTTTTGTGGTCTGCGCCGGTGACGCCGGGGCTTGCGCGTGTTGCCTGACGAGCCTTCCAGCGCCCTGGGGCCGTCGCTTCCGGGAGTGTCCTCCCGGGGTTGTCGACTCCGGCCCTGCCTTGGGGGATTATCGCCCACCGCCCCCTTGTAAGGCGAGCGCTTCGCGTGGGCGAGGTCGGGGGTGGGGGCGTCGCGTCTCCGCGCGTCTTCCTCGGCCCGCGCGTACCCTTCCATTTTGTCGAAGAGCTTGGCGATTGTCTTGATAGGCTTGCGCGCGTGGTATTCGGCCAGGGGGCCCGGGTGGAGGCCCTGTATGGCCGTGTTGATGACGGTTGACTCGTTAACGTCCTTGACCTGGCGTCGCACCTTCGCGAAGCGCTTGAAATAGTCTCGGAGGGCTTCCGAAGGCTTCTGCCTTACGGCGAAGAGCTGGTTCGCGTCGACTTGCTCAGCATAGTTCCCTTGAAAGTTGTTGTGAAGGCAGTCGCGGATCTGCTCCCATGCGTAGATGGAGTTTGGCTCTATGGTAAAAAACCAGGAAAGCGCCACTCCTTGCAACGCGAGGGGGAGGCCTTTCGCCTTTGTGGTGTCATCTCCACCCACGGCTTCGATCGCGGTTTCGTACACGCGCACGAACTCGCGGGGGTCCATGTCGCCTTTGTACGGCTCGATGACGCTGGGGAACTTGAAGTCTTCGGGCCACGCCGCCTGCTGCAGACCTGCCGAAAGTGGGGACTCCGGATCGATGCGCCGCAGCGGCACACGGCTGGATGTAGGGGCGTCTCGGCTGTCCGCCCTTTCCGGCGTGGGCTCTGGCGCGACCACTGGCGCAGCCTGCTGGCTCCGAGCCTCTTGTATGTCACGAACAGCCTCACGAAGATCCCCTAGCTCCTGCCGGAACGCCCTGAGAGCCGCCAGCAGGGTGGCGGGGTTGGTTGTCGTCGCGCCGGTGACGGGGTTGATCGTCGCGGCGCCGATGGCGGGGTCGGTCGTCGCAGCGCCAGTGACGGGGCTGGCCGTCGCAGCGCCGGTGGCAGGGTTGGTTGTCGCCGCGCCGCTGACGGGGTTGGCCGTCGCGGCGCCGGTGACAGGGCTGGCCGTCGCAGCGCCGGTGACAGGGCTGGCCGTCGCAGCGCCGGTGGCGGGGTTGGTCGTCGCAGCGCGAGCATCGACGTCCTCGACCACCGCGCCTGCGTCGTCGTCCGCGCCCACAGCAGCCGATGCCGAAGCTCCGGTGCCCATGCGACGCTCCGACCGAGCCGCCTTGTTTCCCTGCGCCGCCATCGACGAAGCTTTTTTCGGTGCCATCCTTCTTCGGACTTCAGGCTTGCTCCTGTCCTCCCCACGGACGGCGCCAACTGTTGTGGCTACAGACCAAATAGAGAGAGATGGTAGTGGAGAGTCGGGAGTAAATGATAGTAATGGCTTAGCCCCTTTCCCATGGCCTGTGTTCCATACATATATACATGGGGAGTGCTTTTACAATTATACCCTTACATCTGAGTATCCCCTTCAGGGGCGTTTATGTCATTACATATGGCCTATTCTGGGCCTTATAACCCTCTACCAGGCCTGCTGGGATCAGGTGGGGGCCACCCCTACAACACTAGTTAAATCACCCAAAATTTCACTATTTTGTAGGGATATTGATTATTCTATAGGAATGTCTCAATTTAGTTAAGTGTGTGATAAATTATATCCCTGACTTTTATTTCTAATGCCAAAGTAAATAGGGCCAATTTAGATCATTTTTGACCATTATAATCTAATATATCTGTCGTAGGGGTGGCCCCCACCTAAACCCAGCAGGCTTGGCAGGAGATTATAAGGCCCAGAATAGGCCATGTGTAATGACATAACTGCCCCAGAAGGGATAACCAGATGTAAGGGTATAGCTGTAAAAGCACTCCTCATGTGCATATATATATGACGGTAAGCCATGGGGAGGACCCAGGCCATTACACTTATCTTCATTACTCTCCACTACCATCTCTCTCTCTGTTTGGTCTGTAGCCACAACAGTTGGCGCCGTCCGTGGGGAGGACGAAGACAAGCCTGAAGACCGAAGAAAAAGATGGCACCGAAAAAAGCTTCCTCAGCGGCGGCGAAGGGAAAGAAGGCGGCCGGGCCGGAGCGTCGTATGGGTACCAGAGCTTCGGCATCGGCAGCGGCGGACGCGGGTGGCGAGGCAGTCGCGGTGTCCGGAGACGTCGACGTTCGTGCGGTGACGATTAACCCCGTCACCGGCACAGCGACGACCAACCCCGCCACCGGCGTTGCGAGGACGGACCCGGCGGTCGAAGACGTCGACACGGGTGCGGCGACAACCGACCCCACCGACGCGACGACAGCCGACCTCGCCGCTCCCACGGCAACCCTCGCCGGCGGTGCGGACCGGGCGGTCCGAGGTAGCCACGACGGAGCGACCGACAGCTCGGGACCCCGCGATGCGGTCGTCCCCGCGCTGAAGGAACGCGCGAAGGCTACGATAGCAGAAAATAAAAAATTTCTACCGCGCACACCAGGACATCATGCAAAGAAGGGATCATAGATCGTTACCACTAGACGCGCAGCGCAGCGGAAGAAGAGTTGGAGAAGCCGATCCAACCACGCGCGTCGAGGTAGTAGTGGAAGTAGCCGATCGTCCCGAACAGATCGTCTCCTCCACGCGATCAACCACACCACGAGCAGATCCAATCTGTAGTTTGTTGATGCCGATCAACGCCGCAACGAGCAGCGCCTCCACCGGTATCCACACGTCCGGGGCTGGAACTCCGATCGCGAGTGTACCAGCACTCGCGAGCGGCTAGGGTTTGGCTCGGGAGGTGGCGGCTAGGGTTTTGTTCGGGAGGAACATATGCGTGCATCCCTCAGCCCCCCCGCCTCCAAATATATAGACCTCCTCACTTGGGCCTCGTGGACCGAGGCCCAATAGGAGTCTATCCGGATCTCTATCCGAATTGAGCCCACATCCGAATCACATTCGAATTAGTGTTCCAACCCGTTAAGTGTGCGACCCTGTAGGTTCACGTATACTTGGTCGCGACCCGGAAACACCTTTCCGGTCACCCTGTTAATAGCGGCCTCTAGCAAGACATATTAACCCCAAAGTATACGTAAAGATCATATCGGCTGAACCTGTAATGTTCTCATGTACGAATCCTTTTGCCTCACGATATAGATTAAGCTCAAGGCGAGACCTGTGTCATCCTCTTAATGGCTCAATCACTCTCTCGATTCCGTGATGGATTATAAACTTGTGATTGACTCCTCAATCACATTGGCATGGCCATGCACTTTCATAATCCATTACATCGAGGGGCCCAGAGATATCTCTCCCATAAGGAGGGGCAAATTCTATCTTGATCATTCACATCCCACTACATGTTTCATAGCAAACCCGAAGACTACTTTTATGACTACCCAGTTACGGAGTAGTGGTTAGTAGTCCCAAAATAGGCTACTACGCATGTTGGGAACCATGATGATCTCAAGTCTAACGATTCTACATAAACACTACTTGAGACCAACTAATGACACATGGAATCTCTGCAGTGTCTCATGGCGGGTCTATCCAACATATGTTCACTAACACATGTCCATATTATTGATTTGGTATCTCCATACCATGATCCATGAGACATGATCATCAATCAATACATATGCTGATCTTTGAATCATATATGTTCCTCATATGATATATGATCAGGGATCATTTAGAAATAGCAACATTTTGGCATTAAGAGTCTCATGAATAAGTCACATACTCATTGATCAATAATGATAATGTCTATTTCAAGGAACAAAGCAATGTATCATAAACATAGTATGTGATATATTCAACATCTCCATGTTGCCTCTAGGGCATATCACCAACAGTCTCCCACTTGCACTAGAGTCAACCATGTAGGTATCTAATACCCATTGCCCTAGTGTGAGCCTCATGCTTTGGCTGGGGAAGCGGCTTTGTCAACGGATCTGCAATGTTCAAATCCGTTTGTACTTTGCATATCTTCACATCGCCTCTCTCCACAATCTCGCGGATGAGATGAAATCGCCGTAGAATGTGCTTGGACTTCTGGTGCGATCTAGGCTCCTTGGCTTGCGCAATGGCCCCACTATTGTCACAGTAGAGGTCCATTGGGCTGGAGGCACTAGCCACCACACCAAGCTTAGAAACAAATTTCTTGATCCAAACAGCCTCTTTAGCAGCTTCAGAAGCTGCTATGTACTCGGCCTCTGTTGTAGAATCAGCAACCGTCTCCTGCTTGGAACTCTTCCAGCTCACCGCACCGCCATTCAGGCAGAACACAAATCCAGATTGCGATCTAAAATCATCTTTGTCAGTTTGGAAGCTAGCATCGGTGTAACCATTTACAACGAGCTCTTCCTCACCCCCATAGACGAGGAACACATCTTTAGTTCTTCTCAAGTACTTCAAGATGTTCTTTACGGCAATCCAGTGACTTTCACCTGGATCTGACTGGTATCTACTTGTAGCACTTAAAGCATACGAGACATCTGGACGTGTACAAAGCATGGCATACATAATGGATCCCATAGCCGAAGCATATGGAATCGCATTCATTTTATCCCGCTCATCAGGTGTACTAGGACACTGACTCTTGCTAAGATGTATACCATGTGACATAGGTAGGAAGCCTTTCTTGGAATCCTGCATGTTGAACCTTTTCAACACCTTGTCAATGTACGTATCTTGGCTTAATCCAATTAGCCTTCTTGATCTATCCCTATAGATCTTGATGCCCAGAATATATGCCGCCTCTCCTAAGTCTTTCATAGAGAAACTATTTTTCAATGAAGACTTAACAGATTCGAGCATAGGAATGTCATTTCCGATCAGTAATATGTCATCCACATATAAGACCAGAAACACGAGTGCGCTCCCACTAGCCTTTTTGTAAACACAAGGCTCTTCTTCGTTCTTGATGAAACCAAACCCTTTGATTACTTCATCAAAACGAATGTTCCAACTCCGAGATGCCTGCTTTAATCCATAAATGGATCTTTGCAGCTTGCATATCTTTCCAGCTGATTGCGGATCGACAAAACCCGTGGGCTGTGTCATGTACACATCCTCACTCAGATTTCCATTAAGGAAAGCTGTTTTGACATCCATTTGCCATATTTCATAGTCGAAATATGCAGCAATCGCTAGAATGATCCGAATAGACTTTATCATTGCGACGGGCGAAAAAGTTTCATCATAATCAACACCTTGAATTTGTTTGAAACCTTTGGCCACCAATCGCGCTTTATAGATGTGAACATTTCCATCTATGTCTATCTTTTTCTTGAAAATCCATTTGCACTCAATGGTTTTAACACCATCAGGTGGATCAACCAAGTTCCAAACATGATTACTGTGCATGGATTCAATTTCGGATCTCATGGCTTCAAGCCATTTCTCAGAGTCTGGTCCCACCATCGCTTCTTCATAGGTCTTAGGCTCATCGTTGTCTAACAACAATATGTCCCGTTGTTGAGTAGTCAAGAACATGTACCTTTCAGGTGCACGACGTGACCTCTCTGACCTACGTGGTGCCGGTGTGTCCACAACAGGTTCTTCAACAGTTTGTTCATCCTGTTGTGGTTCTGTAGGAGCTGAAACGTTTTCAGGTGTTTCCCGAATTTCTTCAAGTTGCACCATGCTCCCATTATCCCTTCTTGAGAGAAACTCTTTCTCTAAGAAGACACCATGCCGGGCGACAAACACTTTGCCTTCTCCTTGATTATAGAAGTAATATCCTTTTGTTTCCTTAGGATACCCGATAAAGAAGCATTTATCAGATTTAGGACTGAGCTTATCAGATTGTAAACGTTTTACATAAGCCTCACATCCCCAAATCTTAAGAAAAGACAAGCTAGGACGTTGTCCTGTCCACATCTCATATGGTGTCTTTTCTACTGATTTTGATGGAACCCTGTTTAGTGTGAAAGCGGCTGTTTCAAGAGCGTTCCCCCAAAAAGACAACGGAAGATCACTTTGGCTCATCATGGAGCGCACCATATCTAATAAGGTGCGATTTCTCCGTTCAGATACCCCATTCCATTGAGGTGTTCCTGGCGGAGTCAATTGTGGAACAATTCCACAATCCTTCAGATGATTGCCAAACTCATGGCTCAAATACTCGCCTCCACGATCAGATCGTAGAAACTTGATTGTCTTGCCTAAATGATTTTGCACTTCATTTTGGAATTCTTTGAACTTTTCAAAGGATTCGGACTTATGCTTCATCAGGTAGATATACCCATATCTACTAAAATCATCAGTAAAAGTTATGAAGTACTGAAAACCACCTCTGGCTGTTGAGCTCATTGGTCCACATACATCAGAATGTACGAGTGCCAATAAGTCACTTGCCCGTTCACCTTGACCGGTGAAAGGTGCCTTTGTCATCTTGCCAAGTAAACAAGATTCGCATGTCTCAAATGATTCAAAATCAAATGAGTGCAGAATACCATCTCTATGGAGCTTCTCCATGCGTTTCTCATTTATGTGACCTAAGCGACAGTGCCAAATAAACGTGGGATTCAAATCATTCGAACGTTGCCTCTTTGCATTAATGTTATAGACCGGTGACTCTTCAAGAGTAAGAACATATAACCCATTCACCAATGGAGTATGACAATAGAACATATCTTTGAAATAAAGAGAACAACCATTGTTCACAGATCTAAAGTCATAACCTTCTGCTTGCAAACATGAAGCAGAAATAATGTTCTTGGAAAGAGATGGAACACAATAACAATTATTCAATTCCAAAACTAATCCTGAAGGTAAAGACAATGGCATGGTGCCAACAGCGACCGCAGCAACTTTTGCTCCATTGCCAACGCGAAGATCCACTTCGCTCCTCCTCAAACTTCTACTTCTTCTTAGCCCCTGCAACGATTTGCAAAGGTGAGCAACCGATCCGGTATCAAATACCCAAGAATCAGTGGATGAAGTAGCAAGATTGATCTCTATAACATTTATACCTGGAGAGGAAGTCGTACTTCCCTTCTTCTTCTCAAGATCCTCCAAGTACTTTGGGCAGTTCCTTTTCCAATGACCTGATTGCTTACAGTAGTAACAATCTGCATTAGGAGCAGCGCCCTTCTTGACTTGCTTGGCCTTAGAACTGCTCGCGATCTCATCGGGAGCTAACTTTCTTTTGACCGCGCCTTTCTTGACATTGGGCTTGCCCTTGCCTTTCTGCATCATCATCACATGATTGCTGCTTTTCTTAATGCTTTCCTCGGCAGCTTTTAGCATCCCATGCAACTCTGCCAAGGTCTTGTCCATGTTGTTCATGTGATAGTTCAGTATGAATGGCTCAAAGCTCGGGGGGAGCGACTGGAGAATCACATCAGTAGCCAACTCTTGGCTAAGGGGAAAACCAAGCTTTTCCAGACTCTCAATGTAGCCAATCATCTTAATCACATGAGGGCTGACGGGATTCCCTTCTGCAAGCCTGCACGCAAACAAGGACTTTGAAGTGTTGAACCTCTCAGCCCTTGCTTGGTTCTCAAACATACCACGCAACCCCACAATGATATTGTAGGCATCTGTGTTCTCATATTGCTTCTGAAGCTCAGAGGACATTGTGGCAAGCATGAGACAGCTCACATCAAGGTAATCATTCGTTTGCTTCTCATAAGCTCTCCGTGCAGCCGCAGTAGCATTATCAGGCAAGTCATCAGGATAATGAGACTCAAGGACATACTCCTTGCGCTCTTGCTTGAGAACAATTCTCAAGTTGCGATACCAATCCATAAAGTTCGTTCCATTGAGTTTTTCTTTCTCAAGAATAGATCGCAAATTAAAAGAACTGGATGCGGCATTAGTTGACATGATCTACAACAAAGAATATGCAAAGTTTAGCACTATGTTTATGTTCATCTTTTATTAAACTATTTAACAAAAGACTCCCACTATGTGTTTTGCAACAAAACTCCCTCTAAGTTACATAGTGGGTCAAGATCCTCATTTCACTAATTCCTAGTGAGCTTTGGCATCATGGCTAGAAAACTAGTGACATGGGTAAGCAACACCTTGCTAATCACATCCCTATGTGACTCTTGCTTGTTGGGTGACATCAATATGCCCCGGCCCCAACCTATGCCCCAAGGTCCAAAACTGTTTTGATAACCTTGTTAAGTAAACCAAATGCTTCCGCATGTAGATGTCTGACATCTACCCCAAATAATGATGATAACCGACGGCACTCTACTTTGGTAGACCTACCATGCGGTGATCATTATCTTTTGGTGCAACATATGGAAGGGCATGAACACCTAATTTTATGAGGGATTCTATCCTACCAAAGCAACATATCACAAAAACATTGCATAAGAATAAGATAGATAATATCACAGATAAACACATTTAACTGTGAAGTAGTATGGCCCAAACAAATGGTGATCTCTATCTCCATGTAGGTGTAGACGATCTCCATCCTCCACATCACTCCTTTAGGCCACCATGCTTGAAAGCTTGTAACCTCAAAACAAGGCTACTACCTATAATAGCTAGAAATTGAAGATTACAAAGATAGATTCAAGCATTAAGGTCGACACGCAGGTCGTTAAATACAATATAGACAGCTAACAATAGCTGAAATAATCATGACACGCAGGCCATGAACGAATGTTACATGCATCACATACATCTCATACATTCCAATAAGATATAGGGCCATACTATTCACATCATTCTCTGCAAAAACAAGTTAGACGTAGAATCGTATTCTACCTAACGATGTGAACCCATGACGCTATACAAGGCGGGTACGCCCTGAACACCCTACGAAATTTACAGATCCAATCTATGAAATCGCAATGGAAAAACTATTCGGCACAACCACCTTATGCCGATCCGAGACATTCTCTAGGATGCTAGTTTTTCCACTGGGCCGAGGCCATCAGATCCGTAACCTACTAGTATTCGGCATAACCACCTTATGCCGATCCGAGACAATCTCTAGGGCACTAGTATTCCCACTGGCCCGAGGCTATCAGATTCGTATCCTACTAGTATTCGACATAACCACCTTATGCCGATCCGAGACAATCTCTAGGGCACTAGTAGTGATACAATCTGCGCCTCATCCAACCCCTATTCACCGATTGATCTCATCAACCCGTGCTACCATCGATTCATCACATGAACCGACTGATCTAGACTGTAATAGATCCAATCTACTACAACCGCATATCATCATATGCGCTGATCCAGATCGCAAACTAAGCAAGATGGCTCTGATACCACTGAAGGAACGCGCGAAGGCTACGATAGCAGAAAATAAAAAATTTCTACCGCGCACACCAGGACATCATGCAAAGAAGGGATCATAGATCGTTACCACTAGACGCGCAGCGCAGCGGAAGAAGAGTTGGAGAAGCCGATCCAACCACGCGCGTCGAGGTAGTAGTGGAAGTAGCCGATCGTCCCGAACAGATCGTCTCCTCCACGCGATCAACCACACCACGAGCAGATCCAATCTGTAGTTTGTTGATGCCGATCAACGCCGCAACGAGCAGCGCCTCCACCGGTATCCACACGTCCGGGGCTGGAACTCCGATCGCGAGTGTACCAGCACTCGCGAGCGGCTAGGGTTTGGCTCGGGAGGTGGCGGCTAGGGTTTTGTTCGGGAGGAACATATGCGTGCATCCCTCAGCCCCCCCGCCTCCAAATATATAGACCTCCTCACTTGGGCCTCGTGGACCGAGGCCCAATAGGAGTCTATCCGGATCTCTATCCGAATTGAGCCCACATCCGAATCACATTCGAATTAGTGTTCCAACCCGTTAAGTGTGCGACCCTGTAGGTTCACGTATACTTGGTCGCAACCCGGAAACACCTTTCCGGTCACCCTGTTAATAGCGGCCTCTAGCAAGACATATTAACCCCAAAGTATACGTAAAGATCATATCGGCTGAACCTGTAATGTTCTCATGTACGAATCCTTTTGCCTCACGATATAGATTAAGCTCAAGGCGAGACCTGTGTCATCCTCTTAATGGCTCAATCACTCTCTCGATTCCGTGATGGATTATAAACTTGTGATTGACTCCTCAATCACATTGGCATGGCCATGCACTTTCATAATCCATTACATCGAGGGGCCCAGAGATATCTCTCCCATAAGGAGGGGCAAATTCTATCTTGATCATTCACATCCCACTACATGTTTCATAGCAAACCCGAAGACTACTTTTATGACTACCCAGTTACGGAGTAGTGGTTAGTAGTCCCAAAATAGGCTACTACGCATGTTGGGAACCATGATGATCTCAAGTCTAACGATTCTACATAAACACTACTTGAGACCAACTAATGACACATGGAATCTCTGCAGTGTCTCATGGCGGGTCTATCCAACATATGTTCACTAACACATGTCCATATTATTGATTTGGTATCTCCATACCATGATCCATGAGACATGATCATCAATCAATACATATGCTGATCTTTGAATCATATATGTTCCTCATATGATATATGATCAGGGATCATTTAGAAATAGCAACATTTTGGCATTAAGAGTCTCATGAATAAGTCACATACTCATTGATCAATAATGATAATGTCTATTTCAAGGAACAAAGCAATGTATCATAAACATAGTATGTGATATATTCAACATCTCCATGTTGCCTCTAGGGCATATCACCAACACGCGCCGACCCGCCCATCGGAAGCACCGGCGACCCCGCCCGCACCGGGGATGGAAAGCGCCCTGCTGGCGGCTCTCAATGCGTTCCAGCGGGAGCTGGGGGACCTTCGCGGAGCCGTCAGAGATATACAAGAGGCTCGGAGTCAGCCGGCTGCGCCAGCAACCGCGTCCGAGCCCGCGCCGGAAAGGGCGGACAGTCGCGAAGCCCCCACGTCCAGCCGCGTGCCGCTGCGACGCGTGGATCCGGAGTCCCCGCTCTTGGCGGGGCTGCAGCAGGCGGCATGGCCCGAAGACTTCAAGTTCCCTAGCGCCATCGACTCGTATAAAGGCGACACGGACCCCCGTGAGTTTGTGCGCGTATACGAAACCGCGATCGAAGCCGCGGGCGGAGATGACACCACGAAGGCAAAGGGACTCCCCCTCGCGCTACAAGGAGTGGCGCTCTCTTGGTTTTTCACCATAGAGCCGGGCTCCATCTACGCGTGGGAACAGCTCCGCGCCCGCCTCCACAACAACTTCCAAGGAAACTACGTCGACCGGGTCGATGCGGACCAGCTCTTTGCCGTGAAGCAAAAACCCTCGAAGAAGCTCCGGGACTACTTCAAACGCTTCGCCAAGATTCGATGTCAAGTGAAGGACGTCAACGAGACCACCATCGTCAATGCAGCCATACAGGGCCTTCGTCCAGGCCTGATGGCTGAGTACAATGCGCGGAAGCCGATCAAGATGGTGGCGAAGCTCTTCGACAAGATGGAAGAATATGCCAGGGCGGAGGAAGACGCGCGGCGAAGGCAAGGTGACGACTCCGACACTAACCAGGCCGGAACCTCGGCAAAAACCGAAGATCCGTCGAAGGGCGGCTCTTCGAAGGGAAAGCGTAAGCAGGAGTCGTCCAGGGACGCGCCCGACCGCAGGGACAACTCGCATAAGGAGTCGTCGGATCAGCCCAAGCGCGGCCAGCAAAGGTCGAGGCGAAACCGGTACGTCCTCGACATCGAAGGCGGGTCCGACGAGGGTGCTCCAGCGGGCCGAGGCGGCCGGGGGCGCCGCGGCCGGGGCCACGGCCGTGGCAGGGGCCGCGACGATAAGGGTCGTGGAGACTACGACGACCAGCATCAGGGACTGTGGTGCTTAGTCCACGGCCGCGGCAATCACGATACCCGTAACTGCACCTCCATCGTGGCGCTCCGCGACAGCGTCGCTAGGGACAGGAACCCAGAGGCGCGCCCGCCTGCGGTGGCCCACGTCCAATTCCCGTACGAGGCCCCCATGCAGGTACAGGCGCAGGGAATGCAACCCCAGGAAGGCACCTTGCGGATCCAAGCTCACGTACAGCAGCCTCGGGAGGGCCTCCTGTCGTTGCAGGCCCCGGACGCAACCTACCACAGGGTTATTAATGTCATATCCGGCGGCTCTGCGCTGGAATTCGCCTCGGCGCGGCAGCAAAAGGCCTACGCGCGAAGACTACATCACGTGGCGGCATATCCAGCGCAAGCACCGCCGGAATGGGCGCGGCATGAGGTTACATTCACACCTGATGACGCCCAAGGTGTGGACTTCCCTCATCAGGACCCCCTGGTCATCCGGGTCACCATCGCGGGATGCGACGTGGGGCGCGCCTTGGTGGACGGGGGTAGTTCCGCGAACGTATTGTTTGCGGCGGCCTTCGACCAGATGGGGATTCCTCGAAGCCGCTTGGGGCCCTCGGGAATCCCACTGCAGGGTACATCACGTGGCGGCATATCCAGCGCAAGCACCGCCGGAATGGGCGCGGCACGAGGTTACATTCACACCTGATGACGCCCAAGGTGTGGACTTCCCTCATCAGGACCCCCTGGTCATCCGGGTCACCATCGCGGGATGCGACGTGGGGCGCGCCTTGGTGGACGGGGGTAGTTCCGCGAACGTATTGTTTGCGGCGGCCTTCGACCAGATGGGGATTCCTCGAAGCCGCTTGGGGCCCTCGGGAATCCCACTGCAGGGCTTCGGGGGACAGCCCCTGCGGGCGCTGGGCCAGATCGGCCTTCAAGTCTCCTTCGGCCGAGACGACAATGTGCGGACCAAGATGCCACCTTCGACGTGGTCGACCTCCCGTATCCCTACAATGCCATTCTGGGGCGCCCAATCCTCAACTCCTTCGGCGCGGTACCACATCATGGCTATCTGTGCATGAAGATCCCGGGCCCCAGGACCATCATCACCGTTCGAGGCGACCAGGATATGGCTCGGCGCATCGAGCCAGGCACCAGATGCCCGCGTCGTGAAGCCCAGCGACGCCCTTAGAGCCGACGTCACAGCGCGGAGGTCCGTGGAGTCATCCATAGGCGCCTGCGCGGGCCCTGCAGATGTCTAGCGACTAGAGGCTGCGGCAGCACCAAGGGCAAACGGTCAGTATATTCACCCTTTGTAGTCGCTCACCCGCGCAAACGGGGATATAATGAAGATCGCCGTTTGCCGTTAATTTTCCTTCGTCACATGCAAGCACGCGGTGAGGGCGCGCGCCGGCTTGGCCAACGCGCGCGCCCCCGCAGTATAAATCAAAGACGCACGTTCGCGTGTGCACTCGTCGTCGCCAAGGTGGCGGGACTGAGTATAAACCAAAGACGCACGTTCGCGTGTGCACTCGCCGTCGCCAGGGAGGGCGGGACTGAGTATAAACCAAAGACGCACGCTCGCGTGTGCACTCGCCGTCGCCAGGGAGGGCGGGACTGAGTATAAACCAAAGACGCACGTTAGCGTGTGCACTCGCCGTCGCCAAGGTGATGGGACTGAGTATAAACAAAATACGCACCGGGGGGACGCCCTCGCGCGCGCAAGTCTCCGGACTATAAAGAAGACGTAGCGTCGAGCCTAGCTCCGCACGCAATAGTCCACGGACTCTAAAGA
This sequence comes from Dendrocalamus latiflorus, assembly GCA_017311315.1. Taxonomy (NCBI): domain Eukaryota; kingdom Viridiplantae; phylum Streptophyta; class Magnoliopsida; order Poales; family Poaceae; genus Dendrocalamus; species Dendrocalamus latiflorus. Next base: position 12,962,568 of record CM029628.1, on the reverse strand, counting down.
AGACGTAGCGTCGAGCCTAGCTCCGCACGCAATAGTCCACGGACTCTAAATAAGACGTAGCGTCGAGCGTAGCTCCGCACGCGCGAGTCTCCGGACTATAAAGAAGACGTAGCGTCGAGCCTAGCTCCGCACGCAATAGTCCACGGACTCTAAATAAGACGTAGCGTCGAGCGTAGCTCCGCACGCGCGAGTCTCCGGACTATAAAGAAGACGTAGCGTCGAGCCTAGCTCCGCACGCAATAGTCCACGGACTCTAAATAAGACGTAGCGTCGAGCGTAGCTCCGCACGCGCGAGTCGCCGGACTATAAAGAAGACGTAGCGTCGAGCCTAGCTCCGCACGCAATAGTCCACGGACTCTAAATAAGACGTAGCGTCGAGCGTAGCTCCGCAAGCGCGAGTCCCCGAACTATAAAGAAGACGTAGCGTCGAGCCTAGCTCCGCACGCAATAGTCCACGGACTCTAAATAAGACGTAGCGTCGAGCGTAGCTCCGCACGCGCGAGTCCCCGGACTATAAAGAAGACGTAGCGTCGAGCCTAGCTCCGCACGCAATAGTCCACGGACTCTAAATAAGACGTAGCGTCGAGCGTAGCTCCGCACGCGCGAGTCCCCGGACTATAAAGAAGACGTAGCGTCGAGCCTAGCTCCGCACGCAATAGTCCACGGACTCTAAATAAGACGTAGCGTCGAGCGTAGCTCCGCACGCGCGAGTCGCCGGACTATAAAGAAGACGTAGCGTCGAGCCTAGCTCCGCACGCAATAGTCCACGGACTCTAAATAAGACGTAGCGTCGAGCGTAGCTCCGCACGCGCGAGTCCCCGGACTATAAAGAAGACGTAGCGTCGAGCCTAGCTCCGCACGCAATAGTCCACGGACTCTAAATAAGACGTAGCGTCGAGCGTAGCTCCGCACGTGCGAGTCCCCGGACTATAAAGAAGACGTAGCGTCGAGCCTAGCTCCGCACGCAATAGTCCACGGACTCTAAATAAGACGTAGCGTCGAGCGTAGCTCCGCACGCGCGAGTCTCCGGACTATAAAGAAGTCGTAGCGTCGAGCCTAGCTCGGCACGCAATAGTCCACAGCCTCTAAATAAGACGTAGCGTCGAGCGTAGCTCCGCACGCGCGAGTCTCCGGACTATAAAGAAGACGTAGCGTCGAGCCTAGCTCCGCACGCAATAGTCCACGGACTCTAAATAAGACGTGGCGTCGAGCCTTGCTCCGCACGCGCGAGTCTCCAGACTATATAGGAAGTCGCGGCGTCGAGGTCCGCCTCCGCACGCACTAGTCTACGGACTCTAAATAAGACGTAGCGTCGAGGCCTGCCTCCGCACGCGCGAGTCTCCGGACTATAAAGCAAGGCAAACCGCGGAAGTCCGCCTCCGCATACGTCAGTCTGCGGACTGTCCGTTCTACGGAACCCTGGCGCAGCTACGTCGCCAACGGCGGCATCAGCACACAACACACAACTTAAAGTGCCAGGAGGCCTGCTTACCGGAAGAGTCACATATACCAAGGTCCGCCAACATCCTGGCCGCTCTAAGCCGCTACCCCGCGGGTTCGTCCTTAACACGCGCCAAAGTCGGCACCTCGCTCGAGGAAGGCCGGTTCGCCCAAAAGTCGAGCGAATCTTCGGCCCTTCGCCAGCGTCGAAGGCGTCGTCGGGTTGAAAGGTCGGCCGCCCGAAGCCGGCCCCAGCAAGGAAGCTGCCCGGGATATAGGTGAAAATCAGCATGCATGCAGAAAGTGTGCGCTTTATTAGCAAAAACAAGGGACAGTACAACGCACGCCTACACCTAGGCGCCGCGGCATCAGACCTGCGGGTTCCCGGCGCCTTCGGAGGGCCCAGCGCCGCCATCATCGCGTCGAGGGACCCCGTCCAGAAATTGGCCGAGGCTCCCCGTCCCGTAGAGCGACTTCCGGAGCTCGATCCGTACAGCTTCCGCCCCGACGGGATCCCAGATCCGGTCGCAGAAGGGCCCAAGGGCACGGCGAGCGGAGCGGACGGCGCCGGACATTACTCCGGCCCCGCCAAGCATCTCCAGCTGGGGGTCATTCAGCCCGGCGACATGCGTACAGCCGCGGTGCTGGAGGAGCGCGCACACCAAGCAGGTCGAAGTGTACGCGCAGTGGGTGCCAAAGGACGTCGCCGCGTCGCGCGCGACGTTGGCGGCATCCCCGATCCAGCGGAGCGCCCGAGACAGCTCCTCCGGACCGAAGGCGCGTCCCGGCACCTCCGCCACCAGCCCTTGAAGATGGCTCTCCAGCGCTTGGATGGCGTCCCAGGCAACCACCGTGGCGTCGCCTAGCGTCCGGTTGCGCTCCGACCTGCTCCTTCTCTAGCGTCGCCAAGCGTCCGGTTGCGCTAGAGCCAAGGCAAGTTCGCCTTTCTCCTTCTCTAGCGCGCCGACCTGCTCCAGGAGCCCGTCCCGCTCCGCCGCGAACTTTTCATCAGCAGCTGCTGCGGCTGATTCCTGCGCCGACGCAACAAGCCCCTCGGCGTGCGCCCTCGCTTCGGCGCATTCCGCTTCCAGCTGGCGGATGCGTGCGTCCTGGGCAGAGCGGGCGCCAGAGGCTTTGCGCAGCTCCCCCTCGGCGGCTCGCAGCCTATCCTCGAGCGCTTTTTGGCTACGAGCATAGGCCGCTTGCAGGGCCTGCCCCAGCACGAGTGTCTGCAGAGGGGAAAAGACTTAGTAAACTCAGCTAAACTCAGGCGTGGTCGCATGAGTACTTACCCTCACCCCAGACACCTCGAAAGCGTCCTCGAGGCGCCCCGCACCGTAGGCCTGCAACACTTGCGGGTCGACGCTCGTGGCCGCGTCATCCACAATCCCGCGCCACGCCCTCAGCGTCTCCGGAGGCGGCACGAAGTCCGCAGGGTTCACGGGCTCGGAGGCCCCGGGTTCCGTCGGATGCTCCCCCTCCGGGATGAGCAACGCTGTAAATAAGGAGGCGGGTGACCACTCCAAGGCATAAAATCATACACCTTACCTTCGGTAGCCGAAGGGATGGTTCCGCCGCGGGCGGAAGCCTCCGCGTTCGGGGAGGCCGGCGGCTGTCCCCGCGCGGTGGACGGCGTCGTCGGGAGGGCGGAAGGTGCATATGCCGCAGGGCCTCCGGCGCTTGCGCTGGCGTCCCACAGGCTTCTGATGCCCGTGGCCACGACAAATCCCCGCGGTGTCCGGTGGAGCTCCGGCCGCACGCACGGCCGTTTAGCCGGGGCAGCCAGCAGCGCCACCGCCCCCGCAGCCGTGGCTGGGGAAGACCCCGCGGCTGCTGCGCCCGGGGGCGAAGGTTCCATGGCGGCAGTCGTCGAAGGGGGCACCTCAGTCCCCGCTGCTGTTGGCAAGGACAGCGCGGCTACGGGCGCCCCCGCGGAGGGCGCCTCCGGCACCGCAGCGGCCACCGTCGAGGCCTCCACCTCGGCATCGCTGGTCCGCGCAGGATCCGCCTCGGCGACTTCGGCGGGTGGTGAGGCTTCCCCCCTCCGGCCGCCTGCGGCAAACCCACCGTCCGGGACGCCTGCCGAAGACACCTCACCTTCGGCGCCTGCGCCACCCAAGCCCGAATCGGCGTACCTCGCAGAGTCTGACTCTGCGTCCGCCGCGTCCTCGGAAACACTAGCAGCAGGCGCGGCAGATGCCCCGCTGCGGCCCCTCTTCCGAGACGAGGTCTTCTTTTTCTTCGCTCCACCATCGGCTGGAGCGACACGGTCCGGCGCGGCAAGGCCCAGGACCTCGCACACGCGGTTTAATCGCCCCAGCCCCGCCTTGGCGACAGCAGACGCGCGCTGCTCGTGCTCCCTGGTGGTGTACGGACCCAGGAACACGCGCACGGCTTGCTCCGCCTCTTCCAAGGAAATCCCTGAAGCAAAGGAGAATAGCATCAGCATACAACGCATTTCGCGTCAGCAAAGGAGGGGCGCATTCAAGGCTTACGGGGACCGGGCGGCGCCGGTAGCGAGCAAACCCACGGCGAAACATTGTCATCTCGACGCCTCTCGGCGGCACGATGCCAGTCGTAGGCAAGCGGGGCCACGCCGTACATCACGTATTCCTCGGCAAGGTCGCGCATGTTGAAGCGGGCGGCCATGCCCACGAGCCGTTTGACCCTCCGCTTGACCTCGTCATCGAGCGTTCGGCCGGGCGAAGGCTTGAACGCGATCGGTCGGCCCGTGCACGCGAGACCGCTCCCGCTCTCCACTCGGTGGTAGAACCACCGCTTCATCCAGTAGGACTCCCACTTCCCGCGAGTTGAGTTCGCAGGGAAGAGCTTCTTGCAAGACGAGCGAAGAGTAAAAGAGACGCTACCGAAGCTCGACAGCGTCCCGCCCCTCCGGCCCTTCGGCTGGCATCGCGCCTCGTGGAGGTAGGCGAACAGCGACGCGCTGGGCCAGCATGCCCCCGAGCGCAAGGCCCAGCTGTACACCGCGAGCCGGGCCACGGCGTTTGGAGTCAGTTGCGCCAGCTCCAGCCCGAAGGTCCGCAGCACGTCGCCCACCACGCTCGCCGCTGGGATCCGGAGCCCCGCATCGAAAAAGGCAACGAATACGACCGCCTCCGACCTCTCGGGATGCGGTCCCGTCTCGTCGCCGGCGGGCAATCGTACGTCCTGGCGCCCGGACAACTTCCCCACGCGCAAGAGCCCTTGGATCGTCTTCTCGGTAATCGAAAGCGAAGGTGCGGGGATGCTATTACGGGGGGGCTATTTCAAGCCGCCTCGCCCATACCGCCGCTACTGAAGCGTCGCAACGATCCGCGTGCAGAATGCAACCGCAGCGGTGTAAAGGCCCGCCCCGCACGCTTCCCCGTAATCGAAAGCGAAGGGTCGCGGAGGTCCGTGCACGAGGCGCGACCGCAGTCGTATAAGCGCCCGTACAGCGCAACGCCCCACAGGCGCCACTCGCTGCACGCCCCGTGTCCCCCTTGCCTAGGGAAGAGGCGAGCGGCTGCAAACACGCAACCGTCCACATCCCGCCGCCCAGCAGTCATAGGCTGCCGCGTGCCCCGGGCGCGTCGGGTCACACGGTACGGGAACCTAACCCTGTCAGGCCAGGGACCGGCGTGATTCAAGGAACCTGTATAACGCAAGGCCGCATCGAAGAGCCCAAGTTGTGCGCGCCCCTACTCCGACTAGGCGCTAGCTTCGCCGCCACCCGTTCGAAGGGTAGGGGACGGAGCGCGCGCGTCTACTTCGACGAGGCGCCAGCTTCGCCGCCACCCGTTCGAGGGGTAGGGGACGGAGCGCACGCGCCTACCTTCGCCGCCACCCGTTCGAAGGGTAGGGGACGGAGCGCGCGCGTCTACCTCGACAAGGCGCCAGCTTCGCCGCCGCCCGTTCGAAGGGTAGGGGACGGAGCGCGCGCGTCTACTTCGACTAGGCGCCAGCTTCGCCGCCGCCCGTTCGAAGGGTAGGGGACGGAGCGCGCGCGTCTACTTCGACTAGGCGCCGGCTTCGCCGCCGCCCGTTCGAAGGGTAGGGGACGGAGCGCGCGCGTCTACATCGACTAGGCGCCAGCTTCGCCGCCACCCGTTCGAAGGGTAGGGGACGGAGCGCGCGAGTCCACTTCGGGAGTCTTGTCCTGCGAAATCTACCTCGTTTTCCTTAACAGGCCACCTACAGTGCATCAACGTACAAGGTAATGCCGGCGGGCTCCCTCAGGAACACCAACTGTAGGTAGGCCTGTTAAGAAAAACAGGGCAGACCTCGCTGTCGTCTACGGAAGCGCGGTGCGGGGTCAGGAAGCGCGGCTGGTTGTCGATAACCGGCGCTGATCAAGCTCCCAGGAAAAATAGACCTCCTTCTGTGCATCAACATTCCCCAAGCCGCTCAGCGCACCCAGGAATGTTGATGCACGGCAGGGGCCCATTTTAGGGGAACAGCTTCTATCACAATATACGCAGGAGTAACGCCTCACCAGCGCCATATATATACCCCAATCAGCAGGGGAACCAACCGGCGGAAGTCCAACCACCGGAAGTCCGCCACCATATTAATGGTCACGACGCCTCAACGCCCGCACCACGCCAAGCACGCTGCACCACGTGGACGCCCGGAAGTCCGAGCGTCGCAGCAGCGCGCACGTCTGCTTCGGTCGCAGCACAGCCCCGGGTCAAGTACTGGACAGGCTCACAGGCCGCGGGACGGAGGGGATCAAAGGACTCGACGACATGGCTTCGGCCTTGTGAAGCCCTTTACCATGAGAGGCTCCTGTCGTAGAGGTGGCCCCCACCTAAACCCAGCAGGCCTGGCAGGAGATTATAAGGCCCAGAATAGGCCATGTGTAATGACATAACTGCCCCAGAAGGGATAACCAGATGTAAGGGTATAGCTGTAAAAGCACTCCTCATGTGCATATATATATGACGGTAAGCCATGGGGAGGACCCAGGCCATTACACTTATCTTCATTACTCTCCACTACCATCTCTCTCTCTGTTTGGTCTGTAGCCACAACAACATCATTTGTCTTTTTTATTTAAGTTTGCTCCTAACAAATAATATAGTTGCCAATGGCAATATAGTTTCTGACCGCTTTTATCAATATGCATGTGTCATGGCCAATAAGTATGGCACACCTCAGTATGCGCCATGTGTAGCAAGTGACAAGACTTCTGCACTGCGGCAAGCAGCTACTTTTCCTGCATAGCGGTGAACAATGATTTAGTGGCACAACGGCAACATGCTGTGTATGCACCTACTGTTGGTGATATGCCCTAGAGGCAACATGGAGATGTTGAATATATCACATACTATGTTTATGATACATTGCTTTGTTCCTTGAAATAGACATTATCATTATTGATCAATGAGTATGTGACTTATTCATGAGACTCTTAATGCCAAAATGTTGCTATTTCTAAATGATCCCTGATCATATATCATATGAGGAACAAATATGATTCAAAGATCAGCATATGTATTGATTGATGATCATGTCTCATGGATCATGGTATGGAGATACCAAATCAATAATATGGACATGTGTTAGTGAACATATGTTGGATAGACCCGCCATGAGACACTGCAGAGATTCCATGTGTCATTAGTTGGTCTCAAGTAGTGTTTATGTAGAATCGTTAGACTTGAGATCATCATGGTTCCCAACATGCGTAGTAGCCTATTTTGGGACTACTAACCACTACTCTGTAACTGGGTAGTCATAAAAGTAGTCTTCGGGTTTGCTATGAAACATGTAGTGGGATGTGAATGATCAAGATAGAATTTGCCCCTCCTTATGGGAGAGATATCTCTGGGCCCCTCGATGTAATGGATTATGAAAGTGCATGGCCATGCCAATGTGATTGAGGAGTCAATCACAAGTTTATAATCCATCACGGAATCGAGAGAGTGATTGAGCTATTAAGAGGATGACACAGGTCTCGCCTTGAGCTTAATCTATATCGTGAGGCAAAGGGATTCGTACATGAGAACATTACAGGTTCAGCCGATATGATCTTTACGTATACTTTGGGGTTAATATGTCTTGCTAGAGGCCGCTTTTAACAGGGTGACCGGAAAGGTGTTTCCGGGTCGCGACCAAGTATACGTGAACCTACAGGGTCGCACACTTAACGGGTTGGAACACTAATTCGAATGTGATTCGGATGTGGGCTCAATTCGGATAGAGATCCGGATAGACTCCTATTGGGCCTCGGTCCACGAGGCCCAAGTGAGGAGGTCTATATATTTGGAGGCGGGGGGCTGAGGGATGCACGCATATGTTCCTCCCGAGCAAAACCCTAGCCGCCACCTCCCGAGCCAAACCCTAGCCGCTCGCGAGTGCTGGTACACTCGCGATCGGCGTTACAGCCCCGGACGTGTGGATACCGGTGGAGGCGCTGCTCGTTGCGGCGTTGATCGGCATCAACAAACTACAGATTGGATCTGCTCGTGGTGTGGTTGATCGCGTGGAGGAGACGATCTGTTCGGGACGATCGGCTACTTCCACTACTACCTCGACGCGCGTGGTTGGATCGGCTTCTCCAACTCTTCTTCCGCTGCGCTGCGCGTCTAGTGGTAACGATCTATGATCCCTCCTTAGCATGATGTCCTGGTGTGCGCGGTAGAAATTTTTATTTTCTGCTATCGTAGCCTACGCGCGTTCCTTTAGTGGTATCAGAGCCATCTTGCTTAGTTTGCGATCTGGATCAGCGCATATGATGATATGCGGTTGTAGTAGATTGGATCTATTACAGTCTAGATCAGTCGGTTCATGTGATGAATCGATGGTAGCACGGGTTGATGAGATCAATCGGTGAATAGGGGTTGGATGAGGCGCAGATTGTATCACTACTAGTGCCCTAGAGATTGTCTCGGATCGGCATAAGGTGGTTATGTCGAATACTAGTAGGATACGAATCTGATAGCCTCGGGCCAGTGGGAATACTAGTGCCCTAGAGATTGTCTCGGATCGGCATAAGGTGGTTATGCCGAATACTAGTAGGTTACGGATCTGATGGCCTCGGCCCAGTGGAAAAACTAGCATCCTAGAGAATGTCTCGGATCGGCATAAGGTGGTTGTGCCGAATAGTTTTTCCATTGCGATTTCATAGATTGGATCTGTAAATTTCGTAGGGTGTTCAGGGCGTACCCGCCTTGTATAGCGTCATGGGTTCACATCGTTAGGTAGAATACGATTCTACGTCTAACTTGTTTTTGCAGAGAATGATGTGAATAGTATGGCCCTATATCTTATTGGAATGTATGAGATGTATGTGATGCATGTAACATTCGTTCATGGCCTGCGTGTCATGATTATTTCAGCTATTGTTAGCTGTCTATATTGTATTTAACGACCTGCGTGTCGACCTTAATGCTTGAATCTATCTTTGTAATCTTCAATTTCTAGCTATTATAGGTAGTAGCCTTGTTTTGAGGTTACAAGCTTTCAAGCATGGTGGCCTAAAGGAGTGATGTGGAGGATGGAGATCGTCTACACCTACATGGAGATAGAGATCACCATTTGTTTGGGCCATACTACTTCACAGTTAAATGTGTTTATCTGTGATATTATCTATCTTATTCTTATGCAATGTTTTTGTGATATGTTGCTTTGGTAGGATAGAATCCCTCATAAAATTAGGTGTTCATGCCCTTCCATATGTTGCACCAAAAGATAATGATCACCGCATGGTAGGTCTACCAAAGTAGAGTGCCGTCGGTTATCATCATTATTTGGGGTAGATGTCAGACATCTACATGCGGAAGCATTTGGTTTACTTAACAAGGTTATCAAAACAGTTTTGGACCTTGGGGCATAGGTTGGGGCCGGGGCATATTGATGTCACCCAACAAGCAAGAGTCACATAGGGATGTGATTAGCAAGGTGTTGCTTACCCATGTCACTAGTTTTCTAGCCATGATGCCAAAGCTCACTAGGAATTAGTGAAATGAGGATCTTGACCCACTATGTAACTTAGAGGGAGTTTTGTTGCAAAACACATAGTGGGAGTCTTTTGTTAAATAGTTTAATAAAAGATGAACATAAACATAGTGCTAAACTTTGCATATTCTTTGTTGTAGATCATGTCAACTAATGCCGCATCCAGTTCTTTTAATTTGCGATCTATTCTTGAGAAAGAAAAACTCAATGGAACGAACTTTATGGATTGGTATCGCAACTTGAGAATTGTTCTCAAGCAAGAGCGCAAGGAGTATGTCCTTGAGTCTCATTATCCTGATGACTTGCCTGATAATGCTACTGTGGCTGCACGGAGAGCTTATGAGAAGCAAACGAATGATTACCTTGATGTGAGCTGTCTCATGCTTGCCACAATGTCCTCTGAGCTTCAGAAGCAATATGAGAACACAGATGCCTACAATATCATTGTGGGGTTGCGTGGTATGTTTGAGAACCAAGCAAGGGCTGAGAGGTTCAACACTTCAAAGTCCTTGTTTGCGTGCAGGCTTGCAGAAGGGAATCCCGTCAGCCCTCATGTGATTAAGATGATTGGCTACATTGAGAGTCTGGAAAAGCTTGGTTTTCCCCTTAGCCAAGAGTTGGCTACTGATGTAATTCTCCAGTCGCTCCCCCCGAGCTTTGAGCCATTCATACTGAACTATCACATGAACAACATGGATAAGACCTTGGCAGAGTTGCATGGGATGCTAAAAGCTGCCGAGGAAAGCATTAAGAAAAGCAGCAATCATGTGATGATGATGCAGAAAGGCAAGGGCAAGCCCAATGTCAAGAAAGGCGCGGTCAAAAGAAAGTTAGCTCCCGATGAGATCGCGAGCAGTTCTAAGGCCAAGCAAGTCAAGAAGGGCGCTGCTCCTAATGCAGATTGTTACTACTGTAAGCAATCAGGTCATTGGAAAAGGAACTGCCCAAAGTACTTGGAGGATCTTGAGAAGAAGAAGGGAAGTACGACTTCCTCTCCAGGTATAAATGTTATAGAGATCAATCTTGCTACTTCATCCACTGATTCTTGGGTATTTGATACCGGATCGGTTGCTCACCTTTGCAAATCGTTGCAGGGGCTAAGAAGAAGTAGAAGTTTGAGGAGGAGCGAAGTGGATCTTCGCGTTGGCAATGGAGCAAAAGTTGCTGCGGTCGCTGTTGGCACCATGCCATTGTCTTTACCTTCAGGATTAGTTTTGGAATTGAATAATTGTTATTGTGTTCCATCTCTTTCCAAGAACATTATTTCTGCTTCATGTTTGCAAGCAGAAGGTTATGACTTTAGATCTGTGAACAATGGTTGTTCTCTTTATTTCAAAGATATGTTCTATTGTCATACTCCATTGGTGAATGGGTTATATGTTCTTACTCTTGAAGAGTCACCGGTCTATAACATTAATGCAAAGAGGCAACGTTCGAATGATTTGAATCCCACGTTTATTTGGCACTGTCGCTTAGGTCACATAAATGAGAAACGCATGGAGAAGCTCCATAGAGATGGTATTCTGCACTCATTTGATTTTGAATCATTTGAGACATGCGAATCTTGTTTACTTGGCAAGATGACAAAGGCACCTTTCACCGGTCAAGGTGAACGGGCAAGTGACTTATTGGCACTCGTACATTCTGATGTATGTGGACCAATGAGCTCAACAGCCAGAGGTGGTTTTCAGTACTTCATAACTTTTACTGATGATTTTAGTAGATATGGGTATATCTACCTGATGAAGCATAAGTCTGAATCCTTTGAAAAGTTCAAAGAATTCCAAAATGAAGTGCAAAATCATTTAGGCAAGACAATCAAGTTTCTACGATCTGATCGTGGAGGCGAGTATTTGAGCCATGAGTTTGGCAATCATCTGAAGGATTGTGGAATTGTTCCACAATTGACTCCGCCAGGAACACCTCAATGGAATGGGGTATCTGAACGGAGAAATCGCACCTTATTAGATATGGTGCGCTCCATGATGAGCCAAAGTGATCTTCCGTTGTCTTTTTGGGGGTACGCTCTTGAAACAGCCGCTTTCACACTAAACAGGGTTCCATCAAAATCAGTAGAAAAGACACCATATGAGATGTGGACAGGACAACGTCCTAGCTTGTCTTTTCTTAAGATTTGGGGATGTGAGGCTTATGTAAAACGTTTACAATCTGATAAGCTCAGTCCTAAATCTGATAAATGCTTCTTTATCGGGTATCCTAAGGAAACAAAATGATATTACTTCTATAATCAAGGAGAAGGCAAAGTGTTTGTCGCCCGGCATGGTGTCTTCTTAGAGAAAGAGTTTCTCTCAAGAAGGGATAGTGGGAGCGTGGTGCAACTTGAAGAAATTCGGGAAACACCTGAAAACGTTTCAGCTCCTACAGAACCACAACAGGATGAACAAACTGTTGAAGAACCTGTTGTGGACACACCGGCACCACGTAGGTCAGAGAGGTCACGTCGTGCACCTGAGAGGTACATGTTCTTGACTACTCAGCAACGGGACATATTGTTGTTAGACAACAATGAGCCTAAGACCTATGAAGAAGCGATGGTGGGACCAGACTCTGAGAAATGGCTTGAAGCCATGAGATCCGAAATTGAATCCATGCACAGTAATCAAGTTTGGAACTTGGTTGATCCATCTGATGGTGTTAAAACCATTGAGTGCAAATGGATTTTCAAGAAAAAGATAGACATAGATGGAAATGTTCACATCTATAAAGCGCGATTGGTGGCCAAAGGTTTCAAACAAATTCAAGGTGTTGATTATGATGAAACTTTTTCGCCTGTCGCAATGCTAAAGTCTATTCGGATCATTCTAGCGATTGCTGCATATTTCGACTATGAAATATGGCAAATGGATGTCAAAACAGCTTTCCTTAATGGAAATCTGAGTGAGGATGTGTACATGACACAGCCCACGGGTTTTGTCGATCCGCAATCAGCTGGAAAGATATGCAAGCTGCAAAGATCCATTTATGGATTAAAGCAGGCATCTCGGAGTTGGAACATTCGTTTTGATGAAGTAATCAAAGGGTTTGGTTTCATCAAGAACGAAGAAGAGCCTTGTGTTTACAAAAAGGCTAGTGGGAGCGCACTCGTGTTTCTGGTCTTATATGTGGATGACATATTACTGATCGGAAATGACATTCCTATGCTCAAATCTGTTAAGTCTTCATTGAAAAATAGTTTCTCTATGAAAGACTTAGGAGAGGCGGCATATATTCTGGGCATCAAGATCTATAGGGATAGATCAAGAAGGCTAATTGGATTAAGCCAAGATACGTACATTGACAAGGTGTTGAAAAGGTTCAACATGCAGGATTCCAAGAAAGGCTTCCTACCTATGTCACATGGTATACATCTTAGCAAGAGTCAGTGTCCTAGTACACCTGATGAGCGGGATAAAATGAATGCGATTCCATATGCTTCGGCTATGGGATCCATTATGTATGCCATGCTTTGTACACGTCCAGATGTCCCGTATGCTTTAAGTGCTGCAAGTAGATACCAGTCAGATCCAGGTGAAAGTCACTGGATTGCCGTAAAGAACATCTTGAAGTACTTGAGAAGAACTAAAGATGTGTTCCTCGTCTATGGGGGTGAGGAAGAGCTCGTTGTAAATGGTTACACCGATGCTAGCTTCCAAACTGACAAAGATGATTTTAGATCGCAATCTGGATTTGTGTTCTGCCTGAATGGCGGTGCGGTGAGCTGGAAGAGTTCCAAGCAGGAGACGGTTGCTGATTCTACAACAGAGGCCGAGTACATAGCAGCTTCTGAAGCTGCTAAAGAGGCTGTTTGGATCAAGAAATTTGTTTCTGAGCTTGGTGTGGTGGCTAGTGCCTCCAGCCCAATGGACCTCTACTGTGACAATAGTGGGGCCATTGCGCAAGCCAAGGAGCCTAGATCGCACCAGAAGTCCAAGCACATCCTACGGCGATTTCATCTCATCCGCGAGATTGTGGAGAGAGGCGATGTGAAGATATGCAAAGTACAAACGGATTTGAACATTGCAGATCCGTTGACAAAGCCGCTTCCCCAGCCAAAGCATGAGGCTCACACTAGGGCAATGGGTATTAGATACCTACATGGTTGACTCTAGTGCAAGTGGGAGACTGTTGGTGATATGCCCTAGAGGCAACATGGAGATGTTGAATATATCACATACTATGTTTATGATACATTGCTTTGTTCCTTGAAATAGACATTATCATTATTGATCAATGAGTATGTGACTTATTCATGAGACTCTTAATGCCAAAATGTTGCTATTTCTAAATGATCCCTGATCATATATCATATGAGGAACAAATATGATTCAAAGATCAGCATATGTATTGATTGATGATCATGTCTCATGGATCATGGTATGGAGATACCAAATCAATAATATGGACATGTGTTAGTGAACATATGTTGGATAGACCCGCCATGAGACACTGCAGAGATTCCATGTGTCATTAGTTGGTCTCAAGTAGTGTTTATGTAGAATCGTTAGACTTGAGATCATCATGGTTCCCAACATGCGTAGTAGCCTATTTTGGGACTACTAACCACTACTCTGTAACTGGGTAGTCATAAAAGTAGTCTTCGGGTTTGCTATGAAACATGTAGTGGGATGTGAATGATCAAGATAGAATTTGCCCCTCCTTATGGGAGAGATATCTCTGGGCCCCTCGATGTAATGGATTATGAAAGTGCATGGCCATGCCAATGTGATTGAGGAGTCAATCACAAGTTTATAATCCATCACGGAATCGAGAGAGTGATTGAGCTATTAAGAGGATGACACAGGTCTCGCCTTGAGCTTAATCTATATCGTGAGGCAAAGGGATTCGTACATGAGAACATTACAGGTTCAGCCGATATGATCTTTACGTATACTTTGGGGTTAATATGTCTTGCTAGAGGCCGCTTTTAACAGGGTGACCGGAAAGGTGTTTCCGGGTCGCGACCAAGTATACGTGAACCTACAGGGTCGCACACTTAACGGGTTGGAACACTAATTCGAATGTGATTCGGATGTGGGCTCAATTCGGATAGAGATCCGGATAGACTCCTATTGGGCCTCGGTCCACGAGGCCCAAGTGAGGAGGTCTATATATTTGGAGGCGGGGGGCTGAGGGATGCACGCATATGTTCCTCCCGAGCAAAACCCTAGCCGCCACCTCCCGAGCCAAACCCTAGCCGCTCGCGAGTGCTGGTACACTCGCGATCGGCGTTACAGCCCCGGACGTGTGGATACCGGTGGAGGCGCTGCTCGTTGCGGCGTTGATCGGCATCAACAAACTACAGATTGGATCTGCTCGTGGTGTGGTTGATCGTGTGGAGGAGACGATCTGTTCGGGACGATCGGCTACTTCCACTACTACCTCGACGCGCGTGGTTGGATCGGCTTCTCCAACTCTTCTTCCGCTGCGCTGCGCGTCTAGTGGTAACGATCTATGATCCCTCCTTAGCATGATGTCCTGGTGTGCGCGGTAGAAATTTTTATTTTCTGCTATCGTAGCCTACGCGCGTTCCTTTACCTACACGCTGGTAGCTGGCGTATTGTTGAATGTACAAATTAGTTACCAAATGCTACAAAGATTATGGTCATTAACAAGATAACATGAAATTCATTCTTCATATCCACTAGATACTAACAATCACCGTGCAATTTATTAATATCCTAAATAATCTAGATTACCTAATTGCTTTGGGCTTATTTTGATTCTGGCTTTGACCTAGGATCTATCATTATGCCTATCATGGATCTTGTTTTGCACAATTTTCTTATGTCTCTTTATATCAAATTTACCTCTAAAGCCCAAATTCCACGAATTTTGGACACTGTTGGACCCCTGTGCACCAAAAACTCCCGTTTTGGCCCCCGAACGAAAAAAATTCCGGTTTTGGACCCTTCCCGAGCACGCGTTCACGAGGTGGTGACACGTGTCCCGGTCGTGCGGTCTGGTACCGCACGACCGCACTGTTCACCCGGTCGTGCGGTACCAGACCGCACGACCCGGCTGGCATCGCTCCGACCGCGCGACTCTTCGACCGACCGCACGACGCCCAGTCCCGCCCGCGCGACCAAGTCCCGAGCGCGCGATTCCTTCTGCCGACCGCGCGTCAAATCGTTCCGCCGAAAGCCGAAAGCGCAGCACGGGCTGGCAGTAGTATGTGTATGGCCCCCCAAATTTTGCATGCAGCTCATACACGCGTCAGTAGTATGTGTATGGCCCCCCAAATTTTGCTGAATGAGTGAGGAGCGTTCGCAATAAAATGCCTTTCGAGCTCGCTTGGTGAGCAGATGCATGCGGTGAAGTCTTTTGGTCTGCAGTGGAAGCAAAGACAGAGCGAGAAAGGGAGTGAAGGGAGGAAAAGAAAGAGTGGAATCTCAGATATTTGAGTTGCTTCTGTTTGGAGTCAGCAGATTTTGCAAATACGAAAGTTGTAGATCGTCTTCTGAGCTTCAAGTAGAGATAATTTTTGGCCCTGTGCAAGTATTTTTCTGTGAATGTCATTAGCCCGTAATTAGGGGAACCGTGTTTCGTTAATGTTCTTATAAGCCAATACGGTGTGTATGTTGTAGGTAAACATGATGCATGATGTATTGTAGTGTAGAAAATGTCGTATTTATTTGTTGAAGTTACGTAGTGTAATGTAGTTATTTTTTGATGAACAAACGTGCTTACATGCGTAGGTGTTGAAAAAGTAAATATTTATGTTAGAGCATTTGTGGTTGATAGCAACAGTAGATAGATTAGAGACAATTTGTATAATTGGTAGGTGTTGTGGCTACAGACCAAACAGAGAGAGAGATGGTAGTGGAGAGTGAGGGAGATGAGTAATGGCTTGGGTCTTCCCCATGGCCTGTATTCCATATATATACATGGGGAGTGCTTTTACAATTATACCCTTACAGTTGATCATCCCCCACAGGGGCATCTATGTCATTACACATGGCCTATTCTGAGCCTTGTAACCTCCTACTAGGCCTGCTGGGTTTAGGTGGGGGCCACCCCTACAACAGGAGCCTCTCATGGAGAAGGGCTTCACAGGGCCGAAACCATGTTGCCGAGTCCTTCGGCCCCCTCCGTCCCTGCGGCCTGTGAGCTTTTTCCGAACTTGACCAGGGGCTGAGGCCGTAGCCGAAGTAGACGCGCGCGCGCTCCGTCCCCTACCCTTCGCACGGGTGGCGGCGGAGCTGGCGCCTGATCGAAGTAGACGCGCGCGCTCCGTCCCCTACCCTTCGAACGGATGGCAGCGGAGCTGGCGCCTAGCCGAAGTAGACGCGCGCGCTCCGTCCCCTACCCTTCGAACGGGTGGCAGCGGAGCTGGCGCCTAGCCGAAGTAGATGCGCGCGCTCCGTCCCCTACCCTTCGAACGGGTGGCAGCGGAGCTGGCACCTAGCCGAAGTAGACGCGCGCGCTCCGTCCCCCGCGGGCGTAGCCGGGGCTGTCGGGGCGGGGTTTAAACTTCTTGGCTCCGGGGTCCATGTTGGGGGCGGGGCCGGAACCGTGGGCGATGCGGTGGTGAAGGTGGGTGCTGTACCGCCGGCTTTCCCGCGTTTCGCAGCTTCCCCGGCCTCGCGGCCTGATAGTGCGCTTTAAATGACGGCTGGAATCGTGCCGACGCCTGGCCTGTCAGAGGGCAGGCTGTCGTGTTATGCAGTCTGCCTTCGCGTGGGTGGGGCACGCGGCGGCTTGCAACTGGCACGTCGTGGGATGTGAGCGGTTGCGTGCTCGCGGCTGTTCGCTGCTTCCCCAGGGTGGCGGGACGCATGTCGAGCGCGTACTGGGGTTGTGCGCTGCCTGGCCACCTACCCGGCGCGCCCCTCCAGGTACCGACGGTTCTTCTTTCCAGGTCGTGCGTATTCGAACCGCTGGGGTTCTGGCCTAACTGCGCTTTCTGGCCGTGGGGGAGGCGAGTGGGCTTTATAAGGTGCCCTCACCGCAATGGGAGCACCTTTGTCCCGCTTGCCGCTTAGTTCTGGTTTATTCCGTGCCGGTAGTAGCGCGACTTACTGCCTTGGTTTGTTTTACCCTGCCTTTTGGAGACAATGGCCAGCCATGGCGACGCATCTCGCCCTCCCAGCGGCGGCTCCTCGTCTAGTTGGGACAAGTTGTCCTTCCCTTCTAGGGATTACAAGCTGGTGCTGCGGGGGCGCTCGCATGCCGACAGGCGATGGGACGCCATGGAATACTCGGGGGGCCGCTGTTCCCGCGTGTTGGGAAAGAGCCGCGTGACTGAGGAGACGCTGCAACGGCTTGTTCGCGACGGGAAGATCGAGGATCGGGATGGGGCTCGCCTACCCCGTCGCAACGAAACAGAGCCGAAGCCCCAGGAGACAGAGACGATCGTCTTCGTCGCGTTCTTTGATGCCGGCCTTTGCATGCCCTCAAAGATGTTTGTGGGCGAAGTCTTGCGGACTTATGGGTTGGAGTTAGCACAGCTGACGCCGAGCGCAATAGTCCGCCTGGCTGTCTTCACATGGGCGACGTGGACGGAGGGCCGGTATCCCAGCGTGAGCCTGTTCGCCACCCTGCACGACGCCTGCTGCCGCCCCAAGAAGGCTGGAGATGGAGCTATTTCCAATTTTGGCAGCGTGGACTTCGTGCTGCGATCGTCCTGCACGACGCTGTTCCCCACGCCGGCCGCCCTGGGGAAGTGGGAGTCCGGCTGGACGCGGTGGTGGTTTTATTACCACGTGACCGGCCCGAGTGGCCTGCTATGCCGAGGCGGGCCCATCTCGTTCAATACTTCACCAAGCGTGAAGCCGGAGGCTGACGACGCGCAGAGACTCTGGAGGCTTGTCGGCGTCGCCCGCCGGCTAAGTATGCGCGACCTGGCCGAAGAGTTCACGATGTACGGGGTGGCGCCGCTGTCTTCCCGATGGAGATACACGGGCCGGGGCAATGACCGAGCGGACGGGATCTGCCCGCCAGTGTCCCGCCTGCTTCCGCCCTCCGCCCCTTGTAAGTTGTTTGGAGTGCAGCAGGCATCTCTTGACGTATCCGCACTTGTTCTCACGTGATCGCCCTGCTGTCTCTTGTGCAGTGGCTCGGCTAGAAGACGCGGAGCGCGCGACTGAGGTGTTCCTCGGCACTGCAGGCTTCGGAAATAAGGGTGAGTACGTGGGCCGCGTGTTTTGTATGGTGCTACCGGGCGCCTGGTGACTTCCATTGCTGCTTTCAGACACTTGTCATCAGCGACGCGCTAGACGAGGCCCGCATCCGGGAGCGGAGGGCCCTAGAAGCCAGGCTTCGTGAAGCGGATGACGCTCACGCGATAAAGGACGAAGAGCTCCGCGCACTGGAGGGTGCCTTGTCATCCCTACAAGTCGAGGCCAAGGAAGCCAAACGCGCCGCTGCAGAGGAACGCGCCTCCTTCCTGCGGCAGATTGCCGCCTTGGAGGGGGAGAAGACCCAGCTGGCCGAGACTCTTGCCGGGAAGACCCGCGCCTTGGACGATGCGTCCACGTCAGCCTGGGTGGCAATGGAGTCTCTGAACCGGGCCTTCCGTGATCTATGCGTTGACGTGCCCGACGCCACCCACGGGCCGGAGGACCTGATGGAGACGCTTGGGCTGATCGAGGAAGGGGCGGGCGTCGCGCTTCGCAGCGCCAAGACCTTCGGGGAGCATTGCGGCTATCTTGGCGCGTGCCTTGCCCTCGGCATGCTTCACACCCGTGGGTGTAGGCATATGCAGGAGCTGGCAAACCCTCACCTGGATCTTCCTGGTCGGCCGGAGGCGCTGCCGGACGCTATTCGCTCCATCGAGCCTAGCCTCCGGAACTTCCACCGGCGGATCTGGAGTCGCATCGGGGAGGATGCGGCGAGGGTTGCAGTACAGCAAACGCTGCGCGGGAGAGGGGACTTACCTCGTTGGCTCGAAGAGGTTACCCGAGGCCATGGCAGCGGCACGGGCCCCTCGGCGCCGCGCGAAGACTGAGGCGTTAGTCATATCAGGCGGAGGGAGGGGGGTTCGCGCTTGCGCGCCCATACCTATAATCATTTGACCCCATATTTTTGCAATGGGATGATGCACCATTTATTCTTACTGTTGTAAGCTGTGGTTTGAGCCGTCGACGCCTTTTTTATAGTCCGTAGACTGTCGCGTGCGGAGGCGGTCCTCAACGCTACGACTTAATTTATAGTCCGTGGACTCTCGCGCGCGGAGGCGGACCTCGACGCTACGTCTTATTTAAAGTTCGTAGACTGGTGCGTGCCGAGGCGGACCTCGACGCTACGTCTTATTTATAGTCTGTAGACTGGTGCGTGCGGAGGCGGACCTCGACACTACGTCTTATTTATAGTCCGCGGACTCTCGCGTGCGGAGGCGGACCTCGACGCTACGTCTTATTTAAAGTCCGTAGACTGGTGCGTGCGGAGGCGGACCTCGACGCTACGTCTTATTTATAGTCCGCGGACTCTCGCGTGCGGAGGCGGACCTCGACGCTACGTCTTATTTAAAGTCCGTAGACTGGTGCGTGCGGAGGTGGACCTCGACGCTACGTCTTATTTATAGTCCGCGGACGCTCGCGTGCGGAGGCGGACCTCGACGCTACGTCTTATTTAAAGTCCGTAGACTGCTGCGTGCAGAGGCGGACCTCAACGCTACGTCTTATTTATAGTCCGCGGACTCTCACGTGAGGAGGCGGACCTCGACGCTACGTCTTATTTAAAGTCCGTAGACTGATGCGTGCGGAGGCGGACCTCGACGCTACGTCTTATTTATAGTCCGCGGACTCTCGCGTGCGGAGGCGGACCTCGACGCTACGTCTTATTTAAAGTCCGTAGACTGGTGCGTGCGGAGGCGGATCTCGACGCTACGTCTTATTTATAGTCCGCGGACTCTCGCGTGCGGAGGCGGACCTCGATGCTACGTCTTATTTAAAGTCCGTAGACTGATGCGTGCGGAGGCGGACCTCGACGCTACGTCTTATTTATAGTCCGCGGACACTCGCGTGCGGAGGCGGACCTCGACGCTACGTCTTATTTAAAGTCCGTAGACTGATGCGTGCGGAGGCGGACCTCGACGCTACGTCTTATTTATAGTCCGCGGACTCTCGCGTGCGGAGGCGGACATCGACGCTACGTCTTATTTAAAGTCCGTAGACTCTCGCGTGCGGACGCGGACCTCGACGCTATGTCTTATTTAAAGTCCGTAGACTGGTGTACCTGCGCGCGGGGGTGACCCCTTGCACATTGCGGCTAGACAATGTTATTTATGGGAACGGCGAGCTTTATTGAATACCCGTTTGCGCGGGCGAGCACCGTACAAGGAGGGGCTGATGCCATTATAACCTTTGTCCCGCTTCTAGGCGTAATATCGCCGCAGCTTGTCCGCATTCCATGTGTGGTGGAGAGTTTGCCCCTCAAGTGTGGCGAGGCGGTATGCTCTCTTCTGCAATGCTTCAGCCACAATGTATGGACCTTCCCACTTGGACTCCAGCTTGCCAACGGTCTCCGCATGGAGTGCCGTTCTAAGGACGAGATCCCCGGCCTTGAACCTTCGCGGATATACGGACCGGTCTCGAGTACGTACTGTATGTCGCACGTACTTTTCGACGTGTTGGGCTGCGCTTGCTCGCGCCCCGTCGAGGAGGTCCAGGGACACGCGACGCTCTTCATCGGGCGCTTGGACGAGGACCCTCCGCGATCCAGCCTTGATCTCTTCAGGCGTGACCGCCTCGTCGCCGAAAAGAAGCTTGAAGGGCGTGAACCCTGTCGGGCGTGTTACCGTTGTGCGAAGAGACCAGAGGACGCTGTGAAGCTCGCTCGACCACCTGCCCTTCGGCAACCCGACTAGGCATTTTTTGACGGCGACAGAGATGGCACCGTTCGCCCTTTCGACTGCTCCGTTGGACTGGGGGTGCCCCACCGAGGCGAACCGAATCGTGATGCCCATGTCACCGCAGAACTCCTTGAATGGGGCGGCGTCAAACTGCAGGCCGTTGTTGACGGTGAGTTCTGATGAGGACATCACTTCTTCGGATACACACAACACTCCTCCACTTGACATTCAAAGACCAATCACTAGAGCTCGCGCCCGACAATTGAATTTACAGGTGAGCTCGTTCCTAAGTACTTCTTTTTGTTCATTTGAGAATAGATTGCTACCTAATAATTTAATTATGATTAGGAACCATGGAGAAGACCTAAAAGTACTTGGAGAAGGGCTACGGGACGCACAAGTCCAGCAAGGGCGGTCGAATCATGTTGGAGGTCCAACTCAAGCCGACTTCGAATCCAATTTGGAGTCCAGTTCGAATCCAATTCGGAGTCCAGGACCAGGCCGCACTAAAACGGACGCCCAGATCGCATCCAGGCTCCGTTTTGGACGTTCCACATATGTATGGAAAGCTGAGAAGACTACCTTTCCAATGGCTCTGATCCCATGTCAAAATTCCTTTGAGTCAACGGGAATCGTCGAAACAAATGGGCGTTCAGAATCTGTCAGGGTGCTGCGCCACCGTCTTTTGGGCCGTTCGGCTTTGTATCGTGTTGGAGCCCATTAGGGGCGCGTCCAGGGGTTTTGCACGCCCCTAACTCCTATATATCCAGCCGCCACCCCCACCATTAGGGTTTGGGTTTTGCTTAGATTAATTCTGTCTTTGAACAGTATCGCCGTTCATCGGTTTGTGAGACCCCAACTTTCGAGTGCTAAATCAATACATCTGCAATTCAGTTGTGTTCTTCCTTGTTCTTGCTTGTGTTCTTCGATTCGCAGGTAAGAATTAGCCTTCTTGGCGAGGTCAACCGGCTGCGCACGGTTGATAACCCGAGGAGACGTGGTGCTGCGATTGCGGGGTTCGGAACGTGTCGTTCGGAAGCCGGATCGATTTGTGTCGCGCCTCCACCAAATCGAACATATCCAGAACCTGTTGGAAGATCGGGACCCCGTCCCATCAAGTGGTAATCAGAGCTTCAGGTGTTCCTTCAGGTTCGCGTTACCCTCCTTTGTTGTTTTCGGTTTCGTCCTAGAGTCCATGAAAAAGCCCTACAAAAAAAATTGTAGTCATAGGTTGTTTCCTGTCCTAGATCTCGTTTAGCCTTTGCACAATTTGATTCCAGAGTCCGTAGTGTTGAGTTTGTGTCCTTAGTCGAGTTGTGTTGCTGGTTTAGATCGTGTTTTGTTTCGGGTTATCTTGCTTCCGCTACCTCTCATACAAACCCTAGCCGTCATCCATCGCGTATTCCACCCTCTGTTTTTGTTTTCCCACCCATATCCCGCCCTCTGTTTGAATCTTCCTTCGCATCTCGTGATCACACAGCACCATCCCCCACTTTTCCCCGAGCTTCTGCCCCCAAATTCCACCGATTTCCTCCACTCAATTTCGTTTTGGGCTTCCACAGAAACCATAACTCGGAGCATACATCGCCACAGAAGATGGAGGCTACATCAGCACTTCGGATGTCGAGGAGGATGATGATGTTGCTGCTGCCTCGGACGACAATGGCGGTGGTGATGACGACCTGGTCCTTGGTGGGGCGTCCACAGCGACGCTACGGAGCATCATTGTGCAGCGCGTCCTCAGCACACAGGTACAACAACCCGATAAGCTTCAACGCCATAATTTGTTTCAGACTTTCTTCGCAATCAAGAACCGGTGTGCACGTGTCATCATTGATGGAGGAAGTTGCAACAACTTGATGAGTTCTGATTTGGTCAAGAAGCTTGGCTTGACCACGCGACCGCATCCACATCCATACCATATTCATTGGTTAAATGACTCTGGAAAAGCTAAGGTAACACAAACATGCCGAGTCCATTTTTGCATTGGTGGTTATGTTGATCATGTTGATTGTGATGTGGTTCCTATGCAAGCATGCTCTCTCTTATTGGGTCGACCTTGGGAATTTGATAATGATGCTTTACACCATGGTAGTAGTAACAAATACACTTTTATGCATAAGGGAAAGAAATTTACTTTACTGCCTTTGACTCCAGCTGAGATTATAGAGGCCGATAGGGAGAGAGTTGCTGCTACTAATGATCCAAATAAACATGATAAATCTGAAAAACAGCAAGTACTCCACTTGAACAATTCTGTTATGCTTGCCACCAAATCAGACCTTGCTGAAATTGATGATGTTAATGATATATGCTATGTTTTTGTGTGCAAAGATGCTTTGTTTTCTCTTGATAATATGCCTTGCACTTTGCCTGCTCCTGTCACTAACCTTTTGCAGGAGTTTAGAGATGTTTTTCCTGATGAGATTCCTCCAGGACTTCCACCCCTTCGAGGGATTGAGCACCAGATTGACTTGATTCCTGGAGCGAGCTTGCCAAACCGTGCGGCGTACAGGACCAATCCTGAAGAGACTAAGAAGATTCAGCGACAAGTCCAAGACCTTTTGGACCGTGGGTACGTACGTGAGAGCCTTAGTCCTTGTGTTGTTCATGTTCTTTTGGTTCCCAAAAAAGATGGTTCTTGGCGTACTCTATGGAACAAGTTGGGTACAAAGTTGTTGTTCTCTACAACATGTCACCCACAAACTGATGGTCAAACCGAGGTGGTGAACCGCACATTGTCTACCATGTTGAGAGCTATTTTGAAGAATAATTTGAAGCTGTGGGAAGAGTGTTTGCCGCATGTTGAGTTTGCATATAATCGAGCGGAACACTCCACCACCAAGGTAAGTCCTTTTCAGGTAGTGTATGGATTCAATCCCCGTGCCCCTATTGATATTTTACCTTTGCCTACTAGTGAGAGAGCTCATAATGATGCTAAGGAGCGTGCTGATTTTATTGTCAAAATGCATGAGACTACTAAGGCCAACATTGAAAAGATGAATGAAAAATATAGGATTATTGGTAGTAAAGGTAGAAAGGAAGTTAAACTTGAACCGGGTGATTTTGTTTGGTTGCACTTGAGAAAGGATAGATTTCCTGAGTTAAGAAAATCAAAATTGATGCCTAGAGCTGCTGGTCCTTTTAAGATAGTTGAGAAGATAAATGATACTGCATATAAACTTGCATTGCCTCCCGAGTTTGGGGTTAGTCCCACCTTTAACATTTCAGATTTGAAGCCATACTTGGGAGATGAAGATGAGGCTGAGTTGAGGACAACTCCGCTTCAAGAGGGGGAGGATGATGAGGACATCACTTCTTCGGATACACACAACACTCCTCCACTTGACATTCAAAGACCAATCACTAGAGCTCGCGCCCGACAATTGAATTTACAGGTGAGCTCGTTCCTAAGTACTTCTGTTTGTTCATTTGAGAATAGATTGCTACCTAATAATTTAATTATGATTAGGAACCATGGAGAAGACCTAGAAGTACTTGGAGAAGGGCTACGGGACACACAAGTCCAGCAAGGGCGGTCGAATCATGTTGGAGGTCCAACTCAAGCCGACTTCGAATCCAATTCGGAGTCCAGTTCGAATCCAATTCGGAGTCCAGGACCAGGCCGCACTAAAACGGACGTCCAGATCGCATCCGGACTCCGTTTTGGACGTTCCACATATGTATGGAAAGCTGAGAAGACTACCTTTCAAATGGCTCTGGTTCCATGTCAAAATTCCTTCTGAGTCAACGGGAATCGTCGAAACAAGTGGGCATTCAGAATCTGTCAGGGTGCTGCGCCACCGTCTTTTGGGCCGTTCGGCTTTGTATCGTGTTGGAGCCCATTAGGGGCGCGTCCAGGGGTTTTGCACGCCCCTAACTCCTATATATCCAGCCGCCACCCCCACCATTAGGGTTTGGGTTTTTCTTAGATTAATTCTGTCTTTGAACAGTATCGCCGTTCATCGGTTTGTGAGACCCCAACTTTCGAGTGCTAAATCAATACATCTGCAATTCAGTTGTGTTCTTCCTTGTTCTTGCTTGTGTTCTTCGATTCGCAGGTAATGGATCTACAATCTACACACATACGCCAAGAACCATCTTTTTTGGGAACCAAAAGAACAGGAACAGCACAAGGACTAAGGCTCTCACGTACGTACCCACGGTCCAAAAGGTCTTGGACTTGTCGCTGAATCTCCATAGTCTCTTCAGGATTGGTCCTGTATGCCGCGCGGTTTGGCAAACTCGCTCCAGGAATCAAGTCAATCTGGTGCTCAATCCCTCGAATTGGTGGAAGTCCTGGAGGTATTTCATCAGGGAAAACATCTCTAAACTCCTGCAAAAGGTTAGTGACAGGAGCAGGCAAAGTGCAAGGCATATTATCAAGAGAAAATAAAGCATCTTTGCACACAAAAGCATAGCATGTATCATTAACATCATCAATTTCAGCAAGGTCTGATTTTGTGGCAAGCATAACAGAATTTTTCAAATGGATTACTTGCTGTTTTTCAGATTTATCATGTTCCTTTGTATCATTAGCAGCAGCAACTCTCTCCCTATCGGCCTCTATAATCTCAGCTGGGGTCAAAGGCAGTAAAGTAACTTTCTTTCCCTTATGCATAAAAGTGTATTTGTTACTACTACCATGGTGTAAAGCATCATTATCAAATTCCCAAGGTCGACCCAATAAAAGAGAGCATGCTTGCATGGGAACCACATCACAATCAACATGATCAACATACCCACCAATGGAAAAATGGACTCGGCATGTTTGTGTTACCTTAGCTTTTCTAGAATCATTTAACCACTGAATATGATATGGATGGGGATGCGGTCGCATGGTCAAACCAAGCTTCTTGACCAAATCAGAACTCACCAAGTTGTTGCAGCTTCCTCCATCAATGATGACACGTGCACGCCGGTTCTTGATTGCGAAGAAAGTCTGAAACAAATTATGGCGTTGAAGCTTATCGGGTTGTTGTACCTGTGTGCTGAGGTCTCGCTGCACAATGATGCTCCGTAGCGTCGCTGTGGACGCCCCACCAAGGACCAAGTCGTCATCACCACCGCCATTTTCGTCCGAGGCAGCAGCAACATCATCATCCTCCTCAACATCCGAAGTGCTGATGTAGCCTCCATCTTCTGTGGCGATGTATGCCCGTTGGCTAGGGCAATTCTTCTGCACATGACCAAGCCCATGGCAGCGGTGGCACTGAATGTCGGAGGAGCGGCCCGTTGAAGCCACGGAAGAAGAACTCTTGGCTGGAACCTGCAAGGAATTTTCTGAAGCATCTGCAAAGCGTGACGTGGAAGGTGGCTTCGGTGGCGCTGCTGCAATCTTGTTCACAGGTGGTGGAGGAGAACGAAAACTCGAAGAAGACTTGGGCAGTCCCGTCGATGTAGTCGTGCGCGGCGTGTAGAAGGGTCGTCCGTTGCTTGCCTTCGCTGATTCCTTGCGTCCCTGCAATTCTTTTTCTGCAAGCATAGCAAGCTGGAACAACTGGTTGACAGTAGTAAATTCTTTATAATGAACAATGTCCTAAATTTCACGCCGTAACCCCCCGTAGAAACGACAAATCTTATCATCCGTGTCCTCAACAACCCCACAACGCATCATACCCTTTTGAAGCTCAGCATAATAGTCCTGAACAGAACGATCACCTTGTTCTAAGCGCTGCAATTTTTTTCTCAAATCAAGTTTATATGTGGGAGGAACAAAACGATTACGCATATCTTCTTTTAACCGTTCCCATGTATCAGGTTGTAAGCGCATGTTACTTAGTTCATTCCACCAGATAATAGCAAAGTCCTTAAACTCACTAGTAGCTTGTCTAACTCTATGTTGTTCAGGAACCAAGTGAGAATTAAATTTCTGCTCTACCGTCATCTCCCAATCAAGATATATATCAGCATCGTAAAGACCAGCAAAAGATGGAATGGTAAACTTGACTTTAGCAAAAGGGTCGTCGTTACCATGACGGTTCTGGTTATTACCTCCCATACCCTGTCGGTTTTGCTGAAGACGCCGACGTAGTCGAGCATCTTGTGTCGCTCGCCGATCAATGTTGCCATCTGCATCATACACGGCGTCTTCATCAGGATGATGGCCATCATTGACAGGTGGCAGGCGTGCCTCCAATGTGTCCATCCGACCAGTGAGGTCAGCCAACCGTCGCTCCACCCGCTCAATGCCTTCCGTGGTGTTCAACTTGGCAATGGCGGTGACGATTGTGTCCATTCTCGCGCCGAGATCAGTGATTAAAGCATTTTGTTTGTCGAGCGCAGCTTGTAGATGGCCGCGACTAACACACTCGTTGAAATCGACCGGTGTCTCATTTCCTTTGTCTCCTGCCATGGTTAGTGGAAACACAGGGAAAACAAAAGGATTATCCCTATCAACTAGAAAGGAAGGACAGTGGAAACCCGCAAAGGAAGTGGCTTACCAAGCTCTTACAAGTGTTCTTACCATCGCAAACAGTAGGTGGTACAACCGGTGGCTGGTTCGTGATACCTAGAGAGTGTGACCCGGCGATTGCAAGGGTCAAAAACTGTGTTGTCCGGAAGTATGTACATGGAGCTTGGAAGGCCAAATCTGTTAGTGGAACACAAGTCAATAACAGATAGTAATGCTGAATAAATGTCCAAAGCAATGGTCCTAGTTGCTGGTCTAAATGTGGCCTATATCAGAGTTAAGATATGATAAACAAGGAGTCAAGACCAGAATAGTAAGGCAAAGACAGCAACAAAGATGGCCAGGTACTGAGAGACTTAATGCAGCATAAGCACAAAACAAATGAATTTCTGTCACCTAAAACTGTGCTCTTTTTTTTTCTTTTTTTCTTTTTTTTTTAGGCACACAACTCAGGTGCCTTTGCTCTCAGGCAAAACCAGGTGCCGAAATTTTTCTTTTTTGTTTCTTTTTTCTGTTATTTTTTCACAAAGCAGAGCACAGAAATAGGAACCACACAAAGTTTCACCTCAATCTAATGTAAGGTGTGGCCTACAGAAAATGATGAATGTGCTGTAAATTTGGTGATGAAAGTTCGGAGCTCGAGTACTGCACTTTCCAGGCCGAATTTGGGCAAAATAAATTCGCCGAAACCCGACTAAGTTAGGTCGGTTTCGGATGCAAAATTTAATTTCACCCAATTTCAAAAAAAAATCTCCTGATTTCGAGTCCGTATGCAAAAGTTATGGCCGTTTGAAGATGGGACTCCGAGTTATGGTTTTTGTGGAGGCCGAAACGAAATCGGGTGGAGGGAATTGGTGGAAATTGGTGGCGGAAGCTCGGGGAATGGTGGGGGATGATACTGTGTGATCACGAGACACGAAGGATGACTCAAACAGAGGGTGGGATATGGGTGGGAAAACAAAAACAGAGGGTGGAAAACGCGATGGATGACGGCTAGGGTTTGTATGGGATGAAGCGGAAGCAAGACAACCCGAAATAAAACACAATCTAAACCAGCAACACAACTCGACTAAGGACACAAACTCAACACTACGGACTCTGGAATCAAATTGTGCAAAGGCTAAACGAGATCTAGGACAGGAAACAACCTATGACTACAATTGTTTTTTGTAGGGCTTTTTCATGGACTCTAGGATGAAACCGAAAACAACAAAAGAGGGTAACGCGAACCTGAAGGAACACCTGAAGCTCTGATTACCACTTGATGGGAACGGGGTCCCAATCTTCCAACAGGTTCTGGATATGTTTGATTTGGTGGAGGCGCGACACAAATCGATCCGGCTTCCGAACAACACGTCCCGAACCCCGCAATCGCAGCACCACGTCTCCTCAGGTTATCAACCGTGCGCAGCCCGGTTGACCTCGCCAAGAAGGCTAATCCTCGCCTGTGAATCGAAGAACACAAGCAAGAACAAGGAAGAACACAACTGAATTGCAGATGTATTGATTTAGCACTCGAAAGTTGGGGTCTCACAAACCGATGAACGGCGAAACTGTTCAAGACAGAATTAATCTAAGCAAAACCCAAACCCTAATGGTGGGGGTGGCGGCTGGATATAGAGGAGTTAGGGGCGTGCAAAACCCCTGGACGCGCCCCTAATGGGCTCCAACACGATACAAAGCCGATCGGCCCAAAAGACGGTGGCGCAGCACCCTGACAGATTCTGAACACCCACTTGTTTCGAAGATTCCCGTTGACTCAGAAGGACTTTTGACATGGGACCACATCCATTGGAAAGGTGGTCTTTTCAGCTTTCCATACATATGTGGAACGTCCAAAACGGAGTCCGGATGCGATCTGGGCGTCCATTTTAGTGCGGTCTGGTCCTGGACTCCGGATTGGATTCGAAGTCGGTTTGAGTTGGGCCTCCAACATGATTCGACCGCCCTTGCTAGACTTGTGCGCCTTGTAGCCCTTCTCCAAGTATTTCCAGGTCCTCTCCATGGTTCCTAATCATAATTAAATCATTAGGTAGCAATCTATTCTCAAATGAACAAAAGAAAGTACTTAGGAACGAGCTCACCTGTAAATTCAATTGCCGGGCGCGAGCTCTAGTGATTGGTCCTTGAATGTCAAGTGGAGGAGTGTTGTATGTATCCGAAGAAGTGATGTCCTCATCACCTGTCCTCCCCACGGACGGCGCCTACTGTTGTGGCTACAGACCAAACAGAGAGAGAGATGGTAGTGGAGAGTGAGGGAGATGAGTAATGGCTTGAGTCTTCCCCATGGCCTGTATTCCATATATATACATGGGGAGTGCTTTTACAATTATACCCTTACAGTTGATCATCCCCCACAGGGGCATCTATGTCATTACACATGGCCTATTCTGAGCCTTGTAACCTCCTACTAGGCCTGCTGGGTTTAGGTGGGGGCCACCCCTACAACAGTAGGCTTATACAATTTTTGGTGAAGAAAAGTGAGGAGCGAAAGCCGGAAGAGTTGAGTTGTTTTCGTTTGGAATCAGCGGAATTGGCAAGTACAAAAGTTGTAGATCGTCTCGTGAGCATCAACAAGAGGTAAGTTTTGTGCCCGTGCACTATAATTTTATGTATGTCATTAGGCTTTAATTAAGGAAACCATCTTGTGTTACTGTTATTTTATGTCAATCTTTTATACGCTATGTATGTATAGCAAATGTTGCATATGTTTGTGAACGTACGTACTGTAAAGTAGTTTCAGTTAGGTGGAAAATATTAAGTTGTAGTGTGTAGACGTTGAGAAAATACATATTTATGTTAGAGCAATTGTAGGTGATAACAATAGTACTAGGATTAGAAGCATATGATTAGTACGCTTAGGGAAGAACTACATACAGTGCGGTAGGTGGTAAAAATAAATTAGAAATAAATTTGGTAGATTAGAATTAAAATATAATAGTAGTCATAGAAAGTTATAGTAGAGCTACATAAAGACTATATTAAGTTAAAGTTAGAAAAGATTGTAGTGTAAATAATGTGTAGGTGTTGAAAAAGTAAATATTTATGTTGGAGCATTTGTAGGTGGTAAATTTGTAGTAGTTAGATTAGATATAATTTGTATAATTAGTATGCTTAGTGAATGACCGTACTATGAATGACCGTAGTGAATGACCATAGTATGGAAATAAAAATGATATGAATATTTAATTTGTTGTATGGTTGATTAAAATGACTGTAGTACATGCTGTGTACTAAAATGGTTGATTATGCACTTATGTTAGGTACGCAATGGCTGGCATTCAACAATTGTTCGTGTTTTATGGGAGTGGTCTCGTACGTGATGGGCCGTATGGGGCGGACCTGTCAAATTGCGAGCGGACCGTGATCTCGGCACCCGGTCTGAGCGCCATGAGCTTGTCTGAGCTACGGAGGTGTGTCCGTTCAGCATTCGATCGACACACCGCAAGGAAGAAGTTACGGATCGAGGCAGTCTATGCCTCAATGGTGGATGATGGAAGGGAGAGCATATGGCAACTTCTGAAGGTGACCAATGATGCGTCATGGGCGAACTACATGGAGGTCGTGTGCAACCCTGGTGCTGCGATATATGGTAGGCCAATGGTGTATGTCGAGTTCGTGGAGAGGGCAAAATCATCAGGCATGGTTGGTTCTGACGCCGCTGGTGGAGATGCAGTGGCTGGGTTCATCTCCGGCGGTCATGAAGACGCTTGTGCGGGAGAACATGTGGGCGAGGAAGTGGGTGATAAAGACGACAGGAGGCGTGCGGAGAATTTTCAGCCCAACGAAGGTGTGGACGAGAGGTGGTGGGCCGCCCGTATTGACTGTCATGAGTATCTTGGGGACCAGGTGGGAGAAGAGCGCAGCGAGGAGGATGAGGAGGTGGAAACAGGCAATTCTGGAGAGGACGAGGATGGCGAAGGTGCAACTGGAGGGGTGGTAGGTCGTGTTGTGACCACGGACGGTGCGTACGTGTCATCCAGACTGGACGACAACGCAACGGCAGCCCTAGTTCTGCCACAGGCGGAGGAGGGAAAATGGGGGTTCAGCGAGGGCGCACTCTTTTTGGGGCAGTGCTTCCGTAATAAGAGTGCTGTCCAGCAGGCTATTGCTAGACATGCCGTCAACATAAGCCGAACGTATCGGGTCCACAAGTCAAAGCCGGACACGTACGTTGTGAAGTGTGTCGACGGGTCCTGTGGTGGAAAAGTCCGTGCACAACGGTACAAGGGCGTTGGCACGGAGTTCCGGATAACGGTGCTGCAAGATCACAGTTGCGAGCTTGCGGGGCCAGTACATAGACACCGCAACATGACATCATCGTATGTTGCGGAGTTGGTCATGCACCTCATCCAGGCGGATGTGTCAATTACCCCGAAGGTTCAAATGGTAGAAGTAGCGAACAATGCGGGCTATGAAGTGAGCTACAAGAAGGTATGGCGGGCGAAGCGAAAGGTGCTGCACCGTATGTTTGGGACGTACGAGGAGGCGTATGACCTGGTCCCAAGAATGCTGCATCAAATTTCACAATTAAACCCAGGCACTTACATAAACAAGCAGGAGAGGGTCAATCCTACGGAGGGCCCGAACTGTTTCATTCTTGACAGAGTATTCTGGGCCTTCCATCAGGCGATACAAGGGTTCAGGTGGTGCCGTCCAGTGCTAACCGTAGATGGGACGTTCCTATCCGGCAAGTACAAGGGTACTGTTCTCACCGCAGTTGCAGCCGATGCAAATGACCAGTTACTCCCAGTGGCATTTGCAATTGTGGAGAACGAGAATACAGATAGCTGGCTTTGGTTCCTTTGCAATTTGAAGCATGCCATAGTGCAAAAACGCCCTGAAGTGTGCCTTATCTCCGACCGCAATGCAGGCTTGCTGTCTGCGTTGCGAACGTTGCAGAATGGGACGCAGCCCCCCTTCTAGTTGACTGATGTGAAGAACCGCTGGTGCATGAGGCATATTGCAGCGAACTTCCACAGAAGGTTCCGTATCAAGGACCTAATGAAGATGTTCAAGAAGCTATGCATGCAGAACCAGAACCGAAAGTTCGACACCTCGTGGAGGCAGCTCGATCAGGAGGCTACGAAGCATGTGCATACAGAAGCAGGGGCCGTGGAGGGGGGCTCCACAAGAGTCGGGGTATTCTCACAATGGGTTCAGTCCAATGCACCTGACATGGAAATGTGGTCTTTGTTGCACGACACCGGTGGGGCAAGGTATGGGATCATGACAATCAACATGTCGGAGGTTTACAATGGTGTCTTGAAGGGCGTCAGATCCTTGCCGATCACGGCAATCGTGGCCGAGACTTGGAACCGTACCGTCGGGTACTTTGTGAATAGAGCCATGATGGTGCAGAAGCACCTTGACGAAAACAAGCAATACTCTGAGGTCATGCAGGCATTCATGGACAGGAAGATGGAGAAGGGTCGATCCCACATTGCTCAGCCCATTGATGGCTTAAGGAGGAAGTTTGAGGTCCGCCTAAGGCAGAAGTATGTCATGGGTCATGTTGTAGGGGTGGCCCCCACCTAAACCCAGCAGGCCTGATAGGAGGCTATAAGGCCCAAAATAGGCCATGTGTAATGACATAAATGCCCCTGAGGGGGATGATCAGCTGTAAGGGTGTAATTGTAAAAGCACTCCCCATGTATATATATGGAATACAGGCCATGGGGAGAACCCAAGCCATTACTCATCTCCATCACTCTCCACTACCATCTCTCTCTCTGTTTGGTCTGTAACCACAACAGTTGGCGCCGTCCGTGGGGAGCACGGGAGTAAGCCTAAAGTTCGAAGGAGGATGGCACCGGAAAAAGGCTTCGACGACGGCGGCGAAGGGAAAGAAGACGGCTGGGGCGGGGCGTCGCGTGAGCTCTGAGGCTTCGGCACCGCGATGACACCGCGACGACCGACCCCG
The DNA here is from genome assembly GCA_017311315.1 of Dendrocalamus latiflorus. Lineage (NCBI taxonomy): Eukaryota > Viridiplantae > Streptophyta > Magnoliopsida > Poales > Poaceae > Dendrocalamus > Dendrocalamus latiflorus. The sequence goes on along the minus strand of CM029628.1, from coordinate 12,929,061 downwards.
CCATCGACACCGCGACGACCGACCCCGGTGTCGACACCGCGACGACCGACCCCGCCGTCGACATCGCGACGACCGACCCCGCCATCGGCATCGCAGTGACCGTACTCGCGTCGACCCGCCCGCGGGGCGCAGCGGCGGCCCCGCCTGCGCCGGCTGTAGAAGGCGTGCTACTGGCGGCCCTCAACGCGTTCCAGCGGGAGCTAGGGGACCTTCGCGGAGCTGTCCGTGACATGCAAACGGCTCGAAGCCAGCAGGCCGCGCTAGGGGCCACGCCAGAGCCCGCGCCGGAAAGGGTAGAGCTCTTCGACAAGATGGAGGGATACGCGCGGGCTGAGGAAGATGAGCGGAGACGCAACACTTCCACCCTCGATCTTGCTCAAGCGACACGCTCGACATACGACGGGGTCGTGGGCGATGACCCTTCCAAGCAGGCCCGCAGTCGACAGCCTCGGGAGGACCCCCCCGGGAGCAACACCACCGGGGAGCCGGAAGGCACTCCAAAGAGCAGACGCAAGCCCCGGCGTCACCAGCGCAGACCGCAAAAGGCCCGCCATACCTTCGTCATCGAAAATGCCCTTCGAGGTCGCGAAGGCGAACTCGGCCGCGATGAGCGACCCCGGGCGGAGCAGGGACAACTCTATTACGGAAAATGGTGCGGGGTGCACGGTTATGGTAATCACTACACAAAGACGTGCGCCGCGGTTATGGAGTTGCAACGGGCGATGGCCGCACCCCAGGACTCGCCCCTTCGGCTCCCTGCCGAGGTCCAGGAGCGGCATCCGAGGGGCAGCCCCTCGCAAGCCAGGGAGGATGCACGGTGCCACGCCGTCAACGTCATCACTGGAGGCTCCTTATCAGGGGCCCCCGCGGAGCAGCCGCAATCGTGGCTGCCGCCCCGCAACATCACCTTCACCGGGAATGACGCTAGGGGCGTGGAGTTCCCTCACCATGATCCCTTGGTCATCCAGGCCCACATCGCGGGCTGCGACGTCAGGCGCATCCTTGTCGACGGAGGGAGCTCTGCGAACATCCTGTTCACAGGGGCCCTCGACCGTATGGGAACCCACCAAAGTCGCATGGAGCAGGCAGGAGCTCCACTTCAGGGCATCGGAGGCCAGCCGCTGCAGGCCATAGGGCAGGTATCCCTCCCCGTCACGCTCCACCAGGAGAGTAACATCCGGACCCACCATGTCATCTTCGACGTTGTGGACATCGCACACCCCTATAACGTCATATTGGGACGGCCCGCCATCAACTCCTTCGAGGCGGTCCCACACCACGCCTTCTTATGTATGAAGCTCCCGGGCCCGGAGGGTGTCATCACCGTCTTCGGCGACCAAGACCTTGCCAGGTGCATCGAAGTCGGCAGCCAGGGTCTGCATCGCCCGGTGCACGCCCTACCGGACGTGCTGGGTGACGCGCCCTCCGCCCCGGGATGGATGTCCAAGCCTCGGCCCGAGGGCGGAGTCAAAAGGGTGCCGCTCCAGGCGGAGGAGCAGTTTGTGTCTATTGGTGAGGGGCTCCCCCCAGAGGTCGAGCAAGATTTGCTCCAGGTGCTTCGAAACAACACCGACATCTTTGCATGGTCACCAGAAGATATCAAGGGCGTGGACCGCGCCATAATCGAGCACCGTTTGGCGGTCCGCCCCGACGCCAAGCCGGTCAAGCAAAAGCTTCGCCGCATGTCCATGGATCGGCAGCAGGCGGCCAAGGTGGAGGTGGCAAAGCTTCTTCGAGCCGGGGTCATCCGCGAGGTCCACCACCCAGAGTGGCTCACCAACCCAGTATTGGTCAAGAAGGCTAGCGGGGCCTGGCGTATGTGCATCGATTTTACGGCGCTCAACAAGGCGTGCCCAAAGGACAATTACCCTTTGCCGCGCATCGATCAATTGGTCGACGCCACCGCGGGGTGCGAGCTAATGAGTTTCTTAGATGCCTACTCTGGTTACCATCAGGTATACATGGTGGAGGACAACGAGAGCAAGACTAGCTTCATCACACCAATCGGCACCTTCTGTTTCATCAGGATGCCCTTTGGCTTGAAGAACGCGGGCGCTAACTTTACCCGCCTCGTCGCCATTGCACTGGCCACCCAGCTCGGGAGGAACGTCGAGGCCTACGTCGATGACGTGGTAGTCAAAACCCGGCAGCTCGCTCTGCATGGCCGGGACCTTCAGGAGACCTTCGACAAACTCAGGAAAGCCGGCATCAAGCTCAACCCCGACAAGTGCGTCTTCGGCGTGCAGGCAGGCAAACTCCTGGGATTCCTCGTGTCTGGGCGGGGCATCCAGGCGAACCCTGATAAGGTCGATGCTATCTTGGGTATGGAGCCGCCCAAGACGACGAGGTAAGTCCAGAGGCTGGCGGGCCGCATGGCAGCCTTGAGCCGCTTCCTATCCAGGGCGGCGGAGCGGGGTTTGCCATTTTTTAAGACACTCCGTGGGTGCGACGGATTTCGTTGGGATGGTGACTGTGCGGAGGCCTTCAACGCGCTCAAGAAACACCTGGCGAGTCTCCCCACTCTGGTCGCCCCAGCACCAGAGGCTCCCCTCCTGCTCTATTTGGCCGCCTCAGCCACAGCGGTCAGTGCCGTCCTCGTCTTAGAGGAAGGCGCCGTGCAACGGCCCGCATACTTCGTCTCTGAAGCCCTTCAAGGCGCCAAGACGAGGTATACCGAGCTGGAAAAGCTTGCTTACGCGTTGGTCATGGCCTCCAGGAAGCTCTGGCATTATTTTTTGGCCCATCCAATCACAGTGCCTTCCTCATTCCCACTGGCGGAGATGCTGCACAACAAGGAATCCACAGGGCGCATCGGCAAGTGGGCTGCCGAGCTCACCCCGTTCTCCCTGACATACGCCTCAAGGACGGCAATCAAATCTCAAGTCCTCGCCGACTTCCTCGCCGAATGGACCCCGCCAGCTCACCCTGCTCAGAAGCACGACGACCCGGTCTGGACCCTCACCGTCGATGGCGCCTACGGCGTTGCGGGCGCGGGCGTGGGCGCGGTAATTGTCACACCCAAGGGGCAGCGCCTATCGTACTCGGCGCACCTCGCGTTTCCGGCCACCAACAACACAGCGGAGTATGAAGCGCTACTCTTCGGCCTGACCAAGCTCAAGGCAATCGGTGCGCGGCGAGTGCTCGTCCGCACGGACTCGCGTTTGGTGGTCGGCCATGTAGACAAGTCATATCAAGCCAAGGACCCCGAGCTGGCTAAATACCTCGCCGCCGTAAGAGGAAGGGAAAGGCATTTCTTGGGCATCACGGTCAAAGCCATCCCTCACGCGGAAAATGAGCAGGCCGACGCTCTCGCGAAAGCGGCCAACCAGCAGCTGCCACCCCCTGACGAGGCGTTTTACGAAGTATTGCCGCAGGCGGCCATCGCGTAGGACAATCGGGACGCAGCTCTTGTTCACCACGTCGCCCGGCAGGGCGACTGGCGAGAGCCCATCTTTAATTTCCTGCAGGGCTCCGGCGTCTGTAACACCGTGCCAAATCCTTCCAGGTGTTTGAAGGGACGCTCTACAAGCAGGGAGTCTGTGCACCACTCCTGCGCTGCCTCTCCCGCGAAGAAGGAAAGAAGCTCCTCGAGGAGACCCACGCGGGGGCCTGCGGGTCCCACCTCGCGCCGAGGTCATTGGTCGGTAAAGCGTTCAGGCAAGGCTTTTACTGGCCGACTGCCATCAATGACGCCCAGGACCTCGTGCGTCGATGCCAGGGGTGCCAGTGGATGGGGCGCATCATCCGTAGGCCGCCGACGAACCTCAATCCTATCCCCCCGATGTGGCCGCTGGCACGCTGGGGCGTCGACATAGTGGGACCGCTCCCCCGAGCCCCAGGAGACCTGCGGTTCGTGGTAGTCGCCCTGGAATACTTTTCCAGGTGGCCGGAGGTGGTAGCCCTATCCAAGATAACCTCGGCGGCCATGCAGTGTTTCCTCTGGCAGAATATCATATGTCGCTTCGGCGTGCCCAGGGAACTCACCGTCGACAACGGCCTGCAGTTTGACGCCGCCCCATTCAAGGAGTTCTGCGGTGACATGGGTATCACGATTCGGTTCGCCTCGGTTGGGCACCCCCAGTCCAACGGAGCAGTCAAAAGGGTGAACGGTGCCATCTCCGCCGCCGTTAAAAAACGCCTAGTCGGGTTGCCGAAGGGCAGGTGGCCGAGCGAGCTTCACAGTGTCCTCTGGTCTCTTCGCACAACGGTAACGCGGCCGACAGGGTTCACGCCCTTCAAGCTTCTTTTCGGCGACGAGGCGGTCATGCCTGAAGAAATCAAGGCTGGATCGCGGAGGGTCCTCATCCAAGCGCCCGATGAAGAGCGTCGCGTATCCTTGGACCTCCTCGACGGGGCGCGATCGAGCGCAGCCCAACACGTTGAAAAGTACGTGCGGCAGACAGTACGTACTCGGACCGGTCCATGTATCCGCGAAGGTTCAAGGCTGGGGATCTCGTCCTTAGAACGGCACTCCACGCGGAGACCGTTGGCAAGCTGGAGTCCAAGTGGGAAGGTCCATACATTGTGGCCGAAGCATTGCAGAAGGGAGCGTACCGCCTCGCCACACTGGAGGGGCAAACTCTCCGCCACACATGGAATGCGGACAAGCTGCGGCGATATTACGCCTACAAGCGGGACAAAGGTTACAATGGCATCAGCCCCTCCTTGTACGGTGCTCGCCCGCGCAAACGGGAGTTCAATAAAGCTCGATGTTTCCAAAAGTATCATCGTCTGGCCGCAATATGTACAGGACTATAAGTCGTAGCGTCGAGGTTCACCTCCGCGCGCGAGAGTCCGCGGACTATAAATAAGACGTAGCGTTGAGCTCAGCTTCCGCACGCATCAGTGTACGGACTCTAAATAAGACGTAGCGTCGAGCTCAGCTTCCGCACGCGCGAGTCTACGGACTATAAATAAGACGTAGCGTTGAGCTCAGCTTCCGCACGCACCAGTCTACGGACTCTAAATAAGACGTAGCGTTGAGCTCAGCTTCCGCACGCGCAAGTCTACAGACTATAAATAAGACGTAGCGTTGAGCTCAGCTTCCGCACGCGCGAGTCTACGGACTATAAATAAGACGTAGCGTTGAGCTCAGCTTCCGCACGCACCAGTCTACGGACTCTAAATAAGACGTAGCCTTGAGCTCAGCTTCCGCACGCGCGAGTCTACGGACTATAAATAAGACGTAGCGTTGAGCTCAGCTTCCGCACGCACCAGTCTACGGACTCTAAATAAGACGTAGCGTGGAGCTCAGCTTCCGCACGCGCGAGTCTACGGACTATAAATAAGACGTAGCGTTGAGCCCAGCTTCCGCACGCACCAGTCTACGGACTCTAAATAAGACGTAGCGTGGAGCTCAGCTTCCGCACGCGCGAGTCTACGGACTATAAATAAGACGTAGCGTTGAGCTCAGCTTCCGCACGCACCAGTCTACAGACTCTAAATAAGACGTAGCGTTGAGCTCAGCTTCCGCACGCGCGAGTCTACGGACTATAAATAAGACGTAGCGTTGAGCTCAGCTTCCGCACGCACCAGTCTACGGACTCTAAATAAGACGTAGCGTTGAGCTTAGCTTCCGCACGCGCGAGTCCATGGACTATAAATAAGACGTAGCGTCGAGGTCCGCCTCCGCACGCACCAGTCCACGGACTATAAATAAGATATAGCGTCGAGGTTCGCCTCCGCACGCGACAGTCTACGGACTATAAATCAGGCGTCGTCGGCCCAAAACACAACTCACAGCATTAAGAATAAATGGGGCATCGTCCCATTGCAAAAATATGAGGTCAAATGATTACAGGTATGGGCGCGCAAGCGCGAACCCCCCTCCGCCTGACATAATCAATGCCTCAGTCTTCGCGCGGCGCCGAGGGGCCCGGGCCGCCGCCAGGGCCTCGGGAAACCTCTTCGAGCCAACGGAGGAAGTCCCCTCCCCCGCGCAGCGTTTGCTGTACTGCAACCCTCGCCGCATCCTCCCCGACGCGACTCCAAATCCGCCGGTGGAAGTTCCGGAGGCTAGGCTCGATGGAGCGAATAGCATCCGGCAGCGCCTCCGGCCGGCCAGGAAGATCCAGGTGAGGGTTTGCCAGCTCCTGCATATGCCTACACCCACGGGTGTGGAGCATGCCGAGGGCAAGGCACGCGCCGAGATAGCCGCAGTGCTCCCCGAAGGTCTTGGCGCTACGAAGCGCGACGCCCGCCCCCTCCTCGATCAGCCCAAGCGTCTCCATCAGGTCCTCCGGCCCATGGGTGGCGTCGGGCATGTCAACGCACAGATCACGGAGGGCCCGGTTCAGAGACTCCATGGCCCCCCAGGCTGACGTGGATGCGTCGGGCATGTCAGCTGGGTCTTCTCCCCCTCCAAGGCGGCAATCTGCTACAGGAAGGAGGCGCGTTCCTCTGCAGCGGCGCGTTTGGCTTCCTCGGCCTCAACTTGCAGGGATGACAAGGCACCCTCCAGCGCACGGAGCTCTTCGTCCCTTGTCACGTGAGCGTCATCCGCTTCGCGAAGCCTGGCTTCTAGGGCCCTCCGCTCCTGGATGCGGGCCTCGTCTAGCGCGTCGCTGATGACAAGCGTCTGAAAGCAGCAATGTAAGTCACCAGGCGCCCAGTAGTGCCATACAAAATGCGCGGCACAGGTACTCACCCTTATTTCCGAGGCCCGCAGCGCCAGCGTTAGGTGGTCTCCCTCGCATGATGATAGCACCCGCCGGTCAAGGCTGCCACTGGCGCGTTCTGCGGCCATGGTGAGAGCGCGGAGTATCTCCAGTCGCGGGAGGTAGTCGGACAGGACGGGTTCGGACCCCGCTGCGCCGAGGGCTGTGGAGGCTTCGGCTGCTTCGACAGCGGCAGATACCGGCGCGACACCCTGTACAAGGTTTTGGACTTCGCGCACCCCCCCCCCCCGTTGCTCGATCCTTCACCGCGTCCGGGAGACGTCGTCTCGCCTGATGCTGACGGAATGAGCAAGCAGATCGGAGAGAGTTTCGCGAAGTCGAGCGGAGAGAGGGAGCCACGCTTACCTCCTGCCCCACTCACCGCAGCAGGGGGTGGTGTCTGTTCGCTACCAATCGCGGCATGAGCGCCTCGGTGGTCGGGTGCGAGGCCCCCTCGGCGACATCGGGCGTCACAATCCCAAGCATGGGGCCTGCAACATTGTAGCGACCCTTCGAAGGCGGGGGAGACTGCATCCGAGGGCGTTTCGGCTGAGGAGCCGAGGGCGATTCCTCCGAGACGTTAGCGGCCGCAGCTCCTACTCCACCTTCGGTCTCCGCCGCGCCAGACGTGTCCCTGGAGGTAGTAGCACCAACGGCCGCGGCCCTCTCGTCAGGCGTAACGTTCCTTTCCGGGTTGACGGGCTCCGGCCTAGTGAAGGCCGCGCCCGTACGTTCAGCAGCGTCTCTGGATAGTACGACCGGCGGAATCAAGGCGGCGTACACCACCGAACTGGCCCAGCCGGGCGCGTCACCGGTCGAGCGTCCTGCCCCAGCAGTACCAGCTGCCGAGGCGGCTGGCAGGCTGAGTATGGCAGCATCGGAGCGAGCCCGACGCCGCGAAGACGAGGCGTCTGCGCGGTCGCCACTGCCATGATGACCCGAAGTCCCCGCGGGAATCTCCGTTGGCATCAGGCGTTCCGGCACAGCGATACCCAAACCTTCGCATGTGCGGTTCACCCGCCCTGCCTTCGCCGTTTGGATCGCGGCCTCACGTAGCTTGTGCTCCTCAAGTGTGTATGGGCCGAGGAACACCTCAGTCGCGCGCTCCACGTCTTCTAGCCGAGCCACTGCACAAAAGACAGCAGGGCGATCACGTCAGAACAAGTGCGGATACGTCAAGAGATGCCTGCGGCACTCTAGACAACTTACAAGGGGTGGAGGGCGGAAGCAGGCGGGACACAGGCGGGCAGATCCCGTCCGCTCGGTCATCGCCCTGGCTCGTGTATCTCCACCGGGAAGACAGCAGCGCCACCCCGTACATCGTGAACTCTTCGGCCAGGTCGCGCATGCTTAGCCGGCGGGCGACGCCGACAAGTCTCCAGAGTCTCTGCGCGTCGTCAGCCTCCGGCTTCACGCTTGGCGAAGTATTGAACGAGATGGGCCTGCCTCAGCATAGCAGGCGACTCGAGCTGGTCACGTGGTAATAAAACCACCACCGCGTCCAGCCGGACTCCCACTTCCCCAGGGCGGCCGGCGCGGGGAACAGCGTCGTGCAAGACGATCGCAGCACGAAGTCCACACTGCCAAAATTGGAAATAGCTCCATCTCCAGCCTTCTTGGGGCGGCAGCAGGCGTCGTGCAGGGTGGCGAACAGGCTCACGCTGGGACGCCGGCCTTCCGTCCGCGTCGCCCAGGAGAAGACAGCCAGGCGGACTATTGCGCTCGGCGCCAGCTGCGCTAACTCCAACCCATAGGCCCGCAAGACTTCGCCCACAAACATCTTTGAGGGCATGCGAAGGCCAGCGTCAAAGAACGCGACGAAAATGATCAACTCTGTCTCCCGGGGCTTCGGCTCCGTTTCGTTGCGACGGGGTAGGCGAGCCCCATTCCGATCCTCGATCTTCCCGTCACGAACAAGCCGCTGCAGCGTCTCCTCGGTCACGTGGCTCTTTCCCAACACGCGGGAACACCGGCCCCCCGAGTATTCCATGGCGTCCCATCGCCTGTCGGCATGCGAGCGCCCCCGCAGCACCAGCTTGTAATCCCCGGAAGGGAAGGACAATTTGTCCCAACTAGACGTGGAGCCACCGCTGGGAGGGCGAGGCGCGTCGCCATGGCTGGCCATTGTCTCCTAAAGGCAGGCTAAAAGAAACCAAGGCAGGCAGTCGCGCTACTACCGGCACGGAGTAACCCAGAACTAAGCGGCAAGCGGGACAAAAGTGCTCCCATCCCGGTGAGGGCACCTTATAAAGCCCGCTCGCCTCCCCCAAGGCCAGAAGGCGCAGTTAGGCCAGAACCCCAGCGGTTCGAATACACACGATCTGGAAAGAAGAACCGTCGGTACCTGGAGGGGCGCGCCGGGTAGGTGGCCAGGCAGCGCACAACCCCAGCACACGCTCGACACGCGTCCCGCCTCCCTGGGGAAGCAGCGAGCAGTCGCGAGCACGCAACCGCTCACATCCCACGATGCGCCAGTCGCAAGCCGCCGCGTGCCCCACCCACGCGGAAGCAGACTGCATAACGCGACAGCCTGCCCTCTGACAGGCCAGGCGTCGGCGCGATTCCAACCGTCATTTAAAGCGCACTATCAAGCCGCGAGGCCGTGGCAGCTGCGAAACGCGGGAAAGCCGCCTTCACCACCGCATCGCCCATGGTTCCGGCCCCGCCCCCAACATGGACCCCGGAGCCAAGAAGTTTAAACCCCGCCCCGACAGCCCCGGCTACGCCCGCGGATCTACTTCGGCCACGACCGCAGCCCCTGGTCAAGTTCGGAAAAATTCACAGGCCGCAGGGACGGAGGGGGCCAAAGGACTCGGCAACATGGCTTCGGCCCTGTGAAGCCCTTCTCCATGAGAGGCTCCTGTTGTAGGGGTGGCCCCCACCTAAACCCAGCAGGCCTGATAGGAGGCTATAAGGCCCAGAATAGGCCATGTGTAATGACATAAATGCCCCTGAGGGGGATGATCAGCTGTAAGGGTGTAATTGTAAAAGCACTCCCCATGTATATATATGGAATACAGGCCATGGGGAGAACCCAAGCCATTACTCATCTCCATCACTCTCCACTACCATCTATCTCTCTGTTTGGTCTATAACCACAACAGGTCACATTAGAGGGGAGCGCAAGCAGGTATGCACGCTTGGTGATGAAGCATCTTGCACCTGCAACAAGCCCCAGCTTCTGCACAAGCCATGCTCCCATGTGTACGCGGCCTGCGCTGTATGGAACCAGGCGTCGACACAGTACATCTCCAAGTACTACGACATGCAGCACTTGTATGCAACCTGGAGTGCAGAGTTCCATTCCTACGGGATAGACATGCACTACAGGGAATTATGGCCGGGGGAGATAAAGTGGGTGCCCAACGATGCACTGAAGCATGTCGATCATGGAAGACGACAAAGCCGTCGCATCCGCAACGACATGGATGACAGCCAGCGAGGGGATCGTGTTCGGCGCCCGAAGTGTAGGCTATGCAAGACGATTGGCCACTCCCTCAGTCAGTGCCCAAACAGGCCGGCATCAAGCAAAGCTCCGTAGTACCAACCACAATCCATATGTAATGTATTATTCAGGAGGTGTACGCTGAAATGTTGGCTCGATGTAGCTATGTCGTGCACATTACCATGTTATGTAGGTTTTCGCACATTCCATATGTTTCCTTGTTGTGTGGGTGATATGCGTGTGCACATTTTATGTATGTTTTGTACATTCCGTACGTTTCCCAGTCATTACATTTGTTGTTAATTATGTTGTTATTTGTTGCACATTTTGTTATAATGTACACTAACTTGTTATCCTTCTTTGGCAGGACATGGCGTTCGAGCTGCTAGACCCCCGTTGGGATGAGCACCACCGATGCCATGTGTGGTTGTCGGGAGACGCACACGGGCCTCCTTGCTTCGTCCTTAGGGGCCCCCGAGAGAACTGGTGACTCGACCAGCGGTTCATCCCACTACTGCGGGACACCGGTCTGCTGCCCATTGCCCGCATGTTGGATCTACCGCATGCGTTCCAGTATGATTCGCCACTGCTGTCCGCTCTCGTTGATCGATGGAGGCCGGAGACTCACACCTTCCACTTCCGGTGGGGGGAGATGACGGTTACTCTGTAGGACGTCACGATGATTACAAGTCTACCCGTCCGTGGTGCTGCTGTGGTGCCACCCCCAAAGGCAGCAGATTGGAAGGTCCGTCTGGGTCACCGGTTCGGTCATCCGATCCCAGACAACGCAACTGGGGTGCCACATGGATGGCTTCGTCGCTACATGACCTGTCCTGCAGACGCAGATGAGGACGTGGTGCGGACGCACTTCGTTGTGTACCTGATATATCTGTTCGGGTGGGTGTTGTTCCCTAGCACCACTAGAGACTCCGTGCAGCCTAGCTACATACACCTAGCGGAGTCCTTGGCGGATGGCTGGCCTAGTCAGCAGCCACATTATAGCTGGGGATCAGTAGTTCTTAGCGCCACGTACCGAGGCTTGTGTGACGCCTCGCAGCGTAGCGCGGCCAGCGAGCCGGTCCTAGCCGCCTGCTACCTTCTCCTTCAGTTATGGTCGTGGGAACACTTCCCCGTTGGCAGGCCTTCATTTGGTCGTGTTGTGCACCCTTATGACATCATCCCGCGGTTGTACGGCCTCGATGGTGGCGACGACCCCGTTGATGCGCCCACAATGGGTACACGTTGGACGCATGGTCAGTTGAGGTGGGCCAGGGAAAGACCGAGACGTTCGTACACGGATTTCCACCAGAGGTTCGAGCTTCTGCGGTTTGGCGACGTAGTCTGGTGGCCATGGTCTCAACGGTTCATTGCGAACACGGCCCCCCACGGGTTGTCATCTCAGTGCGAGCAGGATCACAGGTACTGGATGACGACCTGCCACTTGGTGTTCGCGCACTGCGTTGAGCCATACAGCCCACACCGAGTCATGAGACAGTTCGGGCTGTACCAGCATGTCCCCCCCATGCCAGGACGCCCTCTTGCGGATATCACCCACCGGTATGTCATTACACCATAAATTTAATTAATGCATTAGTCTGTGCCCCTACTAATTGTGTAATGTCTCAATGAACTTGCAGGCAATCGAGGAGAGGGCGAGCGACAGAAGACTGGAGAGCCACACGGCGGATGTGGACAGACATGTGGGGTGACCATGCGGATATGATGCTTCACACGTCAACCATAAAAAATTCTGAGTGACAGTGTGCGCTTTCTGCTTTTGCTTTGAATCATCTCAGATGCTTTTGGCAATATATTGCAATCATACTTCTAAGTACAATTTTATTTAGTGTAAAACTAACTAATATCCCATAACTTTCGGCTTACAGAATTATTAAATAATAAATAATGTTATAGTGGGTGGAATCATATAGACTTCAGCTCTTAGGACACAAGTTATTATGTACTTGTTTGAGAATTATACTATTTTCTTAACCAAAAGGATTCTTTAGAGATCGGCATAAGGTTAATAAATTCCATTTGTTCATGTGTCGCCAGGAAATTCTATTTTCTATTACCTACTAGGCATCAATGCACACAAGGACCTAGTAGATAAATAACTTACATGGTTAATTGAGGCTTAGTGGATGTCAAGAGGTACATTTTCAATAATTAATTCTAATAGGCAAGGTAATATATTATTTACAATGTCAGGCATACAATTCATAGTTTTATTCCATGCAAGACAAATGATTTTACTACAGGTAAAAGATGCTACTGGCAAGCATTTACTATATGTAAGATGTTCTATTAGCAGAGGGTAATATATGTAAGGTAAGAAAAACCTATATAGTTGGTAAGTTCTACCATTTTTAGCAATTTGCTCTATCATTCTGGGAAAAATACATTAACGTAATGCAGAAGGTTTTAGCCTAAAGCAAAAGACAAGAATTTACTCTACATGAGAATAGCCATATTCTGACATTAATGTAATGCAAAAGGTTTTATCCTAAAGCAAAAGACAAGAATTTACTCTACATGAGTATAGCCATATTCTACATGAACTATATCTAAACGAATAATGCTACTCTTTGTAGGTAAGTGGCATCTAATCATAGCCAAGGGTAATAATGAGATTACTACAGGTCTCGATATGCCTCCTGTGGACTATTCCATACTTTGAGTTCACCTACTTTCTTTCCCTTCCACTATGTTGCCCATGCTCTTTTCTATGGCTACAAGCATTTCCTTTCTTCTAAGTATTTGCATGTTCTTCTTGAACAGGCATTTTTACTAGGGACTCTTTGTCAGGAGGTCACTCTACTCCTCTACAGCTAGTAGGGTGGAGATTAATTCAGAACACTTAGCATAGTTGGTGTGACGATACTACTATTGTAAAGTCAAATTTCTAAGATGCAAGGTGGACATAGTCTTCTCAATCATAATAGGTTTAGTAAATTGCCTTCTTACATAGCCTAGTTGGTAAATAGTATGGTGCTTGAATGGATTATAATTCACTGTCGACTCCTTGTTCCAAAAGCGGCAAATTGATCCAATCGTATTTTGTCTACAGGAGCATAATTAACTTTGAGCGATGGCTTGTGCTGCCACACTTCCTGTGTGGCAACGAACAACGTCTCTCTCTGCGTTGAGACTTGATTAAGAGATAAAGGTATATGATTAATATCAACATTTGTGTCCACGTAAGGTGGTTACTACCATCCAGGGTAGTCAAAATCCCTTAGTGATGTTTAACGGATCCTATATTTTTCGTGCAATTTTCTATAGGTTTACTATTGGTAAAATAATTTAAATGCATTAAATGAGTGCAAAATAGTAAGATTAGTTTAATCTTTTTAGTAGGTTTCTTAATTTCTTAGAATTTTCCTAGCATGTTTTGGAAATTTTCCGAACAAATTAAGGTATTAAAGCAATTTTTTGAATTACTAAACCCATAAATAATAATTCCCAAAACATACGATGTTAGGAAAGAAACCATAAAAATATGGCACTTCCAAATATGTACTAAGTCTAAGGTTACACAAATTTATAGAAGCTCATATACCTAAAACCAAATTTATAGGATTGTTTATGGTTATTTCAGAAATTATCTATGCCGTTAAAATAATTAACCTAAACTGAAGGGTATAAGTTAAAAAGATCCTTAGGACTTTCTGATCTAGTGCATAAGCTGGAAACCCGAGAGGTTTTTCTGCATGAATACATTAAATCCAAAAATTTCTTAATATCCCAAAATAGCAGGGGTTTTCGCAAATTTCCTTATTTCACAAATGATTGCCGTAAATATCTAAGACATCGGCGCTATTTTCATAAAATTACCATTAGGTCGAATCTTGTGTGGTCCTGTTTTTCGCATTTGGGCTGGATTCGCTTTGACCAATTTTTCCTTATTGCCCAAATGACGCCCATGGGTGTGTTAAGCCGTGCGCTAGGGTTTCCAACCACCCTAGCACCGGTTGAGCAGCGGTGGTGGTGCTACGCGCATGCGGGCATGAGCAAGGTGATGACACGACAGCCGGTGCACTAGCGACAGGGTGCTTCACACATGGGGCCGAGGCGACAGTTGGCTGCGTGGTTCACGCATATAGGCACGACCACTTGATAGCAATGGTAGTGTGGCTTGTTGGCCAACGTCAACGCGGCAGACGCGGGAGGTAGAGCGTGCATGCTAGCACTGCACCAAGGAAGCGAAGCACGATGGCGATAACCAGTTCAACATCGTCGAGGTCAGGGACATGCACGATGTGTTGACTAGCATTCAGCCTGACATGGGGGTGGCTTTCGACGCCGATTTTAGAAGATTGAAAAGGGAAAAACGAATAACACATCTAGGTTCGCACGGGTGATGAATGTTCTTGCAATATGAATCATCCCCAATACACATGTGGCACATAGGGAAGGGATACGCTAATTCATTAGTTGTGTCGGCTATGATTACACCCTAGGACGGGCCGATCATAAGAGAATCTCGTATTGTGCAAACACAAAGTAGAGTAATTAGTAGTGAATGATCTACAAAATTAATTTCACTAATAGGAGGATGGATGGTGATCGAATCTGGCGACTGCCATAGTCTATAGAGTAGTTGTGCTGGTAATATGTTGAATAAATAGTGCTGCCAAGTGATCTAAAAACCAATCAACATAATTTGAAATGAGAGAAATCAGAATAACTAGCAAGAGTAAAAAATAAATAAACAATTAACATAAAAGATGAGAGAGGATAATCCAATAACTTCTTTATTTTAATAATTAATCTGTACATAATAGGTAACCTCTCTCCTATATTGTCCTCTCTTAGCTTATAGAGATATTGACCTACTCGCATAAGGTGCTATGAAGACAACAATAGCTTGGACAACCCGAGGATGTAAGTGCATGCCTAAATTGGTACTTTTTTATGAAATTACACTACATACACCTTGATGGTTGAATGTATTACGTTTACGATATATAATGGGCCTGTTCTTTTTGGCTGCAGCTTGTGGCTTTTAGGCTGTTTGTACGAGAGATTACAAAGTAACAAAAACTCACGTGCGATTATTGCGATATAAATGAAGTCAGTAAAGTATGTACTACAAATAACTACTAGACCCTATCTTGAAAAAATACTCCGTTTAAAAGCTAGTTACTGTAGAAAAGCCGAAAAGTAGCTTTTAGAAGCTAAAAAGAACAGGGCCAATGGTTTTAGTATTGCACAATATATAGAGTTGGATTATTTTATATGATATTTTGCAAGTTCGATTATTTTATATGATATATATGTTGGGTTCTCTCTAGACCCTAGATTAATTCTGTGGAGGCTTTTGGTCTACCCTCTATTCCTCTGCCTTATCCGTGGTGCCGCTCACAATCCATCATGAGGCTAGAGGGTAGGGACCTATTTATAGACTCCACTTCTAGGTGTTCCAAAGTGACCCACCTGTTTCCGGTATTCCGTGAGACTCCTGAACCATGTCACCAACCACGATCAGACATGCCAATTTTATGAATCTAAAATATATTAGTCTCAAGCACACATGTGTGTCATGTGCCATGGTTAGATTGTTTATGAGATCAAGTCCAATCTGATCATGTGGGTCAATAGCTTGCAGAGCCGATCCAGCAAAACAAACCCAGCTATTCCGCCCTGTGTTGTGCCCAGGTTAAACAAATACATGCATATTAAATTCCAGTAGACTTGATCTTAATAAATATGTCTACCATATTCCAGCACAGCCGTCCCCGGCACCTCGAGTATTAATTCTTCGAGTTAAATTCCGCATCAAGATATTCCCTATCACTTGTATCAATAATATGAATAATTCCACATTGAGTAAAATAGACAACAACCATAATAAATATTGAAAGCCACATAAAAATCCCAACACCTCCCACTTGGCTGAAATATTTCAATCAATAAATTGAAGTCCCATGTCTTAAATATACTTAGAAAATAATTCCTAACTAATTGGTTTAGTCAGTGGATCTGCAACCATATCAATGCTAGGCAAATAAACTAAATGAACAATCTTGAGTCTATTTATTACATCACGAATATATTGATATCTTCCTTCAATGTGTTTACTTTTGCTATGAAATTTAGGATCCTTTGAGACCTTGATCACTGCCTGATTATCACAAAAATAGTGATAGGTTGTGATGCACTTTCCACAACTTTAAGTGATGCAAGAAATTCCCTCAGCCATACACCTTCCTTTGCTGCTTTAGATGCAGCAATGTATTCAGCTTTCATGGAAGAGAGAGCAACTGAATTCTGTTTTCTGCTGCACCAAGAAATAGCACCACCTGCCAAAGTAAATATATAACCAGAAGTTGATTTTTGGTCATCTAGATCCCCTTGCCAATCAGCATCAGTATAACCTTGCAGCTGAAGATTATGACCATTAAAACATAATGAATAATCCATAGTTCCTTTGACATAACGTAGTACATATTTTATTTGATTGCAGTACTCTTCTCCAGAATTCTTTTGATATCTACTAAGTATTCCAATGGCATGGCTAAGGTCAGGTCGTGTGAATGACATAGCATACAACATCCTCAAGCTGAAGAATAAGGAATTCCATTCATTCTAACTTTTTCCTCAGGAGTGTTTGGACATAATTCCTTACTAAGTTTAGTTCCCTTCACAATAGGTACTTTAACAGGTTTGCTATTTTCCATAAAGAATCGTTTTAAAACATTTCTAAGGTAAGCCTTTTGGGACAACCCAAGAATCATTTTATTCCAATCTCTATGTATTTCCACTCCTAAAACATAGGAAGCTTCTCCCATATTTTTCATATCAAATTTAGAAGATAACCAAGCTTTCACTTCCATCAATGTATTTTTGTCATTAGAAATAATGAGAATATCATCAACATATAAAGATAGTAAGACAAAACATTTATCCATGACTTTTGTATATATGCAATGGTCACCTTCCGTCATTGAAAACCCATATGACGTGATAGCATTATCAAATAGAATGTACCATTGATATGAAGCTTGTTTAAGACCATAAATTGATCTATTCAACTTGCAAACCTTATTTTCATTTCCTTTTTCTCCAAAACCTTCCGACTGATTCATATATATTTCCTCCTCCAAAAAACCATTAAGAAAGGTCGTTTTAACATCCATTTGGTGGAGTTCAAGATCATAGTAAGCTGTCAATGCACTAATAATACAAATTGAAGTAAATTTAGCAACAGGAGAAAAAGTTTCCACAAAGTCAATTCCTTCCCTTTGTGTGAAGCCTTTAGCAACAAGTCTAGCTTTATATTTTTCCACTAAACCAGCTGCATTTAATTTCCTTTTAAAAATCTATTTGCAACCTATGGGCTTACGGTTGTTTGGTAAATCAACAAGTTCCCAAACTTTATTCCTTTTCATCGAGTTTAATTCTTCCTGCATTGCTTCCACCCATAGTTTAGATTGTAAATCATTAATTGCTTCTTTATAAGTCTTTGGTTCTTCCTCTAAATCTGTAATTTTAGAATGAACTTCCCCAAAAATAAATAATAATCATCTAGATATTGGGGTATACTTAAATTCCTCCCACTTCTCCTAATCATGTTAGTATTGGGAGTTTGATTTGCATGTCCTTCAGGAGCTGAATGCCCTTCAGGATGAGAATTAATTCCAGATGTATCTATCTATATTTCTGGTGGGGTTGCCAATAATTCCACCCTCGCCCGCTTAGCACGACGAGGTGTGCTTTCATCCAAAAATATTGCATCCCTACTTTCCACCAGTTTATCTTTTTTTGGATCATAAAACCTATACCCTTTTGATTCCAAAGAATAACCAATAAAAATTTTTGGCATGCTTTTAGGCTACAATTTTGTACGGATTTGATTTGGCACTTTAATTTGTGCATTACACCCCCCCCCCAAACTACCAAGTGACGAAGTGATGGTTTCCTTCCAGTCCACAACTCATAAGGAGTGACTGTTACAGCCTTAGATGGTGAATGGTTTAATAAATAAACAGTAGTATATAAAGCTTCCCCCCAAAAAGATAAAGGAAGATCTGCATAAGACATCATAGACCTAACCATATCCATTAGTGTTCTATTCCTCCTTTCAGCAACACCATTTTGTTGTGGAGTGTAAGGTATGGTTAATGGTGAATAATTCCATACTCTTTACAAAAATCATTTAATATTCCTGAAGTGTATTCTCCACCACGATCAGTTCTCAAAACTTTGATCTTTCTATTTAGTTGATTTTCCACTTCAGTTTTAAATGTCTTGAACATATCAAAACCTTCCGACTTTTGTTTAAGAAGATACACATATCCAAATCTAGAATAATCATCAATGAATGTGATAAAATAAATCTTTTGGCCTCTAGTGGGAGTAGACATTTTACAACAAATATCAGAATGAATAATGGCTAGAGGCTCATTAGATCTTTCCGCCTTTAGAAAAGGCGCACGGGTCATTTTACCCATTATACAAGCCTCACAAATACCAAAATCTTCCCACTTAAAGTGCAGAATTCCAGAATTAATAAACCTCTTAATTTTGTTTTTAGATATGTGACCAAGTCGTAAATGCCATAAATATAACTCTGAGCATGTGTTCCTATCGAATGAATTCTTCACTATGGAGTTATTTTCACCAACTAAGCAATCAATATTGTCATCATTTGATAATTCATCAAGAAAATAAAGACCATCATGATGAGTTCTAGTATGCACTAATTTTTCATTGAGTAATATTTTAACTCTTCCTTTTCCAAATAGTATGTCATAACTAATAGATTCTAACTGAGCAACGGAGATTAAATTTCTTCTCATGCTAGGTGAATATAAAGTGTCCTGTAACAATAATTTTCCTCCATTGGGGACTTTTAGGACTAATTTCCAATTCTAAGTACATCAGCTTTAGCATTAGTGCCTAAGAAAATATATCTATTTCCCCTTGGAATTGTTTGCATAGAAGTGAAATCTCTATTATCTCTAGTAATATGAGAAGTAGCACTATAATCGACAATCTAACTATTTGGAAAAGTAGTAGTAAGTAAAGATTCAGTGCATACAAAAATATTAGACATATCGTTAGGCAAAGAATTGCCTTTACGCTCAGCTGGTTGACTGTTTTGATTCCTTTGCTCATTCTGCTTCTTCTTTTTCCTGCAGTCAGCCCTAAAATGCCCATACTAATCACAGTTGTGACACTTGAAATTCTTGTACTTTTCATTCCTCTGAAAAGAGTTATAATTTCCATGATCATCCCGATCACGTTTCTTGTTAAGCTTTTCTCTCAAATCACCATTAGACTTCCTCTTTTACCAATTCCTTTTATTATTGCCTTTTTCCTCTCCAAGGTGTAACTCAAAAGTATTTCTTTCCTTTTCTTGAGAGAGTTTTCTATCTTCTTTCAAAAGCAAATGATGCCTCAGAGTGCGCATATTAAGTATCCTTTCAGAATGACAAAAAGATATCTTAAATCGTTCCCATAAATTTGGCAAAGAGTTTAGAACAAACATGACCTGTACTTCTTCAGAAAAAGGATAGCCAGCATTTTTTAATTCCTCCGCTAAAACACAGAGTTTATTGAGATGTTCATTAATTAAAGTGCTATCAGACATCTTAGTAAAGAGAAAGCGATTAACAAGATTAAACACTTTAATAAGAGATACTTCTCCAAAATCATGTTCCAGGCTACGCATTATTTTTCGCGCATTCTGTTCACTCTCATATTCAACAGCCAAAGAATCAGTCATTGATCCCAACATAAAAATGCTAGCCCTTTTATTATCCTTAATCCAATTCTCATATTCTTCTGCATAATTTTCCTTTTCCTCAATAGTAGCATCTTTCGAAACAGGGAACGCAGTCGGTAGAAGAATATTACAAGGAGATGGAACAAGCCATGATTCATGCCGGTGTACGTGAACACGAAGAACAAACCATGGCCCGTTTTCTGGCTGGTGTGAACCACAACATCAAGTGCATCGTCAATCATCATCCATATGATAACATGAATGAGTTGCGCCATCAAGCACGTGAAGCCGAGAGACAAGTAATTGAAGACGCACGGTTCGCTGGCCGGTCACGTTCTTCAGCCAGTCCGAGACAGCCATATAACAACAGCCAACCAAACAAGAGCACTTCGGCTGCGAGCAATGCGGCGATGCGCAGTTCCGCAAGTAAGAAGCTGGAGAGTACACCATCACCGGTGTGTCGACCTATGGCGCCCGCTGCTAGTGCGACCTCGTCTATAGGGTCAACAGGCCGTTCACGTGACATTATTTGCCACAAGTGCAAGGGCGTTAGCCATTTTCAGAGGGACTGCCCATACTTCAATTCTTATGCCTCAACAAGTGTGATACATGGGAAGATGACCGAGCATGGGACTTTCCCTTCGGTCAAGAAGACATGTAGTGTTGCCCCATTGCTACAAACAACACTTGAGATGTATCAAAACCCATGCAAGGATGAGTGCCACATAGCTAAATTGAGTGAGAGTGATAAAAACAGTGAGTTGTGTGATTCCACCAAATGTGAGGTTGAGAGCATCCAAATTGAGAGTGAGAGAAATACACAAAAAGA
Source organism: Dendrocalamus latiflorus (assembly GCA_017311315.1). NCBI lineage: Eukaryota > Viridiplantae > Streptophyta > Magnoliopsida > Poales > Poaceae > Dendrocalamus > Dendrocalamus latiflorus. Next base: position 12,908,398 of record CM029628.1, on the reverse strand, counting down.
AAAGAGAGAAAGAGATGATAGGAAAAAATGAGATTACTTTTTATACTAACGACTTACTCTCTACTTCCAGTGTTGCTTCTTATATTATGCAAGTTGATATTAAAGATGAGGAGTCTAATGTTCCACAACCGGTACCATTGGAAGTCAAAGATGAGAAGATAACCACAGCTAAAGATGAAGTACTTGCTGCTCCGTTGTTACATCATGACGATTTGATACCTACAGCACCTGCATCAACTGAAGAGAATGATAAAGGTAACCATATTGGTGCTGAATTTATTTTTGAAAAGGTGAGTAATTGTGAGAAATCATGTGTTCAATCGAAAATTCCATGTTCTGAAATTCCTGTGGCCAATTTACAAAATGTGGAATTAACTACTCATAAGGAAGTTCTTGCTAGAATATCTCCTGATGATTCTTTATATTATATCATGTTCAATGATCCTAAAGAGCTATCTAGTGTCATTGAGGATGTTGCTGAAATTTCTTGTTTAAAATCACTAGTTAGTTCCTATGCCTACACATATAAGTTCAATTTGATCGGAGATTATGGTGTAGATGACAACTTTTATGTTTATCAAATATGCATTACATGTGATAAGCTTGCTGAGTTGAAATTGCATATTTTGGACAAACAATCTTTTATATCACGTCATGATCAAAATGAGATAAGGTTTAACAATAGTGCTTGTTGTTTACAAAGATTTCTTGTGCCTACTTGTTTCTCTTTCGATGAACAATCATATACAAATAATCAGAGTAGCGCAGTTAAAGTAAGGAAGGCCCTTAAAATTTTCTCTTCCATCTTTGAACCGTTTGATGCAATGTATGTATTTGATAGCTGTTGTAGTATCAATTGGTTTGTGCAAAACAGTGAGAATGAGAATAACACAATAATTGATTCATACATATACCACGCATATGTGTTGTTTTTTTTGCCTACTACACCTCCAGGTAATAATAATGTGAAATACGGAAGGGGTGTAACTGACCAATACATATACCATGCATACACATTGTATTCTTTGTTTAGTCCAATTCAGGCTATCAAAAGCCGAGGACGACTTTTCTTGATGAAGGGGAGGATAATGAGGCCACCTTTGGCCCAACTCCTCCAATTGAACCAACATGACCAATTACATGAGCACGTACAAAGAAGCTTCACCAACAGGTGAATTTGTTCTTTAAAGAGTTTAATTGTGATAAGAATTTGCTACTGCCTAATTCTAGTGTGTTCTGCGTGCTTAGGTATGAGGAGGAGCTCACTCACGAAGGTCGATGCGGTCGACAAGAGGGATTATGCGTGCCAAAAGCCGACCGAATAGCTACCCCGAGCGGTGCGTCGTGAAGAATTCCAGACGGAGACGTTCGGACCGTCCGAACGTTTCCCCTTGAACGTTCGGACCGTCCGAAACAAGAGGTGTGTTCGCTGCGGACTATTAGGAGTCCGAACCATATCAAATAGTTGTAAAGTAGGATAGGGGCTTAGCCCGACATTGAAGGAAACAGACTTGCTAAATTTTAGGAATTAGATTAGGAAACTTGACCGAATTAGAGATTGATTTGGCCAAGGTTTTCCTTGCGTGAGTTCGGGAAAGCACTATAAAACCCCTTGTATTTCCTTTGTTTGAGAGGGGGACCACTTTTTCAGATTGAACTAGAACAACATATTACTTGTTTCTTTTCACCATGGTGTCCATGCGAGGATTACCTGAGAGGAATTGAGCGATCGTTCTTGAATCATGGTCGTGTTTGCTTTTCCATTGGGAATTGAGGGCACGGCATTTTCTCCACTCGTGGTCTCGTGGAGAAAGCTTGGTGTATCTTGGTGAATTTCTAAAAGAGCTGTGAGTCCATGCAATGGCACGGGTGTACAGCTAAAAAGATTGGTTGAGAGGCACTGGTTATTGTGATCCTACGTCGAGAAGATCAGGGCTGCCCGTATCAATATGGATGGCAGTGCACGACTCGTGAAGCGACAGCACGATCAAGAAACCAAGACGCCTTCCGTTGCGTGTTGCTTCTTCCTTGCACGTAGTGCGAGATCACGTGAAGTAGTGCATGCACTGGAAGAAAGAACCAATCTTGCATAGAAATCGAGTTCTGATGGAAAGCCTCCTCTGCTGGGTGTTCACGCAAGATGTAATTCTTACTAGCTACGTTAGCGCGGCGTCACGCCGCGCTAGCCAACGTGTGGACTGAAGTAAAAGATACGATAATTCGTGAGACGTTTCTTAAAAAAAATCGAGGACGCATGCGTAATTTCGGAAAAACCAAGAACCTGCAAGGACCTGTACGTAATGAAACAAGGACCTATACATAAATTTTGGAAACCGCGGGCTGCTATCGGTGAAGTGGAGGGTGCTTTCCGGAAAAAAACCTGGCAGGGACCTGTTTGCGAGAAGCAGGGACCTGTTTGCGAGAACGAAGGACCTTTACGCGATTTCGCAAAACGCAGGAACTTTTTCGCAAAAAAATAACGTGGCACAGCTCTCCGGCCGGGAAGTCCCCCAACTTTAATATATGGTAGATTTCTTTCTTTGCACGCGAATCGAGGTTTGATAGAAAAGAAGTTGGTGCTTGCGTGTTGTCTCTGATGTGTATAGTCTTGAAAAACTGATGCTTGCACTTGATCTATGCGCACAAATCTGAAGCAGAGACGGAGACGGAGAATCAAAGCAGAGACGGAGGAGGAGGCGGTGTGAAACCCAACGCGAACCCAATGCGCCATGCCATCTTCGAATCTGGCTCTGATACTAATGTTGGGATCTCTCTAAACCCTAGATTAATTCTGTGGAGACTTTTGGTCTACCCTCTATTCCTCTGCTTTATCCGTGGTGCCACTCACAATCCATCATGAGGCTAGAGGGTAGGGACCTATTTATAGACTCCACTTCCAAGTGTTCCAAAGTGACCCACCTGTTTTCGGTATTCCGTGAGACTCCTGAACCATGTCACCAACTACGATCAGACAGGACAGTTTTATAAGGGCCTGTTCTTTTCGGCTGCGGCTTATGGCTTATGGCTGAAATTTTTGAATTTTGGCTGTTTACGGTACAGATTACGGAGAGACAGATACTCACTTACGATTTTGGCTGGTACAGATGTTGGGCTTTTAACTTGTAGATCATTTAACTTGTAGACCCGTGTTGGGAAAATACTTCGTTGAAAAGTTAGGTACTGTAGCAAAAGCCAAAAGTCGCCGGCTTGTGAGGTAAAGAACAGGCTTTAAGTCTAAAATATATTAGTCTCAAACACACATGTGTGAGTCATGCGTCATGATCAGATTGTTTATGAGATCAATTTTAATCTAATCAGGCGGGTCAACAGCTTGCAGAGTCGATCGTGCAAAACAAACCCAGCTATTCCGCCCTGTGCTGTGCCCGGGTTAAACAAATGCATGCATATCAAATTCCAGTAGACTTGATCTTAATAAATATGTCTACAATATTCCAGCACAGCCGTCCTGGGCACCTCGAGTATTAATTCTTCGAGTTAAATTCCGCATCAAAATATTCCCTATCATTTGCATCAATAATATGAATAATTCCACATTAAGTAAAATAAACAACAACCATAATAAATATTGAAAGTCACATAAAAAACCCAACAATATAGAGTCAGTCAAGTAGGCTGAAAGGTACTAGAAATTTTCATGTCTGACGACTTTCTTTTGAAATAAACCTGTATTCTGACACTATTTATTGGATTTCCCCCTTCGAATCGAATTCGCCGATTTTTCTCCAAAATTCCAGCAGAATGGTTAGGGCCTGTTTGGCAGAGCTCTACCAACTCCAGATCCACCAAAAACAGCTCCACTCCACGAATTTTTACCCAAACGCTCTAGCTCCACGAAATCTGGATCTACCAAAATACTGAATCTAGCTCCAGATTCATAAAATCCATGGAGCACCTCAAGGGGTGCTCCACGAAACCTTGTTTCGTACCTACTCGTGGAGTTGGGTGGTAATTACCCACCTTTTGCCACTAGTTACACATCCCATCCCATACCACCATAAAACCCATGGGCAAAACAGGTCATTCCCACCAAAAACTCAGTTTCGTGGATCTGGAGCTGCTGTGCAAGCCAAACAGTTTTGTCTAGCTCCATGGTAGGATCCCAGATTCACAGTGGAGCTATTTTTAGTGGATCTACTGCTCCAGATTCATTTTTCAGTGGTGGAGCTTAAAACCTATCCGTTCGATGAACGATTACGCAACAGCTGTAGCCGCTCGCCAAGTCGCCATGGCATACGCCGCCGCCGCGGCCGTGCCGCTGCGCCGCCCGCTCCTTCTCTCCCTCAAGCCGAACCGCCTCTTCTCCTCCCTAGCGCCTCCCTCGCTTCACCAACCTCACCCGCACGCCCTCCGCCCTGTTGGTCCCTTGCCCTCCGACGCCGAAGACTCCGACGATCCAGACGCCGGAGGCGGCGCTGCCATGCACCTCAAGAAGAGCCGCAACGAGCTGAAGCGGGAGGCACGCCGCGCCGTGCAGTGGGGCATGGACCTCGCCAAGTTCTCCCCTCCCCAGATCAAGCGCATCCTCAGGTGCCCATGCAGTCTTCACGTCCGTTTCTTGGCAGGATTTGGTGGCGAGACACCTAGTGGGTGATTCTTGTTTTTCAGGGCCGCGTCGATGGAGCATGAGGTGTTCGACGCTCTCATGCTGGTGAAGGTACATCCGTTGTTCTGGTATGGAGCTTGTGGTCGATCAAGAATTTGTGACGTTTCTGTGTGTTTCTTGGTTTGTAGAGATTTGGGCCGGATGTGCGGGAAGGAAGGAGAAGGCAGTTCAATTATATCGGTCTGTTTGTTTCTCTGATGCTACCTTTACACCCATCCATCAACTTGTAATTCTGTAACGTCTTGTAGTAGTGTCTTTGTTTCCACATTCATGTCAACCTGTGGGCGCAGACCAATTCCTAGATGTTTGATTGTGTTTCCTTCAACAATAAAAGATGCAATCTTAAGATGGTAATGTGGATGCTGCTCACCACTACTGAGCTGCAAAGTCCAACTATTGACTAATACTCAGTTCATCTACCAAATTTATTCCCTTCAACTTCTTTTGTATACTGCTTTATTCTATATTGGTTGTGTATGTTCGCGTTGGTTCCTTCTGAAATGGGTGAATGATTTCTTTATTGCTTTGCAAGCTCTTATTTTGGTTACCATGTCTAAGTGAACAGCCGGCAAAGGGTGCAGCTAGAACTCCATTGAACACATAACAGCATGGCAGAACTCCGTTGAACTCTTAATCTGATTTGCGTATGAAATTGCATGATTTTTTACAATGTAAGTTGGCTTAGACAAAGCAAAGCATGCTACACCATATATGGATTGGCAGAAATGATGGGGTGGTTTTTTGTCAAATCTGGATAATTGGTCTGATGTGCCAATTTCAGGTTTTGTTTAGTTAAAGGGTCTAATGTGTATATTGGAGTGGCTGGAATGCCTTATTTTATCTATTTTCCCGACTTCTACCCATCCATTATATTAATGTTTTGAGAGAGGGTTAATTGGTTCATCATTTCTGTTTAAAATGGCCATCATAGCCTAGTTTTTCTTTTGCCTTTATTTTGTGCCTCCTTAGACAGTAATATGTGTGCATAAAGCCTTTGGGCACTATATTAAAAAACAGAGGGAGTATTCTAAACTCTAAAGCACTATATCTACAAATATAATGTTAAATGAAAATGAAAATGCTAATGATACCACTATAGAACTGGGTAGCAGTTACATGTACATGTGGAAAATTTCAGTTTGGAAAATTCAGAAAACTTCTAATGTTGAGAAACAGTACTTCACTTCCAGCAATACACATGCTGCTAACAGCCTGTTAACTTCTGTGAGATGTTTTGTGCCATTGTTCTTGAGCATTGTGTCACCATTGATGCTCCTTTTAGACAAGTACAGCTACATGCAAGAAGGATTAACTATATTTTGAACTTGACCGGCTGGATTAAGGCATGATGTTGTTGCTTGACAGTGAATGAGATTTTCAAACTGTTTGAATTAGGAGTTTAGATGTGCGGTATTTGCAGTAATCTCCTTTAGTTTGTAGCAAACAAATCATTTGGTATTCAAGTAAATCTGTGCGACCTTAAGTTTTTTAAGGTTGTTGATGGTGTATATGTCTTTTGTATTTATAGTTTCTAAACTTGTGATGTACGAATGCAATTTACTGAGTATATGTTGACCCATGGACACGAATTCAGTGAAGAAGTAATTCTTGAAAAATTAAAAATCAGTAAAGACTGCTTCTGAAGGTTATATGTTGTCACATATTTGCTAATTTATCTTGTGTTAATATGTAATTAGTTTCTGCCAGGAAGACTTCTGCGCAGTGCACAACCAGAATTGATGGATACTCTAATCCAGGCTTCCAAGGATGGAGATGATAGCAGGTTACATGCTGTATTGAGTGAAGATACATCGTTGATGGAAGATGAGGGAGTGGAAGACTTAACATATGAAGAAGAGGTAGCTAAGATGGTTAATATTACTAGATTTTTACATCGTACATACTGAACTAACTGTTCAGCATTTCAATAGGGTGATGAAGAGTATATGGAAATTGCAGATAGATGGTTTGAGGGTATCCTTTGCAAAGATATTTCAGTTACAAATGAAGTTTATGCGGTTCATAATGTTGAATTTGATCGTCAGGTATGCTCTTGGCAAGAATGTTAGTTTGTGCATTGGCAAGAGTTCGGGAATTTTCTCGATCTGCGTGAGAAGATCTTCTTCTTAAAGCAATACCCGGGGGCTGTCTTACCCCCCGCAGGTCGAGTTTTTTTTTTTTTGCATTGACTTGACAGATAGCAGACTAATAATGGCCAATTAGATAAGATAATGAGGACCTGTTTGACATAGCCTAGAATTTTTCTATAAGCAGCTTCGAAGGGTTTTTAGACCACAGGTATAATTGGTCTACTTACAAGAAAGTCAATTTTTTTTTGACAAAATTTGCTTCTATGATCTAGGAAAGCTTCACTGAAAAGTGACAAGTTGGAGCCCCCAGAACCAGGGCAACTACAGCTTACTAGTTTAGTCCACTGAAACTAAGTTATAAAACCCATTCTGAACATGGTTCCTAGATGAGTTCGTCCCAGGCTAAACTCTAACAATCTAGAACTACCACCAATTTATACCCACACCATGGCACAACAAAACTACATCATAAATGCATCACTGATATGAAACGTGAGTTCAATGCTAAAACATAAAACATAATAAAGAAAACATAGCAAAACATAAACAATGTAGTATAGTTGTTCATTTTTCCATACTCCGGGCTAAAGCCTACCCTACCATGGGCCTACTTCCGCCCCTGGGTCCTAGCACCAATTTTCTTTCATAGTGGCTCCAGTCTAGTATGGTTTATCTTAATTACTTAGTCGAAATTGATTTAACAAAATATAGAGCTAATTTTTTTATGTTCTTGAATAAAATTGTAAATTAGTGTGTCCTCAAAATAGCTATAGAAGTTCCAAATCTGGTCAAAGGCAGGGTGATTATTTGGCCAAATTGGCTGGCTTTTAAGAAACTTCAAGCTGATAAACATATTTCGATTTTGCAAGTTTTTACATTGAATTAACCAAGAGACAATTCCTGATATGCCACTGAATAAGTGTTAGATCCTTCAAGGCTTAAAAGGTGGGTCCTGACCCACATGTCAGTGAGTCATTTAGTGGCATATAAGGGATGCAGAAAATATTCAGTGGCACATAAGAATTTGTCCCATTCATTAAATCTAATTATCTAAATGAACTAATTAAGTGCATAAAGGCAGGTTAATTTGGGCTGTTAATTCTGAACGCTAGTAGGAGAAATTTTCTAATGAAATGGGAAAAATAACTCAAGAGTCCTTGATGAACACACAGAAATATGCACCAAGAAATAGTCCGTGGAAGATTATACTTGAGAGAGGAAGTACGTCGGTGTCTCTTGACAAAAGCCATTTAAAAGAAGAGAAATTAAATGCAAGGATTACAAGTGAAGTGGAGATTCTGGGCTACACGAGAATAAATCGGAACTGAACTACTGAGCCAGCAATTTGCGTTGTTTTGTTAACTCTCAAGAGTAGGGTTCAAGGAGGGGCAGTCTCTGTTGTCGTATTTCTGATATTAATCAGATGGTAGAGATAATATAGGAAGGAACATGAACTGTGTTCATGGCTTCAGGCCATCGGTTATATTACAGCCTTTCATGCAAAAATCTACCAAACAGTGATAGCTGAAATGTGCCTGAAATATCACTAAAACTGAATTAGTCATCCAAGATAACTGACCGAAATAAAGAAAATAGGCCATTTTTGAGTTATCTTAAATGCCTAATTGGTTTTTTTTTCTCACTGCTAGTAAGTCACTGCATCTCAGATTTTCCTCCTACATCACATATTTCAAACCTTGATAGGCAATCAAGAAACTGGTGGTTAGCTGCTTTTTCCGGATTGTGTTCTTGTCCTTGCTTGACATTTCAGTACCACCAGATGTTTTTTTTGGTTGACCTCTCGGCTTACGCATAATATGGATTGTGGTACTATACTTGCAAACATCAGGGTTCTGTATTGGTTGCATAGTTGTAAACTTGTAATTAAGTAAAATGTGAAACTCTGCTGTTGGTAAATGTTACCCTGGCTTATTCTTTTTCAAGTTGATGTTGGCAATCTTATGAATTGCTTGCTCTGTTCTTTCATAAATTATGTTTTTTGCTTTTTGTTGTCTTTAAAGTGAGTATGACCATTAGTTTTTCTATATATATTACTGTAAATTACTAAAAAAAATTATAATACTGTGAAAGTGTTTTCGATGAAAAATCTGATGATGCAATTCTCATGTGGCCAAGGCAAATAGTTTTACATATACTGCTGGTCACATGTTAAAAGGTTTGAGTTCGTGGAGTCTGAGATGGAGTCCAGGAGTAGTATTAACTCAAAATAAGTTAGATTTCGTGGTATGTTTAGATAGAGCTCGTGAGTTTTTAGCAAGAAGACATCCTCTATATAAGGATGCATTGTATCTCAGTTTTAATCAAGCAAGAAGAAATTCCTCTCTTCTATTTGCTATCTCTCAACCCCTCCTGTTCCCTCATCCCAATCTATGTCTATCTTCCCCATCTAATACCCTAATCCCCTTCAATCCATGCCGTTTGGCCATCCTCTGCACGGTGGTTAGTTACCCCGATATGAGCTAATGTTCACATCATATATATGGGGTTACATCCTCTATGGAGAAGGGTGTTCTTTTTAAATTTAGAAGTATCTGTACCATAGCCAATTGCTGTTTCTAAATTAAATTTAATGCGATAGATCGCATGAATAATTCTTAAATCTGTTTTACCAAGTAAGATGAGGCCAAAAGCTATGTGGATGTGGAATGGATATCCAGTGGTTTTTAAGCCATATGAGAGAATCTTTGTTGGTGTTTACGCTAGTCGAATAGTTGATCCGTAGTGTTGGTAGTTGATATTGGTGCTTTGGGCCAATAGAAGGAAGCTTTTTGGACCAAATATATCTTTGGCCTACAGCTGTTTCCATCTTAACAACTGATGACATGCTCTCATTATGTAGCAGAAGCCCACACCATTATTTCATACTTTGCATTAAAAGTTTAGGAGCTTGCAGCATAGTATCCTGATCAGCTGGTTATCAACAAAAACCAATAAAAATAAATTGGTAGCTTACCTGTTTCTGGTTTCAGAAAAAAAAACTTTTTATTATTGAATTCGTGCTGTTTTACTGGTTCCTGTTGGTCACCAGCTGGAAATTTGTACCTGATCGCCAGTGCAAACTGGTCTGGTTCCCAAATTTGGAAAGTTGTGGCAGGTCTATTTAAGAATCTTTTGATTTTTTTCTTGTTATTTAACCAAAATATGCTACAAAGGCCATAAATATGTATGCATCTTTTCATCATTTTGGTGCGTGTCACTAACATTCTTGGAGTTGTCTCATGTGTTCATGGTTCTATTTACAAAGCGTATCCAGGTATAACCACCGAAAGCAAGCAGCACAGAAAAATGCTTTACTTCATTTAGAAAAAAAGAAGATTTTTGCAACAACCGTGGGCACTGAGAGAAACTTAGGTGCAACTATGAAATTGCAACACGGGATTTCAATTTTTCTTTAGAAAACAAAACAACCTACATTATTCAAACATGAATACTTGACATCTTTATTATGTACCATTATTATTATGGATGACTATTATTTTCCCTGATTGTTTCAGAACTTCAATCTGGTTCCCTTGCAACATGATGCAACATGACAAAGGTTCACCTGTGCCCTACAAACAATAAACCTTTTGCTAATCTCCTTTGGAGGCAGCATGATTCCGATTATCATATATGAGAAGCACCGTCAGTAGCATTGTCATCTTGACATCATGATGCGTGTTCACACTAATAATGGTAGTTGCACTGCATCATAAGTCACACATCATGAGCCTTATTAAAGCAGAATCCATGTAACTCTGCTGGTTGGATGTTTCCATGTGCTGTGGCAAGCGAGACCATAGAATCAGTTCGTGAGGCTTTTTATTGGTTGTGCTTTTAGGTATGTAAAAGGTGAACACTTGTAGTGCAAACATAATGAAGATGTTAAGACTGACAACAGACATGTTACTTTACTTATTCTAACACTTTCACTATTTAATCTTCTACATTGTAGCAGCATGAATACCAGTTTATGCATCTGTGATGCATGTGCACCACCCAAACTATACCAGTTAAAGCAACAGACATGTTTGGATCCCTCAGCTGCACTAATGTTGTCAACAGGAACTGCGGAAGCTCGTGAGGAGAGTCCACATGGTCCAAGAAAGCAAGGGAAATAAAGATGGAGGGGAAGAATCTAACATGAAGCTTTCCAGGGCAAAGAAACCGCTTTTGAGGTTCCTTCGCTCCCTTGCAAAGAAGGCATACGTTGAATAGGTGAGCCACATGTTTTACCCAGATAGCCTCTAATATGCTTATGTATTCAATTGTATAAATTATCTATATCACTGCTTTAGGAAAATACCACCCAAATGTCTGCCGTTGTGTAACTTGTGTCCTTATCTACAGTATTCTCTCTGTTGTCGCCATACTAGCTAACCATCGAGAAAGGGGTGGTGCAAGTGCAACTGATTCTAGAGTAGTAGAGTGGAAAGTGGATATGGATTATCCGAATCATTTAACATTTGAATTTGATCAGATGTGAATATGGTTTGGATTTTTTCCCATCTGAATGGTATTTTCTTTACTATTCGAATTCGTATTTGAATCCGACAAAAAAAATATGGATATTAATTTGGTTTACACTTTTCTGTCGGAAATGTATTATGTGCATTGGAATTCAAATTCAACAGTGCAATAATTTGTTTCAGCATGTCGAATCAATTAGAAACTTTTTTCGATTTAGTGACCATTTATGTTACTTAAGCTTAATTGATCATTTTAAAATGATTCATTGTGTTGTATACGAGAATATAATCATATTATTATACCGCAGCATACAAATTATGTGGATGTCTGATTTCAACCGATTGAATAGATATTTGACTCAAATTTGTATTTGACCAGTATTCAAACCCATATCCATATTTCACTTAAAAATATGGATGTGAATGTGGTATGACCAATATTTGATCTATTTTCACCCCTAACTGATGCAAGGCTACATAGCTTCACGCCATGTTAACACGATGCCTCTATGGTGCTTTGCTGCGTCCATGCTATCTGCTTGTGGCTTCAGTCTATGGTGATTGAGTGGAATGTCTTGAAGGGTGGGGACATTGAGTGGTGAACATGGTTGAGCACCTTGGCCTTGATCTTGGACTCATCGTTGGTACAACCAAGCAGGGTGTTCATGATGTAACTGATAGAATTTGTACCCACGTTGGAAAGCTCCACTGGGACAATTGAAATAGGTCTAGGTTTAGTTTAGTTAGTTTTCCTTAGATTCTGTCGTCTGCTGTCTACATTTAAGGTGTTGATGCCTCCTTGTTTGCATCTGTATGTATGGAATTGGCAGGGCAGGATGTGGGAGGAAATGAATGCCCTGTTCTTTTCAGCTTTTAAAAGCTGATTTTTGGCTTTTCTATAGTAACTAGCTTTTAAACGAAGTATTTTTCAAGATAGGGTCTACTAGTTAATTGTAGTACATATTTTACTGATTTCATTTATATCGGCAAAAATCACACGTGAGTTTTTGTTACTCTGTAATCTCTCGTACAAACAGCCCAAAAGCCATAAGCCGCAGCCAAAAACTACAAGCCGCAGCCAAAAAGAACAGGCCCGAAGAGGAGAGGGCCGAGGGGGTATAACTAGAATTTCTGAAATACATAAATTTACAATGTTTTTATTGTCAAATACTAAAGAAATGATACGGTCAGTATATTTCTGAAACGCATGATGGTAAAATAGTTATCAGTAGATTTTTACATTGATATGTTGCTAAGGATATAGATATTTGAGTGATATTTTACGAAAGGGTACTTTTGCAGAGCTAGGACCCTAATTTTCCGTACACTTGTTAATTATTAATTTCATCTGGAGCTTGACAAAAATAAATTCATGTAACGAAGCAAAAGAAATGTTATACTCACACACGGTGTTATTAATTTTAGAGGTATTTGCTTTTTTTTTATAGATGTTGGGGTGTTCTGTGTTTGATGTGCCAAGACTAATTATATTAAAGCCAGATTATACCGCTGGTTCAAACGGAAAATAAACCGGAACCGACGCATGGCCAGGTCTGGTCTTAAAAGGATCACTCTAAACAAAATACTGGAAGAAATGTCAATTTGATTGGCTGTTGAACTCAAGACTCAACCCTCTACCTCCACATTCTACATATAGGTGTGCAAGAGGCCCAGACAAACTGTACTGGGCATACTTTCTAGTCATAATATAATAGTGTTATATTAGCTCAATACTGGCATATATACATTTAAATTGAAGCAAGCGTAATTCAAAAAATACATAAAAATATTTGAAGGGTAATTCCATCCCACCACCGGTGTAGTTACTCCCATTTCTAATGTGTCGCCTAACTGAGTTTGACATACTTTTTTTTATCACTTTAAGCATACTTATCTATAATTTTAAAATACTCTAATACGAACTATATGAAAAAAAATTGCAAGTGAGTTCATATCTTTAGCCTATTTGGTGCATACCTTCATATTTACACTAAAAAGGAGTATATTTAAAGAAGTGTACGCATCAATTTTAAAAAACTGTACATACCACCTAGGTGGTATTATAACTACTAGCTGCGTAAGCGCGGCGACACGCCGCGCTAGCTATCATGTGGACCGAAGCAAAAGAGACAATAATTCGTGGGGACTTTGTTCAAAAAAAATCGAGGACACATGCGTAATTTTGGGAAAATCAAAGGTCTTTTTCGTAAAAACCCGAGGACTTGTAAGGACCTGTACGTAACTAAATGAGAACCTGTACGTAATTTTGGAAAACGACGGGGTGCTATGCAACAAAGAATACACAATTTGGGTGAAGTGGAGCGGGGTTTTTGGAAAAAAAACCTGGCAGTGATCTTTTTGCAGCAACTAAGGACCTTTATGTTATTTCGGAAAATGGGGTTTTGCAAACACACTGATATTACTGTGCGTATTCAGAACATCCAATGAGTACTTAGGTGGTCGGAGGCATCGCTGAGGATGAAAGCGTGGTCGCAAATCGCAACGTGGTCGAAAATCACACTATGGTCGAAAACCATAGTGTGGTCGAAAGCCACACCGTGGTTGAAGGTCACGGTCGAAGTCACACTGGGGTCGAAGGTCGCGGTCGAAGACCGTGGTCGAAAGCCTCAACGTGGTCGGAGGCCATGGTCGAAGAACACAACGTGGTTGAGAGTCAAGCCATAGTCGAAGCGGCTGCACGGTCGTAAAGATGATCGTGGTTGTTGTGGCTACGGGCCAAACAGAGAGAGAGATGGTAGTGGAGAGTGATGGAGATGAGTGGGAATGGCTCGCCCCCTCCCCATGACCTGTGTTCATATATATATACATGAGGAGTGCTTTTACAGTTATACCCTTACATCTGGTCATCCCCTTCAGGGGTATTTGTGTCATTACACGTGGCCTATTCTGGGCCTTATAACTTCCTACCAGGCCTGCTGGGTTTAGGTGGGGGCCACCCCTACGACAGGAGCCTCTCATGGTGAAGGGCTTCACAGGGCCGAAGCCATGTCGCCGAGTCCTTTGGCCCCCTCAGTCCCCGCGGCCTGTGAACTTCTCCAAACTTGACCCGGGGCTGCGCTGTGGCCGAAGCAGATGCGTACGCTCCGGCCTTCACCCTTCGAATTGGGCGGCGGCGGAAGTGGCCCCAGCCGAAGCAGACGCGCGCCGAGGGCGTTGCACTGGAATAGGTAAGCGTGGCGGGCCCCTGAGCCGCCGCGTGAGCCTTAAACGATAAGGGACGCGCTGCGACGCTCGCTCTTCCGGCCGTCCACGTGGTGAAGCGTGCTTGGCGCGATGCGGGCCTTGAGGCGTCGTGACCATCAATGTGACGGCGGACTCCCGGCATTTGGACTTCTAAGGCGCGCGCTCCGTAGTCGCCGCGACCTTGCCGCCTGGTGGTGTGCCTTTTAATGGCGGTTGGCTTGCCAGGGGGCAGGCTGTCGCATCGTGCAGTGCGCCTTCTCGTAAGTGGAGCGTGCGACGGTTTCCGGTGTGCACGCGGTGGGGTGCGGACGGTTGCACTTACGCACCCCTGGTAGCTGAACCGCCCGACACCCCCCGTTTGTGCTTCCGTCGGTTGGCATGCCTCCACGCTGGCGACTCTTCGCCTGGTGAGGCCGAGTATAAATATGTTGGCGTCGGGGGCTCCCTAGACATCCCTTGCTGCACATCCCGTACCTGTTCATGGTTAACTTCTCACATGTAGGGAAAATTTTGTTCATCTGCGTTTGATGACTGCGTCGACCGGCGTCAATGCCCGCGAGCGCTGGTGAACAAAATATGTCCTATCTGTGGGAATGCTTCACAGCTTGATGTGGAAATGGCAAGGCCTGACTTGCTCTCGTAGACAGATATGAAGTCATCCATACGCTCTGATCGTGCGAACGAGCATATGCTGGTGTGGCGACGCATATCTGTTTACGAGAGCATGTCTGCTCTTGCCGCAAATTGACCTTTGCATGTTTGAGTTATTGTGGTCGTATGTGCTGTTCTGCGTTCTTCAAGCTCGCTCTGTCCCCTACCCTTCGAACGGGTGGCAGCGGAGGCTGGCGCCTAGTCGAAGTAGACGCGCGCGCTCTGTCCCCTACCCATCGAACGGGTGGCAGCGGAGGCTGGCGCCTAGTCGAAGTAGGCGCGCGCGCTCCGTTTCCTACCCATCGAACGGGTGGCGGCGGAGGCTGGCGCCTAGTCGAAGTAGACGCGCGCGCTCCGTTCCCTACCCTTCGAGCGGGTGGCAGCGCAGCTGGCGCCTAGTCGAAGTAGACGAGCGCTCCGTCCCCTACCCATCGAACGGGTGGCGGCGGAGGCTGGCGCCTAGTCGAAGTAGACGCGCGCGCTCCGTCCCCTACCCATCGAACGGGTGGCGGCGGAGGCTGGCGCCTAGTCGAAGTAGACGCGCGCGCTCCGTCCCCTACCCTTCGAACGGGTGGCAGCGAAGTTGGTGCCTAGTCGAAGTAGACGCGCGCGCTCCGTCCCCTACCCATCGAACGGGTGGCCGCGGAGGCTGGCGCCTAGTCGAAGTAGACGCGCGCGCTCCGTCTCCTACCCATCGAACGGGTAGCGGCGGAGGCTGGCGCCTAGTCGAAGTAGACGCGCGCGCTCCGTCCCCTACCCTTCGAACGGGTAACGGCGGAGGCTGGCGCCTAGTCGAAGTAGACGCGCGCGCTCCGTCGAACGGGTGGCAGCGGAGGCTGGCGCCTAGTCGAAGTAGACGCGCGCGCTCCGTCCCCTACCCTTTGAGCGGGTGGCAGCGAAGCTGGCGCCTAGTCGAAGTAGACGCGCGCGCTCTGTCCCCTACCCATCGAACGGGTGGCGGCGGAGGCTGGCGCCTAGTCGAAGTAGACGCGCGCGCTCCGTCCCCTACCCTTCTAACGGGTGGCAGCAAAGCTGGCGCCTAGTCGAAGTAGACGCGCGCGCTCCGTCCCCTACCCATCGAACGGGTGGCAGCGGAGCTGGCGCCCTCGCCCCGCGAACACCGCCATGCGTGCGGTGACTTGGGATCTTGCGATGCGGTCTTGCGCTGTAAAGGTTCCTGGAATCGCGCCGGCCCCTGGTCTGCCAGGGTTAGGTTCCCGTACCATGTGACCCGACGTGCCCGGGGCACGCGGCGGCCTATGACTGGTGGGCGGCGGGATGTGGACGGTTGCGTGCTCGCGGCCGCTCGCCTCTTCCCTAGGCAAGGGGGACACGGGGCGGGCAGTGAATGGCGTGGCGCCGGAGCTGTTGTGATCCCCTGGCCCATTAGTGCGCCTTTAACAGCGGCTAGGTAACGCCGTGCTGTGACGGTCCTTGGCGCCTGTGGTCGTGGCCTTCCAGCTTTGGGTATGGGGCATTGCGCTGGACGGGCGCTTGCGCGACTGCGGTCGCGCCCCGTACACGGACCTTCGCGACACTTCGCTTTCAGGTACGGGGAATCGTGCGGGGCGGGCCTTTACACCGCTGCGGTTGCATCCGGCACGCGGATCGTTGCGACGCTTCGGTAGCGGCGGTATGGGCGAGGTGGCTTGAAATAGCCCCCCCGTAACAGCGTCCCCGCACCTTTACGCCCTCTTTCCTGTCTGCTCCGCCCTCTACACCTTCGCGCTATCTTCACCGCTTCAGTGTCTCCGTGGGAAGCGATGGCCTCCAGTAGCAAGCGCGGCGAGGCGGTTGGTGGCCCTGACATTCGCCGGCGGTCCTCGCTGTTGAAGGTGAAATACGCGCTCCAAGAGCGCGACCCGGCGGCGGCGGACCAGGAGCGGCTGGTGGCGGAGGAGGAAGGCACGTTCTCCGGCGTGCTAGGCCCCTCGCTCGTGACCGAGAAGACGATCCAAGGGCTCCTGTGCGCGGGGAAGTTGTCTGCGCACGGCGAATGAAGTACACACTTGCTGCATGCATTCTGACTTTCGCCTATATCCCGGGCAGCTTCCTTGCTGGGGCCGGCTTCTTGCGGCCGACCTTTCAACCCGGCGACGCCTTCGACGCTGGCGAAGGGCCGAAGAGTCGCTGGACTTTTGGGCGGGCCGACCTTCTTCGAGCGAGGCCCCAGCTTTAGCGCGTGTTAAGGATGAACCCGCGGGATAGCGGCTTAGAGCGGCAAGGATGTTGCCGGACCTTTGTACTTGTGATTTTTCCGGTATGCAGATTTCCTGGCATTTTAGGATATGCGCTGTGTGTTGATGCCACCGTTGGCGAAGTAGCCGCGCAAGGGTTCCTTAGAACGGCGCTTGCGGGGGCAGTCCTTGGCATCTCACCTTTTTACAGCTCGTAGACTGGCGTGTGCGGAGGCGGACCTCCGCACTTTGCCTTGTTATAGTCCGTAGACTGGCGTATGTGGAGGCGGACCTCGGCCCTTCGCCTTTTTATAGTCCGTAGACTGGCGTGGGCGGAGGCGGACCTCAGCACTTCGCCTTTTTATAGTCCGTAGACTGGCGTGGGCGGAGGCGGACCTCGACGCCTAGCCTCTCTTTTTTTTATAGTCCGGAGACTCGCGCGTGCGGAGGCGGAACTCGACGCTACGTCTTATTTAGAGTCCGTGGACTAGTACGTGCGGAGGCAGACCTCGACGCTACGACTTCCTTTATAGTCCGGAGACTCGCGCGTGCGGAGGCGGACCTCGACGCTACGTCTTATTTAGAGTCCGTGGACTAGTGCGTGCGGAGGCGGACATCGACGCTACGACTTCCTTTATAGTCCGGAGACTCGCGCGTGCGGAGGCGGACCTCGACGCTACGTCTTATTTAAAGTCCGTAGACTGGTGCGTGCGGAGGCGGATCTCGACGCTACGACTTCCTTTATAGTCCGGAGACTCGCGCGTGCGGAGGCGGACCTCGAGCTACGTCTTATTTAAAGTCCGTAGACTGGTGCGTGCGGAGGCGGACCTCGACGCTACGTCTTATTTAAAGTCCGTAGACTGGTGCGTGCAGAGGCGGACCTCGACGCTACGTCTTATTTAAAGTCCGTAGACTGGTGCGTGCGGAGGCGGACCTCGACGCTACGTCTTATTTAAAGTCCGTAGACTGGTGCGCGCGAGGGCGTCCCCCCGGTGCGTCTTTTGTTTATAGTCAGGCCCGTCACCTTTGGCTACGGCGAGTGCACACGCGAACATGCGACTTCGATTTATACTCAGTCCCGTACCCCTGGCTACGGCGAGTGCACACGCGAACGTGCGTCTTTGTTTATACTCAGGCCCGTGACCTTTGGCTACGGCGAGTGCACACGCGAACGTGCGACTTCGATTTATACTCAGTCCCGTACCCCTGGCTATGGCGAGTGCACACGTGAACGTGCGTCTTTGTTTATACTCAGGCCCGTCACCTTTGGCTACAGCGAGTGCACACGCGAACGTGCGACTTCGATTTATACTCAGTCCCGTACCCCTGGCTACGGCGAGTGCACACGCGAACGTGCGACTTCGATTTATACTCAGGCCCGTCACCTTTGGCTACGGCGAGTGCACACGCGAACGTGCGACTTCGATTTATACTCAGTCCCGTACCCCTGGCTACGGCGAGTGCACACGCGAACGTGCGTCTTTGATTTATACTGCGGGAAGGCGCGCGTTGGCTAAGCCTGCGCGCGCGCCTTCGCCGCGTACTTGCGCGTGATGAAGAAAGATTAGCGACAAACGGCGATCTTCATTACATCCCCGTTTGCGCGGGTAAGCAACTACAAGGGGTGGATATACTAACCGTTTGCCCTTGGTGCGGCTGAAGCCTCTAGTCGCTAGACATCTGCAGGGCCCGCCAAGGCGCCTCTGAATGGCCCCGCGGACCTCCGCGCTGTGACGCCAGCTCTAGGAGCGCCGTTGGGCTTCGCGACGCGGGCACCTGGTACCTGGCTCGATGCGCCGGGCCATATCTTGCTCGCCTCGGACGGTGATGATGGTCCGGGGACCCGGGATCTTCATGCAGAGATAGCCGTGATGTGGTACCGCGCCGAAGGAGTTGAGGATTGGGCGCCCTAATATGGCATTGTAGGGGTATGGAAGGTCGACCACGTCGAAGGTGGCATCTTCGGCCCGCACATTGTCATCTTGGCCGAAGGAGACTTGAAGACCTATTTGGCCCAGCGCCCGCAGGGGCTGTCCCCCGAAGCCCTGCAGTGGGATTCCCGAGGGCCCTAGGCGGCTTCGAGGGATCCCCATCTGGTCGAAGGCCGCCGCAAACAATACGTTCGCGGAGCTACCGCCGTCCACCAAGGCACGCCCCACGTCGCATCCCGCGATAGTGACCCGGATGACCAGGGGGTCCTGATGAGGGAAGTCCACGCCTTGGGCGTCGTCGGGTGTGAATGTAACTTCGTGCTGCGCCCAGTCCGGCGGTGCTTGCGCTGGGTATGCCGCCACATGATGTAGTCTTCGCGCATAGGCCTTCTGCTGCCGTGCTGAGGCGAATCCCAGCGCAGAGCCTTTGGATATGACGTTAATGATCCCGCGGTGGGTTGCCTCCGGAGCCTGCAGCGACAGGAGGCCCTCCCGAGGCTGCTGTACGTGAGCTTGGATCCGTAAGGTGCCTTCCTGGGGTTGCATCCCTTGCGCCTGTACCTGCACGGGGGCCTCGTACGGGAATTGGACGTGGGCCACCGCAGGCGGACGCGTCTCCGGGTTCCTGTCCCTAGCGACGCTGTCGCGGAGCGCCGCGATGGAGGTGCAGGTGCGGGTATCATGGTTGCCGCGGCCGTGGACTACGCACCACAGTCCCTGGTGCTGGTCGTCGTAATCTCCACGACCTTTATCTTCGCGGCCCCTGCCACGGCCGCACCCCCGGCCACGGTGCCCCCGACCGCCTCTGCCCGCGGGAGCGCCCTCGTCGGAACCGCCTTCAATGTCGAGGACGTACCGGTTTCGCCTCGACCTCTGCTGGCCGTGCTTGGGCTGATCGGACGACTCCTTATGCGAGGCGTCCATGCGGTCGGGCGCATCCCTGGACGACTCCTGCTTACGTTTTCCCTTCGGAGGACCGCCCTTCGGCGGATCTTCGGCTTTTGCCGAGGCTCCGGCCTGGTTGGTGTCGGAGTCGTCACCTTGCCTTCGCCGCGCGTCTTCTTCCACCCTGGCATATTCTTCCATTTTGTCGAAAAGCTTCGCCACCGTCTTGATCGGCTTTCGCGCATTGTACTCGGCCATCGGGCCCGGACGAAGGCCCTGTATGGCTGCATTAACGATGGTGGTTTCATTAACGTCTTTCACTTGGCATCGAATCTTGGCGAAGCGTTTGAAGTAGTCCCGGAGCTTCTCCGAGGGTTTTTGCTTCACAGCAAAGAGTTGGTCCGCGTCGACTCGGTCGACGTAGTTTCCTTGGAAGTTGTTGTGAAGGCGGACGCGAAGCTGCTCCCACGCGTAGATGGAGCCCGGCTCTATGGTAAAGAACCAAGAGAGCGCCACTCCTTGCAGCGCGAGGGGGAGTCCCTTCGCCTTCGTGGTGTCGTCTCCGCCCGCGACTTCGATCGCGGTTTCGTACACGCGCACGAACTCACGGGGGTCCGTGTCGCCTTTGTACGAGTCGACGGTGCTAGGGAACTTGAAGTCTTCGGGCCATGCCGCCTGCTGCAGCTCCGCCGAAAGCGGGGACTCCGGATCTACGCGCCACAGCGGCACGCGGCTAGACGTGGGGGCTTCGCGACTGTCCGCCCTCTCCGGCGTGGGCTCGGTCGCGATTACTGGCGCGGCCTGCTGGCTCCGAGCCTCTTGCATATCTCGGACGGCTCCGCGAAGGTCCCCTAGCTCCCGCTGGAACGCGTTGAGGGCTGCCAGTAGGGCGCTTTCCACCGGCTGTGCGGGCGGGGTCGCCGGTACTCCCAACGGGCGGATCGGCGCGGGCACGACCGCGTCGCGAGCTCCCGAGCTGCCAGTCGCTCCGTCGTGGCTACCTCGAACCGCCCGGTCCGCGCTGCCGGCGAGGTCGGCTGTCGTTGCGTCGGCGGGGTCGGTTGTCACCGCACCAGCGTCGACGTCTTCGACCGTCGGGTTCGCCACCGCAACGCCGGCGACGGGGTGGGTCGTCGTGGTGCCGGTGACGGGGTTGATCGTCGCGGTGCCGGTGACGAGGTTGGTCGTCGCGGTGCCGGTGACGGGGTTGGTCGTCACCGCGCGAACGTCGACGTCCTCGGCCACCGCGTCTGCGTCGCCACCCGCACTCGCCGCTGCCGATGCCGAAGCCCTGGTACTCATACGACGCTCCGGCCCGGCCGGCTTCTTTCCCTTCGCCACCGCTGACGATGCTTTTTTCGGTGCCATCCTTCTTCTTCGGTCTTCAGGCTTGTCCTTGTCCTCCCCACGGACGGCGCCAACTGTTGTGGCTACGGGCCAAACAGAGAGAGAGATGGTAGTGGAGAGTGATGGAGATGAGTGGGAATGGCTCGCCCCCTCCCCATGACCTGTGTTCATATATATATACATACATGAGGAGTGCTTTTACAGTTATACCCTTACATCTGGTCATCCCCTTCAGGGGTATTTGTGTCATTACACGTGGCCTATTCTGGGCCTTATAACTTCCTACCAGGCCTGCTGGGTTTAGGTGGGGGCCACCCCTACGACAGTGGTCGTAGATGGCCATGGTCGAAGATGGTCGTGGTCGGATGACCGTGGTCGAAGAAGCCCGTGGTTGAAGATGGTTGTGGTCGTAGATGGCCGTGGTCGAAGATGGCCGTGGTCGAAGATGCTCGTGGTCAAGTCGCTGAGCGTGATCGGTAACGACCACATTGTAAGGGGTCGTTACGACCACGTTGAAGTGGCGGCTACGACCACGTTGAAGCGGGCGGCTACGACGACGTTGAAACGGGCGGCTACGACCACGTTGAGACCGATCGGTACGACCGCGTTGTAACACCGATCAGTACGATCACGTTGAGAACGGTCGTTACGACCACGTCGTGGTCGAAGGTCGCGGTCGAAACCACACGGCGGTCGAAGACCGTGGTCGAAAGCCTCAACGTGGTCGGAGGCCATGGTCGAATGTTGGAAGTCTTACAACTTCCCCAGGATCTTTACAACTGGTTAGGATCGTTTACAACCGGTTTCGAGTGCTGACGACTAGTTCTGACCACCTCCCGAACGCTTACGACCACTCAATGCTCTACTGATTTCTTCTTCTTCGTGGTTGTAAACCTACTGTTGAGGTTTCGACTGCTCTCTTCTTGTCGCTGCCCTTCCTTCAGCCGCTCGAATTACCGTGATCGAACTCCTCGACGATCATGCAGTGATGCTGGCGATCACTGTTCACCGTGGTCGACCACCTGTTTCGACCACGTTCAATTCCTTTCTACGTGGTCGGAGTCCCTTCCAACCATGTTTAGATCTTCCCGGCGTAGTCGTAGCTCCTTACGACCACTTACACCATGGTCGTAACTTTCTCTGCATGGTCGAACGCTTTAAGTTGTGGTCGATAGCCCTTACGACCACGTTCAGTGCCCCTTCAACGTGGTCGATAGCCCTTACGACCATGTTCAGCTTCCCTTCAACGTGGTCGAACGCCTCTACGACCACGTTCAAAACTATTTTGCCGTGGTCGTAGCCTCTTCGATCACCTCTGCCAACACTTTGCCATGGTCGTAGGTCCTCCCGACCACGCCTCCTTCAGTTTTGCCGTGGTTGAACGCCTTTCGACCACGTCTACTGGTACTTTGCCGTGGTCGTAAGTCGACTTCGACCACGTCTGCGAGATTGCTCAATGAAAACCAACGCTCAGGGATTGCTTTTCTCTTCTCTATTACTCGTAATTGCTTGGTACATATTGGTTACATGTCTACACCCCTTTTATACCCGGTTATTCAACTTTAACTCGGGTTCGACTACGATTACAGAACCAAACTCCGACTCCGACTCCAGTTCTAATTTACGACTCCGACTTCTACTAACTTTCGACTTCAAATACAACTTCGTTTCCGGTTTGACCGGTCCGCCTAAAATACTCTGTTTCAGCTACGACTTCTGATTTTGACTCCATCTTGAATTCGATCACTTCCAAACTTGTGAAAACAAGATTATTTACAACATCGAAGACCACAACTGATGCGGATCCACTAGCAAGCTAGCTGAACCCCGTTGCTTTGGCCCTGATCTTTCACGATACGCCTTGTTGGATGCCCTCTCCAAGATAAGCCTTCTCCCACGCACACCGCAGCACGTGAACAAAGGGTAGAGAAACCGAAGTTTCAGCGAGTAGAATCCAACACCACAATTGGATTCAACACACCAAGAGCAATTCCTCGATGGAAATCTCAAGAACACGCCAACAATGGCCACCAAACCATGGTGATTTTCTGGTTTCTATTTCTCAAATCAAAGTCTAAGTTACAATGGGGCTAAGGCCCTGGCCTTATATTGGTGCACAATGCACGGCCTTGATTACAACTCACGCACTACTTGGCCTAAGGCCGAAACAAACTCCAATACGAACTAAAAAGGAAATACCTAAACTACTACCTCTGGATTCTCTCTTAATTTGCGATCTGACTATGAGGATTTCGTGGCTGGCACCTTGTCCATTATGTGGGGCTTCAAAACAGCTTTCCAACGAGTCTAAGAACGCCCAAATCGGACTCCGTTTGTGAAAGTTATGGACGTTTTAGTATCGGTCTTGCCAGCTGTCCCAATCCGAGTCCGAATCGGTTTCAAATCTTTATATGTTTTGTTTTCTGGTTCAAGGGGCTTCCAAATCCGTTTGGAACCTGAAAAGGAATCCTTCTCAACCTTTAGAAAGTCATGGTGTGGTCGGATTTTACCCTTACTTGCATTGCAATACTCGAACTCTTTATGTTTTGCAAGTCTCGCGCGTCTCTCCGGACAGCTCGTGCAGCATCCAATGAAATTGCCATAACTTTGTGTAGGAAGCTCCAAATCAAGTGCCGTTTGATTCGTTGGAAAATAGACTTCATTAGCTTTCCAAATATGTCTTTTTTGCACGTTAGAAACCTCAGAATTGGTATTCAAAGCTTTTTGAACATTGTGCACAGAACTGCAAGCACTAACCAAAGTTGTAGTGCTACTTGGTGCCACATCATCCTCCCCTCCTTGAAGCAAAGCCGTCCTCGGCTTTGGGGTAATCTTGGGAGCTTGCTTCTTCTTGGCTGTAATTTCTTCATCAACATGAATTGCACTCTCCAATTTTGGTTTCAACACATGCTTCTTTCCCTCATGTACAAATGTATATGTGTTGGACCGGCCCTCATGCGTAGCATTGCGATCATATTGCCATGGTCTTCCCAACAATAACCCACATGCATCCATTGGAACTACGTCGCAATCCACCTTGTCAACATAGTCACCAACAACAAACGGAACACGCACCTTGTGAGTTATCTTTAGCCTTCCGGAGTTGTGTAGCCACTCCACATGATGTGGTTGAGGATGCCTCCACGTGGATAGCCCTAAAGCATACACCAAATCTTTGCTAATCACATTGGTATAACTCCCACCATCTATGATCAACTTGCATGCTTTATCTTTGATCTTGCACTCCGCTTGGAAAACACTCCACCGCTGTCCTTTTGTTTCAGTTTCTTTACTTTGCACCTTCCGGACCAAAAGATTAACACCATTCAATTCTGGATCACAATAGACAACATCCTCCTTGGAATCATTGGATTTTTCACTTTTAGAATCACTACTAGAACTTGTTGAAGCATAGCCGTCTTTATTGAGAAGCACTCTTCGTTGATTTGGACAATCACGCATCATATGACCTCTTCCCTTGCACTTGAAACACTCAATTTCTCTAGCACGAGCATTAGAAGGCAAACTAGAATCAGTTTTAGTTGCTTCTTTACCTCTATTGCTTGCCTCCCTTGAAAGAGCCCCATTTGAACGGCTTGATGTCGCCACCTTGGAGTGTGAACCAACATCATCGCCTTGCTGTGATGCACACCTCCATGGGTTTGTTTGAGTGTTGGCATGTCCACCCTTAGCTTGTTTGCGCTTCAATTGTTGTTCAGCACGTTCGGCTTGATGCACCAAGTCTTGAATGTTGTAGTAATGGACCATCTCCACCCTATCTTGCACATCCTCATTTAACCCATTAAAGAAACGTGCCATAGTAGCCTCATCATGCTCCTCTGTCCCTGTACGGATCATCAACATCTCCATCTCTTTATAATATTCATCAACACTGAAATTACCTTGATGTAGTTGTTGTAGCCGATTATACAAGGTCCTAGTGTAGTGTGCCGGGACAAAACGACGCCTCAAAATATTCTTCAATTGTACCCAAGTATCCGGACGAGCTCCTACACGACACAATTGGTTCCACCAAACATGAGCATATCCGGTGAACTCAATTGTCGCCAACCGAATCTTCTTATCCTCAGTATAGTGATGGCTGTCAAAAATTTGTTCGACACGCATCTCCCAATCCAAGTACTCCTCCGGTTCAGCTTTACCATTAAATGATGGGATAGAAATTTTTATCCGCCCAATTCCATCATCCACGGCAACACACTGAGCAAACCCGACACCACCTCTGCCACGCATGTCCCTACCACGGTCAGCACCACGGTAGTCCCAAGCATGGCGCGGTTGTGGAGCAAAGCCCACTGCACCATCAAAGATCTCCTCGTGTTCGTCGTCTTCATATGGTGCACGCTGTTCGGGATATTGAGGTTCCCGTTTAGCATGCTGAAATTGTGGTGGCTGGTTGAGTATCTCCTCCGTCAAAGCATCAATTCGCGCCCCCAAATCATCAACCTTGCCTTCAAGCTTCTGGTGACAACTTAAGAAGTAGTCACGTGTCACTTCAAATCCAATTCGTACCTCGGGTGGCAAAGACGCCGCATATTGGGGCACCTCCCCGATTGGCTCGGCATGATTATGTCGCGCCCTGCCAGCTTCAATCTTCATAGAACCCGCCATCAAGAGAAAAAAAATTCAGCAACCTCGTACCGTGATCAACCACGCTCTGATACCAAGATGATGCGGATCCACTAGCAAGCTAGCTGAACCCCGTTGCTTTGGCCCTGATCTTTCACGATACGCCTTGTTGGATGCCCTCTCCAAGATAAGCCTTCTCCCACGCACACCGCATCACGTGAACAAAGGGTAGAGAAACCGAAGTTTCAGCGAGTAGAATCCAACACCACAATTGGATTCAACACACCAAGAGCAATTCCTCGATGGAAATCTCAAGAACACGCCAACAATGGCCACCAAACCATGGTGATTTTCTGGTTTCTATTTCTCAAATCAAAGTCTAAGTTACAATGGGGCTAAGGCCCTGGCCTTATATTGGTGCACAATGCACGACCTTGATTACAACTCACGCACTACTTGGCCTAAGGCCGAAACAAACTCCAATACGAACTAAAAAGAAAATACCTAAACTGCTACCTCTGGATTCTCTCTTAATTTGCGATCTAACTATGAGGATTTCGTGGCTGGCACCTTGTCCATTATGTGGGGCTTCAAAATAGCTTTCCAACGAGTCCAAGAACGCCCAAATCGGACTCCGTTTGTGAAAGTTATGGACGTTTTAGTATCGGTCTTGCCAGCTGTCCCAATCCGAGTCCGAATCGGTTTCAAATCTTTATATGTTTTGTTTTCTGGTTCAAGGGGCTTCCAAATCCGTTTGGAACCTGAAAAGGAATCCTTCTCAACCTTTAGAAAGTCATGGTGTGGTCGGATTTTACCCTTACTTGCATTGCAATACTCGAACTCTTTATGTTTTGCAAGTCTCGCGCGTCTCTCCGGACAGCTCGTGCAGCATCCAATGAAATTGCCATAACTTTGTGTAGGAAGCTCCAAATCAAGTGCCGTTTGATTCGTTGGAAAATAGACTTCATTAGCTTTCCAAATATGTCTTTTGTGCACGTTAGAAACCTCAGAATTGGTATTCAAAGCTTCTTGAACATTGTGCACGGAACTGCAAGCACTAACCAAAGTTGTAGTGCTACTTGGTGCCACATCAACAACGTGGTCGAGCGTCAAGCCGTAGTTGAAGCGGCTGCATGGTCGTAAAGATGACTATGGTCGTAGATGGCCGTGGTCGGATGACCGTGGTCGAAGATGGCCGTGGTCGCATGCCCATGGTCGAAGATGCTCGTGGTCGAGTCACCGAGCGTGGTCCGTAACGACCATGCTGTAAGGGGTCGTTACGACCACGTTGAAGCGGCGGCTACAACCACGTTGAAGCGAGCGGCTACAACCACATTGTGACCGGTCATTACGATCACGTTGAGAACGGGCATTATGACCACGTCGTGGTCGAAGGTCGCGGTCGAAGACCATGCTCGAAAGCCTCTACGTGGTCGGAGGCCATGGTCGAAAACCACAACGTGGTCGAGCGTCAAGCCTTAGTCGAAGCGATTGCATGGTCGTAAAGATGACCATGGTCGTAAATGGCCGTGGTCGAAGATGGCCGTGGTCGGATGCGTGGTTGAAGATGGCTATGGTCGAAGATGGTCGTGGTCGAAGATGACCATGGTTGAATGCCCCTTGTCGAAGATGATCGTGGTCGAGTCGCCGAGCGTGGTCTGTAACACCCCGCCCACTCACTGGGCCAAGATGCTACCACCTTTACTACTCTTACCAATTCATTAACACATGAGAAATTAAAACCAACATTAACTTTATTCATTTTTACTGCGTTCAGATACAACATAGCATTTCTAGGGATTACTCTAGCCTAACAAAGCTAAAGTACACTGACAAAAGGGAATACAAAAGTGCTGCTAGTTCGTGCCGTTATTCCATGTGCTACTCCCGCCCGTGCTTGATCGCCTCAACGGTCACCTAAAAACATCAACAAAGCAAGGCTGAGTCCACCGACTCAGCAAGTACAAAGCAAAACAGCAAATAACAGGTTCATTCATTTAGACATAATCATTCCATTATCATTAACCACTTTCTCCATTTAGTCACTTTACGTTCCGATGAACTATTCACCATGCACATGCACATGCATCTCTTTCTCAACTCTTTAGCCTATACCGGTACAGCAGAGTGTGCACCCGTCGATGCCCACCCAGGCCCGCCCTGTTTCATGCGGGGACCTCAAGCCCGTCCTGTTTCATACGGGGAGCCAGCTCCACTCCCGTGGAGCGTCCACTCAACGTGGACCAACTTTCTCTCTTTTCATGACATGCATGCAATGCAAGTTCAATTATGCATATCAACATAGCATGTCTCAACACTCATCATTCATCATTTCTCAATATGCATTCTGAATATTATTTGTCTTACCCCAACTGGTAAGTCATGCATCATCCGAAAATAGTAAACTTACCTCAACAAGTTAAGCAGTGTATCATCATTCAATTTTTAACCGAAATCACTACCCGAATTCACCGCTTTACAATGCACTTACCTGGTTAAGCTCGGGGATGGCGCGTGGATGGCTCCGACCCGGGACCTCCACCTGCGCACACGTCAACCCGACTCAACGGCAAAACGAAAATCAAGAGCTTAAACGAAAAACGACTCTAAGCGCAAATCCCGATCGTTGGCGTAAACGCCAGGGGTTTTGAGGGACCTGTCGTGCAGGTGCCAAACCCCTTTTTTTTCTTTCTTTTTCTTCTCTTTTCATTTCTTTTTCTTTTCCTTTTTTTTTCCTTCTCTTCTCTTTTTTTTTTCTTTCCTCTCTCTCCTCCTTATCTCTTTTGGCCGAACCGGCCACCTCTCCCCTTCCTCATTTTCTTTTTCCCCACCTGGCTCCCTCTCTCTTCTCCCTACTCCTCCTGGCCGAACGGCCTTGCCTGGGGGCGGCGCGGCGGCGCGCATGGCCGGCCGGCCCCCCCCTTCCTTCCTCCTCCACCCCCTCTCTCGCCTCCTCTCTCCCTCCGCCGGCCCGGCCCGGGGCGGCGCGGCGGCGCACGGCCGGCTCGGTGTCGCCGGCCCCCATCCCGCCGCCGGCAGCCCATGGCCGGCCTCCGCCTCCGCCTCCTCTCGGCGCATCCGGCCGAGCGGCCGGCCCCTCCAGGCGGCGCGGCGCACGGGCGCGCCGGCCCTTCTCCCCCTCGCCGCTGACCAGTGTGCCGCCGCCGACCGCCCCCTGCTCGCCTCCCCGTGCGCGCAGCTGCGAGGCGCGGCCACCACCGCCCGGCACGGCCAACGGCCGCCGGCTGCCTCCGCCGCCCTCGGTCGCCTGCGCCACCTCGCCTCCCTCTCCTCCTCCGATTTCTACATGCATGTGCACCCCTGGTTGAATGCTCACCTTTGTGCTCACCTGTGCCGATCGGGAGGATGTGGGTATGCTGGTTGACTCACTGGAGAAGAAGAAGGGAAGAGTAAAGAGAGTGAGCTTGAGTTCTGGGGTTGGCTTTCGGCTTTGGCATTGAAATGGAATGGGGAGTGGTTAAGCTCTTACCTGGGCCGAGAGAATGGGATGGAAAATGAGCTTGGCTGCATTGTACTAGTATTTATGGGCATGGTTGGGGGCTCCCCTTTGCACTTTTATGAAATGACCGAGATGTCCTCCCATGCCCCACGCATATACTTGCCTGCCCAAGGGCATTTTGGTCCACTGCAGCGGTAGGTCGGTAAAAGGTAAGGATGAAAATTGCCGGATGATGAACACCCGAAACGCGAGATGGTGCCGACTGTCCCTAGGCGGTCAGGGAACCTCTGAGAGCGCTAAATATACGGCTCTCTAGACGGTGCCGACCGTCCTGGGATGGTCTGGGAACCTCTGCGCGCGAAACTAATTCGACACTTCAAAAAGGTCGATGGGTCTGACGGCAAAACCTCGCTCTTTATCCCTAATGTTTCCCTTTATGTAAATTTGGGGTATTACATTCTACCCCCCTTAACAGAATTCGTCCCCGAATTCTGGCATCCAACAATATGCAAGAATGAACAAAATATAATAAACTGCTCATAACATAACTTTAACATTAACTCGTACCCATGGAGAACAAGTCCGGGTACTTCTCGCGCATGCGAGACTCCAACTCCCATGTCGCTTCTCGCTCAGACTGATGAGCCCAAAGCACTTTAACATACTTTATCTTTTTATGCCTCAACACCTTCTCTGATTCGTCCAGTATCCGAACTGGACGGGTCTCGAAGGTGAGGTCTTGCTTTATGCACACCGGTTCTAACACAATCTCATGCTCTGGATCTCGCAAATACTTCCTCAACATCGACACATGAAACACATCATGCACTCCTCGCAAGGAGTCAGGGAGATCCAAACGATATGCCAACTTTCCAATCCGCTCCCGAATTGGAAATGGCCCAATGTACCTCGGGCTAAGCTTCCCTTTGGTACCGAATCGCACTATGTCTTTAGTGGGAGATACTCTCAAGAGCACCTGATCCCCCACTTCGAACTCTAGTTCTCGCCTTCGGACATCTGTGTAGCTCTTCTGCCTACTCTGGGCAGCTAGCAGATTCTGTCTAATTTCTGCCACTCGCTCTACTGTTTGCTGGACCTAATCTGGTCCCAAAACAGCCTTCTCGCCCACTGCATCCCAACACAGTGGCGATCTACACTTTCGCCCATACAAAACCTCAAAGGGTGCTGCTCGAACACTGGAGTGGTAGCTGTTGTTATAGGCAAACTCCGCGAGTGCCAAATGATCCTCCCAGCTACCCTTCCAAGACAGAACACAGGACCTCAACATGTCCTCTAGTGTCTGAATGGTACGTTCGGACTGTCCATCCGTCTGAGGGTGGAAAGCAGTACTGAACTGGAGTTTCGTGCCCAGAGCGCCCTGCAAGCTCTCCCAAAACTTGGAGACAAACTTGGCGTCTCTGTCCGAAACTATGGTCTGAGGCACTCCATGCAACCTTACTATTTCTCGCACATATATGGGTGCCAACTCACTCGCTGAGTTCGTGGTACGAATGGGGATGAAGTGTGCGGACTTACTGAACCGGTCCACCACTACCCAAATCGCATCCTTACCTCGCTGGGTACGAGGTAAGCCGACTACGAAGTCCATGGTGATATCATCCCATGGCCACTGAGGAACCTCCAAAGGCTGCAATAGCCCAGCGGGGTGCTTGTGCTCAGCCTTTACTTGCTGGCAAACCCCGCAAGATGCCACATACTTGGCGATATCCACTTTCATTCTTTTCCACCAGAAGTTCTTTTTGAGATCACGGTACATCTTGGTCTCACCAGGATGCACCGTGTACGGGGTACGATGAGCTTCTCTCAAAATATCATCCTTGACTTGAGCCTTCCGCGGCACGCAAAGGCGGCCTTTAAACCGCAATGCGCCTGACTCATCAAGGCTGAAATCCCCCGTTTTACCTTCATCAAGTCGCTTCCTCACTTTCTGAAGCAATCGATCATGCTGTTGCACCTCCTTTACTCGTTTGGGGATTGCTGATTCCAGCAACAGCTGCACCTCAGCCTGTGCTGTACCAGCGAAATAGTAGGAAATTCCCATCCGTTCAAAGTCGGCCACGAGACAACCCAGAGTGGGTGGTGTCATCTTGCGACTAAGGGCATCAGCAACCACATTTGCCTTGCCCGGATGGTACTGCAGAGCTAGATCATAGTCTTTAATCAACTCCAACCATCTCCGCTGCCTCAAATTCAGCTCCTTCTGAGTGAAAATGTACTTGAGGCTTTTGTGGTCAGTGAAAATATCACAAGTCTCTCCATACAAATAATGCCTCCAAATTTTTAGAGCAAAAACCACTGCGGCAAGCTCTAAGTCGTGGGTAGGGTAATTTTGCTCATGCTTCTTCAACTGTCGCGAGGCATACGCGATCACTTTATTGTCTTGCATAAGCACACAACCCAGACCCACTCGAGACGCATCCGAGTAGACCGTGAAACGCTTCCCTGGCTCAGGAAGTGTAAGTACAGGAGCAGTTACCAACTTCTCCTTCAGAGTGTTGAAACTGCGCTCACATTCATCGGTCCACTGGAATTTCACACCCTTCCGTGTGAGTTGAGACATTGGCTTGGCAATGAGTGAGAAGTCTTTTACGAATCGCCGGTAGTAACCAGCTAGGCCAAGAAAACTTCTCACTTCTTTAACACTAGATGGCCTCTTCCATTCCACGACAGTGGAAATCTTGCTTGGATCAACTGAAACGCCTTCCTGGTTAATCACATGTCCCAGGAAGCTCACTTCAGAAATCCAAAACTCGCACTTCTTCAGTTTGGCAAAGAACTGATTCTTCCTCAGAGTCTCAAGCACGAGCCTCAGATGCTGCTCATGCTCTTCCTCTGTCTTGGAATAAATCAGGATATCATCGATGAACACCACTACAAAGTCATCCAGATACTTGTGTAGCATGTTGTTCATCGTCTCCATGAAGACAGCAGGGGCATTCGTTAGTCCAAAGGACATAACTGTAAACTCATAGTGCCCATATCTTGTGGAGAAAGCTGTCTTTTCAATGTCTTGCTCGCGCACTCGGATTTGATTATACCCAGACTGCAGATCAATTTTGGAGAACACCTTGGCCCCTTTCAATTGATCAAACAGGTCCTCGATGCGAGGCAATGGGTATTTATTCTTGATGGTCACCTGATTGAGAGCACGGTAATCTATACACATGCGCCAACTCCCATCCTTTTTCTCAGTGAATAGGACAGGGGCTCCCCAAGGTGACACACTGCGACGAATCAAGCCTTTGGACAACAACTCGTCCAACTGCTTTTTCAGCTCCTCTTGCAAGGGTCGTGCCAAACGGTAGGGAGACATGGAGATAGGTCTTGTGCCAGGAACAAGATCAATTCTGAACTCCACATCCCGCTTGGGTGGCATACCCGGAAGCTCTTCAGGAAACACATCGGGATACTCCCGCACCACAGGAATGTCCTCAATGTGCAACGGCACACTCGGCTTCTCCGTAAGGGCTAAAAGTAGCCCAGACTTCATTGTACGTCGGCCAGGGAACAGGCTGGCCAACACAAAGAGGGAACACGTGGGTGCATTCCCTTGAAAGATTATCTCCTTCCTCGAAGGAGCTTGCAAAGTGACTGTCCTCCAGAAGCAGGAAATCACGGCTTGGTAGCGATGCAACCAATCCATGCCGAGAATAACATCAAATGGTTCTAACTGAATCACCATAAGGTTGGCAACAAATTCCTCGCCATCTATTGCAACCACACAGCCAGGGCATACTGTGGAGCTAGCAAGGATTCCCTTTGGTGTACTAACCACGACCGATTGGGAAATTTGCTGAACACTCAGCTTGGCTTTCCTAACAAACTCCCGGGACACAAAAGAATAGGTAGCACCAGAGTCGAAAAGAACAAGGGCTTCACATGAGTCCACTAACAGGGTACCTGTCACAACGTCAGGCCGACCCGCGGACTCAGCAGCAGGCAATGAGTAGACTCCGGGTGGTGTCGGGGCGGCGAGAGCCCCAACGCTCTGCTGTGGCGGCAACGGAACTGGAGGTGGTGTAGCATGCTGAAATGGTGGAGTTGGTGCAGGATGCCAGTAATACCCGGCGGGTGGAGCCCAAGATTAAGGAGGCTGCAGCATAGGGGCAGCCGCCATCATCTGGACAGACCCCCGCGGTGTAGAATTCGACGAAGATGAAGATACTGGCTCCCACTTGATGATGCTAGCGGGATTCTGACGGCAAACCAACATCTTGTGGCCCGCCATGCCACAATGCCGACAGTTCCCCGTCCAGGAACACTCAGCAGCACGGTGCCCCTCACCGCACTTGAAACAGATCATGCCTTGTTCTGGAACAGGACGCAAGGCTGGGGTCGCTGATGAAGATCGAGGCGCCGAAGACGACGTCCTCGCAGACTTGGACTTGGACGAATGTGGGGGACGCTGGCCCCACTTGGACTTCTTAGGAGCGGGCCGTTGAGACGACCCACCACCTTCAGCAAAGCTTCTCTTCTGGTCACCACCAGAAGCGCTCGGATTACCAGAGGGTTGCAGCCCTTTAGTGAGCTGCATCTCCAGCTCCATCCCTCTGGCCTGCTCCACCACGGACCTAAAGTCACGCGGTGCAGTAGCTCCCAAGACATGCCGGAACTCGGAGTTGAGCCCTCGGCGGAACCTTTTGGCCTTCTCAAGGTCATTATTCGCGACCGATGGTACGAAGCGGATCAGGTTGTTGAATCCCGCCTCGTACTCCACTACGGTCATCTTCCCCTGTACGAAGGTCGACAAGGCGACCTCCATACCCTCCACAAAAGAATCTGGGTAAAACTTCGCTTTGAACTTCTCAGCAAAGATTTCCCAGGTAGCGGGACCCTGGGCAGGAGTCCTGGCTGAAAGAACCCCTTCCCACCAGATGTCCGCCTGACCCTTCAACTGGAATGCCACAAAGCGAGCTTTCATCAGAGAGCTCATCTCTAGGGCTTCGAACTGCCTCTCCATGTAGCGCAACCAATCCGCAGCTTGGACTGGTGTGCCCGAACCATCAAAGGTGTCTAGACGCAGGGCCAACCACTCACGAAGGCCCATTCTTGCCTCCTGTACAGCCGGAACGGCAACAGGGGCAACAGCGGGTACAGCCGCAGCAGCGGCTGCCGGCGCTTGACGACGAAGCGCACGGACTTCCTCTATGAACTCCTGCAGCAAGGCTGAAGACCTTGCCGGATCTCTAGCTACAGAATGTTCAGCAGAAGCAACCTCCGCACCAGGTGCCTCCTGCTGAACCTCAAGCGGTGGCTCCGCTTGGGCATGGCCACGGCCACGGCCCCGGCCTCCACGGCCACGTCCTCTACCTCTCGGCATATCTGTCCACGACAGACAGCCAATCACACAACTAGCCCACAAACATTCACTTTAACAACTCAAATCATCGACAAAGCTAGCGAAAGCGTAAATACAGCATAAGACCCATTCCCATCCTATGGTGCACCAGTGTGTCAAATTTTAATTATTTATTAGGCCTAAGTCAAATTTTAGTTGAATAATTAAGCTAAGTTATCAAGTTTCTTTACCACGGACCTAACGCCCGCTCTGATACCAACTGTAACACCCCGCCCACTCACTGGGCCAAGATGCTACCACCTTTACTACTCTTACCAATTCATTAACACATGAGAAATTAAAACCAACATTAACTTTATTCATTTTTACTGCGTTCAGATACAACATAGCATTTCTAGGGATTACTCTAGCCTAACAAAGCTAAAGTACACTGACAAAAGGGAATACAAAAGTGCTGCTAGTTCGTGCCGTTATTCCATGTGCTACTCCCGCCCGTGCTTGATCACCTCAACGGTCACCTAAAAACATCAACAAAGCAAGGCTGAGTCCACCGACTCAGCAAGTACAAAGCAAAACAGCAAATAACAGGTTCATTCATTTAGACATAATCATTCCATTATCATTAACCACTTTCTCCATTTAGTCACTTTACGTTCCGATGAACTATTCACCATGCACATGCACATGCATCTCTTTAGCCTATACCGGTACAGCAGAGTGTGCACCCGTCGATGCCCACCCAGGCCCGCCCTGTTTCATGCGGGGACCTCAAGCCCGTCCTGTTTCATACGGGGAGCCAGCTCCACTCCCGTGGAGCGTCCACTCAACGTGGACCAACTTTCTCTCTTTTCATGACATGCATGCAATGCAAGTTCAATTATGCATATCAACATAGCATGTCTCAACACTCATCATTCATCATTTCTCAATATGCATTCCGAATATTATTGGTCTTACCCCAACTGGTAAGTCATGCATCATCCGAAAATAGTAAACTTACCTCAACAAGTTAAGCAGTGTATCATCATTCAATTTTTAACCGAAATCACTACCCGAATTCACCGCTTTACAATGCACTTGCCTGGTTAAGCTCGGGGATGGCGCGTGGATGGCTCCGACCCGGGACCTCCACCTGCGCACACGTCAACCCGACTCAACGGCAAAACGAAAATCAAGAGCTTAAACGAAAAACGACTCTAAGCGCAAATCCCGATCGTTGGCGTAAACGCCAGGGGTTTTGAGGGACCTGTCGTGCAGGTGCCAAACCCCTTTTTTTTCTTTCTTTTTCTTCTCTTTTCTTTTCTTTTTTCAGACCCATTGACCTTTTTGAAGTGTCGAATTAGTTTCGCGCGCAGAGGTTCCCAGACCATCCCAGGACGGTCGGCACCGTCTAGAGAGCCGTATATTTAGCGCTCTCAGAGGTTCCCTGACCGCCTAGGGACAGTCGGCACCATCTCGCGTTTCGGGTGTTCATCATCCGGCAATTTTCATCCTTACCTTTTACCGACCTACCGCTGCAGTGGACCAAAATGTGTTGGTGATATGCCCTAGAGGCAACATGGAGATGTTGAATATATCACATACTATGTTTATGATACATTGCTTTGTTCCTTGAAATAGACATTATCATTATTGATCAATGAGTATGTGACTTATTCATGAGACTCTTAATGCCAAAATGTTGCTATTTCTAAATGATCCCTGATCATATATCATATGAGGAACATATATGATTCAAAGATCAGCATATGTATTGATTGATGATCATGTCTCATGGATCATGGTATGGAGATACCAAATCAATAATATGGACATGTGTTAGTGAACATATGTTGGATAGACCCGCCATGAGACACTGCAGAGATTCCATGTGTCATTAGTTGGTCTCAAGTAGTGTTTATGTAGAATCGTTAGACTTGAGATCATCATGGTTCCCAACATGCGTAGTAGCCTATTTTGGGACTACTAACCACTACTCCGTAACTGGGTAGTCATAAAAGTAGTCTTCGGGTTTGCTATGAAACATGTAGTGGGATGTGAATGATCAAGATAGAATTTGCCCCTCCTTATGGGAGAGATATCTCTGGGCCCCTCGATGTAATGGATTATGAAAGTGCATGGCCATGCCAATGTGATTGAGGAGTCAATCACAAGTTTATAATCCATCACGGAATCGAGAGAGTGATTGAGCCATTAAGAGGATGACACAGGTCTCGCCTTGAGCTTAATCTATATCGTGAGGCAAAAGGATTCGTACATGAGAACATTACAGGTTCAGCCGATATGATCTTTACGTATACTTTGGGGTTAATATGTCTTGCTAGAGGCCGCTATTAACAGGGTGACCGGAAAGGTGTTTCCGGGTTGCGACCAAGTATACGTGAACCTACAGGGTCGCACACTTAACGGGTTGGAACACTAATTCGAATGTGATTCGGATGTGGGCTCAATTCGGATAGAGATCCGGATAGACTCCTATTGGGCCTCGGTCCACGAGGCCCAAGTGAGGAGGTCTATATATTTGGAGGCGGGGGGGCTGAGGGATGCACGCATATGTTCCTCCCGAACAAAACCCTAGCCGCCACCTCCCGAGCCAAACCCTAGCCGCTCGCGAGTGCTGGTACACTCGCGATCGGAGTTCCAGCCCCGGACGTGTGGATACCGGTGGAGGCGCTGCTCGTTGCGGCGTTGATCGGCATCAACAAACTACAGATTGGATCTGCTCGTGGTGTGGTTGATCGCGTGGAGGAGACGATCTGTTCGGGACGATCGGCTACTTCCACTACTACCTCGACGCGCGTGGTTGGATCGGCTTCTCCAACTCTTCTTCCGCTGCGCTGCGCGTCTAGTGGTAACGATCTATGATCCCTTCTTAGCATGATGTCCTGGTGTGCGCGGTAGAAATTTTTTTATTTTCTGCTATCGTAGCCTACGCGCGTTCCTTCAGTGGTATCAGAGCCATCTTGCTTAGTTTGCGATCTGGATCAGCGCATATGATGATATGCGGTTGTAGTAGATTGGATCTATTACAGTCTAGATCAGTCGGTTCATGTGATGAATCGATGGTAGCACGGGTTGATGAGATCAATCGGTGAATAGGGGTTGGATGAGGCGCAGATTGTATCACTACTAGTGCCCTAGAGATTGTCTCGGATCGGCATAAGGTGGTTATGTCGAATACTAGTAGGATACGAATCTGATAGCCTCGGGCCAGTGGGAATACTAGTGCCCTAGAGATTGTCTCGGATCGGCATAAGGTGGTTATGCCGAATACTAGTAGGTTACGGATCTGATGGCCTCGGCCCAGTGGAAAAACTAGCATCCTAGAGAATGTCTCGGATCGGCATAAGGTGGTTGTGCCGAATAGTTTTTCCATTGCGATTTCATAGATTGGATCTGTAAATTTCGTAGGGTGTTCAGGGCGCTGCCCTGAAACCCGCGGGGGGCGGCCCCCCCCTCGACCCCCCGCCCGCTGACCGGCCAGCGGGACCGCCGTGCGTACCCGCCTTGTATAGCGTCTTGGGTTCTCATCGTTAGGTAGAATACGATTCTACGTCTAACTTGTTTTTGCAGAGAATGACGTGAATAGTATGGCCCTATATCTTATTGGAATGTATGAGATGTATGTGATGCATGTAACATTCGTTCATGGCCTGCGTGTCATGATTATTTCAGCTATTGTTAGCTGTCTATATTGTATTTAACGACCTGCGTGTCGACCTTAATGCTTGAATCTATCTTTGTAATCTTCAATTTCTAGCTATTATAGGTAGTAGCCTAGTTTTGAGGTTACAAGCTTTCAAGCATGGTGGCCTAAAGGAGTGATGTGGAGGATGGAGATCGTCTACACCTACATGGAGATGGAGATCACCATTTGTTTGGGCCATACTACTTCACAGTTAAATGTGTTTATCTGTGATATTATCTATCTTATTCTTATGCAATGTTTTTGTCATATGTTGCTTTGGTAGGATAGAATCCCTCATAAAATTAGGTGTTCATGCCCTTCCATATGTTGCACCAAAAGATAATGATCACCGCATGGTAGGTCTACCAAAGTAGAGTGCCGTCGGTTATCATCATTATTTGGGGTAGATGTCGGACATCTACATGCGGAAGCATTTGGTTTACTTAACAAGGTTATCAAAACAGTTTTGGACCTTGGGGCATAGATTGGGGCCGGGGCATGTTGATGTCACCCAACAAGCAAGAGTCACATAGGGATGTGATTAGCAAGGTGTTGCTTACCCATGTCACTAGTTTTCTAGCCGTGATGCCAAAGCTCACTAGGAATTAGTGAAATGAGGTTCTTGACCCACTATGTAACTTAGAGGGAGTTTTGTTGCAAAACACATAGTGGGAGTCTTTTGTTAAATTGTTTAATAAAAGATGAACATAAACATAGTGCTAAACTTTGCATATTCTTTGTTGTAGATCATGTCAACTAATGCCGCATCCAGTTCTTTTAATTTGCGATCTATTCTTGAGAAAGAAAAACTCAATGGAACGAACTTTATGGATTGGTATCGCAACTTGAGAATTGTTCTCAAGCAAGAGCGCAAGGAGTATGTCCTTGAGTCTCATTATCCTGATGACTTGCCTGATAATGCTACTGCGGCTGCACGGAGAGCTTATGAGAAGCAAACGAATGATTACCTTGATGTGAGCTGTCTCATGCTTGCCACAATGTCCTCTGAGCTTCAGAAGCAATATGAGAACACAGATGCCTACAATATCATTGTGGGGTTGCGTGGTATGTTTGAGAACCAAGCAAGGGCTGAGAGGTTCAACACTTCAAAGTCCTTGTTTGCGTGCAGGCTTGCAGAAGGGAATCCCGTCAGCCCTCATGTGATTAAGATGATTGGCTACATTGAGAGTCTGGAAAAGCTTGGTTTTCCCCTTAGCCAAGAGTTGGCTACTGATGTGATTCTCCAGTCGCTCCCCCCGAGCTTTGAGCCATTCATACTGAACTATCACATGAACAACATGGACAAGACCTTGGCAGAGTTGCATGGGATGCTAAAAGCTGCCGAGGAAAGCATTAAGAAAAGCAGCAATCATGTGATGATGATGCAGAAAGGCAAGGGCAAGCCCAATGTCAAGAAAGGCGCGGTCAAAAGAAAGTTTGCTCCCGATGAGATCGCGAGCAGTTCTAAGGCCAAGCAAGTCAAGAAGGGCGCTGCTCCTAATGCAGATTGTTACTACTGTAAGCAATCAGGTCATTGGAAAAGGAACTGCCCAAAGTACTTGGAGGATCTTGAGAAGAAGAAGGGAAGTACGACTTCCTCTCCAGGTATAAATGTTATAGAGATCAATCTTGCTACTTCATCCACTGATTCTTGGGTATTTGATACCGGATCGGTTGCTCACCTTTGCAAATCGTTGCAGGGGCTAAGAAGAAGTAGAAGTTTGAGGAGGAGCGAAGTGGATCTTCGCGTTGGCAATGGAGCAAAAGTTGCTGCGGTCGCTGTTGGCACCATGCCATTGTCTTTACCTTCAGGATTAGTTTTGGAATTGAATAATTGTTATTGTGTTCCATCTCTTTCCAAGAACATTATTTCTGCTTCATGTTTGCAAGCAGAAGGTTATGACTTTAGATCTGTGAACAATGGTTGTTCTCTTTATTTCAAAGATATGTTCTATTGTCATACTCCATTGGTGAATGGGTTATATGTTCTTACTCTTGAAGAGTCACCGGTCTATAACATTAATGCAAAGAGGCAACGTTCGAATGATTTGAATCCCACGTTTATTTGGCACTGTCGCTTAGGTCACATAAATGAGAAACGCATGGAGAAGCTCCATAGAGATGGTATTCTGCACTCATTTGATTTTGAATCATTTGAGACATGCGAATCTTGTTTACTTGGCAAGATGACAAAGGCACCTTTCACCGGTCAAGGTGAACGGGCAAGTGACTTATTGGCACTCGTACATTCTGATGTATGTGGACCAATGAGCTCAACAGCCAGAGGTGGTTTTCAGTACTTCATAACTTTTACTGATGATTTTAGTAGATATGGGTATATCTACCTGATGAAGCATAAGTCTGAATCCTTTGAAAAGTTCAAAGAATTCCAAAATGAAGTGCAAAATCATTTAGGCAAGACAATCAAGTTTCTACGATCTGATCGTGGAGGCGAGTATTTGAGCCATGAGTTTGGCAATCATCTGAAGGATTGTGGAATTGTTCCACAATTGACTCCGCCAGGAACACCTCAATGGAATGGGGTATCTGAACGGAGAAATCGCACCTTATTAGATATGGTGCGCTCCATGATGAGCCAAAGTGATCTTCCGTTGTCTTTTTGGGGGTACGCTCTTGAAACAGCCGCTTTCACACTAAACAGGGTTCCATCAAAATCAGTAGAAAAGACACCATATGAGATGTGGACAGGACAACGTCCTAGCTTGTCTTTTCTTAAGATTTGGGGATGTGAGGCTTATGTAAAACGTTTACAATCTGATAAGCTCAGTCCTAAATCTGATAAATGCTTCTTTATCGGGTATCCTAAGGAAACAAAAGGATATTACTTCTATAATCAAGGAGAAGGCAAAGTGTTTGTCGCCCGGCATGGTGTCTTCTTAGAGAAAGAGTTTCTCTCAAGAAGGGATAGTGGGAGCATGGTGCAACTTGAAGAAATTCGGGAAACACCTGAAAACGTTTCAGCTCCTACAGAACCACAACAGGATGAACAAACTGTTGAAGAACCTGTTGTGGACACACCGGCACCACGTAGGTCAGAGAGGTCACGTCGTGCACCTGAAAGGTACATGTTCTTGACTACTCAACAACGGGACATATTGTTGTTAGACAACGATGAGCCTAAGACCTATGAAGAAGCGATGGTGGGACCAGACTCTGAGAAATGGCTTGAAGCCATGAGATCCGAAATTGAATCCATGCACAGTAATCATGTTTGGAACTTGGTTGATCCACCTGATGGTGTTAAAACCATTGAGTGCAAATGGATTTTCAAGAAAAAGATAGACATAGATGGAAATGTTCACATCTATAAAGCGCGATTGGTGGCCAAAGGTTTCAAACAAATTCAAGGTGTTGATTATGATGAAACTTTTTCGCCCGTCGCAATGATAAAGTCTATTCGGATCATTCTAGCGATTGCTGCATATTTCGACTATGAAATATGGCAAATGGATGTCAAAACAGCTTTCCTTAATGGAAATCTGAGTGAGGATGTGTACATGACACAGCCCACGGGTTTTGTCGATCCGCAATCAGCTGGAAAGATATGCAAGCTGCAAAGATCCATTTATGGATTAAAGCAGGCATCTCGGAGTTGGAACATTCGTTTTGATGAAGTAATCAAAGGGTTTGGTTTCATCAAGAACGAAGAAGAGCCTTGTGTTTACAAAAAGGCTAGTGGGAGCGCACTCGTGTTTCTGGTCTTATATGTGGATGACATATTACTGATCGGAAATGACATTCCTATGCTCGAATCTGTTAAGTCTTCATTGAAAAATAGTTTCTCTATGAAAGACTTAGGAGAGGCGGCATATATTCTGGGCATCAAGATCTATAGGGATAGATCAAGAAGGCTAATTGGATTAAGCCAAGATACGTACATTGACAAGGTGTTGAAAAGGTTCAACATGCAGGATTCCAAGAAAGGCTTCCTACCTATGTCACATGGTATACATCTTAGCAAGAGTCAGTGTCCTAGTACACCTGATGAGCGGGATAAAATGAATGCGATTCCATATGCTTCGGCTATGGGATCCATTATGTATGCCATGCTTTGTACACGTCCAGATGTCTCGTATGCTTTAAGTGCTACAAGTAGATACCAGTCAGATCCAGGTGAAAGTCACTGGATTGCCGTAAAGAACATCTTGAAGTACTTGAGAAGAACTAAAGATGTGTTCCTCGTCTATGGGGGTGAGGAAGAGCTCGTTGTAAATGGTTACACCGATGCTAGCTTCCAAACTGACAAAGATGATTTTAGATCGCAATCTGGATTTGTGTTCTGCCTGAATGGCGGTGCGGTGAGCTGGAAGAGTTCCAAGCAGGAGACGGTTGCTGATTCTACAACAGAGGCCGAGTACATAGCAGCTTCTGAAGCTGCTAAAGAGGCTGTTTGGATCAAGAAATTTGTTTCTGAGCTTGGTGTGGTGGCTAGTGCCTCCAGCCCAATGGACCTCTACTGTGACAATAGTGGGGCCATTGCGCAAGCCAAGGAGCCTAGATCGCACCAGAAGTCCAAGCACATTCTACGGCGATTTCATCTCATCCGCGAGATTGTGGAGAGAGGCGATGTGAAGATATGCAAAGTACAAACGGATTTGAACATTGCAGATCCGTTGACAAAGCCGCTTCCCCAGCCAAAGCATGAGGCTCACACTAGGGCAATGGGTATTAGATACCTACATGGTTGACTCTAGTGCAAGTGGGAGACTGTTGGTGATATGCCCTAGAGGCAACATGGAGATGTTGAATATATCACATACTATGTTTATGATACATTGCTTTGTTCCTTGAAATAGACATTATCATTATTGATCAATGAGTATGTGACTTATTCATGAGACTCTTAATGCCAAAATGTTGCTATTTCTAAATGATCCCTGATCATATATCATATGAGGAACATATATGATTCAAAGATCAGCATATGTATTGATTGATGATCATGTCTCATGGATCATGGTATGGAGATACCAAATCAATAATATGGACATGTGTTAGTGAACATATGTTGGATAGACCCGCCATGAGACACTGCAGAGATTCCATGTGTCATTAGTTGGTCTCAAGTAGTGTTTATGTAGAATCGTTAGACTTGAGATCATCATGGTTCCCAACATGCGTAGTAGCCTATTTTGGGACTACTAACCACTACTCCGTAACTGGGTAGTCATAAAAGTAGTCTTCGGGTTTGCTATGAAACATGTAGTGGGATGTGAATGATCAAGATAGAATTTGCCCCTCCTTATGGGAGAGATATCTCTGGGCCCCTCGATGTAATGGATTATGAAAGTGCATGGCCATGCCAATGTGATTGAGGAGTCAATCACAAGTTTATAATCCATCACGGAATCGAGAGAGTGATTGAGCCA
Organism: Dendrocalamus latiflorus; assembly: GCA_017311315.1. Lineage (NCBI taxonomy): Eukaryota > Viridiplantae > Streptophyta > Magnoliopsida > Poales > Poaceae > Dendrocalamus > Dendrocalamus latiflorus. The sequence continues at coordinate 12,864,572 of CM029628.1, read as the reverse complement.
TTAAGAGGATGACACAGGTCTCGCCTTGAGCTTAATCTATATCGTGAGGCAAAAGGATTCGTACATGAGAACATTACAGGTTCAGCCGATATGATCTTTACGTATACTTTGGGGTTAATATGTCTTGCTAGAGGCCGCTATTAACAGGGTGACCGGAAAGGTGTTTCCGGGTTGCGACCAAGTATACGTGAACCTACAGGGTCGCACACTTAACGGGTTGGAACACTAATTCGAATGTGATTCGGATGTGGGCTCAATTCGGATAGAGATCCGGATAGACTCCTATTGGGCCTCGGTCCACGAGGCCCAAGTGAGGAGGTCTATATATTTGGAGGCGGGGGGGCTGAGGGATGCACGCATATGTTCCTCCCGAACAAAACCCTAGCCGCCACCTCCCGAGCCAAACCCTAGCCGCTCGCGAGTGCTGGTACACTCGCGATCGGAGTTCCAGCCCCGGACGTGTGGATACCGGTGGAGGCGCTGCTCGTTGCGGCGTTGATCGGCATCAACAAACTACAGATTGGATCTGCTCGTGGTGTGGTTGATCGCGTGGAGGAGACGATCTGTTCGGGACGATCGGCTACTTCCACTACTACCTCGACGCGCGTGGTTGGATCGGCTTCTCCAACTCTTCTTCCGCTGCGCTGCGCGTCTAGTGGTAACGATCTATGATCCCTTCTTAGCATGATGTCCTGGTGTGCGCGGTAGAAATTTTTTTATTTTCTGCTATCGTAGCCTACGCGCGTTCCTTCAAAATGCCCTTGGGCAGGCAAGTATATGCGTGGGGCATGGGAGGACATCTCGGTCATTTCATAAAAGTGCAAAGGGGAGCCCCCAACCATGCCCATAAATACTAGTACAATGCAGCCAAGCTCATTTTCCATCCCATTCTCTCGGCCCAGGTAAGAGCTTAACCACTCCCCATTCCATTTCAATGCCAAAGCCGAAAGCCAACCCCAGAACTCAAGCTCACTCTCTTTACTCTTCCCTTCTTCTTCTCCAGTGAGTCAACCAGCATACCCACATCCTCCCGATCGGCACAGGTGAGCACAAAGGTGAGCATTCAACCAGGGGTGCACATGCATGTAGAAATCGGAGGAGGAGAGGGAGGCGAGGTGGCGCAGGCGACCGAGGGCGGCGGAGGCAGCCGGCGGCCGTTGGCCGTGCCGGGCGGTGGTGGCCGCGCCTCGCAGCTGCGCGCACGGGGAGGCGAGCAGGGGGCGGTCGGCGGCGGCACACTGGTCGGCGGCGAGGGGGAGAAGGGCCGGCGCGCCCGTGCGCCGCGCCGCCTGGAGGGGCCGGCCGCTCGGCCGGATGCGCCGAGAGGAGGCGGAGGCGGAGGCCGGCCATGGGCTGCCGGCGGCGGGATGGGGGCCGGCGACGCCGAGCCGGCCGTGCGCCGCCGCGCCGCCCCGGGCCGGGCCGGCGGAGGGAGAGAGGAGGCGAGAGAGGGGGTGGAGGAGGAAGGAAGGGGGGGGCCGGCCGGCCATGCGCGCCGCCGCGCCGCCCCCAGGCAAGGCCGTTCGGCCAGGAGGAGTAGGGAGAAGAGAGAGGGAGCCAGGTGGGGAAAAAGAAAATGAGGAAGGGGAGAGGTGGCCGGTTCGGCCAAAAGAGATAAGGAGGAGAGAGAGGAAAGAAAAAAAAGAGAAGAGAAGGAAAAAAAAGGGAAAAGAAAAAGAAAAGAAAAGAGAAGAAAAAGAAAGAAAAAAAGGGGTTTGGCACCTGCACGACAGGTCCCTCAAAACCCCTGGCGTTTACGCCAACGATCGGGATTTGCGCTTAGAGTCGTTTTTCGTTTAAGCTCTTGATTTTCGTTTTGCCGTTGAGTCGGGTTGACGTGTGCGCAGGTGGAGGTCCCGGGTCGGAGCCATCCACGCGCCATCCCCGAGCTTAACCAGGCAAGTGCATTGTAAAGCGGTGAATTCGGGTAGTGATTTCGGTTAAAAATTGAATGATGATACACTGCTTAACTTGTTGAGGTAAGTTTACTATTTTCGGATGATGCATGACTTACCAGTTGGGGTAAGACAAATAATATTCGGAATGCATATTGAGAAATGATGAATGATGAGTGTTGAGACATGCTATGTTGATATGCATAATTGAACTTGCATTGCATGCATGTCATGAAAAGAGAGAAAGTTGGTCCACGTTGAGTGGACGCTCCACGGGAGTGGAGCTGGCTCCCCGTATGAAACAGGACGGGCTTGAGGTCCCCGCATGAAACAGGGCGGGCCTGGGTGGGCATCGACGGGTGCACACTCTGCTGTACCGGTATAGGCTAAAGAGTTGAGAAAGAGATGCATGTGCATGTGCATGGTGAATAGTTCATCGGAACGTAAAGTGACTAAATGGAGAAAGTGGTTAATGATAATGGAATGATTATGTCTAAATGAATGAACCTGTTATTTGCTGTTTTGCTTTGTACTTGCTGAGTCGGTGGACTCAGCCTTGCTTTGTTGATGTTTTTAGGTGACCGTTGAGGCGATCAAGCACGGGCGGGAGTAGCACATGGAATAACGGCACGAACTAGCAGCACTTTTGTATTCCCTTTTGTCAGTGTACTTTAGCTTTGTTAGGCTAGAGTAATCCCTAGAAATGCTATGTTGTATCTGAACGCAGTAAAAATGAATAAAGTTAATGTTGGTTTTAATTTCTCATGTGTTAATGAATTGGTAAGAGTAGTAAAGGTGGTAGCATCTTGGCCCAGTGAGTGGGCGGGGTGTTACATGGTCGGTAACAATTACGTTGTAAGGGGTCGTTACGACTAGGTTGAAGCGGGCGGCTACGACCACGTTGAGACCGGTCGGTACGACCACGTTGTAAGACCGGTCGGTATGATCATGTTGAGAACGTTTACATGTGGTCGGAGGGTGATACGATCTCAATAAAGAAAGTTTACACGTGGTCGGAAGACGTTCGACCACAGTAAAGAAGAGCTCAACGTAGTCGGAAAAATTGAGCGTGGTGGGAAGGCTTCGACCGCGTTGCGAATTTGAACATGGTCGGGAGAGGATTCGACCGCGTTGTGAAGTTGAACGTGGTCGGGAGAGGCTTTGACCACGTTGAAGAAGCGCTGAACGTGGTCGGAAGCGCTCTTGACCACGCTCTTAAGGCTTCGACCGCGTTGTGGAGGCTTCGATTACGTAGTGAGCGGTCGGAAGAGGCTTCGACCACACTGTGAAGCTTCGAACGTGGTCGGAAGGAACTCCAATGACGTTGTAAGGAAGTGAACGTGGTCGCAAGGGCCTTCGACCACGGCCAAACATCACCAGCCGTGGTCGGAAGGTGTTCGACCATGGCAAACATAAAGAAGACGTAATGGGAGCGAGATACGATCACAGCAAAGAAAGTTTAGATGTGGTCGGTGTTGGAATTGCTCTTTACGACTTGTTGGAGCTCTGATACCAACTGTTGGAAGTTTTACGACTTGGCCAGGACCTTTTTCGACCTCACACAGTCTCTTACGACCAGTTTTGACTAGTTACGACCGCCTCTCGCAGCCGTTCGAGTGCTCTGTTGCGCCACCGATTGCTCTGATCGCTTTCTCTTTGTGGTCGCAAGCCTTCTGCCGAAGCTTCTGACCGCTCTTCCCTGTCGCTGCGCTGCTCTGGTTCGTCCTCGTTCAAATCACAGTGATCGCAGTTTCCTACGACCACGCAGGATCCCTGTGATCACTGTTCACCGTGGTCGAAACACCCTTCGACCACGTTCGCTTCTTTACAGCGTGGTCGGAGTCCCTTCCGACCACGTTCAATGCTTCTCTGTGTGGTCGAAGCTCCTTCTAACTACTAACGATGTGGTCGATGTCATGACAACATGGTCGATAGCCCTTACGACCACGTTTAGTGCCTCTTCAATGTGGTCGAACGTCTCTTCGATCACGTTCAAACTTCCTTCAACGTGGTCGAACGCCTCCACGATCACGATCAACTTGGTTTGCTGTGGTCGTATGTCTGTCGATCACTCTCAAACTTCCTCCGCCGTGGTTGTATCACCTCCCGACCACGTCTTCTTCAGGTTTGTCGTGGTCGAACGCCTTTCGACCATGTCTACTAGTACTTTGAATGTGGTCGAAGAGGTGCTCGACCACCTTGACAGAGTGCTGAACGTGGTCGTAAGGGCTATCGACCACGTTGTGGAGGCTATGACCACGACGTAAGTGGTCGGAAGGAGCTGCGATCGAGCCGAGAAGACTTGAATGTGGTCGGAAGCGACTCTGACCACGCTGTAAGGAAGTGAACGTGGTCGAAAGAGTGTTTCAACCACGGTGAATAGTGATCGCTAGCATCACTATGTGATCGGTAAGGGTTGCGATCACAGTAAATTGTTTGCGGTCGTAGAAAGGACAACGCGGCGACGGAGAAGAGCGGTTGAATGGCTGCCTGAGTGGTCGATCAGCAGAAGGAGGCGGTCGGAAGCGGTTGGAAGCAGGCGAAACTGGTTGTAGGCGATCGTGAGTGGTCATAAAGGTTCTGCGCGAAGTCGTAAGACTTCCAACATTCCAATCCTCGCATACGACTTCTAAACAAGATCACGTTCAAAGCTTATGTGTGGTCGAAGCTCCTTCCGACTACACACGATGTAGTCGATGTCTTGACAACGTGGTCGATAGCCCTTACGACCACGTTCAGTGCTTCTTCAACGTGGTCGAACGTCTCTTCGAGCACGTTCAAACTTCCTTCAACGTGGTCGAACACTTCCACGACCACGATCAACTTGCTTTGCTGCGGTCATATGTCTGTCGATCACTCTCAAACTTCCTCCGCCGTGGTCGTATCACCTCCCGACCACGTCTTCTTCAGGTTTGCCGTGGTCGAACGCCTTTCGACGATGTCTACTGGTACTTTGCCGTTGTCGTAAGCCCCTTCGACGTTCAGTGCTTCTTCAACGTGGTCGAACATCTCGTGGACCATATTGAAACTTCCTTCAACGTAGTCGAACGCCTCCACGACCACGATCAACTTGCTTTCCTGCGGTCGTATGTCTGTCGATCACTATCAAACTTCCTCCACCGTGGTCGTATCACCTCCCGACCACGTCTTCTTCAGGTTTGCCATGGTCGAACGCCTTTCGACCACGTCTACTCGATCGGTGGAGGTGGAGCAAGTGATGCCGGTGGAGAGCACAGTGAAGATGACGTGGTCGATCTGCCAATTCGAGCTGCTGTCGCAGTCAACCATGAAGCCGTCGATACAGACCATGCGCAACCGTGTTCGAAGGATGGCCATACGTGGTCATGACCGGAGCGCCAAAAGAGGAAGGAGCTCGACTAGTCGAGGTGGAGAGGAAGGGGAGAGGAGGTCGACCGGCGACCGGCGGAGACGGAGCAAGCGACGCCGGTGGAGAGCAGCACGAATAGGCCATATGTGGTCGTATGGCCGGAGTGGCAGAAGAGGAAGGAGCTCGACCAGTGGAGGTGGAGAGGAAGGGGAGAGGAGGTCGACCGGCGGAGGCGGAGCAAGCGACGCCGATGGAGAGCAGCACGAATAAATCTGGGGGAGGGACTGAGATGGCAAGCACTGCGAGAGAAGAAATAGAGCACGAACCTGGTGGAATGGAAGGATGGAAGCGACGCAAAGCTAGCTGCGGTGTGCCACCAGGAAAGCGACACGTCACGAGGAAAGCCACGCGAACATTCAGGAGAGAACACACGCGTGAGGCGATGGCCGGCTCAAGACGACACGTGGACGAACGGATGGCGGCCAGAGCTGAGAGTGAAGCCACGGGACACCCGCGGGACACCATCCGCTCAGTAGGAGCGCCTGTTCACATGATGACACGCGGACGAACGGACGGCGGCCAGAGCTGAGAGCGAAGCCGCGCGACACCATCCGCTCAATAGGAGTGTAACGCGCGCACACGTCGGCCGGAGCGATTGTACAGAGCGGGAAAACGATGACGTGGACACGCTCAGGGGTCGGAAACTCTGCCGGTTTAATATACAGATGATGCTCCACGTTGTGTGAGATACCTTATACTTTGTGAAACATAACATAGGGAGTAAGTATATCCGGTGGTAGGAAAAAGGTTTCCACTACTGGAATATTAATATTTCAAGCCACCAGTTCGACTGTTGAACCACCGGTCGTGTGAACCGGTTGCCAGTTTGCTCACCTGTCCGTTGCAATAATTATGGTTCCTGTTTTTGTATGAATTTGTAAAGAACCCTGCTATTTCAACAAGCAGCGTTGAAGTGCATCCCTGTCTGTGAGGTTGATTGGAATTTGGAACATTACCTAGTGTTACACTGCTCAAGTTTTGAATAAAAAACCCAAGAGTATCTTTGCAAACATTATCTAGTGTTATAAACACTGCTCGAGTTTTGAATCAAAACCCAAGAGTATCTTTGCAAACATTACCTAGCGTTATAAACACTGCTCAAGTTTTGAATCAAACCGAGTATCTTTGCAAATCATCTTTCGGACAGGAAATAATGAACTTGAGTGATCAGAAACAAACTAGGAATAAACCTGATTTATTTTTTTATTATTTGGTACAACAAGCATATTAAATACCTTGCTTTTAAATAGGAGTGAAATCTGGACGGATAATTTCCAGGCCCCGATCTGGAGCCAGATCCAGCCGGGATCGCATCCAGGAAGCTATTTTACTATCCATTTGGATCCGAGGTCGAATTTGGATAGTTAAATCCAGATCCAGGGCTATTACTATTGTTGGATCCAGATTTTTCCCGTATTATGCCGATTGTTTCCCGTATTGTAATATGATGTTTTTGGGCTTTGAAAAATAGCAGAAGACACTACAAAATTCTAGAAAAATTCATAGAGGTATTTTAGAATATTTGGAGCCCAAGTAAAATATCTTCATACTTTGAAAAGGTTTAATTAATTTTATAAGAATGTTTTTAGTCTTAAGGAAAATAGAAAAAAGCTTTCACAAATCCAGGAAATTTCATGAAATGGCTCAAAAATTCAATAATGGATAAAATAATTACTTTAAGCTGGAATTTGAAAATTAAGGATGATACACCTTATGTCGGTGTGATCATGTTAAATTTATGTATAAACTTATGTTGAAGCATTCTATGCCATTATGTTGATGTGATTGTGTATATGTGTGACACTTATATATGTGCTTGTGTTGAAAGTAGAAGCTGTAGTGGTTGCAAAGTGTATTCCTTCATGTGTGTTCACAACTGCGTACTATCCGTATACTATCTGACTATTTTATCCATTTTCTATGCAAATCCATTAGGTATCCGCCCCTTGACTGTATCTCGAATGCTCTGAATTCGTATTTGTATTTGGTCTAACTGTATCCGTGGCAAAATGTGGGTTGGATATGGAACAAGCAATATCCAACCATATCTGACTTGGTTTCACCGCTACTTCCAAAGCCTACGGTGTCAATACCAATTTCTTTCTCAGTATGTCAACAAAGTTACATAGTTAATACATTGCTTAATCAGGTGAAACTTGGAAAGAAGAGCAGCATTATAAGTTTCTGTCTTCCTCACTCACAGGCGCCGTAGCATACATTTCACCATCGTCGCATGTGGTGGGTGGATTGGTGTGTATACGCAGCCGAGATAGCATAACCAGCAAGTCAACATGATGGGATTATTGGCTCGAGTTGAGAAACACAGGTGCTGGTCAGTGAGGGAAACTACCATGGCTGAAGATCGCGGCGTATTCTATTCAACAGGGATATTAGGCAAGCTGTGAACTTTCTTCACGAATCATATGATGCACCACCTGACCAATTTCCTTTTCCTTAATTTTAATTATCTCACAGATATAAGTTATTTTCACGCGAGAGCAAAGCAAGCTTTATGTTCTGTCAAACAGAATAACCTTTGTACTGGTGCCCAGGGATTGTTTGTGAATCCGAGTAAATTTTAAATTTTTATTCAAAACATCATCTGACCTGCCCCATCTGTTTTTTGGGGCACTAATGATCCAATGTCCCATTTGTCAAGGAAATTTCAAAACAGAGGGTCAAAATTAAATATAATCTGAAATTAATTAAAAATATAAAGTTGTCAAGGAAATATCAAAACAGAGGATGAAACTTCAACCTTTTGTGCTAAGTTTGTTTCAAACATATTTCATGCTATGATTAACCCAGAACACCACGATTATCCACACTTTAGGTCCTATTTAGAACATAGTAATTCATAGGAAGTAATATAATTCCAGAAGGAATCAGAAAAATTGCCAGTGTTGTGAACAGGGTATGTACAACATTAACTCTAATGACTTCTTTCGATCTAAACATTGACTCTTCCCATTTTGACCATTTTTTATTAGCAATAATTGAGAAAGTTAATTTTCATAAGTTGACAGGTAACCTAGTACACCATAATATGTCAACCCATTAAGGTGGTGATCGGTTCGGCTGAAAAGCTCGTGGCTTATGGCTGAAAACACTGTAGCTGGCTGAAAAAAGCACTGTAGCTGACAGATGCTTATTTAACATAATTAAAATTAAAAAAATTTAAAAATAAAAAATATGTTAGCCCATTACGTATAATAAAAACAAATACGGGAAAAAAAAGAACCGGCAAAAAAGCTCAACAAAAAGTCAAAAGTTCAGAAAAAGACTAAACTTATGAATAGTGAAAAATAAACCAGAAGCCAGAAGCCGAAGCCGAGTTGATCAGGGCATAAATAATAACCTTATATGTAATAAAACTAACTGATTGATGTACAGTGAAAAATTCAAGATATGTAATTACCCATGTGGACTGTAGATCCTTTTTTTCCTTGCCTGAAGCCAATTTTTTTATTTTTAAAATACTAATTTGTATTATTCTCTAATAGAATCATACAGAAACATATAGATAAAAATCCAAAATCATACTTGTTTTTAGTTATTGTCGGGCCTGGCTGGGGTTCGGGGGGCCCACATGAACATCTCGCGCTGTAGAAACTAAAAACCGGCGCACCTAAACCCGATGCAGTCTTCGCTGAGCCCCAACCGGCATCTGTCGTGCAGACTCAGAGGAGGCACCCACAGAGTTGGACTTCCGACTGCATGCACACTTACGGCTCCTTCGGAAACCCGATGCCGTCTTCGCTGAGCCCCAACCGGCATCTGCCGTGGAGACTCCAGAGGAGGCACCCACAGAATTGGACTTCCGACTGCACGCACCCTTACGGCGCCCTCGGAACTTAACAGGTCTGTGTGCTACTACCAGCAGCACAATCGCACGGCGAGTCACGGCACACTAGCTAGCTAGCACCATTGTGCAAACTTATCTACATTAGTTACAACCTGCCTTATATAGATCCAAGTCTTCCCGTCGTTCTCTAGTCGTCACAGCTTACAACCCCTGTTCCTTCCTTTCGTTTCGATGACGATGAGGTTGGCTGTCGTGTTAGTGATCTTCGTGTTGTCCGTGTCGCTGCTGCCGGCTCTCCTCTCGGAGCCGTCAGCCGCGCCGGTGGCGAACATCGACGTTGCAGCGGCGAGCGATCTCGTCGGCTCGGGTGGCCACCGCTACTTGGACGTCAGGTTCTTGTTCTCCGCCTTAATATGCCGTTTATAAGTCCTTTCGCTGTCCATTTACGTAGTATTAGTTACTCATATCATGATTTATCCTCATAATTTAATGGCGCATCGTGCCCCGCTAATCTCGAATTGGATGCACAAGTGAAGCCAGTATTGAATCCTCGAACCAAGCGCTTCAGTTAATTTGTCCTAGATTGTCACTTCTGGCCTCTGCATCCGTGACATTCAATTGGTCTATTCAAAGTTGAGTTTGAGAGCTATGTTGCAGCAAAATGTTGTTTATCTCTTGCCTATATGCGGGCGCTATTGTTGATCCAATACCTCTTCTATAAGCCAGATCACTCCTCGGTGACTTTATGGGTCGTGTAACCTTTTGATTACTCATCAATTTAATTTCAGGTACCGTAGCGTGTTGAAAAAAGACATTTGTCTACTCTTTTGTTGTTCGGATATGATTCGGAGCAATGCTTAGATTAGAATCGATTTCTCAAAGTAATCACATTGGAAGTAATCTCTCATAGGAATAGTTAAAATTTTGCCTTCTCCGATCAGTGAGCTATCCTTCTCTTTTCAAACAATAGCTACTTGTAGTCAGTGATACTATGCTGCATTCAAACCAATTAATTAACTATTCACCATTTCTCTGAATGAAGAGCTCGTGACTTGTGACAAAAAAAAATGTTCAGGACTGGTTTCTTCCTTTTATTCTAGCACTGCTTATTGTTCTATGTTGCTTATGGATTCGTTGGATTAACCCGAGCACTAATCAACAGGACAGCGGAAGAATTCAAGAAAGGGCATTTGGAGAATTCCCTTAACGTCCCCTACCTCTTCTTCCGTCCCCAAGGCAAGATTCCTAACTACTTTGTTCCTGCCCTTCATTATACTGAATCCTATCTCAGAAGATATCTCAAGAATTTCCCTCTTCCAGCCAAAAGGGAAAAAAAACTAGCTGTTTAGACTGTAGACTGATGATATGTTTAGCTTGAACCGTGGCGTACAGTCTGTACTGATGTAACCTGGTCTGGAATCAGCAGGAAGGGAGAAGAATCCACAGTTCATTGAGCAGGTGGCGTCGCATTGTGATAAAGAGGACAACATAGTTGTGGTATTACTTCTGCTCTGCTCATTGCTCAGCAAATTAATTAGATTTGTAGACCAAAGCATGCGGGTGCTATGCATATGGATATTTAGTATGCTTGCTTGTTCTTGTGTTGATACTTCTTACCTTGCAAGGGCTGCCAAAGCGGAATAAGGTCCCAACTAGCATGCGCCGATCTTATGGCAGCCGTAAGATCTCTCCCTCCCTTTTCTCCTCCCTCTCTCCCCATCAGTTGTCTATGCATGCGTGTGCATAAGAACTAGGCAAAGTATTTTTTCCCTTTTTTATGTCTTTTGTTTTTACTCTTACAAGAAGATTTGAAGTTCTACCATGTGCAATTTTATCGGGTGCAATATAGGGGAAGCTAGTTTTAGAAGGTTCATTTGACTTTATCCCAAATCAATAACAGATCCTAATTTGAGAAAATATCTGCTAAATACGTAACTTCATGTCTCTGTTCACATTTGTCTCAGTTAAATGTATACTACAATTTTTTCAGTTAAGTACTCACCTAAAACTACAAAGATCGTATTCATATAGCTCAGTGAGTCTGGGTTAACTCTAATAGGAATTATTTTATAAAATATCAAAAAAGTGTAGTATATATGTAGTCATTTTTTAAAAAATAAAAAAAAATGCAACTGTAGTTCTCATCTGGAAAGTATTTCCAATATAAGGGTGCACACAAGCTTCCATGACACTTCCCTTTTCCCATAAGGTCTGAATAATTTCCTTGTTATGTTCTTTTTTCCCCCCCTCAAACTTGTGAATGCATATGAATACAGGGTTTCAAAAATATAAAGAACATGGAAGGTGGTTATGCCGCGTGGGTGGAAAATGGACTTGCTGTGAAGAAACCTCAAGCACATGAAGAGCTCTAGTTTCTATTATTGTCTGACCGAGTGCTCATTTGTTTTGTAAAAACATAAGCTAAGAGAAAATCTCCAATATTGCTGGAGCTAATTGTCTAGGTCAAGCTGAATAAAATATTTATAGCCATTATTGGGAGCGATTAATTGTGCTGAAAAAACCATAGCCGGTGACCACGGAGATTTCAACATAGTGCAAATAAGACATCAAATAAAGGCCCTGTTCTTTTCAGATTCTAAAAGCTCTTTTTCGGCATTTTTACAGTAACTAGTTTTTAAATGGAGTATTTTTTTCAAGATAGGATCTACTAGTTAATTATAGTACATACTTTACTGATTTCATTTATATCGGCAAAAACCGCACGTGAGTTTCTGTTACTCTTCAATCTCTCGTACAAACAGCCCAAAAACCACAAACCGTAGCCAAAAGCCCCAAGTCGTAGCCAAAAAGAACAAGCCCAAGGACTAAACAACAAAAACGAGGGGAAGATGTTCCCGCTGGGGGCGCACGGTGTCGTTGGCCGAGGTAGCCGCCAAATGACCACAGCGAGCACATCCTGAGACTTTGTATCTGAGACTGGTGTTGGCTGAGCCGTAGATCTGGTATATATGTTTCACCAGGCTCGGGTTGAAGAAGCCCATCCCCATTAAGCCGCAACCATGGGGATGATTCTGTGGGAGCAACCAGAACGAACCATAGAGCTTTGCCACTGTTGTGTTTTCCTCTCCACAGTATCAGGCGTGTTCTTTTGTGGTTTTTGGTTTCAGCTTTTAGCTTTTCTATAGTAACTAGGTTTTAAATAGAGTATCTTTTTAAGATTAGGTCTACTAGTTAATTATAGTGTGTACTGTACTGACTTCACTTATATAGGTAAAAGCCGCACGTGAATTTTAGTTACTCTATAATTTCTCATATAAACAGTCAAAAACCATAAGCCGCAGCCAAAAATTATAAGTCACAGTCATAAAAGAACAGACCCTGAATTGGCTCCTTGCTTGCGAGCATAGGCGACGTTTTCAGCATACCGAGTGAAGAAAAACTGAGTTTTTAACCCCACCGAGAAAAGTACTGCGAAACTTGTCGTATCCCGTGGCCGCGCCTGTATCGGGGGAGACAAAGGGGAGGCAACGGAAGGTGGAGGAACTATGGCGGGGTTGTGTTCCCTTCAGGATTTGTTTGGAAGTTAAGAAGGAAAATCTAAGGAAGTAAATCTTTCGTAAGGATTTTGAGGGCATATAGAATTTCCCTAGCCTACGGAGAAAATATTCTTATGTGGGAAATATTTTCTGTTGCCGTTTGGGAAGGACAGAGATAAAAATCCCGGTCATCTAAATCTTTTTAGAAAATCCAGAAATTTTTTTAAAAAAATCATAAAACAACACTACAATTAATAGCATGCAATTTTGTTGCATATATCTTGTACTAAATTTTAATAGCATGTGACAACAAAAATAACTACAATCAATGTCAAGTCATCTAGATAGCATACGACAACACATCAACGTCCAGTCATCAACACTACAACTGTGGCTAGTACTCACGCAGAAGAAAAATATGAAATCAACATCCAGTCATCTGAAATCATATAGAAGAGAATATGCCACCATCCGATGACCAGTACTCATCAAGAAAAGAGATGGCTTCACATATGAGGGCCTGCTCTTTTCCTCCGAAACTGGCGACTTTTGATTTTTGTTACAGTACCTAACTTTCAAACGGAGTATTTTCTCAAGACGGGGTCTACAAGTTAAACGATGCACATGTTAAAAGCCCAACATCTGTACCAGCCAAAATCGCAAGTGAGTATCTCTCTCTTCATAATATGTACCGTAAACAACCAAAATTCAAAAATTTCAGCCAAAAGACATAAGCCGCAGCCGCAGCCAAACAGGCCCTGAAGAGTTCGCAGGAATAGAGTGGTCTTTTCGGTCAAATCACAATGATCACATATGATGAGATTACAGGAATAGAGTGGTCTTTTCGATCTAATTAGAAAGATCAGCAAACCCTGCAACCATATCAGAAGAAGGTGACCAACTGTTCATCTCCTTACAGAAAACAACACAATTCACAGTGAGAGAGAGACTAATATATTTATATACTTCAGAAACATAGTTCAAAGGTCAACCTCCCAATGAACAAGAATTGACATTTGTTTGAAACTAGGGTAGATGTGTGCTTTTTTTTCAAACTAGGGTAACGTTTATTAGGGGAAACAGAATGAGTACCAAGTTCAAAACACAACATAGCCAGTGGCGATGATCAGTGTTACAAAGAGAGTAAGCGGTCACTAAGACAGGATAGCCAAATCATCAGGTACAAAGAAAGTATTGACATATATAGAAAGGAAAAATTCAGTGTGCCCATCACACGATCACAATAGAATTAGCTTAGATGGAAACGCAACCATTCAAGGTTGACGGACACACACTCAACAGCGGTCAAGACATTTGGAATCCGTCCGAGTCAGGAAACTCAGTAGAATGCCAAACACCGCAAATGCACCTTATGTGTGCACTTCCACAGAGGAGAAGCTATGTGGAATCTGTACAAGTTGGGTGACTCAAAAGAGTGCCAAACGCGGGCACTACACTTATTGTGTACCCTTGCTTAGAGCAGAAGCCGTCTGCAATCCGTACGAGTAAGGAAACTCAAAGGTGTGCCAAACACTGCAAATGCACCTCTGGTGCGCCCTACCTAAATAGAGAAGCCGTACGGGTTCTGTACGAGCCAAGTAACTCAAAAGAGTGTCGAACACTACAGTGCACTTCCTATGTACTCTTGCATAGGGAAGAAGACATTTCGAATCCGTACGAGTCGTGAAATTCACGGAGTGCCAAACACCGCAGATGACCTTATCTGCACACTTCCTTAATGGAGAAGCCTTATGGAATCCGTACATGTCGGGAAACACAACGGTGTAGCAAACACCGCAAATGCACCTCTTGTGTGCGCTTTATTAATGGAGAAGCCATATGGAATCCGTATGAGTGGGGTCACTCTACAGAGTGCCAAAGACCACGCTGCACCTCTTGTGTACCCTTGCTTACCGAAGAAGCCAATTGGAATCATACGAGTCGGGAAACTCAATAGAGTGCCAAACACCGCAAATGCATATCTTGTATGTACTTCCTTTGTGGACAAGCCTTATGGAATCCGTACGAGTGGGGTTACAAAATGGAGTGACAAACACCGCACTGCACTTCTTGTGCGTCCTTGATTAGTGAAGAAGCCATTTGGAATACGTATGAGTTTGTAAACTCAACGGTATGCCAAACACCGCAAATGCACCTCTTGTGTGCCCTTTATTGATGGAGATGCCATCTGGAGTCTGTACGAGTCGAGTTACTCAACAGATTTTCAAACACCGCACTGCACATCTTGTGTACCCTTGCTTAGCGAAGAAGCCATTTGGAGTCCGTACGAGTCGGGAAACCCAACAGTGTGCCAAACACCGCAAATGCACCTCTTGTGTGCCCTTCCTTAATGGAGGAGCCATGTGAAATCCGTAGGAGTCGGGTTACTCAACAGAATGCTAAACACCGCACTTCACATCTTATGTGCCCTTACTTAACGAAGAAGCCATTTTAAATACGTACGAGTCAGCAAACTCAACAGGACCTAAACACCACAAATGCATATCCTGTGTGCCCTTCCATAATAGACTTGCCATATGAAATCCGTACAAGTCGGGTAACTCGTTAGAGTGCCAATCACCGCTCTGCACTTCAAGTGTACTCACGCTTAGGGAAGAAGCCATTTGGAATCCGATCGAGTCGGGAAACTCAACGGTGCGCCAAACATCACAAAAGCACCTCTTGTATGCACTTCCTTATTAGAGAAGCCGTGTGGAATTCGTATGAGTCGGGAAACTTAACGGAGTGCCAAACTCCGCAAATGCACCTGTAGCGTGTTCCTTAATGGGGATGACATGGAATCTGTACGAGTTGGAAAACGCAGCGAAGTGCTGAACACCGCAAATGCACATCTTGTGTGCACTTTCTTAATTGAGAAGCCTTGTGGAATCCATAAAAGTCGGGTTACTGAACGACGTGCCAAACACCGCACGCACATCTTGTCCACCCTTGCTTAGCGAAGAAGCAATTTGGAATCCGTATGAGCCGGGAAACTCAACGCTATGCCGAAGACCGCAAATGCACCTCTTATGTGCACTATCTTAATGGGGAAGCCATGTGGAGTCCGTACGAGTCGGGTTACTCAATAGAGTTCAAAGCACCGCGTTGCACATCTCGTGTACCTTTGCTTAGCAAAGAAGCCATTTGGAATACGTACGAGTCGGAAACTGAACGCTGTGCCAAACACCGCAATGCACCTCTTGTGTGCACTTCCTTCATGGAGAAGCCATGTGGAATCCGTACGAGTTGGGTTACTCAGCAGAGTTCCAAACACCGCGCTGCACACCTTGCGTACCCTTGCTTAGCGAAGAAGCCATTTTGAATACGTACGAGTCGGTAAACCCAACGGTGTGCGAAACACCACAAATGCACCTCTTGTGTGACCTTCCTTAATGAAGAAGCCATGCTTAATCCGTAGAGTCGGGTTACTCAACCGAGTGACAAACACCGCACTGCACTTCTTATGTACCCTTGTTTAGTGAAGGAGCCATTTGGAATCCGTACGGGTCGGAAAACTCAACGGAGTGCCTACACTACAAACGCACCTGTTGTGCGCACTTCCTTAATAGAGAAGCCATATGGAATTCGTACGAGCTGGGAAACTCAACGGAATGCTGAGCACCGCAAATGCACCTCTTATGTGTATTTTCTTTGTGGAGAAGCCATGCGTAATCCGTTTGACAACTCAACATAGTGCGAAACATCTCATTGCACGTGTTGTGTACGCTTGCTCAGCGGTCAAGACATTTGGAATCCGTCCGAGTCGAGAAACTTAGTAGAATGCCAAACACCGCAAATGCACCTCCTGTGTGCACTTCCACAGAGGAGAAGCCATGTGGAATCTGTACGAGTCGGATGACTCAAAATAGTGTCAAACACGGGCACTACACTTATTGTGTACCCTTGCTTAGAGAAGAAGCCGTTTGGAATACAATGAACGGATTCCAGACGGCTTCTTCTCTAAACAAAGGTACATAATAAGTGTAGTGCCCGCGTTTGGCACTCTTTTGAGTCACCCGGCTCGTATAGATTCCACATGGCTTCTCCTCTGTGGAAGTGCACACAGGAGGTGCATCTGCCCCCTCCCTTTCTCGGCTCCCTTTCCATCCCAACCTCACCCCCTTCTTCTCGGAGTCAGTCTCTCGTCGGCAGGCAGCACATGCTGCTCGGCTCCCCTCTTCCTACAGCCCATCACCTACCTCGATGGTTGTCTCTCTTGCCCTTCCCCCGTCGTGATGAGGCGATGGGGTCCCGATCTTCCGATAGGATGATAACTATCGATTTTGGTGGAGGTGACTCTTGCGATCCGACTACAACCGTACGATGTCGCTTGCGCCTTAGCAATCGCTGAACCACACCCAAGTTGTTATCAACCGTGCCAAGAACACAGTTGACCTGACCACGAAGGTCTATTCCTGCATGAAACCGAAGAACACGCAAGAACAAGATAACAAGCAATCTGAAATTGCAAATATTTATATTAAGCTCAAAAGGTGGGATTCCGTAGAGGTTCTTTACGGTTGGTCTAGCCGACACAAGCGAAGAACAAGAGTTTTCACAATGGAAAAACTAATCAAATGAAATCCAAGAAAACTAGAAGGGTGCAACCTCCTTAAATAGGGGTGGAAATGCCGCACAAAACTAAGGAAAAAGGGGATGATACTATTCATGGTACTGTTCACGTGAACAGTACCCTCGTGAACAGTATGGGCCTAGGAGGGGGGCACCTCCCCTTTGGGCCCAAACATTACAAGGCCCAATTTGACCCAAACAGGTGACGCAGCACCTTCTTCGAGTGATTGCGGCAAGCAAAAGAGGAATTTAGAGATGAGACCAGATCCATCGGAAAGAGGACGAGAAAAGCTTTCCATCAAGTACTCGTGGACCTCAAACGGACTCTGTATGTGAAAGTTATGCACATTTGAAGTTGGGCCGTCAGGCTGAATCCGAACTGATCTGGAGGCCGATTTGGATTCCAAAACGTGTCCAAGTTGAACTCTTGCTTGAATTGATGCAAAAGTAATGTGGTGCTACAAAAATATATTTTTTCATCATTAGGTAGCATCATATTCTCTTCTAAAATATGTTGAAACTGAAGAAACAGATTCACCTTTAGTTCAATCTTGATATTGGGCGCTATGGTCGTATGTGTTGGTGGCATGGTCACATCATTCTCCCCTTCTTGATAGAAAATCGTCCTCAGTTTTAGCATATTTGTAGCCTCACGTATTGCATGATCTTCATCATAAATCTCGGTACATGATAACAAACGCAACAAACCCTCATTATGTAATATCGTAAGTTCTTTATCAAACAAAGTAAAACCTCTTTGAAATGAGCTCACCTAATAATTTAAGTGATACGTAGGAGCTCTTGCAATTGGGATAACAAGCATAACAAATATGGTTATATCCATAGGGGTCATGTCCTCATCATCCTCCCCTTCTTGAAAACAAAGCTGTCCTCGGCTTTTGATAAGATGAAAGTATGGTAACAAAGAAGCCAAGGTGTATGCATGGTATATGTATATGTCATCCGTTTTAACAGTTCTTCGTTGTTGCACAATTAATGCTATAACACAGCAGCAATCATAAAAGCTCATTGTATTATTAACCCAAAAGTAATCATATATGTTAATGAGCAAATCAAAATTTCTCACACAGTAATTATTGCAACTTGTTTTGCAAATGTAAGTGAAGCATTTATGTAATTCAAATCTTTGAAGTTGTAACCTTATAGTGGTGGCACATATGGGCAAAACTACAACTTTTGGAATCAAACAAAGTTTATCCATATAATCAAATTTCACTTGAGCAATAGCAAATTCATCTAGTAAAGGTGAAAATATTTGCAAGTTCTTCCATACATCAATTTCGTTATTCAGATTGTCAATGTTAGATGGTTCAACAAGAGAAGAACACATAGGCATTGAATGATCACTAAATTTTATTTTTCTTTCATAATGAACAAGATTGAGCATACAAGAGTTGTTGTTCAAAACAACAAGCTTCAATTCATCCATGTGATCATAAGTTATGCATATTCGATATACAAGAAATTGATTTTCTACACCATAATCTCCAATCAAATTAAACTTATACCCAGGGGTGTAGGCACTAAACAAAAATTTTGCACATGCAAGTTCAGAAACTTTCTCCATAACACAATCCAAACTAACAGCCTCATTAAGCATGATATAGCACAATGCATCAGCAGGGGATATTCTATCAAATACTTCCTTATGTGTAATTAATTCGACATGTGCAAAATTATGAGAATTTAGATCAGCACATGGTTCGTTGAAGTCAACACAAGGAATATCAAAAGATTGCACTACAGCAGGTATATACTCACAAGGTTGCTCTATGTCTTGTTGTAGCACCAAATCAATACCTTTGTCATTATCGTCCTCATCAGATACTGTAGATACCTCAAACTTCTCTAATAGCATAAGATGCACCAGATCATCCTTCACCTCTTCAAGTATCGCGGTGGTATCTGTAGATGGAGTAGGAGCCAAAACAATATCAACATTTTTAGTTACCTTAGGTTGCACCTTGCTTGTGACCGTAGGTGCTGGAGGTACAAAACGATGTCGCAATTTCTTTTTCATCTCCTCCCATGTGTATATATAGTGGAACTCGAGATTCGACCACCAATGTTGAACATCACCAATCAGCGTCGTCCTTGCCATGCTCATCTTCTAAACAGGATCAAGATCCTGTCTTTCAAAGTAGCTATCCAACATAGTAACCCACAAGAAGTAGTCCGACGACATACTCTCAGCGGTGAGTGGCAAGATATATACCGGTAATTGTTTCCTTTCGAGTTCAAATCTGCCCGCGATGACATCATAATCTACCAATTTTCTCAAGCCTGTCATTGTTAGTAGAAAACAAGGAAACAAACCACAAGTAAATGTTCGTATCAACTACTAGGATATGGAGGCTCAAATCAAGTCACGCATCTCTCAAGCTCTTACCAAATTCTTACCAAAGCAAACAGGTGGTGCAACCGGTGGCTGGTTCGTGATTAATCTGACTCAAGTGACGAGTAAAGCGATTGCAAGGTACAGCCATACCTGTTCGGTTAGTAGAAAAGTGGAGCTTAGATAGGCTATGTATTTTGTAGCAAAGGAAAACAATCAATTAATTTCAGAAATTGCACAGAATTGAATTATAGTTCGTATCTAGCACTTAGCCTATGTTGCTGATCAACCAAGGATGGAAGAAGGCTAAAATAAGTGTATGGCAATGTATGGGAGTGGTAAATACAAGATAATTCAATCGAATGCAATCTGGAATTGAAGAACACAAGGATTGACCCTGATGCAGACCAATTAAGGATTAGTTGATGTGTAGGGATGGCCCGATCTTTTCCAGTACGATTAGCGAGGTTCCTTTTCCTTGGATAGAGTCTTCTCCTTGTCTTGATGCAGCAAATAATATTGATAAAGGCAATTTGCACTAGTATGCAAGGCGCACACTAGAAGCAATCCGCCGAACTCCCCAAACCGTGAATTCAACAAGAAGACACGAATTAGAAGAGATAAACCTTGTAGATTCGATGGGCAATCTCAAGAATCCCCTAGTCTTGCCTTGCACCAACTCCGCAAACTCCAAATGAGAAAACCTTGCAATCACGTAATCTGGCCGCCACCAACCATCATGGTGATTTTCTCCTTTATTTCACGAGTCTAAAAACTTATCATATTATAGCCTAAGTTATAATGGGGCTAAGGCCCTGGCCTTATATTGGTGCACAATGCACGGCCTTGATTACAACTCACACACTACTTGGCCTAAGGCCGAAACAAACTCCAATACGAACTAAAAAGGAATACCTAAACTGCTACCTCTGGTTTCTCTCTCAATTTGCGACTTGACCATGAGGATTCCATGGCTGGAACCTCATCCATTGTGTGGGGCTTCAAAATAGCTTTCCAACGAGTCCAAGAACGCCCAAATTGGACTCTGTTTGTGAAAGTTATGGACGTTTTAGTATTGGTCTTGCCAGCTGTCCCAATCCGAGTCCGAATCGGTTTCAAATCTTTATATGTTTTGTTTTCTTGTTCAAGGGCCTTCCAAATCCGTTTGGAATCTGAAAAGGAGTCCTTCTCAACCTTTAGAAAGCCATGGTGTGGTCAGATTTTACCCTTACTTGCATTGCAATACTCGGACTCCTTATGTTTGGCAAGTCTCGCGCGTCTCTCCGGACAGCTCGTGCAGCTTTCAATGAAATTGCCATAACTTTGTGTAGGAAGCTCCAAATCAAGCGCCGTTTGATTTGTTGGAAAGTAGACATCATTAGCTTTCCAAATATGTATTTTGTGTGCCTTAGAAACCTCAGAATTGATGTTGAGAACTTCATGAACTTTGTGAACAGAACTGCAATCACGAGAACTTGATTGATCTTGTGTCTTCCTCTTTAGCCAAACTAACTTTCTTTCTTCTCCATCCACACCTTTAATTCCATGCATTGTTGTCTTGTTTGCACTGCGTAAAGGAGGAATCACATAAACATCCGCACAAACTAAGGTATTCTTCTCTCTCCCATAACCGATGGCTTCTTTCTCCTTGCACAATTTAGCACTACTAAGCCTTGTAACGTCAGATTGCATAGATGAAGCACAAATCAATGTAGTTGATGCGGATACACACATGATTAATTTGAATATTATGATGATTCCGGGGCCAAAGCAATGGAGAAGAATAAGGAGGTTAATCATATTTGCTACCAAGAACAAAAAGCTCAAAGCCCATAGGAATGGAAAGGAGAAAGCCAAGCAGCCCATGCAGCTGATCAAGGAGGAAAGAAGCCCATGCAGTATGAGAGCAAAAGGGGAGAAGCCCAAGGACTTAAACTACAAGTTTTGGATAAGAATTTCAAGCCAAATTCGAACTTCCCACGTGCTCAACCCAATTCAATCTCGGATTCAACTCAAAATTCAATTCAGATTCGGTTTGGGACAGCCTGACAAGCAGTTACTAAAAAGGCCATAACTTTCACAAACGGAGTCCGATTCAGGTGTTCTTGTACTTGTTGGAAAGATAATTTTAAGGGCTACGCAATGGATCTAGTCCCACCTTCAAATGCATCACAAATAAAAAGTTATGACCAAAATAATATGACAGGTGAAAAATATAGTTTCCTTTTTGTGAGAGTTCGTATCCAAAACCATATAGGGTTGAGTTGTACTTGGTTTGGGGACCATATGGACGTCCCAAGGGTCTATATAAGCCTTGTATTGGCAGCCTTTAGGGGGAGACCAATTTTATGCATAAGATTGAAACATAGCTATTGCTTGTTCTTTCAACACCAGAGTTCATGCGAGGACTTTGAGAGAGAACGAGGCGATCTATTGTTCGTTCTGCAATTCAAGGTCAAGCCATCGTTCCATTGGGAACTGGGGACTTGGCGTTCGTTGTTTGTGGTCTCGCGACGAACAATTATCTAGTGTGTTTTGGGCGTATTCCGAAGAGTTGAGGGTTCGTGCATTGGCGCGAGTGTTCGACTAGCGACATCGTCTACTTCGCATCAACTATCCACGGTTCCTCATTGAGAAGATCGGGACCCCTCCCCGTATCATGTTGTATCAGATTCTAGGTTTACTCGGTGAGAACTTTTTTACCCGTAGTTAGTAGATTGGTTTTTCTTTCCTATAGTCCAGAAAAAATTGCCCCACAAAAAGAATTAATTTCCGCTGTCCAAACCTCGTTGTGCCTTTCAATCTGTTAGTTTTGGTTTGCTAAATTGAATTTGTGTCCGTCTTAGCATTGTCTAGTTGCTGGTCATATCTTTGTCCATTAAAAATCCAAACAAAAAAAATTCCTCACCCCAAACCCTAATTCCAATTCGACTGATTTTCCTTTC
Source organism: Dendrocalamus latiflorus (assembly GCA_017311315.1). Lineage (NCBI taxonomy): Eukaryota > Viridiplantae > Streptophyta > Magnoliopsida > Poales > Poaceae > Dendrocalamus > Dendrocalamus latiflorus. Next base: position 12,842,114 of record CM029628.1, on the reverse strand, counting down.
TCTGCAGCCGCCACCAAAAACGCCATAACTTTTGATTATAGATTATTTTTGAGTGAGACCACTGTCAGTAGATTCAACACTTCATTGTCCATCTATATGTATAATTTCACGTCATTCCAGCATGGCAGTTAAGAGATATATGTGGTGAAAGTTGACCCAAATTTCTGAATTGAATCTGCAACAGTCGGCACTTGTGAATTTTGTGCGAATTGTTCGGTCGATTTCCAAAACTTGGCCCCAAAACAGAAGTTGTAGAAAAAGCCATCAGGAAACGGAGAAAAAAAGAATCATTGAAAAAAAGGCAAATGAAAATAAGTTACGGCCGAAATACCGACATGGTGTCCAGTAGACAGAAATCCTCAGTTTTCATGTTTTGGGTCAACCCTTGTGTTCTTCAATTCTAGATTGCATTCGATTGAATTATCTTGTATTTACCACTCCCATAGATTGCCATACACTTATTTTAGCCTTCATCCATCCTTGGTTGATTAGCAATATAGGTTAAGTGCTAGATACGAACTATAATTTAATTCTGTGCAATTTCTGAAATTAATTGATTGTTTTCCTTTGCTACAAAATACGTAACTGTTCAAGCTCCACCTACACCCGTTGGTGTACTCTCTTGCTCTTGGTTACGCTCATACATTACCGGGTTGAGGTCGTTCGCTGTCACAATTGTCGATTTGCCGTCCTTGATTCACTTTGGAATGGTAAGCTTGTCTTGTTTTCAGGACAGTGAGTTGCAAACTTAGAGAGAGCTTTTATTTTACTAATCCGGATATAACCTCGTTTCTTGTTTGTGAATCGTTCCCATGTTAGGTCACGAGGAGGATCCACCTCATCTGGAGGCACCGGTTACGTGGACCGAGTACACTCGGTTGCGCGTGATGCTACAAAAACAACTTCATGATGGTGACAATGGCGTGCGCGATGAGACCGGGAAAGTTCAGACTGGACTGAACACCCTCGGGGAGGAGGTCACACAATTGCGTACGACCATCAACAATAACTTTCGGGAGCTACGTGCCATGTTCGCACACCACAATCTACGTGGGGGTGCACCAGCTGATGACACAAGTGTGCACGGCCCTCCGGTCGTTTTGCACAATAAGACCGAGGAGGATATGAGGGTTTCAAAATCATCTTCCTACACTCCCCATACAACACCTACAGGAGGTAAAATCACATCTCGTTTCAATTCGTTTAAAACTAATCCATCTAGTGGAAGTTTTACTCCTAGTGCACGTGCTGCCCCATTGCTACAAACAACACTTGAGATGTCTCAAAACCCATGTGAGAGTGAGAGCCACATAGCCAAATGGAAAGAGAGTATTAAAAAGAGTGAGTTGTGTGATTCCACCTTATGTGAATTTGAGAGCATTCCAATTGAGAGTGTGAGAGAAACATCAAAAGAGAAGAAAGAGGTAGATGATGGACAAAGTGAGGTTCATTTTGAAGCTAACACATTAATGTCTACTTCTAGTATTGTTTCTCACATTGTGCAGGTTGAAATTGAAGATGAGGAATTAAACATTCAACAACCGGCATCATTGGAAGTCAAAGATGAGGAGATAACCACGGTTGAAGATGAAGTACTTGCTGTTTCGTTGTTACATCATGATGATTTAATACCTACAACACCTATATCAATTGAGGAGAACAATAAAGATAACAATATTAGCGCTGGAATTAATTGTGAAACGGTGAGTACTTGTGAGAACTCATATGTGTGAATGAAAATTCCATGTTCTAAAATTTCTTTGCTCAATTTACATAATGTGGAATTGATTACTCATAAGGAAGTTCTTACTCGAATATCTCCTAGTGATTCTTTGTGCTATATCATGTTTGATGATCCTAGAGAGCTATCTAGTGTGATTGAGAATGTTACTGAAATTTCATGTTTAAAATCACTGGTTAGTACCTATGCATATACATATAAGTTCAATTTGATTGGAAATTATGGTATAGATGATAATTTTTATGTTTACCGAATATGCATTACATGTGATAAGCTTGCTGAATTGAAATTGCATATTCTGCATAAACAAACTTTTGTGCCATATCATGATCACAATGAGATGAGTTTCAATAATAGTGCTTCATATTTTAAAAGATTTCTTAAGCCTACTTATTCATCCTTTAATGTACAATCATGTACAAATAATCAGAGTAACGCAATTGAAGCATGGAAGGAATTAAAAATTTTCTCCCCCATATTTGAACAACTTAATTTGGTTTGGCACATTAATGACTTGTCCATATGCTTAGCAAAGTCGAGGACGACTTTTTCTCATGGGAGGGAGAATGATATGAAAGACAATATTGCAATGTATACATCTTATGGTTGTTATATTAATTGGTTTGTGTGGAACAACGAGAATGACACAATAATTGATTCATACATATACCATGCATATGTGTTTTTCTTTTTATCTACTACACCTTCATGTGTTCTTCATATGCTAAGCAAAAGAAGTGTTGATGACAAATATATATACCATGCATATACGTTGCATTCTTTGCTTAGTACAATTTCAGGCTACCAAAAACCGAGGACGGCTTTTCTTGAAGAAGGGGAGGATGATGCGGATACGCACATGATTAATTTGAGTATTATGATGATTCCAGGGCCAAAGCAATGGAGAAGCACAAGGAGGTTAATCATATTTGCTACCAAGAACAAAAAGCTCAAAGCCCATGGGAATGGAAAGGAGAAAGCCAAGCAGCCCATGCAGCTGATCAAGGAGGAAAGAAGCCCATGAAGTGGGAGAGCAAAAGGGGAGAAGCCCAAGGACTTAAACTGCAAGTTTTGGATAAGAATTTCAAGCCAAATTCGGACTTCCCATGTGCTCAACCCAATTCAAACTCGGATTCAACTCAGAATTCAATTCGGATTCGGTTCGGGACAGCCTGACAGACAGTTACTAAAAAGGCCATAACTTTCACAAACGGAGTCCGATTCAGGTGTTCTTGTACTCGTTGGAAAGATAATTTCAAGGGATACGCAATGGATCTAGTCTCACCTTCAAATTCATCACGGACAAAAGTTATGACTGAAACAATATAACAGGTGAAAAATATAGTTTCCTTTTTGTGAGAGTTCGTATCCAAAACCATATAGGGTTGAGTTGTACTTGGTTTGGGGACCATCTGGACGTCTCAAGGGGCTATATAAGCCTTGTATTGATAGCCTTTAGGGGGAGACCAATTTTATGCATAAGATTGAAACATAGGTATTGCTTGTTCTTTCAACACCAGAGTTCATGCGAGGACTTTGAGAGAGAACTAGGCGATCCATTGTTCGTTCTGCAATTCAAGGTCAAGCCGTTGTTCCATTGGGAATTGGAGACTTGTCGTTTGTCGTTTGTGGTCTCGCGACGAACAATTATCCGGTGTGTTTTGGGCGTATTCCTAAGAGTTGAGGGTTCGTGCATTGGCGCGAGTGTTCAACTAGCGACATCGTCTACTTCACATCAACTATCCACAGTTCCTCACTGAGAAGATCGGGACCCCTCCCCGTATCAGTAGTGCTCACACTCTTGGCCACATCAGACCCCAAACATGAAACTGAAGATTTCTGTCCGCTGGACAGCACGTCGGTATTTCAGCCGTAACTTTTTTTTGTTGCTCATTTTTCAATGATTCTTTTTTTCTCCATTTTCTGACGACTTTTTCTACAACTTTTGTTTCAGGGCCAAGTTTTGGAAACCGACCGAAAAATTCGCACAAAATTCACAAGTGCCGACTGTTGCAGATTCAATCTGGAATTTTAGGTCGACTTGCACCGTAGATATCTTTTAACTGCCCTACTGGATTGAAGCAAAATTTTACAGGAAGATAGATAATAAAGTTATGAATCGAATGACAGTGGTCTAACTCAAAGAGGATCACGGAATCAAAAGTTATTGCTTTTTTGGTGGCGGCTGTAGAGAAGGGAAAAAATCAGCCGAATTGGAATTAGGGTTTGTTCTGGGGAATTTTTTTTGTTTGGATTTTTAATGGAACAAAGATATGACCAGCAACTAGACAATGCTAAGATGGATACAAATTCAATTTAGCAAACCAAAACTAACAGATTGAAAGGCACAACGGGGTTTGGACAGCGGAAATTAACTCTTTTTGTGGGGTAATTTTTTTCTGGACTATAGGAAATAAAAACCAATCCACTAGCTAGGGATACAAGAAATTCCTACCGGTTAACTAAAGCTCTGATACCAACTGATGAGGGGATGGGGTCACGATCTTCCGATAGGATTGATAACTATCGATTTTGGTAGAGGCGACTCTCACGATCTGACTACAAGCGTACAACGTCGCTTGCGCCTTAGCAATCGCTGAACCACACTCCAAGTCGTTATCAACCGTGCCAAGAATGCGGTTGACCTGACCACAAAGGTCTATTCCTGCATGCAACCGAAGAACATGCAAGAACCAGATAACAAGCAATCTGAAATTGCAAATATTTATATTGAGGTCAAAAGGTGGGATTCCGTAGAGGTTCTTTACGGTTGGTCTAGCCGACACAAGCGAAGAACAAGAGTTTTCACAAAGGAAAAACTAATCAAACGAAATCCAAGAAAACTAGAAGGGTGCAGCCTCCTTAAATAGGGGTGGAAAAGCCGCACAAAACTAAGGAAAAAGAGGGTGGTACTATTTACAGTACTGTTCACATGAACAGTACCCCATGAACAGTATGGGCCTAGGGGGCACCTCCCCTTTGGGCCCAAACATTACAAGGCCCAATTTGACCTAAACAGGTGACGCAGCACCTTCTTTGAGTTATTGTGGCAAGTACAGGAGGAATTTGGAGATTAGGCCAGATCCATTGGAAAGAGGACGAGAAAAGCTTTCCATCAAGTACTCGTGGACCTCAAACGGACTCCGTATGTGAAAGTTATGCACATTTGAAGTTGGGTCGTCAAGCTGAATCCGAACTGATCAGGAGGCCGAATTGGATTCCAAAACGTGTCCAAGTTGAACTCTTGCTTGAATTGATGCAAAAGTAATGTGGTGCTACAAAATATATATTTTCATCATTAGGTAGCATCATATTCTCTTTTAAAATATGTTGAAACTGAAGAAACGAATTCACCTATAGTTCAATCTTGATATTGGGCGCTATGGTCGTATGTGTTGGTGGCATGGTCACATCACGTTGGATAAGTAGCTTGGAAGGAAGCAGCAGCTTCTGTAGCCTCACCAGCGCCCACTTCCCGCTGGATTCTTCTGGAGATTGGTGGGGGCTTGAAAGATAGTGAAATTTGATTATTTGAGTGTTTCGCATTTGCAGGGCAAGGTTTTGGGAGGTGTGCACTGAGGTGGGAGTGGGGTGCGGTGGATCAAGAGGAGGACCGGAGGATGGCGAACCTGATGGCGGCACGGCGGGTGCTGCGGGCTGGGGTGGACAAGTCGCGTGCGCTGAGCCACGCGCTGAGGTGCGCCGACCTGAAGATGGGGGAGATCCTGGCGCACCTACCGACGATGGAGGCGGCGGTGCGGCCAATCCGCGCGCCGCGGGACGCGCTCGAGGCGGCCGGCGCGAACATCGACCGCGCCGTCGGGCCGGCCGCGGCCGTGCTCAAGGTGTTCGACGCCGTGCACGGCCTCGAGCCACCGCTCCTGACGTGGGCCGCTGCGGTGGAGGATCTCCCGGGCTACCTCACGGTGCTCGGCCGGCTCGAGGAGGCGCTCCATTTCCTCTCCGACAACTGCGGGCTTGCCGCACAGTGGCTTGCCGACATTGTGAAGTACCTCGGGGACCGCAACCTTGCCAATCCTCGCTTCGTGTCAGACCTCGCTGAGACGCTCTCCCAGCTAAAGAATCCCTCCGCCGACCTGGAGTCCTGGACGAAGGCCTCCTAGCCACTGCCCTCGACATGCTTGAGGCCGAGTTCCATCGGCTCCTCGCGGAACACTCTGCTCCGCTCACTATGCAATACCCCGACAATTCCAACCCCACCTTCATCGGGCCGCCTCGGATCCCCGCCGCCGCTGTGCACAAGCTCAGCCTAATCCTTGACCGTCTCGCCGCTAATGGGCGGCTCGGTAACTGCACGGCTGCCTATGCTGACGCTCGTAGGGACACAATGAGCGCCAGCCTCCGCGCACTTGGCCTTGATTACTTGCACGACCTGACTGAGGACGCTCAGGCACTCAGCCCAAGCGTCGAGCTTTGGGGCCGGCATTTGGAGTTTGCGGTGAGCCACCTCCTAGAAGCTGAGCGAAAGGTCTGTGTTGCGATGTTCGAACGACGACTCGAGGCCACCTTCTCATGCTTTGTAGAGATTGCAGCGCGTTCTGGCATTCTTGATTTCATGAAGTTTGGCTGTGCTGTGGCTGATGCCAGGAAGGACCCCATCAAGCTCTTGCGGCTGCTTGATGTTTTTAATTCTTTGAATAAGCTGAGGGTTCACTTCAACAGGTTGTTTGGGGGAAAGGCATGCGTAGAGATCCAGAGCAGGACTAGGGAGCTTGTGACGGCTCGTATTATATATACTGTTGCCTACTCGTCTCGCTACTGATCAAACAAGTTCTTTGAATGGGGTGCTACTACCGGCTTGTGATGATTTTCTTATGCTGAGGAACTTGGGAGTTGAACCGGCTAGGAGAAGCAACCAAGATAACAATCAAGTGGATGTTGGTGAGAACAAGAGAAAGTTCGGACCAAACGTTCGGACTGAACGTTCAGACCCCCAAGAAGCACCATCTTGTTTGGGCCATAACTTTTAGCTCCGAAATGTGTTGGAGGCTCATGAGTACTTGTTGGAAAGATCTCGATGTCTACTTTCAAATGGATCCAAAATCACTGTCAGATTCCATTGGAGCTACCGAGAAAATTGTAGAAGAACGTTTGGACCTCCAACCTGAGTTCTGGGCCTTATATCAGAAGAGCCATTAGGGAAGCGTCCAAGTTAGGGTTTTTCCAGCCCCCTGGCTGCTTTTCCCCTATATAAACCAGCAACAGCCGCCAGGGAGGGTGTGTTTTGTTTAGATGCAAGTTTAGCTTTTGGCTACTTCCTTGTAAACACGTGTGTTGGCTAGACCACCTGATTAACTTGTTTCAGAACCCCACTTTTGTGATTCAGATTCACCCTTTGGCTAGAATCCGTGAGTTTATGATTGTTCATCTTGTTCTTGCTTTGTTCTTCGATTGCTAGCAGGTTCAAGGTTGTTCTTGGCACCGCAAGAACAGCAACACATAGGAGTCGGTGTCACTGTCGCTAAGGCGCAGCGCCTGTTGGCTGTTGTAGTCGGGCAGCCCAACGTCGATCCCCCACCAAATCGAATTATCCCCACTCATCGAAAGATTGGAACATTTCCTTCGCTGAAACTCCATCAAGTGGTATCAGAGCTCAAGGTTGTTCAGTGAGAGATTTATCACTTCTTTGCATTTACCTATAGTCCAGAAAATCCCAAAAACAGGATAGAACCAAAATCCCCTAAAAAAACAAGTTGAGCCTTCGCTTGTTCCACTTAGTCTTGCTTGTTGAGTTTTCAGTTGCACCTTCGGTTGAGTTGCTGGTTCTAGTTGTCTAATCCTTTAGAGTTTTGGGTTCTATTCACGTCTTAGTCACCACAATCACCACCAGATCCGCCACCAACAACATCACCACCATATTCATTTCCACTGCCACCGCAAGACACCTATTTGTTTTTGGTGTTTTTCGGACCGGTCCGAACAGCCACTCGATTTGCAGAACCATTTGGCTTGTCTTGTGGTTGTCCAATTTATGGACTAGTCCGAACCCACCCAGGACATAGAACCAAGCATTCTTAATTACTTTTTTACCCCTGGTAAATAAAAGAGGTGTATGTTGGTAATATCATTGTGAAATCCTTGTGAAAGGTTTCAGATTGGTGCTAGTTGTGCAAAAAAAAGAAGAAAAGAGATTAAAAAAATAAAGAAAAGAAAGAGAGGATAAGCTAAAAGAGGAGGAAAGAAGAAGGGGGTTCTCGCTGCTGTTTCCTTGTGCTCTTTGGGCACATGTGGTGCGTGACAACGCATGTGTCTAGGCTCGCGTCTCTAGCATGGTTTAGCCTAGGACCAGCACAGTACCGTCGTTGAGCGTTTATTCAACTTGCGATGACTAATGTGGTTCCAGCTGTACCTTGATTTTTCTTGCAGCCACCTATAGCTCCACAAATTTATCTACTACGTCACAGGTTTGTGCTTGTTGCCACCATTTGTTCCTGTTCTTGCTGGTTGCCAACGCCACTTGCATAGCATGGTAAGAACATGTAAGAGCTTAGTTGCACAGGTCTGAGTGAATTGGAATTTGCTGTCACCTAGTTCTACTATCTGAAAGACCATAATCTTTCTTGTGATTTCCTTGTTGTGTACTAACCATGTCAGGAGGTACGGGTGATACACCTCCCCCTTCACCACGGACGAAGGCCATGATACAACAACATTTTGAACGCAAAGTAAGGCTGCACGCCGAAGGCCTTGATGAGGATGTTCGGGTCACCAATGATCGCCTTGGTCAACTGGAGTCGGCCCAGATTGACACCAACTCCAAGCTAACCACATTAGAGAGCTCCCTTGGGGCTGTTAACACTTCTCTTGCAGGTATCTTGGATCGGTTCGAAAGGATGGACCAGGTTGGTCATGATGGCTCGGGTCGGCGCAACAACAACAGCCGCAACACCAAGGGCAGCACCGTGGGAGAGGATGAAGTCGACTATTCTGTGGACACCGAACTCGATGATGAAGTAAATGACCTTTCATGCAGACAACAACGATGCAGCCGCCGAGGTACGAGTGCTCGCCCACCACGCCGAGAGGTACGTGATGTTAATGACTCTTTAGGCAAGATCAAGTTCAGCATGCCCTCTTTCAATGGGAAGTATAATCCTGATGCATACCTTACTTGGGAATTAGCTGTTGATCAAAAATTTAGTTGCCATGATTTTTCTAAGGAAAAACGTGTCCGGGCTGCCACTAGTGAGTTTACTGATTTTGTGATGAGGGCATCCCTAACACTTATACATCTTCTCCTATTGGTGGTCATGCACATACTGAGATGGACGCCATAAGTGAAGCTACAAGTAATACAAGTGCGGAAGTGCATGTTGGTCCACTGACTAGAGCAAGAGCTAAACTTTTAAATCAACAGGTGCTTTTGTTTCTTAATGAATCTATTGTCATTGATGATAATTGGGTACTACCTCATGCAAATGTTTTGTGCATTCTCAGGTTTGAACATTGTGAAGCTTTTGGAACCGCGAGGGAGGCGAGGGAGGCCGGAGCCAAAGCGATGGAGGAGAAGCTCACGTGGGTCAAGCAAGAGGAGAAAAGCTCAAGAATTCAAGCCCAATTCAGATCTTCCACAAGCCCAACCGAAATTCATCTCAGAATCAACTCGAAGTTCAATTCGGATTCAGTTCGGGACAGCCCAACAGACCTGTAATAAAAAGACCATAACTTTCACATACGGAGTCCGATTGGGGTGTTCTTGGACTTGTTGGAAAGCTTATTCCAAGGCCTACACAATGGGTATGGGCCCAGCTTCAAAAGACATACGGTCGCGCTGCTATGGCCGAAACAATGTGACAGATTTAAGTTAGGTTTTCCTTTTTGTGTATTTTTGGGTCTTAGCCAAATTAGAATTTGATTCGGCATGTCTAGCCGGCCCTAGGCCATGCGTGAGTCAGGGAGGGCGCTATAAGTACCCTTGCCCCTCTCTTGTATCTGGGAGACCAATTTATGCATAAGATTGAAACATAGCTATTGCTTGTTCTTTCAACACCAGAGTTCATGCGAGGACTTTGAGAGAGAACTAGGCGATCCATTGTTTGTTCTGCAATTCAGGGTCAAGCCGTCGTTCCATTGGGAATTGGGGACTTGGCGTTCATCGTTTGCGGTCTCGCGACGAACAATTATCCGGTGTGTTTTGGGTGTATTCCGAAGAGTTGAGGGTTCGTGCATTGGCGCGAGTGTTCAACTAGCGACATCGTCTACTTCGCATCAACTATCCACGGTTCCTCACTCAGAAGATCGGGACCCCTCCCTGTATCATGTGGTATCAGATTCTAGGTTTACAAGGTGAGAATTTCTTTACCAGTAGTTTGATTCGTTTTCTGTCCTATCGTCTATTAAACCAAAAATGGCAATACCAAAACCGTAGTTTCATTTGTTATTTCTTGTACGTTTTGTTAAGTTTTCGTCCATTAGAGTTTTGTTTCCTTTTGCGTTGCTTAATCGTTGTGTTCACATAAACCCTACAAAATTGCTGGTTGATTCCCTCAATTAGCAACAAAAAAAAAAGAAACAAAGCCTCCATCTTCTACCGTGCGCTATCTTGAGAGCACAATCCGAGTCGGTTTGTGTTTCCTTATCCGAACTCCTTAGTGGGACTAGAGTCCGAATCGATCTCTAGATCAAACACAATCCGAGTCCAATTGCTCCAACTTCTGTTTCGGTCACTACATCATAGCAGGCCAAACCACATTTGGTATCTTTGTGCATCACTTATATCGTTTTATCTTCAGACTAGCTGTTGACATTGCAATTAGGGCTACTCATTAAAATTGATTACACCTTGCTGATTTGTGAGGGTTGCGCACTGCCATGGGGAGCAAAGCAGAGTGAAGAGAAGGAAAAGGTAGCCGCAGTTAGGAAGAGCCGCGGTATAAAAAAAGAAGAGAGAGAAACAGCTAACTTTTGCATACGACCTCCGATTGAGGCGTTTCTTGATCCGTTGGAAAGGAAACGAGAAGATAGAGCCAAAAAATGAGAAGTTTGGGAAATCTGGTGATTTTAGCTCTGCGTAAGCCTCCAGGCATATGTGCAGCAACTTCGACCCCAAAAAACGTCGTTTAGGGCCTCAAAACGGGCCCGCAAACCGAGAAAAATTCAAGTTTCTCAGAATTTGCTCAAAATTGACAGAAACCTTTTACAAGTGATTCTAAGGTTCCCCGTGCAGACGGCATCCTTTTTCGAGCTTCCGAACTCATTTTTTTAGCAATCTTGTGCCCTCGTATATTCAGTTGCAATTGACTAGCGTCTCTCTTAGTACTTGGTGCAAAACGAGCTAGTTTCATCTCTGTTTCTGATTGATTCTCCCTAGCTCATTCCTTCATTTGCATTAAGTCCTATTTATCGTTGCGTGTGCGTTCATACACTTCGCTTAAACCAATTGGATCAGCACATAGGCAAAATACTCTAGCTTGGTGATGAGGCGATGGGGTCCCGATCTTCCGATAGGATGATAACTGTCAATTTTGGTGGAGATGACTCTTGCGATCTGACTACAACCGAACGACGTCGCTTGCGCCTTAGCAATTGCTGAACCACAACCAAGTCGTTATCAACCGTGCCAAGAACGCGGTTGACCTGACCACGAAGGTCTATTCCTGCATGCAACCGAAGAACACGCAAGAACAAGGATAGTGAGCAACCTGAAATTTGCTAGATATAAAAGTCGCACAAGGATAGTTGAGGTTCTGTAACACGAATCTGTTGGTCTAGCCGACACAAGAGACAACGTGGAGTTTGCACATGGGGCTAAACTGATCTAAACAAAACCTAACCCTAAAGGCTATGAATAAAAGGCTTATATAACCCCTTGGGACGTCCACAAGGTCCCCAAACTGAGTACAACTCAACCCGACATTGTATTTGACTCAAACTCATACAAAAAGGAAACCTTGATTTTTCGACCGTCACATTGTTTTGGATATTACGGCACGACCAGAAGGGTTCTGAAGCTGGAGCATTACCCATTGGATGGGCCTTGGAATAAGCTTTCCAACAAGCACAAGAACACCTAAATCGGACTCCGTTTGTGAAAGTTATGGTCGTTTTATTACAGGCCTATCTGGCTGCCCCGAACCGAATCCGAATTGAGTTCTGAGTTGATTCCGAGTTTGATTTCGGTTGGGCTTGTGGAAATTCCGAATTGGGCTTGGAAACCTCATCCAAAACATGGGTTTTTAAGTTCTTGGACCTCTCCCCTTTCGCTCTCCCACTGCATGGCTTCTCCTTGGCTTTATTCTTCCTTGTTTTTCTCCATTGTTTTGACGCCGGACTCCTTCGTCCCCTCGGTTCAAAAGTCTTCCATTTGTCAAACCTAAGAATGTACAAAGTTGTGACATGAGGTAGTACCTCATTCTCATGAATAACATTAGTAGGAATAGATAGAAACGAATTCACCTTTTGTTCAATCTTGATATTGGATGCTATGGCAGTATACGTTTTGACATGGTTACATCATCCTCCCCTTCTTGACAGAAAACCGTCATCGGTTTTAACATATGTGTAGGCCCACGTATTGCATGATCTTGATCATAAATCTCGGTACATGATAACAAACGCAACAAACTCTCATTATGTAATATCATAAGTTCTTTATCAAACAAAGTGAAACATGTTTGAAACGAACTCACCTGATAATTTAAATGATGCATTCTTGTAATTGAAACAACAAGCATAACAAATATGGTTGTATCCATAGGGTACATGTTCTCATCATTCTCCCCTTCTTGAAAATAAATTTGTCCTCAGCTTTTGATAAGCTGAAAGTATGGTAACAAAGAAGCCAATGTGTATGCATGATATATGTATATGTCATCCGTTTTCACAGTTCTTCATTGTTGCACAATTAATGCTATAACACAGCAGCAATCATAAAAGCTCGTTGTATTATTAATCCAAAAGTAATCATATATGTTAATGAGCAAATCAAAATTTCTCACACAGTAATTATTGCAACTTGTTGTGCAAATGTAAGTGAAGCATTTATGCAATTCAAATCTTTGAAGTTGTAAACTTGTAGTGGTGGCACATATGGGCAAAATTAAAACTTTTGGAATCAAACAAAGTTTATCCATATAATCAAATTTCAATTGAGCAATAGCAAATTCATCTAGTAAGGGTGAAGATTTGCAAGTTCTTCCATACATCAATTTCATTATTCAGATTGTCAATGTTAGATGGTTCAACAAGAGAAAACACATAGGCATTGAATGATCACTAAATTTTATTTTTCTTTCATAATGAACAAGATTGAGCATACAAGAGTTGTTGTTCAAAACAACAAGCTTCAATTCATTCATGTGATCACAGGTTATGCATATTCGATATACAAAAAATTAATTTTCTACACCATAATCTCCAATCAAATTAAACTTATACCCAGAGGTGTAGGCACTAAACAAGAATTTCGAACATGCAAGTTTAGAAACTTTCTCCATAGCATGTGACAATTTCATAGGTAGATCCAACATGATGTAACACAATGAATTAGCAGGAGAAATTCTAGTCAAAACTTCTTTATGTGTAATTAATTCGATATGTGCAAAATTATGAGAATTTAGATCGGCACATGGTTCGTTCAAGTGAACACAAGGAATATTAAAATTTTGCACTACAGTAGGTATATACTCACAAGGTTGCTCTATGTCTTGTTGTAGCACCAAATCAGTACCTTTGTCATTATCGTCCTCATCAGATACTGTAGGTACCTCAAACTTCTCCTCTAACGGCATAAGATGCACCAGATCATTCTTCATCTCTTCAAGCATCTCAGCGGTATCTGTAGATGGAGTAGGAGCCAAAACAATGTCAGCATTTTCAGTTACCTTAAGTTGCACCTCACTTGGGACCGTGGGTGGTGGAGGTACAAAGCGATGTCGTAATTTCTTTTTCATGTCGTCCCATGTGTATATATAGTGGAACTCGAGATTCGACCACCAATGTTGAACATCACCAATCAGTGCCGTCCTTGCCATGCTCATCTTCTCATAAGGATCAAGATCTTGTCTTTCAAAGTAGCTATCCATCATAGTAACCCACAAGAAGTAGTCCGACGACGTACTCTCAGCGGTGAGTGGCAAGATATATACCGGTAATTGTTTCCCTTCAAGTTCAAATCTGCCCGCGATGACATCATAATCTACCCATTTTCTCAAGCCTGTCATTGTTAGTAGAAAACAAGGAAACAAATCACAAGTAAATGTTCCTATCAACTACTAGGATATGGAGGCTCAAATCAAGTCACACATCTCTCAAGCTCTTACCAAATTCTTACGAGTTCTTACCAAAGCAAACAGGTGGTGCACCCGGTGGCTGGTTCGTGATAAATCTAACTCAAGTGATGAGTAAAGCGATTGCAAGGTACAGCGAGACCTGTTCGGTTAGTAGAAAAGTGGAGCTTGGATAGGCTATGTATTTTTGTAGCAAAGGAAAACAATCAATTAATTTCAGAAATTGCACATAATTGAATTATAGTTCGTATCTAGCACTTAGCCTATGTTGCTGATCAACCAAAGATGGAAGAAGGCAAAAACAAGTGTATGGCAATGTATAGGAATGGTAAATACAAGATAATTCAATTGAATGCAATTTGGAATGGAAGAGCCCAAGGATTGACCCAAAACATGGAAACTGAAGATTTCTGTGCACTGGACAGCATGTTGGTATTTCGGCCGTAACTTGTTTTCAGTTGCCTCTTTTTCAATGATTCTTTTTTCTCCGTTTCCTGACGACCTTTTCTACAACTATTGTTGTGGGGCCAAGTTCTGGAAACCGACCGAAAATTTTGCACAAAATTCACAGGTGCCGACTGTTGCAGATTCAATCTGGAATTTTAGGTCAAATTGCACCGCAGATATCTTTTTACTGCCATACTGGATTGAAGCAAAATTTTACAGGAAGATAGATAATGAAGCTATGAATCTAATGGCAGTGGTCTCACGCAAAATGGAATCAAAAGTTATTGCGTTTTTGGTGGCGGCTGCAGAGGAAGGAAAAATCAGCCGAATTGGAATTAGGGTTTGGGGTGGGAATGTTTTTTGTTTGGATTTTTTTATGGAATCAAGGATATGACCAGCAACTAGACAAAGCTAAAACAGACACAAATTCAATTTAGCAAACAAAAATAACAGATTGAAAGGCACAACGGGGTTTGGACAGTGGAAATTAACTCTTTTTGTGGGGCAATTTTTTCTGGACTATGGGAAATAAAAATCAATCTACTAACTAGGGATACAAAGAATTCCTACCGGTTAACTGAAGCTCTGATACTAACTGATGAGGTGACGGGGTCCCGATCTTCCGATAGGATGATAACTATCGATTTTGGTGGAGATGACCCTTGCGATCTGACTACAACCGAACGACGTCGCTTGCGCCTTAGCAATCGCTGAACTAACCCCCAAGATGTTATCAACCGTGCCAAGAACGCGGTTGACCTGACCACGAAGGTCTATTCCTGCATGCAATCGAAGAACACGCAAGAACAAGATAACAAGCAATCTAAAATTGCAAATATATAAATTGAGATCAAAAGGTGGGATTCCGAAGGCTGTCTTGACAGGTGGTCGTTCGACACAACTGAAGAACAGAAGTTTGCATAATGGCTAAACCTAAACTCAACGAAATCCAAGTCCTAATTGAGGAGACGGCGGCTCTTATATAGAGAGAACGACCAGGGGTGGCAGCCAAGTGCATGCCCTAGGGTTACAAGGCCCATGGGCCCAAGTGGTGGTGGCGCAGCACCCTTTTTGACTCGAACTCAAAAATGAACGTGGACTCTTTTGATGATTGCGGCCGGCTCAGATGGAATTTGAAGATTAGGTTGGATCCATTGGAAAGTAGACTTTATAAGCTTTCTATGAAGTACAAGAACGTCCCAAACGGAGTTCGTATGAGGAAGTTATGTCCGTTTAAACTTGGACCATTGCAGCAGTCCGAATCTGATTCCAGTACGTGCCCAAGACAGACTCTTTTGATGATTGCAGCCGGCTCGGATAGAATTTGAAGATGGGGTTGAATCCTTTAAAAAGTAGACTTGAAAATATTTCCAACAAGTACTCATGGACCTCAAACGGACTTCGTATGTGAAGGTTATGCACATTTGAAGTTGGGCCTGTCAGGCTGAATCCGAATTGATCTGGACACCGAATTGGATTCCAAAACGTGTACAACTTGAACTCTTGCTTGAATTAGTGTAAAAATGACGTGGTGCTTTAGTTCAATCTTAATATTGGGCGCTATTGTCATATGTGTTTGTGGCGTGGTCACATCAGAATAGATAGAAACGAATTCACCTTTTGTTCAATCTTGATATTGGATGCTATGGTCGTATACATTTGTGACATGGCTACATCACTTGGATCATTACTTAGTGTTGTAGGGGTGGCCCCCACCTAAACCCAGCAGACCTGGTAGGAGGTTATAAGGCCCAGGATAGGCTATGTGTAATGGCATAAGTGCCCCCGAAGGGGAGAACCAGATGTAAGGGTATAATTGTAAATGCGCTCCTCATGTGTACATATATATGGATACAGGCCATGGGGAGAGGCGAGGCCATCACTCATCTCCCTCACTCTCCACTACCATCTCTCTCTCTGTTTGGTCTGTAGCCACAACAGTTGGCGCCGTCCGTGGGGAGGGACAGGAGCAAGCCCGAAGCTCGAAGGAGGATGGCACCGAAAAAAGCTTCGTCGGTGGCGGCGAAGGGGAAGAAGACGGTCGGGGCGGAGCGTCGCGTGAGTACCAGGGCTTCGGCAATGGCTGCCGCGGGTGCGGCGGTCGAGGACGTTGGCGCTCGCGCAGCGGCAACCGACCCCGTCACCGGCGCCGCGACGACCAACCACGTCACCAGCGCTGCGATGACCGACCCCGTCACCGGCGCTGCGACGACCAACCACGTCACCGGCGCTGCGATGACCGACCCCGTCACCGGCGCGGCAACGACCAACCACGTCACCGGCACTGCGGCGACCGACCCCGCCGACGCGACAGCAACCAACCTCACCGCATTCGCCGCGACGCTCGCCGGTAGCGCGGACCGGGCAGTTGGAGGTAGCCACGAAGGAGCGACCGGCAGCTCGGGAGCTCGCGGCGCGGTCGTGCCCGCGCCGGTCCGTCTGCTGGGCGTGCCGGCGGCCTTGCCCGCATAGGCGATGGAAAGCGCCCTGCTGGTGGCCTTCAAAGCGTTCCAGCAGGAGCTGGGAGATCTTCGCGGGGCTGTCCGAGACATACAAGAGGCTCGGAGCCAGCAGGCTGCGCCGGTGGTCGCGCCAGAACCCACGCCGGAAAGGGCGGACAGCCGCGATGCCCCCACATCCAGCCGTGCCCCGCTGCGGCGCGTGGATCCAGAGTCCCCGCTCTCGGCAGGACTACAGCAGGCGGCGTGGCCCGAAGACTTCAAGTTCTCCAGCGTCATCGAGCCCTACAAAGGCGACACGGACCCCCGTGAGTTCGTGCGCGTGTACGAAACCGCAATCGAGGCCGCGGGCGGTGATGATACCACAAAAGCGAAGGGGCTCCCCCTCGCGTTGCAGGGAGTGGCGCTCTCCTGGTTTTTTACCATAGAGCCGAACTCCATCTACGCGTGGGAGCAGATCCGCGACCGCCTTCACAACAACATTCAAGGCAATTATGTCGAGCGGGTCGACGCGGACCAGCTCTTCGCCGTGAAGCAGAAGCCCTCGGAGAAACTCCTGGACTACTTCAAACGTTTCGCGAAGATACGTTGTCAAGTCAAAGACGTCAACGAAACCACCGTGGTTAACGCGGCTATCCAGGGCCTTCGTCCGGGCCCGATGGCCGAGTATAACGCGCGGAAGCCAATCAAGACAGTGACGAAGCTCTTCGACAAGATGGAGGAATACGCCAGGGCAGAAGAGGACGCACGGCGGCGACAGGGGGACGACTCCGACACCAACCAGGCCGGTGCCTCGGCAAAAGCCGAAGACCCGTCAAAGGACGGTTCTTCGAAGGGAAAACGTAAGCAGGAGTTGTCCAAGGACGCGTCCGACCGCAAGGACACCCCGCACAAGGAGCCGTCCGGCAAGCCCAAGCGTGGCCAGCAGAAGTCGCGGCGAGGCCGGTACGTCCTCGACATCGAAGGCAGTTCCGACGACAGCGCTCCCGCGGGTCGGGGCGGTCGGGGGCGCCGAGGCCGGGGACGCGGCCGCGGCCGGGGCCGCGACGATAGAGGCCAGAGAGACTACGACGACCAACAACAGGGGCTGTGGTGCGTAGTCCACGGTCGCGGAAACCACGACACGCACACATGCACCTCTATCGCGGCGCTCCGCGACAGCGTCACCAGGGACAGGAACTTGGAAGCACGCCCACCCGTGGTGGCCCACGTACAGCACCCATACGAAGCCCCCGTGCATACCCAGGCGCAAGGAACGCAGCCCCATGAGGACCCTCTACGGATCCAGGCCCACGTGCGGCAGCCTCAGGAGGGCTTTCTGCAGCTACAGGCTCTGGAGGCCACCCACCGAAGGGTTATCAATGTCATCTCCGGAGGCTCCTCAGTGGAGTTCGCCTCGGCACGGCAGCGGAAGGCTTACGTGCGGAGGCTACACCACGTGGCGGCGTACCCAGCGCGAGCACCGCCGAACTGGGCGCAGCAGGAGGTCACGTTCACCCCCGCCGACGCCCAAGGGGTGGAACTTCCTCACCACGATCCCCTGGTCGTCCGGGTCGTCGTAGCGGGATGCGACGTGAGGCGCGCCCTAGTTGATGGCGGCAGCTCCGCGAACATTTTATTCGTGGTAGCCTTCGACCAGATGGGGATCCTGCGAAGCCGCCTCGGCCCGTCGGGAGTCCCGCTGCAGGGCTTCGGCGGACAACCTCTACGGGCGCTCGGCCAAACATGCTTGCAGGTCTCTTTCGGTCAGGGCGACAACGAAAGGGTCGAGGACGCGACATTCGACATAGTCGATCTCCCGTACCCTTACAATGCCATACTGGGGCGTCCGGTTCTCAACTCCTTCGGGGCGGTGCCGCATCACGCCTATTTGTGCATGAAGCTCCCGGGGCTGCGGGCCGTCATCACCGTTCGGGGCGACCAGGACATGGCCCGGCGCATCGAGCACGGCACCAGATGTCCCCGCCGCGGCGGGTAGCGGAACACCTAGGATTGGCACCGCCGGGCGAAGGCTCACGGCGCCATCCGGGGGTGACTCCGCAAGCCCTGCTGATAGGGCACCTACTAGAGGCTCCGGCCGCGCTGAGCACAAACGGTTAGTACCCCCCCACCCCGTCGTATGTAATCGCTTACCCGCGCAAACGGGAATATAATAAAGTTCCGTTTCTCGCCAATATGTTACCAATGGTGCAGAAATACGCGGTGAGCGCATGCGGAGGCTCCGCCTACGTGTGTGCTCCCGCAGTATAAACCAAAGACGCACGTTCGCGTGTGCACTCTCCATAGCCAGGGGTACGAGTATGAGTATAAACGAAGACGCACGTTCGCGTGTGCACTCTCCGTAGCCAGGGGTACGGGTATGAGTATAAACCAAAGACGCACGTTCGCGTGTGCACTCTCCGTAGCCAGGGGTACGGGTATGAGTATAAACGAAGACGCACGTTCGCGTGTGCACTGTCCGTAGCCAGGGGTGCGGGTATGAGTATAAACCAAAGACGCACGTTCGCGTGTGCACTCTCCGTCAAAGACACGGCATGAGTATAAACCAAAGACACACGTTCGCGTGTGCACTCTCCGTCAAAGACACGGGCATGAGTATAAACCGAAGACGCACGTTCGCGTGTGCACTCTCCGTCAAAGACACGGGCATGAGTATAAACGAAGACGCACGTTCGCGTGTGCACTCTCCGTCAAAGACACGGGCATGAGTATAAACCGAAGACGCACGTTCGCGTGTGCACTCTCCGTCAAAGACACGGGCATGAGTATAAACCGAAGACGCACGTTAGCGTGTGCACTCTCCGTCAAAGACACGGGCATGAGTATAAACCGAAGACGCACGTTCGCGTGTGCACTCTCCGTCAAAGACACGGGCATGAGTATAAACGAAGACGTGTGGGGGGACGCCTCTGCACGCACTCTACGGAGTCTAAATAAGACGCGGATGTTCTCCCTGCGCACTCTACTGAGTATAAACAAGACGCGAACCCCGCGCACGCCAGGGACTTAGTCTTTGCGCGTACTCTCCGGAGTATAAAAACGACGTGGATGTCGACCCCACGCACTCTACGGAGTCTAAATAAGACGCAGATGTTCTCCCTGCGCACTCTACTGAGTATAAACAAGACGCGAACCCCGCGCACGCCAAGGACTTCGTCCTTGTGCGTACTCCCCGAAGTATAAATCAGACGAGGACGCCGATCCCACGCGAATCTTGCGCGGCTGCCAAACGCGCACCTCAGTGTATGGAGGCCCGCCTTCGCACACCACAGGAGGTATACGCAGGGGGTACTACGGAAACCAATTCCGGGAGTCCCAGAGTACCGACGCTGCACGCCAGAGGCTGGCCCCAGCGTCGGCGCACACGTGGTATATGCGATACACCAGAGGCTGCCCCCACCTCGAAGTGGGGGGGCGCGGAGGTCTGCCTTCGCACACGCTAGTCCACGCGACTCTAAACAAGTCGTAGTGCGGAGGTCCACCTTCGCACACGCCAATCCACGCAACTCTAAACAAGTCGTAGTGCGGAGGTCCGCCTTCGCACACGCCAGTCCACGCGACTCTAAACAAGTCGTAGTGCGGAGGTCCGCCTTCGCACACGCTAGTCCACGCGACTCTAAACAAGTCGTAGTGCGGAGGTCCGCCTTCGCACACGCTAGTCCACGCGACTCTAAACAAGTCGTAGTGCAGAGACCCGCCTTCGCACACGCTAGTCCACGCGACTCTAAACAAGTTGTAGTGCGGAGGTCCGCCTTCGCACACGCTAGTCCACGCGACTCTAAACAAGTCGTAGTGCGGAGGTCCGCCTTCGCACACGCTAGTCCACGTGACTCTAAACAAGTCGTAGTGCGGAGGTCCGCCTTCGCACACGCTAGTCTACGGACTCTAAACAGGTCGTAATGCGAAGGCCCGCCTTCGCACGCGCCAGTCTACGAACCTTCAGCAAGAGGCAGCGCCCGCACGGTTTGCACTAACGGCGAACTGGGAATATGAGGATCTCCGCACAGCACGCCCGCGCATGTCCTAATTATCAGGAGATCCATATATCGAGAAAAGTTTTCGCGTACAGAGGCCCGCCAACATCCCTGCCGCTCTGAGCAGCTAATCGGCAGGTTCGTCCTTAACACACGATAAGGGCGGGGTTCCGCCGGAAGAAAGTCAGCCCGCCCAAAAGTCCAGCGACTCTTCGGCCCTGCGCCAGCGTCGAAGGCGTCGCCGAGTTGCAAGGTCGGCCGCAAGAAGTCGGCCCCAGTGATGAGGACACGACCCCTATGGATACAACCATATTTGCTATGCTTGTTGTTCCAATTACAAGAGCTCCTACGCATCACTTAAATTATAAGGTGAGCTCGTTTCAAAAAGGTTTTACTTTGTGTGATAAAGAACGTATGATATTACATAATGAGAGTTTGTTGCGTTTGTTATTATGTACCGAGATTTATGATGAAGATCATGCAATACGTGAGGCTACACATATGCTAAAACCGAGGACGGTTTTCTATCAAGAAGGGGAGGATGATGTGACCACGCCACAAACACATACGACAATCGCGCCCAATATCAAGATTGAACTAAAGGTGAATTCGTTTCTTCAGCCTTCATATGTTACTGAGAATAGACCGCTACCTAATACAAGTGATTTAATTGTGCTTAGGAATTTGGGAAAGGATGAAGGAAAGGGACATGGAGTCCTGGACATGCATGGAAGGAATAATGGAGGTCACCACGTCACTTTGAGACCAAGTCAAGCACGAATTCGAGTTGGACACGTTTTGGAATCAGACTCGGACTGCTGCAATGGTGCAAGTTTAAACGGACGTAACTTTCTCATACGGACTCCGTTTGAGACGTTCTTGGACTTGATGGAAAGCTTATCAAGTCTACTTTCTAAAGGATTCAACCCCATCTTCAAATTCTATCCGAGACAGCCGCAATCTTCAAAAGAGTCCGTGTTGGTCACGTACTGGAATCAGATTCGGACTGCTGCAATGGTGCAAGTTGAAACGAACGTAACTTTCTCATACGGACTCCGTTTGGGACGTTCTTGTACTTCATGGAAAGCTTATGAAGTCTACTTTCCAACGGATCCAACCTCATCTTCAAATTCCATCCGAGCCGGCGGCAATCATCAAAACAATCCACGTTGGTTTTTGAGTCCGAGTCAAAAGGGTGCTGCGCCACCACCAATTGGGCCCATGGGCCTTGTAACCCTAGAGCATGCACTTTGGACGCCCCTCCTGGTTGTTCTCCCTATAAAGGAGCCGTCGCCTCCCTTGTTAGGACTTGGATTTTGTTGAGTTTAGGTTTAGCTATTATGCAAACTTCTGTTCTTCAGTTGTGTCGGACGACCACCTGTCAAGACAGCCTTCGGAATCCCACCTTTTGATCTTCATATCAATATTTGCAATTTCAGATTGCTTGTTATCTTGTTCTTGCGTGTTCTTCGGTTGCATGCAGGAATAGACCTTCGTGGTCAGGTCAACCGCGTTCTTGGCATGGTTGATAACAACTTGGAGTGTGGTTCAGCGATTGCTAAGGCGCAAGCGACGTCGTTCGGTTGTAGTCGGATCGCAAGGGTCGCCTCCGCCAAAATCGATAGTTATCATCCTATCGGAAGATCGGGACACCATCGCCTCATCAAGTGGTATCAGAGCTTCAGTTGACCGGTAGGAACTCTTTGTATCCCTAGTTAGTAGATTGATTTTTATTTCCCATAGTCCAGAAAAATTGCCCCACAAAAAGAGTTAATTTCCGCTGTCCAAACCCCGTTGTGCCTTTCAATCTGTTAGTTTTGGTTTGCTAAATTGAATTTGTGTCCGTTTTAGCTTTGTCTAGTTGCTGGTCATATCTTTGTTCCAATAAAAATCCAAACAAAAAAAATTCCCCCACCCCAAACCCTAATTCCAATTTCGGCTGATCTGTCCTTTCTCTGCAGCCGCCACCAAAAACGCCATATCTTTTGTTTCCGAGATTATTTTTGAGTGAGACCACCGCCATTAGATTCAAAAATTTATCATCCATCTATCTGTAAAATTTCACGTTATTCCAGCAAGGCAGTTAAGAGATATCTGCGGTGGAAGTTGACCCAAAATTCCAGATTGAATCTGCAACAGTCGGCACTTGTGAATTTTGTGCGAATTTTTAGGTCGGTTTCCAGACCTTGACCCAAAAACAAAAGTTGTACAAAAAGCCGTCAGAAAACGGAGAAAAAAAGAATCATTGAAAAAAAGGCAACTGACAAAAAGTTACGGCCGAAATACCGACGCGCTGTCCAGTGGACAGAAATCTTCAGTTTCCAAGTTTTGGAACAATCCTTGTGTTCTTCAATTCCAGATTGCATTCGATCGAATTATCTTGTATTTACCACTCCCATACATTGCCATACACTTATTTTAGCCTTCTTCCATCTTTGGTTGATCAGCAACATAGGCTAAGTGCTAGATACGAACTATAATTCAATTCTGTGCAATTTCTGAAATTAATTGATTGTTTTCCTTTGCTACAAAATACATAGCCTATCCAAGCTCCACTTTTCTACAACCGAACAGGTCTCGCTGTACCTTGCAATCGCTATACTCATCACTTGAGTTAAGCTATCACGAACCAGCCACCAGTTGCACCACCTGTTTTGCATTGGTAAGAACTTGTAAGAGCTTGGTAAGAGTTCGAGAGATGTGTGACTTGCGAAGCTCCACCTCCTAGTAGTTTATAGGGACTTACATAATTCTAGTGTATTTCCTTGTTTTCTACTAACCATGACAGGTTCAAGATCACATTGTAGCAATTTTTGTGAGACCAACAACTTGTTGGATCGTATTAATAAGACCCTCACCACCATCAACAACAGAATTGAGGGATCCAATGATCACGACCGTTGTCGACTTCGACAAAATCAACAAGGCACAGGTAGGTTAACAAGAGAGGTATGTGATGATGATGCCAAGTTTACAATTCCGCCATTTGCTGGTAGATATGACCCTGAAGCTTATCTTGATTGGGAAATACAATTAGATGGAAATTTTGCATGCTATGATTTTCCTGATGATGAAAGAGTTAGGGCTGCTACTAGTGAATTCACTGATTTCGCATTATTTTGGTGGAGGAAACAATGTAGACTACCACATGTACCTAAAACTTGGAATGTTTTGAAACGAGTGATGAGATCTACATTTGTTCCTTCATATTATTCACGTGACTTGTTAAACAGATTGCAACGTTTAGAACAAGGTAGGAGAACTGTAAGTGAATACTATGAAGAATTGAAAGCTCTTTTGTTGCGTTGTGGCTTAGAGGAACATGCTGAAGCTACAGAGAATAGATTCTTACGTGGCCTTAATAAAGAAATTCAGGACCTTCTCATTCACAAAGAATATAATTCTCTCCCTCATTTGTTTATACTTGCATGTAATGTTGAACGTCAGATTGAGAAGAAATTGAGAGTGCTTGATGATAAGAAACATGAGAGCAAACCCATGTTTGTGCCTTTTTATGTGACTAACAACTTGCAGGCAGTTGAGAACCATGTCAAAAAGGAGCATGAGTTGATTGAACCATCGATTCCATTCGTTGAGAACGAAGATGAGGAGATGGATGCACCTACATCATCTGAGGGGAGCCAAAAAGGTAAAGATCATGGTGCTATCATCACTCACGGTGAGTATGCTTGTGAAGAACAACAATTATGCACCGTTCATGCTATTTTAGAGCAAAACTTAGTGGAAAACAATTCTGACATGCCCATATTTCAAGTAGAGAATTCACACTGCATTGATTTGAGTGTTGAGAATACGTTGAGTGCACCTTGTCAAAAAATAATTGAATTGCCTACTGTTTTGAGTGATTCATGTGATGAATTAATCACATACAATGATCATGTGGCTTTGGTTAGACATAAAGAAGTTTTAACTAGAATTTCTCCTGCCAATTCATTGTGTTACATCATGTTGGATCTTCCTATGAAATTGTCACATGCTTTGGAGAAAGTTTCTGAACTTACATGTTCAAAATTCTTGTTTAGTGCCTACACCCCTGGGTATAAGTTTAATTTGATTGGAGATTATGGTGTAGGAAATCAATTTCTTGTATATCGAATATGCATAACTTGTGACCACATGGATGAATTGCAGCTTGTTGTTTTGAACAACAACTCTTGTATGCTCAATCTTGTTCATTATGAAAGAAAAATAAATTTTAGGGATCATTCAATGCCTATGTGTTCTTCTCTTATTGAACCATCTAACATTGGCAATCTGAATAATGAAATTGATGTATGGAAGAACTTGCAAATATTTTCACCCTTACTAGATGAATTTGCTATTGCTCAATTGAAATCTGATTATATGGATAAACTTTGTTTGATTCCAAAAGTTGTAGCTTTGCCTATATGTGCCACCACAACAAGTTTACAACTTCAAGGATTTGAATTGCATAAATGCTTCACTTACATTTGCAAAACAAGTTGCGATAATTACTGTGTGAGAAATTTTGATTTGTTCATTAACATATATGATTACTTTTGGGTTAATAATACAATGAGCTTTTATGATTGCTGCTGTGTTATAATATTAATTGTGCAACAACGAAGAACTGTTAAAACGGATGACATATACATATACCATGCATACACCTTGGCATCTTTGTTACCATACTTTCAGTTTATCAAAAGCCGAGGACGGCTTTGTTTTCAAGAAGGGGAGGATGATGAGGACACGACCCCTATGGATACAACCATATTTGCTATGCTTGTTGTTCCAATTACAAGAGCTCCTACGCATCACTTAAATTATAAGGTGAGCTCGTTTCAAAAAGGTTTTACTTTGTGTGATAAAGAACGTATGATATTACATAATGAGAGTTTGTTGCGTTTGTTATTATGTACCGAGATTTATGATGAAGATCATGCAATACGTGAGGCTACACATATGCTAAAACCGAGGACGGTTTTCTATCAAGAAGGGGAGGATGATGTGACCACGCCACAAACACATACGACAATCGCGCCCAATATCAAGATTGAACTAAAGGTGAATTCGTTTCTTCAGCCTTCATATGTTACTGAGAATAGACCGCTACCTAATACAAGTGATTTAATTGTGCTTAGGAATTTGGGAAAGGATGAAGGAAAGGGACATGGAGTCCTGGACATGCATGGAAGGAATAATGGAGGTCACCACGTCACTTTGAGACCAAGTCAAGCACGAATTCGAGTTGGACACGTTTTGGAATCAGACTCGGACTGCTGCAATGGTGCAAGTTTAAACGGACGTAACTTTCTCATACGGACTCCGTTTGAGACGTTCTTGGACTTGATGGAAAGCTTATCAAGTCTACTTTCTAAAGGATTCAACCCCATCTTCAAATTCTATCCGAGACAGCCGCAATCTTCAAAAGAGTCCGTGTTGGTCACGTACTGGAATCAGATTCGGACTGCTGCAATGGTGCAAGTTGAAACGAACGTAACTTTCTCATACGGACTCCGTTTGGGACGTTCTTGTACTTCATGGAAAGCTTATGAAGTCTACTTTCCAACGGATCCAACCTCATCTTCAAATTCCATCCGAGCCGGCGGCAATCATCAAAACAATCCACGTTGGTTTTTGAGTCCGAGTCAAAAGGGTGCTGCGCCACCACCAATTGGGCCCATGGGCCTTGTAACCCTAGAGCATGCACTTTGGACGCCCCTCCTGGTTGTTCTCCCTATAAAGGAGCCGTCGCCTCCCTTGTTAGGACTTGGATTTTGTTGAGTTTAGGTTTAGCTATTATGCAAACTTCTGTTCTTCAGTTGTGTCGGACGACCACCTGTCAAGACAGCCTTCGGAATCCCACCTTTTGATCTTCATATCAATATTTGCAATTTCAGATTGCTTGTTATCTTGTTCTTGCGTGTTCTTCGGTTGCATGCAGGAATAGACCTTCGTGGTCAGGTCAACCGCGTTCTTGGCATGGTTGATAACAACTTGGAGTGTGGTTCAGCGATTGCTAAGGCGCAAGCGACGTCGTTCGGTTGTAGTCGGATCGCAAGGGTCGCCTCCGCCAAAATCGATAGTTATCATCCTATCGGAAGATCGGGACACCATCGCCTCATCACCCAGCAAGGAAGCTGCTCGGGACATAGGCGAAAGTCAGAATTTATGAAGCAAGCGTACACTTCATTCGAAAAAAGAGGGAGCATTACAACACACGCCTACACCTAGGCACCGCGGCGTCAGACCTGCGGGTTCCCGGCGCCTTCGGAGGACCCAGCGCCGCCCTCGTCGCGTCGAGGGGCCCCGTCCAGAAATTGGCCGAGGCTCCCCTTCCCGTAAAGCGACTTCCGAAGCTCGATCCGTGCAGCTTCTGGCCCGACGTAATCCCAGATCCGGTCGAAGAAGGGCTTGATGGCAAGGCGAGCGGAGCGGACGGCGTCGGACATTACTCCGGCCCCGCCAGGCATCTCCAGCTGGGGGTCATCTAGCCCGGCGACGTGCGTGCAACCGCGGTGCTGCAGGAGCGCGCACACCAAGCATGCCGACGTGTACGCGCAGTGGTTGCCGAAGGTCGTCGCGGCGCCGCGCGCGACGTTGGCGGCATCTCTGACCCGGCGGAGGGTCCGAGACAACTCCTCCGGCCCAAAGGCGCGGTCCGGCACCTCAGGTACCAGCCCTTGAAGATGGCTCTCCAGCGCTTGCATGGCGTCCCACGCAACCACCGAGGCATCGCCAAGCGTCTGGTTACGCTCCGCTAGAGTCAAGGCAAGCTCGCCTTTTTCCTTCTCTAGCGAAGCGACCTGTTCCAGGAGCCCGTCTCGCTCCGCCGCAAACTTCTGTTGAGCAGCCTCCGCGGCCGACTCCCGCGCCGACGCAACAAGTCCCTCGGCGTGTGCCTTCGCTTCGGCGCATTCCGCTTCCAGATGGCGGATGCGGGCGTCTTGGGCAGAGCGGGCTCCAGAGGCTTCGCGTAGCTCCTCCTCGGCGGCCCGCAGCCTATCCTCAAGCGCCCTTTGGGCACGAGTATAGGCCGTTTGCAACGATTGCCCCAGCACGAGCGTCTGCAGAATAGAGAGACTTAGCGAGCTCCGCCGGCCCAGGCATGGTTGTAGGAGTACTTACCCTCACACCGGACACCTCGAATGCGTCCCCGAGGCGCCCCGCTCCGTAGGCCTGCAGCGCTTCTTGGTCGACGCTGGTAGCCGTGTCACCCACGATCCCGCGCCACGCCCTCAGCGTCTCTGGGGGAGGCACGAAGTCCGCGGGGCTCACGCGTGCGGGTGTCCCGTGTTCCGCCAAGCGCTCCTCCTCCGGAATGAGCGACGCTGCAAACAGGGATGCAGGTGAGCACCGCAACGCATAAGATACATCAAGGTAAGCTAGGCCAACCTACCTTCGGTAGCGGAAGGAGGGCTTCGGAGACCCGCCCCTACTACCAGACGGGGCTGCGGTGGCGTAAGCCCCCGCAGAAAGCATGGCCCCGCAGCGAGCAGAAGCCTCCGTGCGCGGGGCCGGCGACGACCATCCCTGCACGGCGGGCGGCGTAGCCAGGGGGCAGAGGGCGCGCACCCCGCGGCGTCCTTGGCATCTGCACCAGAATCCCACAGGCTTCTGATGCCCGTCGCCACGACAAATCCTCGCGGCGTCCGATGGAGCCCCGGCCCTACACAAGGCTGCTTAGCCGGGGCAGGCAGTAGCGACACCGCCCCTACAGTCACTTCCGGCGAGGCCCCCGCGGCTACAGCACCCGGGGGCGAAGATTCCTCTGTGGCAGTTTCCGAAGGGGCCACCTTGTCTTCCGCTGCTGCTGTCGGGGAAGGCAGCACGGCTTCGTGCGCCTCCACGGAGGGCGTCTCAGGCACCACAGCGGCCACGGCCGAAGGCTCCACCTCAACATCACCGGTCCGCGCAGATTCTATCTCGGCGACCGCGGCGGGCGGCAAGGCCTCCCCGCTCCGGCTGCTCGCAGCAAGCCCGCCGTCCAGGGCACTTGCCGAAGATCCCTCGCCTCCGGCGTCCGCGCCATCCAAGCCTGAATCGGCATACCTCGCCGAATCCGACTCCGCGGCTGCCGCGCCCTCGGGAGCATCAGCGGCAGCGGTTGCAGCTGCTGCACCAAGCGCGGCAGACGCCCCGCTTCGGCCCCTCTTCCGAGACGGCGCCTTCTTCGCCGCACCTTCGGCCGGACCGGCACGGTCCAGCACGGCAAGGCCCAGGGCCTCGCACACGTGATTTATTCGCCCCAGCCCCGCCTCGGCGGTGGCGGACGCACGCTGCTCATGCTCCCAGCCGGTGTACGACCCCAGGAATACGCGCGCGGCCTGCTCCGCCTCCTCCAAGCAAATCCCTGAAGCAAAGGAGATAGCATCCGCATATAACGCGTTTCGCGTGAACAAAGGAGAGACGCGGTCAAGGCTTACGAAGGCTGGAGGGCGCCGGCAGCAAGCAAATCGATGGCGAAACATTGTCGTCTCGACGCTTCTCGGCGGCAAGACGCCAGTCGCGGGCAAGCGGTTCCACGCCGTACATCACGTACTCTTCGGCGAGGTCGCGCATGTTGAAGCGGGCGGCCACACCTACGAGCCGCCGGGCCCTCCGCCTGTCCTCATCGTCGAGCGTCCGGCCGGGCGAGGGCTTGAACGCGATCGGCCGGCCTGTGCACTCAAGGCCGCTCCCGCTCTCCACACGGTGGTAGAACCACCGCTTCATCCAGCAAGACTCCCACTTCCCGCGAGTGGAGTTCGCAAGGAAGAGCTTCTTGCACGTCGGACGAAGAACAAAGGTGACGCTGCTGAAGCTCGACAGCGTCCTGTCCTTCCGATCCGTGGGCTGGCACCGTGCCTCGTGAAGGTGGGCGAACAACGAGGCGCTGGGCCCGCACGCCCCCGAGCGCAAGGCCCAGTTGTACACCGCGAGCCGGGCCACGGCGTTCGGAGTCAGTTGCGCCAGCTCCAGCCCGAAGGTCCGCAGCACGTCGCCCACGATAGCCGCCGCCGGGATGCGGAGCCCCGCGTCGAAAAAGGCAACGAATACGACCGCCTCCGACCTCTCGGGATGCGGTTCCGTCTCATCGGCGGCGGGCAATCGTACCTCCTGGCGCTCAGACAGCTTCCCCGCGCGCAGAAGCCCGTGGATCGTCTTCTCGGTCACGAGCGAGGGGCCTAGCTCGCCGGAGAACGTGCCCTCCTCCTCCGCCACCAACCACTCCTTGTCCGCCGCCGCCGGGTCGCGCTCTTGGAGCGCGTACTTCACCTCCAGCAGCGAAGATCGCCGGCGAATGCCGCAGACACCACCCGCCTGGCCACGCTCGCCATCAGACGCCATTGCTTCTCCGGGAAGGAGGATAGCGGCAAAGAATACTACGCGAGTATGGAAGGCGGCGCAAGCAAGAAGGGGGCGTACAACTGCGGGGGCGCGGTCACGAGGGCTACTTTAAGCCACCTCGCCCCAATACCGAAGCGTCGCGATGGTCCGCGTACAGGACGCGACCGCAGTCGTACAGACGCCAGTCCAGCACAATTCCCCATACCCACAGCTGAAAGGCCACGACCCCAAGCGCCAAGGGCCGTCACAGCACGACGCTCCCTAGCCGCCAGTAAAGGCGCACTAATGGGCTAGGGGATCACAACAGCTTCGGCGCTGCGCCATTCATCGCCCGCCCCGTGTCCCCCTTGCCTCGGGAAGGGGCGAGCGGCCGCGAGCACACAACCATCCACATCCCGCCGCGCACCAGTCATAAGCCGCCACGTGCCCCGTGCGCGCCGAGGCGGGTCGCACGGTACGGTAACCTAACCCTGGCAGACCGGGGACCGGCGTGATTCCAGGAATCTTTACAGCGCAGATCTCAGTCACCGAAGGCGTGGCGGTGTTCGCGGTGCGAGGTCGGGGCGCCGCAAAGGCGAGGGTCTTGTCCCGCAAAGTCTGCCTCGTTCTCCTTAACAGGCCACCTACAGCGCATCAACATAAAAGGTAATGCGGGCGGGCTCCATCAGGAACACCGACTGTAGGTAGGTCTGTTAAGAAGAACAGGGCAAACCTTGCCGTCGCCTACGGAAACGCGGTGCGAGGGCAGGAAGCGCGGCTGGCTATCGATAACCGGCGCTGACCAAGCTCCCGATAAAAATGGACCTCCTTCTGTGCATCAACATCCCCCAAGCCGCTCAGCGTCACCCAGGGATGTTGATGCACGGAAGGGGCCCATTTTAGGGGAGCAGCTTCTATCACAATACATGCAGGAACAACGCCGCACCAGCGCCGTATATATACCCCATCAGCAGGGAAGCCAACCGGCGAAAGTCCAATCGGCAGAAGTCCAACCGCCGGGAGTCCGCCGCCGCATTAATGGTCACGACGCCTCAAGGCTCGCACCGCGCCAAGCACGCTTCGCCACGTGGACGGCCAGAAGAGCGAGCGTCGCAGTGCGTCCCTTACCACTTAAGGCACACGCGGCGGCGCACGGGGAGCGCGCGCGTCTACTTCGGCTAGGCGCCAGCTCCGCTGCCACCCGTTCGACTGGTAGGGGACGGAGCGCGCGCGTCTACTTCGGCTGCAGCGCAACCCCAGGTGAAGTTCAGAAAAGTTCATAGGCCGCAGGGACGGAGGGGGCCAAAGGACTCGGCAACATGGCTTCGGCCCCGTGAAGCCCTTTACCATGAGAGGCTCCTGTTGTAGGGGTGGCCCCCACCTAAACCCAGCAGGCCTGGTAGGAGGTTATAAGGCCCAGGATAGGCTATGTGTAATGGCATAAGTGCCCCCGAAGGGGAGAACCAGATGTAAGGGTATAACTGTAAAAGCGCTCCTCATGTGTACATATATATGGATACAGGCCATGGGGAGAGGCGAGGCCATCACTCATCTCCCTCACTCTCCACTACCATCTCTCTCTCTGTTTGGTCTGTAGCCACAACACTTAGCTTTACAATACCTGAATATCAGATTGCATAGCATATCCACATAACTGTCCAAGCTCCACCTACACCCGTTTGTGTACTCCCATGCTCTTGGTTACGCTCATACATTACCGGGTTGAGGTCGTTCGCTGTCACAATTGTCGATTTGCCGTCCTTGATTCACTTTGGAACGGTAAGCTTGTCTTGTTTTAGGACAGTGAGTTGCAAGCATAGAGAGAACTTTGTTTTACTAACCGGGATATAACCTCGTTTCTTGTTTGTGAGTCGTTTCCATGTCAGGTCACGAGGAGGATCCACCTAATCCGGAGGCGCCGGTTACGTAGACCGAGTACACTCGGTTGCGCAAGATGCTACAAAAACAACTTCATGATGGTGATAATGGCGTGCGCGATGAGCTCGGGGAAGTTCAGACTGGACTGAACACCCTCGGGGAGGAGGTCACACAATTGCGTACGACCATCAACAATAACTTTCTGGAGCTGCGTGCCATGTTCGCACACCACAATCTACGTGGGGTGCACCAGCTGATGACACAAGTGTGCACGGCCCTCCGGTCGTTCTGCACAATGAGACCGAGGAGGAGCGTGCTATTCGTCTGGATGAGGAGCGACGTCAGCGACAGGTGCGTCGCATGGCAGTGCCGCCAAACGTCGGGATGGCAGCCGTGGCACGCCCTCAGGCACATGGGCCTGGCCGAGGCAACGGCAGCCAGGGTGGAGGTGTGCCACAGGGTGGCCACGGAGGAGGTGTGCATCGTGCACCTCGTAGCTGGGCTGATGCGGATGAGCGCTTGGATGACGATTTCCCCGTTGACGATTACGATGATCGACAGCGCCACCACCCCAACAACGTGCAGCGTCCTCGCCACGACGACGCCGAGGATTGTGTCACTAAGCCCAAATTTAATCTTCCTATATTTTCAGGTGATACAGATGTGGAACAATACCTCACTTGGGAGCTGAAAGTTGATAAGTTGTTTCGGATGAACAACTATTCTAATGAGAAGAAGCTGTTGCTTACGTCCAATGGCTTGGATGATTATGCCACACATTGGTGGGAGCAGTTCCTCCGTAAGCGCATGGAGCGCCATGAGTTGTCGATTATCACTTGGGAGCAAATGAAGCAGCGTTTGCGGGCACGCTTTGTACCTCGCCACTACAAGCGCTCACTATTTGAGAAGTTGACAGGGCTGCGACAAGGTATGAAATCAATTGATGAATATCATAAGGAAATAGAGACTATCATGATACATGCAGATGTCCGCGAGAATGAAGAACAAACCATGGCGAGATTTCTAGCTGGTATGAATCATGCTATCAAGCGCATTGTCAATCACCATCCCTATAATGATATGATTGAGTTGCTGCACCAAGCACGCGAAGCCGAGCGACAAGTGATTGACGACGCACGGTTCGCTGCCCGATCACGTTCTTCAGCCAATCCGGGACAGCCATATAACAACAGCCAACCAAACAAGAGCATTTCGACTGCAAGCAATTCAGCGATGCACAGTTCCGCAAGTAAGAAGCTGGAGAGTACACCATCACCGGTGCATCGACCTATAGCGCCCGCTGCTAGTGCGACCTCGTCTATGGGGTCGACAGGTGTCAGGCCCAGATTTTACAATCCGGAATCTTCTGTGATTCCACCGCACTATTCCCTGGATCAGAAGATAGTGCTCACAGATTACAGTTCTGAATATCAAAACACATATTATACGGAAGCGTAAATATAATAGTAAACTTACTCATGGGCCGTTTAGCCCGAATTCATTAAATTGCAGCAACGGAAGAACGAAGCACACAAGTGGGACCTTCAGGACATGCCCACAGGCAGCCAACTTGAGGTTCGCGACCTAGCCCTTGACATCTTCATCTTCTCTGCCAGCATGTCCAATCTTGTTGCTGAGGCGAGATGATCTGATTCCTGATTCTGAATTTGTCGCAAAAGCGAGTGTGAGCACACCAACCACCGTGCTCCGCGAGCCAATACACAGAATGCAAATAAATAGTATGCATGGCTTATCAAAGGAGAGGCTCGGGTTATTTTATTTGCCAAAAATCGCTTTTAGTAGCATTATTATTATGTAATCATAGTGTTATTGATGCTGCCTATACTCCACCTAGCAACTACCATAATCGACTTAATCCACCAAGATACACTTTCTTTATTGATTGCTGTCTAAGACTCCAAACAGCGAATATCATCAATTATGCAATCCACCAATCATACCTTCATTGTTGCCTAAATCCCCAAATAGCGAGTATCATAACTTATATAATCCACTGATCAATTACTGCCTAAAACTCCAAACAGCTAGCGACACCATTTATCTAATATCATTTATTTATTCCACCAGTATCTTTTGCATTCTAAATTCTTAACAATCCAATCCTTTCGTTATTGATCCACAACCATAACTTCTTCAATAATCAATCTTATTTTTCCATTATCTATCTCTAACTAATTCATGAGTATACATCCACCAAGAATATCATTGACCAAGTATACGATTCACTAGTATATATACACCAAGTATATCATTGATTAGGTCTACGATTCACCAGTATTCATCCACCAAGAATATCATTGATCAAGTTTATACTCCAGGAATTATTATCATACCTGTCGTAGGGGTGGCCCCCACCTAAGCCCAGCAGGCCTGTTAGAAGGTTATAAGAACCAGAGTAACATGTGTAATGACATAAGTGCCCCTAATGGGGATGTATGGGTGTAAGGGCATAACTGTAAAAGTATACCCCATATGAATATATATATCAAGATGAGGGGGAGGGTGAGACAGAACACACCCACCTCTCCACTACCATCTCTCTCTCTGTTTGGTCTGTAGCCACAACAGTTGGCGCCGTCCGTGGGGAGGACGAGGACAAGCCTGAAGACCGAAGGAAAAAGATGGCACCGAAAAAAGCTTCACCAGCGGCGGCGAAGGGAAAGAAGACGGCTGGGTCGGAGCAGCGTGCGAACACCAGGGCCTCGACACCGGCCGCCAAAGGAGTTGGCGGCGGCGTACGCGCCGTGGTCGCGGGCATCGACGCTCGCGCTGCAACGACCGACCCCGCCAGCGCCGCTACAACGACATCCAACCCCGCCGCTGGCACTGCAACGACAGCCCCCGCCACCTTCGCCGGTAGCGCGGATCAGACGGCCGGGGGTAGCCGCAACGAACCATCCGGCGGATCTGGAGATCGGGAGGCGAGGGTCCCTGCACCGACCCGTCCGCTGGGCGTTCCGGCGGCCCCAACGACACCTGCGGTGGAAAGCGCCCTACTAGCAGCCCTCAACGTGTTCCAGCGGGAACTAGGGGACCTTCGCGGAGCCGTCCAAGATATACAAGAGGCTCGGAGCCAGCAGGTCGCGCCAGTAATTGCGCCCGAGACCACGCCAGAGAAGGCGGACAGCCGCGAAGCCCCCACGTCTAGCCGCGTCCCGCTGAGGTGCGTAGATCCGGAATCCCCGCTTTTGGCGGGGCTGCAGCAGGCGGCGTGACCCGAAGACTTCAAGTTCCCTAGCATCACCGACCCGTACAAAGGCGACACGGATCCTCGCGAGTTCGTGCGCATGTACGAAACCGCGATCGAGGCCGCGGGCGGAGACGACACCACGAAGGCGAAGGGACTCCCCCTCGCACTGCGCGGAGTGGCGCTCTCTTGGTTTTTCACCATAGAGCTGGGCTCCATCTGCGCGTGGGAGCAGCCTCGCGACCGCCTTCATAGCAACTTCCAAGGACACTATGTCGAGCGAATCGATGCGGACCAACTCTTCGCTGTGAAGCAAAAACCCTCGGAGACACTCCGGGGCTACTTCAACCACTTCGCCAAGATTCGATGCCAGGTAAACAATATTAACGAAACCACAGTCGTTAATGCAGCCATACAGGGCCTTCGCCCGGGCCCGATGGCCGAGTACAATGCGCGGAGGCCAATCAAGACAGTCGCCAAGCTCTTCGACAAAATGGACGAGTATGCGCGGGCGGAGGAGGATGTGCGAAGGCGCAGCATTACCGCCCTCGGCCTCGCCCATGAGGAGCGCC
The DNA here is from genome assembly GCA_017311315.1 of Dendrocalamus latiflorus. Taxonomy (NCBI): domain Eukaryota; kingdom Viridiplantae; phylum Streptophyta; class Magnoliopsida; order Poales; family Poaceae; genus Dendrocalamus; species Dendrocalamus latiflorus. The sequence continues at coordinate 12,806,293 of CM029628.1, read as the reverse complement.
CCCCGCGCGAAGTCGGGGCAGGTGGTCCCTCCTCGAAGCCGGGCCGCAGCCGAGAGCCCCGAGGAGGCCCTCCCCGAGGCAGTGAGGCCGGGGTATAGGAAGGCTCTTCAAGGAGCAGGCCTAAACCTCGGCGCCACCAGCGCCGGTCGCAGGTGACCCATCATGTCCTCGACACCGAGAGCGCCCGCCAAGGACCCGACCCCGCCTCACGGAGGGGAGACCGGGGATCGGAAGGCGGACTTGATTACGGCGGCCAACCCCACGCAGAGCAAGAGCTCCTGCACTATGGCAAGTGGTGCGAGGTACACGGCTACGGCGATCATTACACAAGGGCATGCACCGCGGTGATGGAGCTGCGGAGGGTGACGGCCGGATCTCGGGCTCCGCCTCCTCGGCCCCCCACCGGAGCCCACGTGGGGCACCCAAGGGATAGCCCCATACGAGCCACCGCAATGGAGGGCGCGCAGCATCGCACCGTCAGCGTCATCACCGGAGGCTCCTCTTCAAAAGCCCCCGGGGAGCAGCCGCAACTGTGGATGCCGCCCCGCAACATCACCTTCGACTTGGACGACGCCAGGGGCGTGGAGTACCCTCACCAAGACCCTCTAGTCATCCAGGCCCACATAGCACGCTGTGACGTCAGGCGCGTCCTTGTCGACGGGGGAAGCTCCGCTAATATCTTGTTCGCAGAAGCCCTCGACCGCATGGCGATCCCCCGAAGCCGGCTAGAGCAGCCAGGAGCTCCACTTCAAGGCTTCGGGGGTCAACCGCTGCAGGCTTTGGGGCACGTGTCCCTTCCTGTCACTTTCCGTCAGGAGGGCAACAAAGGTAACATCCGGACCGAGCATGTCACCTTCGATGTCGTAGATATCCTGCACCCCTACAACGCCATACTGGGGCGACCCGCCATCAACTCTTTCGAGGCAATCCCGCACCATGCGTTTTTGTGTGTGAAGCTCCCGGGCCCGGAGGGTGTTATCACCGTCTTCGGCGACCAGGACCTGGCCAGACGTGCCGAAGGCGGCAGCCGCGTTCCGCATCGCCCGGTGCATGCCCTCTCCGGCGCGCTCGGTGATGGGCCCTCCGCCCCCGGGTGGACGCCCAAGCCTCGGCCCGAAGGCGGAGTCAAGAAGGTGCCGCTCCAGGCGGAGGGGCAGTTTGTGTCCATTGGCGAGGGGCTCCTACCGGGGGTCGAACGGGATCTGCTTCGGGTGCTTCAGAACAATGTTGACATCTTCGCGTGGTCCCTGGAGGACATCAAGGGCGTGGACCGAGCAGTAATCGAGCATCGCTTGGCGGTCCGCCCCGACGCCAAGCCGGTCAAGCAAAGGCTTCGGCATATGTCGATGGATCGGCAGCAGGCGGCCAAAGCAGAGGTGGTGAAGCTTCTTCGCGCCGGGGTCATCCGCGAGGTCCACCATCCAGAGTGGCTCGCTAACCCGGTGCTAGTCAAAAAGGCCAGCGGGGCCTGGCGCATGTGCATCGACTTCACGGCACTCAACAAGGCGTGCCCGAAGGACAATTACCCCTTGCCGCGCATCGATCAGCTGGTCGACGCCACTGCTGGGTGCGAACTCATGAGTTTCCTGGACGCCTATTCCGGCTACCACCAGGTATTCATGGCCGAAGACGACGAGGAGAAGACCAGTTTCATCACACCACTTGGGACGTTCTGCTTCGTCAGAATGCCCTTTGGTTTAAAGAATGCAGGCGCTACCTTCACCCGGCTCGTCGCCATTGCCCTGGCCGCCCAGCTCGGGAGGAACGTCGAAGCTTATGTCGATGACGTGGTGGTCAAAACCCGGCAGCTTGCTCTGCATGGCCGGGACCTCCAGGAGACCTTCGACAATCTCCGGAAGGCGGGCATCAAGCTCAACCCCGACAAGTGTGTCTTTGGGGTGCAGGCGGGCAAACTCCTGGGTTTCCTCATGTCCGGACGAGGCATCCAGGCGAACCCCGACAAAGTAGACGCCATCCTGGGTATGGAGCCGCCCAAGACAACGAGGGAGGTCCAGAGGCTGGCGGGCCGCATGGCAGCATTAAGCCGCTTCCTATCCAGGGCGGCGGAGCGGGGCCTGCCGTTTTTCAAGACACTCCGCGGGTGCGATGGATTTCGTTGGGACAGAGATTGCGCGAAGGCCTTCGACGAGCTCAAGCAGCACCTGGCAAGCCTCCCCACTCTGGTCGCCCCGGCACCAGAGGCTCCCCTCCTGCTCTATCTGGCCGCGTCAGCCACCGCGGTCAGCGTCGTCCTCGTCTTAGAGGAAGGCGCCATGCAGCGGCCCGTCTACTTTGTCTCCGAAGCCCTCTAAGGCGCCAAGACAAGATACACGGAGCTTGAGAAGCTCGCCTACGCGTTGGTTATGGCCTCCAGGAAGCTTCGGCATTATTTTCTGGCCCACCCGATCACAGTGCCTTCCTCATTTCCCCTGGCAGAGATGCTACACAACAAGGAGTCCACAGGGCGCATCGGCAAATGGGCTGCCGAGCTCGCTCCCTTCTCCTTGACGTATGCCTCGCGAACGGCAATCAAATCCCAAGTCCTGGCGGATTTTCTCGCCGAATGGACCCCGCCGGCTCAGCCCGTCCAAACGCACGATGATCCCGTCTGGACGCTTACAATCGACGGCGCTTACAGCGTCGCCGGCGCGGGCGTAGGGGCAGTGATTGTCACGCCCGAAGGACAGCGTCTGCTATACTCGGCGCGCCTTGCCTTCCCCACCACCAACAACACGGCTGAATACGAGGCGCTGCTCTTCGGCCTGGTGAAGCTCAAGGCAGTCGGCGCGAGACGGGTGTTGGTCCGCACCGACTCGCGTTTGGTGGCTGGCCATGTGGACAAGTCATATCAAGCCAAGGACCCTGAGTTGGCCAAGTACCTCGTGGCGGTGAGGGCGAGGGAAAGGCACTTTTTGGGTGTCACCGTCAAGGCCATCCCCCGCGCGGAGAATGAGCAGGCCGACGCCCTCGCTAAGGCGGCCAGCCAGCAACTGCCCCCCTGAGGGGGCGTTTTACGAGATATTAGCGCAGGCGGCTATCGCGCAGGACAACCGGGACGCGACACTCGTCCACCGCATTGATCGGCCAGGAGATTGGCGAGAGCACGGTCCTTCCAGGTGTTCGAAGGGATACTCTACAAGAGAGGGGTTTGCGCACCGCTCCTGCGCTGCCTCTCGACTGAGGGGGGACAGGAGCTCCTGGCGGAGATCCACGCGGGCGTGTGCGGATCCCACCTGGCACCAAGGTCGTTAGTCGGCAAGGCGTTCAGGCAAGGTTTCTACTGGCCAACTGCCATCACCGACGCCCAGGACCTCGTCCGTCGGTGCCAAGGGTGCCAGTGGATGGCCCGCATCATCCGCAGGCCCCCGACGAGCCTCAACCCCATTCCCCCGGTGTGGCCACTGGCACGCTGGGGCCTTGATATAGTAGGGCCACTTGCCCGAGCTCCAGGGGACCTCCGGTTCGTGGTAGTCGCGCTGGAGTATTTCTCCAGATGGCCGGAAGCGGTGGCCCTGGCCAAAGTAACTTCTGCGGCCATACAGCGCTTCCTATGGCAAAACATCATATGTCGCTTCGGTGTGCCCCGGGAGCTCACGGTTGACAATGGCCTGCAGTTCGAGGCCACCCTCTTCAAAGACTATTGTGACAGCATGGGCATCACACTCCGATTCGCCTCGGTAGGGCATCCCCAGTCCAACGGGGCGGTCGAACGGGCGAATGGCGCCATCTCCGCCGGCCGCCGCCATCAAAAAGCGCCTGGTCGGGTTGCCGAAGGGCAAGTGGCCAAGCGAGCTTCACACGTTCTATGGTCGCTTCGCGCAACGGTAATGCGCCCGACGGGATTCACGCCGTTCAAGCTCCTTTTCGGAGACGAGGCGGTGACGCCCGAGGAAATCAAGGCCGGCTCGCGGAGGGTCCTCGTCCAAGCACCCGAAGAGGAGCGCCGCGTGTCCTTGGACCTCCTCGACGGGATACGGGCAGATGCAGCCCACCATGTCGAGAAGTATGCGCGGCAGACAATGCGTACTCGGGACCGCTCCATATGCCCGCGGGGATTCAAGCCTGGGGATCTCGTTCTCAGAGTGGCACTCCAGGCGGAGACCGTTGGCAAGCTGGAGTCCAAGTGGGAAGGCCCGTACATCGTGACGGAGGCATTGCCGAAGGGGGCGTACCGCCTCGCCACGCTCGAAGGACAAGCCCTCCGGCACACATGGAACGCGGACAGGTTGCGGCGGTACTACGCCTAGAAGCAGGACAGCAAGCGTAGAGACGCCAGCCCTTTGTTATGCGATGCTCGCCCGCGCAAACGGGAGTTCAATAAAGGTTGCTGTTCCCAAAGCATCCCCTGTCCGCGCGAAGCTTAACAGAGTCCACGGACTATAAATAAGACGTAGCGTCGAGCCTAGCTCTGCACGCGCCAGTCCACGGACTATAAATAAGACGTAGCGTCGAGCCTAGCTCCGCACGCGACAGTCCACGGACTATAAATAAGACGTAGCGTCGAGCCTAGCTCCGCACGCGACAGTCCACGGACTATAAATAAGACGTAGCGTCGAGCCTAGCTCCGCACGCGACAGTCCACGGACTATAAATAAGACGTAGCGTCGAGCCTAGCTCCGCACGCGACAGTCCACGGACTATAAATAAGACGTAACGTCGAGCCTAGCTCCGCACGCGCCAGTCCACGGACTATAAATAAGACGTAACGTCAAGCCTAGCTCCGCACGCGCCAGTCCACGGACTATAAATAAGACGTAGCGTCGAGCCTAGCTCCGCACGCGACAGTCTACGGACTATAAATAAGACGTAGCGTCGAGCCTAGCTCCGCACGCACCAGTCCACGGACTATAAATAAGACGTAGCGTCGAGGTCCGCCTCCGCACGCACTCTACGGAGTATAAATAAGACGCAGCGGGGGGACGCCTCCGCGCGCACTCTACAGAGTATAAATAAGACGTAGCGTTGAGCTTAGGTTCCGCACGCACCAGTCTACGGACTTTAAATAAGACGTAGCGTCGAGGTCCGCCTCCGCACGCGCGAGTCTCCGGACTATAAAGGAAGTCGTAGCGTCGAGGTCCGCCTCCGCGCGCATCAGTCCACGGACTTTAAATAAGACGTAGCGTCGAGGTCCGCCTCCGCACGCGCGAGTCTCCGGACTATAAAGGAAGTCGTAGCGTCGAGGTCCGCCTCCGCGCGCATCAGTCCACGGACTTTAAATAAGACGTAGCGTCGAGGTCCGCCTCCGCACGCGCGAGTCTCCGGACTATAAAGGAAGTCGTAGCGTCGAGGTCCGCCTCCGCGCGCACCAGTCCACAGACTTTAAATAAGACGTAGCGTCGAGGTCCGCCTCCGTACGCGCGAGTCTCCGGACTATAAAGGAAGTCATAGCGTCGATGTCCGCCTCCGCACGCACCAGTCCACGGACTTTAAATAAGACGTAGCGTCGAGATCCGCCTCCGCACGCGCGAGTCTCCGGACTATAAAGGAAGTCGTAGCGTCGAGGTTCGCCTCCGCACGCGCCACTCCACGGAGTATAAACGAGACGCGCAGACCTGCCCTCCGCGTTCGGCGACAGGTAACACCAAGCATAAGGTATTACTTGGTTCCATTATAAAAGCAAAGGGGTTACATGGTTACAAGCGTAAGAACCAGTACATCATCCCCCTGCCCTACCCGACCAACCGCTCAGCCTTGGCGCGGTGCGGACGAACCCGTGCCGTCGTCGCCGCGGCGCTGAAGGACCCCTTCAAGCCACTGGAGGAGTCCCCCTCCCCATGCAGCGTCTGCTGCACGGCGACCCTCGCTGCATCTTCCCCGAAGCGGCCCCAGATCCGTTGATGGAAGTTCTGCAGGCTAGGCCCGATGGAGCGGATGGCGTCCGACATAACCTCTGCTCGGCCGGGAGGATCCAGTTGAGGATTCGCTAGCTCATGGGTATGCCTACACCCACGAGTGTGAAGCAGGGCGAGGGCGAAGCACGCACCAACATAGCTGCAGTGCTCGCCAAAGGTTCTGGCGCCACGAAGAGCAACGCCGGCCCCCTCCTCGATCAGCCCGAGCGTCTCCGACAGGGCCTCCGGCCTGTGCGTAGTGTCCGGCACTCGGATGCACAGATCTCGGACGGTGGCGGCGGTTTCGCAGACTTTCCAACCGGACGATGGGACGGCTCGGGCAGGGGAGACGCCGGCGCATGAGTGCCACGGGGAGAGCGAGCTCTAGCATGGCGGAGAGAAGACCGGGTAGGAAGGAGTCGCGCGCGAGCTGAGAGGGCCCGCTAGCCAGTGCGCGGGGGCGAGGGCCCGCAGGGCAGTGACGGAGGGGAGGCGCGTGCGGGAGGAGAGGTGGAGCTGGGCCGTTCCGGCCGGCCTTGCTTCATCTCTCTCTTTTTTTATTTACCCATTTATTTATTGCATTATTTGTGTGTGAACATATAAATGTGTGTGTGTGTGTGTGTGTCTATATATATATAAAGTTCATGTTTTATTCATTCCCTCTTGCTCACCTAACTTTGTTATTCAAGTATATTTTTTGGCACTAAATTTTGTAGGTGCAAAATTTGAGTATGTCTATTTATATATATATATATATGTTGGTATTTTATTTACTTGCTACTATTGCTATTTATGCCATTATTTCCAAAGGATGACATTTTATATTTAAGTCAATTTTCTCCCTTCCTTTTCCGGATCATCTTTTCAGATTCTTATTTTAAATTTTAATTCTCTATTGTTTAAACATGTTTGTTTTCTTCTTGTTCCTTTCGTGAATTTTTAACTTTTTGGAACCTCAACCCAATCTCAGAAAATACCATAAAATCCAAACTCAATTAAAATACATTGCAAAAATAATTCAAAAGCTTTAAATTTTTAAATTCAAATTTTCAGGATGTTACAAACCTACCCCCCTTAAATGAATCTCGACCCCGAGATTCCGGTAGAGCAGAAAGAAAGGAGGTGGGGTTATACTGGCTAGCAAAGGATTTCAGTGTGTTGCTTGACGTATGTTCCTTAGCTTCACAGAAAAATGAAAATCTGCACACAAGGGTTAGCACTGGGAGGGGTCAAAGGGAAGAGGAAAACCTTGTTCTTCTAGATAGGTCGTAGACTTCCAAATACTTGCTCCTTGACAATGTTGTCTTCACGCCTTCATACAATGGAATAGTCACATCGTTTATTGGGCCTATGGTGGGTGTAGAATTCACACTGAGGGGTGGGCAGTATTGGCTATGCCCTAGGGAGTAGAGGGTCTAAGGGATGAAGATGGATACATTTATATGGTGGTCTTTTGTCCTTATCACTATAAGACTTATGGTCTTGCAAATCTTCTGATATTGGTCTTGATCGGTCTCAGTCCAAAATAGTTATTCAAGTATTTTTTGTTCACCTCTTATTCCCTCTTGCTCACCTAACTTTGTTATTCAAGTATATTTTTTGGCACTAAATTTTGTAGGTGCAAAATTTGAGTATGTCTATTTATATATATATATATATATATATATATATATATATATATATATATATATATATATATATATATATATATATATATATATATATATATATATGTTGGTATTTTATTTACTTGCTACTATTGCTATTTATGCCATTATTTCCAAAGGATGACATTTTATATTTAAGTCAATTTTCTCCCTTCCTTTTCCGGATCATCTTTTCAGATTCTTATTTTAAATTTTAATTCTCTATTGTTTAAACATGTTTGTTTTCTTCTTGTTCCTTTCGTGAACTTTTAACTTTTTGGAACCTCAACCCAATCTCAGAAAATACCATAAAATCCAAACTCAATTAAAATACATTGCAAAAATAATTCAAAAGCTTTAAATTTTTAAATTCAAAATTTCAGGATGTTACAAACCTACCCCCCTTAAATGAATCTCGACCCCGAGATTCCGGTAGAGCAGAAAGAAAGGAGGTGGGGTTATACTGGCTAGCAAAGGATTTCAGTGTGTTGCTTGACGTATGTTCCTTAGCTTCACAGAAAAATGAAAATCTGCACACAAGGGTTAGCACTGGGAGGGGTCAAAGGGAAGAGGAAAACCTTGTTCTTCTAGATAGGTCGTAGACTTCCAAATACTTGCTCCTTGACAATGTTGTCTTCACGCCTTCATACAATGGAATAGTCACATCGTTTATTGGGCCTATGGTGGGTGTAGAATTCACACTGAGGGGTGGGCAGTATTGGCTATGCCCTAGGGAGTAGAGGGTCTAAGGGATGAAGATGGATACATTTATATGGTGGTCTTTTGTCCTTATCACTATAAGACTTATGGTCTTGCAAATCTTCTGATATTGGTCTTGATCGGTCTCAGTCCAAAATAGTTATTCAAGTATTTTTTGTTCACCTCTTATTCCCTCTTGCTCACCTAACTTTGTTATTCAAGTATATTTTTTGGCACTAAATTTTGTAGGTGCAAAATTTGAGTATGTCTATTTATATATATATATATATGTTGGTATTTTATTTACTTGCTACTATTGCTATTTATGCCATTATTTCCAAAGGATGACATTTTATATTTAAGTCAATTTTCTCCCTTCCTTTTCCGGATCATCTTTTCAGATTCTTATTTTAAATTTTAATTCTCTATTGTTTAAACATGTTTGTTTTCTTCTTGTTCCTTTCGTGAACTTTTAACTTTTTGGAACCTCAACCCAATCTCAGAAAATACCATAAAATCCAAACTCAATTAAAATACATTGCAAAAATAATTCAAAAGCTTTAAATTTTTAAATTCAAATTTTCAGGATGTTACAAACCTACCCCCCTTAAATGAATCTCGACCCCGAGATTCCGGTAGAGCAGAAAGAAAGGAGGTGGGGTTATACTGGCTAGCAAAGGATTTCAGTGTGTTGCTTGACGTATGTTCCTTAGCTTCACAGAAAAATGAAAATCTGCACACAAGGGTTAGCACTGGGAGGGGTCAAAGGGAAGAGGAAAACCTTGTTCTTCTAGATAGGTCGTAGACTTCCAAATACTTGCTCCTTGACAATGTTGTCTTCACGCCTTCATACAATGGAATAGTCACATCGTTTATTGGGCCTATGGTGGGTGTAGAATTCACACTGAGGGGTGGGCAGTATTGGCTATGCCCTAGGGAGTAGAGGGTCTAAGGGATGAAGATGGATACATTTATATGGTGGTCTTTTGTCCTTATCACTATAAGACTTATGGTCTTGCAAATCTTCTGATATTGGTCTTGATCGGTCTCAGTCCAAAATAGTTATTCAAGTATTTTTTGTTCACCTCTTATTCCCTCTTGCTCACCTAACTTTGTTATTCAAGTATATTTTTTGGCACTAAATTTTGTAGGTGCAAAATTTGAGTATGTCTATTTATATATATATATATATGTTGGTATTTTATTTACTTGCTACTATTGCTATTTATGCCATTATTTCCAAAGGATGACATTTTATATTTAAGTCAATTTTCTCCCTTCCTTTTCCGGATCATCTTTTCAGATTCTTATTTTAAATTTTAATTCTCTATTGTTTAAACATGTTTGTTTTCTTCTTGTTCCTTTCGTGAACTTTTAACTTTTTGGAACCTCAACCCAATCTCAGAAAATACCATAAAATCCAAACTCAATTAAAATACATTGCAAAAATAATTCAAAAGCTTTAAATTTTTAAATTCAAATTTTCAGGATGTTACAAACCTACCCCCCTTAAATGAATCTCGACCCCGAGATTCCGGTAGAGCAGAAAGAAAGGAGGTGGGGTTATACTGGCTAGCAAAGGATTTCAGTGTGTTGCTTGACGTATGTTCCTTAGCTTCACAGAAAAATGAAAATCTGCACACAAGGGTTAGCACTGGGAGGGGTCAAAGGGAAGAGGAAAACCTTGTTCTTCTAGATAGGTCGTAGACTTCCAAATACTTGCTCCTTGACAATGTTGTCTTCACGCCTTCATACAATGGAATAGTCACATCGTTTATTGGGCCTATGGTGGGTGTAGAATTCACACTGAGGGGTGGGCAGTATTGGCTATGCCCTAGGGAGTAGAGGGTCTAAGGGATGAAGATGGATACATTTATATGGTGGTCTTTTGTCCTTATCACTATAAGACTTATGGTCTTGCAAATCTTCTGATATTGGTCTTGATCGGTCTCAGTCCAAAATAGTTATTCTTCATGGCAGTTTTCCATCATTCTTGTCTATCCTTGCTACCCCCCTTAAATAAATGACGATTGTCATTATTTATCTATTGTACTCTTAGCTGTCTTGGTCAACAACAGATTTGGGGAGTAATTCTTGGGTCAAGGGTCTTGTTCTTCGCAGAAATAGGTGACCTTGCTCTGGGGGCTCTCCCCTGGTGGGTGGCCTTCTTCATAGTGATGTTGTTTTACTTAAATACAGAGATGTTGAAAAGTCTTCACTTCTTCTTGATTGCCCTTGTTGTAGGGGTGGCCCCCACCTAAGCCCAGTAGGCCTGTTAGAAGATCGTAAGACCCAGAGTAGGATATGTATAGCGACTTAAATACCCCTGATAGGGATATACCGATGTAAGGGTACAACTGTAAAAACACTTCCCACATGGGTACTTGTATATATAAGACATGGGCTATGGGAGAGGACCCAGGGACCATCATTCTCCAACTCTCCACTACCACATCTCTCTCTGTTTGGTCTGTAACCACAACAGCCCTAGTTTTGGGTTACTTGTTATTTCGTTCCTCTGGATCCGATGGGGTTTTCAGCAAGAGGTGAGAGAGAATAGCATAAGGTAAGGATAGAATCGTGGGGATAAGGTAATCCGAACCCATTCTAATTTTAAAAGAGCACATCCGAGGAGCTGGAGTGATACTAAGCCACACAAATTTTTAAAAGTAATCTTTTCCTGTGACTGCGAAATAGGACGCCCGAGGGCAAGAAGACAGTGCGCAGGGACCAATGAAAATCTTGCGACAATTCAACGTCTACTCGGGAAAGCACACATAAGGGGCATAGAGTTTATCTGCATAGTTCGTTTAAAACGAAACCACCTTATCTTCATGAACACCTTTGACATTCCTAGCCTTAAATATTTGGAGTGAAGGTACGAGAAGAGGAGCAAAATCTTTCTTTCGAAATCAATAGAACGAAGAGGGAAGTATTTGGGGGTAATTTGATTGATATTAGCACTCACCCTTGGGTTAGTGTTTTGAATTCGGGGTAAGAGAGCTCCAGAAGTAAAATGGCTAAGGCAGCATTTGGGTGAGAGGGAATCATCTAAGAGAGATAAGAATGAGCAGTATAACTTATATTTTTGGAGATAGTATTTTAATGAAATATTTCTAGTCATGAAACTAACGACCAGGCTAAATAGGTCACGACCTGCAGTCGATATGCTCTGATACCATCCCTGTCAGACCCAGATTTTACAATCCGGAATCTTCTGTGATTCCACCGCGCTATTCCCTGGATCTTTAGATAGTGCTCACAGATTACAGTTCTGAATATCAAAGTACATATCAAACGGAAGCGTAAATATAATAGTAAACTTACTCATGGGCCGTTTAGGCCGAATTCATTAAATTGTAGTAGCGGAAGAACGAAGCACACAACTGGGACCTTCAGGACATGCCCACAGGCAGCCAACTGGAGGTTCGCGACCTAGCCCTTGACATCTTCATCTTCTCTGCCAGCATGTCCAATCTTGTTGCTGAGGCGAGGTGATCTGATTCCTGATTCTGAATTTGTCGCAAAAGCGAGTGTGAGCACACCAACCACCGTGCTCCGCGAGCCAATACACAGAATGCAAATAAATAGTATGCATGGCTTATCAAAAAAGAGGCTCGGGTTATTTTATTTGCCAAAAATCGCTTTTAGTAGCATTGTTATTATGTAATCATAGTGTTATTGATGCTGCCTATACTCCACCTAGCAACTACCATAATTGACTTAATCCACCAAGATACACTTTCTTTATTGATTGCTGTCTAAGACTCCAAACAGCGAATATCATCAATTATGCAATCCACCAATCATACCTTCATTGCTGCCTAAATCCCCAAATAGCGAGTATCATAACTTATATAATCCACTGATCAATTACTGCCTAAAACTCCAAACAGCTAGCGACACCATTTATCTAATATGATTTATTTATTCCACTAGTATCTTTTGCATTCTGAATTCTTAACAATCCAATCCTTTCGTTATTGATCCACAACCATAACTTACTTCTTAAATAATCAATCTTATTTTTCCATTATCTATCTCTAACTAATTCATGAGTATACATTCACCAAGAATATCATTGACCATGTATACGATTCACTAGTATATATCCACCAAGTATATCATTGATTAGGTCTACGATTCACCAGTATTCATCCACTAAGAATATCATTGATCAAGTTTATACTCCAGGAATTATTATCATACCCCAAACTCCCAAGATCAATTCATCCATCCAGAACTTGTTCAAATCCTAATAATCCCAATATTGTCAACATCTCCCAAGAATTTATATCAAAAATCAGTGTTGTAATCCAACCAATACCCTTGCACTTCCTAATACTCCAAAGATCATATAAATCATCTATCTAGTCTAGATATCCTTTTTGGGCTCATTTCTCCAAGAATCCACACTATCGTTTTCTTTTTATAATCGACATGAGTCCATCAATATATTTATGTTTTTACCACAAACATCCATCTCCATTACTCCCGACTCTATTTATTTCCCATATATTTTATTTTGTGAGAAGAGAAAACATTTTTACTTTTGAAATATGATACATAAAAATTCCCTAAGACCTAGCAGTTTTGGAACAAAAACATAATGTTCAAGAAAATGCAATAATAATCGCGATCCAGATTCCATCCACCGTTACATGGCATCTGCACCATATAGCATCTTTCAGCATTATAGCCGCTTATCTTACCACTGGGACGACACCAAGGACAATTCAAATCAGGGCTTTCCACTACCCTTCCACTTTTCCATTCCCACCCACGAAGTTTTTGAAATAGAACTATATCTAGTTAAGTTCCCATGTCCGCCCATGACCGTGGGCACGGCTATTCGAATAGTTTTGACTCTGCAGAGTTTGTACACTTTCGCCACAAGAGACAATCAACTCATTGCGTCACACGATTCCTTAGAAGTGTGGCTGAGCAGACCATCACAGTGACTTTTCAAAATATCTAGTCCCTTTTCTCATCTCACCTTATGGGTAGCCGCCCACTTGCGGTGGGTCCCATCTATGCGCGGGATGTTTCCCACAGCCACTAACGCAGTTCGGGCTTCTACTTCCTGCAACGTTAGGACAGCTGGGAAACTTCACCCACCACTGGTGTCCCTTCAGGCCCCCTTGCCATAGCGTAGCCCCATCAATCCACTACCAGTGAGATGAGTCCAGGGATTTCGATAAATCTACTTAGCCAAGTTGTATTTTACAGACTTGTGGTTGTACTGTTTTACACAGGAGGTCATGACAAGATTCAGTCCTTAGTGGTATCTGGGCGGTTCTACCACAAACCACACTCTCGTGCACACCTGCACCATACCCCCGAACCATCCGCCCAGATAAATAAGCAATTCGAGGTTTTTGGGAATATAAAATAGCCATATCCAACATACACCAGTCATTACCACCATGACTGCCCAACCAATTTTTCTCAGGATTAAAAGTGATGCTTGGGCGCTCTCGTGCCCATGAGTATCTAAACAATACTAAGCATGGCATACATTTAGAGACTTATTCTCGAAAGGTTACTATTATAATTTTGCTAGGGCGACAAGGTTCACACATTCAAATATTCCAAAGGAGGTGTAATATTATTCAAGGTAAACAATAGGCATGTAACTAGAATCTTAAATTAACATGTATTTGCATATAACATAACATCATGCAATTTGATAATTTAAACCAAAATAATTTGCAGAAAATGTAGGCTCGACATGATCAAAGTATTGACTCGCCTGGCGCGGTTTGCCGCGGTCTTGTGCTCTCTCAAAGCTGTCTCATTTGAGGGGGCTGCTCTGCTGGTCTTTTCTACACTTTGATCTTGGTCTTGCTTGATCCATTGATTCTTCGAAACTCCAGTTTCTAACTATGCGATAAGCGACTGAATCCAAATAAAAACAAATAACTCAAGAGATCCAAATAAATCCAATCACTTTAAATACCCGATTTACTTTAAATTATGCATTTATTATGGTTGGAGAATAGAAGGATGATTTAGGTTGATGGGTTGTAAGCACAGCGGTAGCTGGGTTTGAGCAGGAGGACGAGTTGTCTGAATGCTTTACCGTGAGGGAAAATTTTAGAAATACGAGGGATCAAAAGTGAAGATGTACCTACAGGAATTATCTGCTTTTGGGAAAGGAAGGTGGCCATACATGGCCGATTGGGGAAAAACGAGGCTTGACCTTTTATTAATAATTTCTTTTATCATTTTTGTATTTATCAAGGAAGTTCCATGAGTTAGGTTAGACCTATGAATAGGTGCACAAGTTTATCTTAGCATTATTTTGTTGAGTGCTATTGTTCAGGGCATTTTGGCTTACCGAATTAATTTTAGAGTCTAGGTGTATAGCATTTTATGGGGTGATTTTTTATGTAGCCTCAGTTTTCATTAAGCCTATTTCAGTTCGAATTAGGATTCAGTTGTATGGGCCATATCTTGTTATTTCATGCTCATCATTATTATTTACTAAATCTAGTATTAAGATTTCATTAATGATACCATTATTAGCTATTTGGGCAAAGCTTGTTACGTAGGGTTATATTTTTAATACTTGTTGCTTCGCAAAATCTACCTTTAAGATTTATTTAATGACAGCGTGTTAAGTACTGGACATATATCTTAATTATATTTAAGGGTATCTTTACTAAATTTGGGTATTTAACCAAAGCCACATTTTCTTATTAATGTCCTTATTTGATAATTAGACCTCCATTAAATATTTAATCTACACCAGTTGCTCATGCAGTAAATAACCAGATACTACATGCTAAATAACCTTACTTTACATCCTAAATAAATTTATTGTGTTCCCTAGATTATTCCCAAATTATCCATAATTTTCACCAATAATTCATATGAGCTCTAAAATTTCTGGTTCCAATTCCATTGGATAGATCTTGAATTTAGATAAATTTAGAAATTTATTTCATTCAATTTGGGGTTAAAATGAATAAGTTATGCCGATTTCAAATTCTCAGTTCGAATAAATCTGGAAAATAATAAATCTCTGACAGGTGGGTCCCACTTTCTAATTTTTTTTAAGCTTTTCTTTTATTCTTATTTCCATTTCTCTGCGCTAGTGACATGTGGGGTCCATTTTTAGGGCATGGTCCACGTGTAAGTGACTGGTTTACTTTTATTATCATTAATTTACTGGTTTAGCATTAATGATGCGCCTTAATGAAGTCTTAACGCTAATTAATCTATCTTAACCGCGGCACTGTTCATCCTCTTTCTCCGGCCGAAGGACGGCGAGCTCGCCGCCGGCGGAGGAAGCGACGGCCGGGCGTGGGCATCCCCAAAATGGGTAGCTCGCGCCCGCGCCTACCTCTTGGTCGAGGTTTCGCCGGCCAATTTGGCCGGAGGGATGGCCGGCGACGACCCAAGACTGCGGCGGAACAGGGGAGGAGGGGATGCGGTGACAAAAGTCATAAG